>JARQOC010000005.1:571232186-571918266 GCA_033576535.1 Allobates femoralis | reverse complement strand
CCTGATATGTCACACCTGTGAGGTGGATGATTTATCTCCAGAAAGGAGAATTATCACATGGTGGGTTTACACGTTTCAATATCGTTCCGATATCGCAATACAATGGCGCGGGAGCGCGCATTTAGTGCACGTTTCTCCCGCATCGCATCGGAGGTTTACACGTTGCGATATCTGGATACAACGTCCGTGCGATGTCTACGCCCCCCAACCCAGGAACGACCATTTAACATGAGAGTGAATGGGTGACGTAGAACTTCACATCGGAGTTGGGCTGTCACACGGGACGATCCGGCTCCAACAGGCATCCGATATTGGGCCATTGAATAGCACGCTCATTCAACCCCCGATAGCGGTTTTACCATCGTTCCTGCTTCGTATTGGACGTTCACACCGTACAACGCAGGAACGATATCGGCTCCAACGCCCGAAACAACGTGACTTTTGGTCGGGATTGGACGCCGATATCGCAACGTGTAATCCCACCATAACACAGAACAAGGCAAATCTGTGAACAATATTGAGAAAAAAATGCCTCTTGTGTCCATAGAAAAAGTCTTAGATCTTTGAGTTCATGAAAAATGGGAGAAAAAAAGTGTTGTGTTTATATTCTTCTTTAGTGTGTGTGCACGTATATTATTATTAATATTATTATTATTATTATTATAATATTATTTATTGGCTCATTCTAGAGCCATGGCAACTTGATGGATGAACGCGCTGTAGAAAGATCGATCTTGTGCAGTATAAATAGGTCCACAATGGTCTTCTCCAAGCCTAGATAGGTCCACCAGGGTCTTTTCCAAGCCTACATAGGTCCATCAGGGTCTTCTCCAAGCCTAGATAGGTCCACCAGGGTCTTCTCCAAGCCTAGAAATCGCCATCAGAGTCTTCTCTGAACCTAGATAGGTCTACAAGGGTCTTCTCTGAACCTAGATAGGTCCACCAGGGTCTTCTCCAAGCCTAGATAGGTCCACCAGGGTCTTCTCCAAGCCTAGATAGGTCCACTAGGGTCTTCTCCAAGCCTAGATAGGTCCACCAGGGCCATCTCCAAGCCTAGATAGGTCCACCAGGGTCTTCTCCAAGCCTAGATAGGTCCACCAGGGTTTTCTCCAAGCCTAGATGGGTCCACCAGGGTCTTCTTGAAGCCTAGATAGGTCCACCAGGGCCATCTCCAAGCCTACATAGGTCCATCAGAGTCTTCTCCGAGCCTAGATAGGTCCACCAGAGTCTTTTCCAAGCCTACATAGGTCCATCAGGGTCTTCTCCAAGCCTAGAAATCGCCATCAGAGTCTTCTCTGAACCTAGATAGGTCTACAAGGGTCTTCTCTGAACCTACATAGGTCCACCAGGGTCTTCTCCAAGCCTAGATAGGTCCACCAGGGTCTTCTCCAAGCCTAGATAGGTCCACCAGGGTCTTCTCCAAGCCTAGAAATCGCCATCAGAGTCTTCTCTGAACCTAGATAGGTCTACAAGGTTCTTCTCTGAACCTACATAGGTCCATCAGGGTCTTCTCCAAGCCTAGATAGGTCCACCAGGGTCTTCTCCAAGCCTAGAAATCACCATCAGAGTCTTCTCTGAACCTAGATAGGTCTACAAGGGTCTTCTCTGAACCTAGATAGGTCCACCAGGGTCTTCTCCAAGCCTAGATAGGTCCACCAGGGTCTTCTCCAAGCCTAGATAGGTCCACTAGGGTCTTCTCCAAGCCTAGATAGGTCCACCAGGGCCATCTCCAAGCCTAGATAGGTCCACCAGGGTCTTCTCCAAGCCTAGAAAACGCCATCAGAGTCTTCTCTGAACCTAGATAGGTCTACCAGGGTCTTCTCTGAACCTAGATAGGTCCACCAGGGTCTTCTCCAAGCCTAGAAATGTCCACCTGGGTCTTCTCCAAGCCTAGATAGGTCCTCCAGGGTCTTCTCTGAACCTAGATAGGTCCACCAGAGTCTTCTCTGAACCTAAATAGGTCCACCAGAGTCTTCTCTGAACCTAGATAAGTCCACCAGAGTCTTCTCTGAACCTAGATAGGTCCTCCAGGGTCTTCTCTGAACCTAGATACCTTCACCAGGGCTTCGCCGTTATCTTGATTGTATCAAGCCATCATCAGGTTGCTTGCCTTCCTCTTCCCCTGGTTCCCATATATTCCACATTTAAGGATCGTGATTGTACAGGATGACAATTGCGAAGGAAAAAGTTGAATAGTAATCAAGGACGTAACTACAATAGGTGCAGGGTTCCCAGGCCCTGGAATCTAGGGGGCCCCAAAAGTCCCTTTGACCTATATAAAAAGACTATTTTTATTAAAGATTTGCAATAATTGGGGCCCTGTTGGAGCTTTTGCATCAGGACCCATGAGCATCGGTTTACGCCATTGATGGCAATGTTGACGTGGTAACATCGAGCACAGTTCACACACACATAATCTGCAGTGTATTCAGATACCAAAAGTGATGGCCTTTATTCAGAGCACAAAGACGATGTAATGAAATTAGCCATAAAATGTCTGTTTTCACGTGAATGATGAATGTAGGACTTTTTAACCCCTTCCCAACAATTTTCATTCTCATTGAATTTATGTGAATCAGATGGATCTTCACAGCCAAACAGGAGCGATTCCCTGAGTGGATTCTCCTCATTCTCTGTATACCTCCGGTCCCGTCTCTGTTGATGATGTATCATGAGGCAGCTGCATATAGACTGTGTAATAATGAGTCGGTGACGAGAGGCCCCAGGAGCTGACAATCTAATTAAACATCTGCATGGTGTCGGTGGTGACCTGCCCTGACCTGCGGTATAATGTGCGGCTGTGCTGCAGGTGTTTTGTGGGTGATCACCTGTGTCCCACACAATGGTGACATTCAGGGCGGCGGGGGTCACCACGGGCCCCTCCATCATCCAGCAGGTGCCTGACACAGACGTGTGCGGTTTATGAAATTAATTTAGTTTCTGGACAGCAGCTGTTATCAGGACAAGAGAACTGCGCTGAGAACTTACAATGGTGTTTCTGAGAGAAGAAGACGCCACCGGGGGCCACAATAGATCCACAGAGATGGAGAACCATTACTGTGATTGCTGCCCACCTGGAAGACGCAGGGACGTCCGGGGACGACACCTATCAGACACAACACCTCCAAACATGACACCTCCGCCACCCAACACCTCCGGACACAACGCCTCTGAGTCCCAACATCTTCGGGCACAACACCTCCGAGACAACTCCTCTGGACCAAACATCTCCGGACACTATATCTACAAACACGACACCTGCGAGACCCAACACCTCCGGACACGACACCTCCGCCACCCAACACCTCCGAGCCAACTCCGGACAACTCCAGGCACGACAACTCCGAGACCCAACACCTCAGGACACGACACCTTCGAGTCCCAACAGCTCCGTAAATGACACCTCCGAGACCCAACACCTCCGGACACAACACTTCCGAGACCCAAAACTGGGCAGAGGGGTATGGACACCTACAGACATGACACCTCTGAGTCCCAACATCTCTGGGCACAACACCTCCGAGACAACTCCTCCGTACCAAACATCTCCGGACACTATATCTCCAAACACGACATCTGCGAGACCCAACACCTCCCGACACGACACCTCCGCCACCCAACACCTCTGGACACAACACTTCCGAGACCCAAAACTGGGCAGAGGGGTATGGACACGACACCTCTGGACACACCACCGAAACCCAACACCTACGGACATGACACTTCTGAGTCCCAACATCTCCGGGCACGACACCTACGAGACAACACCTCTGGACCAAACACCTCCGACACTATACCTCCAAACACGACACCTTTGAGACCCAACACCTCAAGGCATGACACATTGAAGACTCAACAACTCTGGAAACAACACCTTGCAGGCCCAACATCTCTGGATACGGCACCACCAAGACACAACAGCTCCAGGCACGACACCTCCGAGACCCAACACCTCAGGACACAACACTTCCGAGACCCAAAACTGGGCAGAGGGGGTGCGGACACGACACCTCTGGACACACCACCGAGACCCAACACCTACGGACATGACACCTCTGAGTCCCAACATCTCCGGGCACAACACCTCCGTGACAACTCCTCCGGACCAAACACCTCCGGACACTATACCTCTAAACATGACACCTTTGAGTCCCAACACCTCAGGACATGACACATTGAAGACCCAACAACTCTGGAAACAACACCTTCTAGGCCCAACATCTCTGGATACGGCACCACCAAGACACAACAGCTCCAGGCACGACACCTCCGAGACCCAACAACTCAGGACACAACAGCTCCATAAATGACACCTCCGAGATCCAACACCTCAGGACACAACACCTCTGTACATGACACCTCCGAGTTCCAACAGCTCCATAAATGACACTTCCGAGACCCAACACCTCCGGACACAACACTTCCGAGACCCAAAACTGGGCAGAGGGGGTGCGGACACGACACCTCTGGACACACCACCGAGACCCAACACCTATGGACATGACACCTCTGAGTCCCAACATCTCCGGGCACGACACCTCCGTGACAACTCCTCTGGACCAAACACCTCCGGACACTATACCTCCAAACACGACACCTGCGAGACCCAACACCTCAGGGCATGACACATTGAAGACTCAACAACTCTGGAAACAACACCTTGCAGGCCCAACATCTCTGGATATGGCACCACCGAGACACAACAACTCCAGGCACGACACCTCCGAGACCCAACACCTCAGGACACAACACTTCCGAGACCCAAAACTGGGCAGAGGGGGTATGGACACGACACCTTTGTACATGACACCTCCGAGTCCCAACATCTCTGGAAATGACACCTCCGAGACCCAACACTTTCGGACATGACACCCCTCATACCCAACCCCTCCAGACACAACAGATATGGACAAAACATCTCCAAGACCCAAAACCTTTTTGGACACGATACCTGCGAGACCCTACACCTCTGGACACGATACCTGCGAGACCCTACACCTCTGGACACGACACCTCCGAGACCCTACACCTCTGGACCACGACACCTCCAGACGACTCAACAACCTCTGGACACGATACCTGCAAGACCCTACACCTCTGGACACGACACCTCCATGACATTGCACCTCCGAGACCCAACACCAGCAGAGGGATTCTGGACAAAATACCTGCACGATCACTCAGCTTTCCCACAGATGACAGGTCTATGTACTGAGCAGTGATTCCTCCTCCATGACATGTAATGAAATCTAAACACATCATCATCTGAAAGTACTGAAAGACACCACAAGATGGCGGCGTCACTCCAGACATCACTGCAACAGAAGCGACCATTATACAATAAGATTATAGAACAGGACTGAGAAACAGGGTCATGTCTGATCACGTCATATCAGTGATGTCATTATATCAGTGACTAGCCCAGGGCAATACGGGGACTCGGGTGTCTGGGCCCTCTGCTGTGGTTGGGATGTCACTGGTGCCCTGCCCAGACCTGTGGCCCTGGTGGTCAACTAAAAGGGGGTAGTTGAAATGGGAATAAAAGTTTGTATGTTTATTGTGACGCCACCTGTTGTATCTGGTGATTGCACCAGCGCTGTGTGGAGCCTCCAGAGATGATGAATGAGCAGCTAGATGTTGAAGCTCCCCACAGGTGGAGCTGAATCCCTGGGGTATTTGGTGATGATGATGATGAGGGATGGAGCAGGGATTTGGCCGGGCTGTTGGATAATAGGACAGTCTCTGTGGATGGCAGGGGCACGGGGAAGGAACCAACACACACACCGCTGGTTGTTTCTTTACTTTTTACTGGTGAAGTTGCAGGTAAACGTCCAGAGCACTGCTGGGTGTTCAGAATGCACTTCTGGGTCTCCACAGTGAGTGGGTATAAGGCCTCCTTGTCTCTTTTCCCCGTGTGTGTGAAGCCCCTGCCCCGTGTGAAACTTGGCTGGCCTCCTCTGCTCTCCTATCACCTACACTGTTGTCGGGAAACCCTCGATGGACTACCGCTATTCCTCTCTCCGCGGTGCTTGGCTCCTTGGTGAGTGACTGCACAGATGCCGGGAGACTGAAGTCTCCACGGTATACCGGTGTTCTCTACTGGGCCAGGTGCTCTCCAGTAGTGTCCGGTGTGCTGTTTGGGTGAACCTAACGATGGCTACTCGGTCCCCACTTTGCTCTCTCCTCTCCTCGCCTTCCGACCCCACTCTTGGGCCCTGCAGGACTACTCGAAGGCTGTTCAGGGTCACTGGTTCGGGTCTAGTGTGGCACCGACCACCAGGACATCTTCACAGCTCTTGTAGCGTCTGCACACTCTAACTATCTCCGCCCCCAGCACCAGTATTTATAGAGGATCCACTGTGTACCCACTGTAGAAAATCCATCCGTGCTGTAGGGAGTCTTTTGGTTACCTGTGTGAGCAGGGTGCCACATTCCCCCCTAGGTAAGGTCAGTACTCCTGGACTGAGGAACAAATTTTGGTTAACATATTTAGATATAATAACAGGTAACATATTTACAGAGTCTCAAACCAAAAATTTGCAAAAACCACTGAAAAATGGCAAAACAGGTACAGTACATACGGTGCTAGTCCATCCACCGCAGGCTGGAAAGAGAAGTTAATTGTCACAACCAGTCCTGTGACTATGGTCCTTTTTAAGTTGGAAACAGGGGGAAGTTATTTTGAAGAGTCTTTACATTACAGTCTCTGTAAGCTGCAGGTAAAAAGGGGTAAAGTTTTTCAAAAAGTTCAATTGAGTTTGATAAAGTCCTTACAGGTAAAGTCTGTAGGCTTAAAAGTTTAGAATACACAACAACATTTACTATGGGTGCCTCGGCGTTGGAGTCCTAGGTACTATAGGGGCCTCTACCGGTCATAAGTGCTGTAGGCCTCCTGGCCCTGGGGTCACCTATTGGCCAAGATTTTGCTCTCCCTAGACAGCTCCTTACGCCAACTCCACTCTCCCCTCTTTTGATGTTGTGTACCTGGTGTGACCTGTTTTGGCCTACTCTTCACCCTTCTGTACACTACATTTACAGTTGCTTACATTTTTACAAGAGTTACTATTTACATGTTACTTTTCTTGGTGTTAGATTATGATTATTGTACCCAATCTCCATACCTGGATGGGGTTGGCCATGTGTGCTACGACTTGATCTACGCACTACAGGTGTGGCTATCTCAGGTGATGTGTTAGGAGAATGCAATGTGGGCAGGTCAGGTAAGCGTCTGCGTGGCCTTAGTCTCACTACAGGACTATCGGTGCACCGATTGTAGGATCCTCTGGTTCGCTGCAACGAGTGTTTCTTCCTGACTTCTTGGAATTGTTTCTGAAGGTTGATAGAAGTTAAGTAATGGCACTATTACTGCTCCTTCATGTTGAGGCCAATCTTCTGGAAGTCTCCAAGTATTGTGGATAGGACTTTTTCTTTTGGTTCTGGGCATGGAATTGGAATTTCATAGGATTCCTTTCCTTCTGCTTCTGGAGAATCTTGAAGGTCTTGGGTCTTCCATGCTTCTGGACATTTATTAAAATGATCCCGGGATACTGTTTGAGTGGTTTTCCCTCTATTTTTACTGATAAGGCATTGTCAAAGTTGGAGTTCAAAACAGTGTAGGGATCTCTTTCCCATTGATCATCTAATTTATGTCTTTTTCTTTTTCTCTTTAATACAATACTTCCGGGTAGTATTGGTTCTGCTGGTGCACTTTTGTTGAAGTTTTTCTCTTGTCATTGTCTGGATTTTTCTAGACTGTCTTCAACGCAAGCTTGGACTTGTCTATACTGTTCTAGATGGTTAGTATTCCAGTCAGAGTTACAAGTATCTGCTTTGGGTTCAACGACTCCCAATTCCAAATCTACAGTTAGTCTTCCTGTACGTGATCTCATGAGATACGGGTGTACAGTTTGTAGAACTAACTGGGATGTGATTGTACATGTCTACCAGATCAGGCAGTTTTTCTGGCCATTGATTCCTTTCTTCAAGAGGTAGTATTTTGAGCATGTCTATTATGATGTTGTTCATCTTCTCACATAGCCCATTAGATTGAGGATGATACCGTGTAGTTCTTATCTTCTTACAACCATAAAGATGACAAAACTCTTGGAAGAGTTCGGCTTCAAATGCTGACCTCTATCGGTCAAGACTTGTTCTGGGTAGCCTAGTGGTCTACAGAAGACATTTTGGAAGGTCTTTGTGGCTCTTGCTGCCGTAAGATATTTTACAGGTGCGACCATCAGGAATCTGGAGTAGTGGTCCACCATCGTCAAAGCATAAGTGTAGCCCGTCCTGCTTGGAGTCAGTTTCACATGGTCTAAGACTATAATCTGGAGTGGTTGCGTTGTTACAATGGGTTGGAGTGGTGCTCTTTGAATCTTCTGGTCTTTTCTGCGTAGGCTACATGGTCCAGAGTCTTTACACCATTTTTCTATGGATCCCCTCATGCCAACCCAGTAGAATCTGTCTTTGAGCAGCATTTCCAGCTTTTTCTACCCAAAGTGTCCAGCTTGGTTGTGGTATGCATTTAGTACCATTTGGATCTCTGCTCGGGGTACTAAGATCTGCCAGACTATTTCATGGGTTCTGGGGTTGATATATCTTCTGCAGAGCTTTTCCTGGTAAATGAACAATTTGCTTCTTTCGTTCCACAGGTGTTTAGCTTCCGGTGGTGGATTTGGAGGAAGCTTTGCGGACTCCTGAGTTATCAGTCCTTTTACTAAACTGATAGCCGGTCACTATCTTGAGATTCCTTCCAACCAAAGTGTGGTAACGGGTTCACTACTTTCTCAGGAAATTCTGTGTGGATTTGTTGGCACTGAGATGTCCTCAACTGATGGAAGGCGGGTAGCTCTATCTCTTCCAGCTCATCCTCGTCTTCTCCCATATCTGCTAAGTGATCCTGATGAAGGTGCCAGGTGGGCACCGAAACGCGTCGGTGAATAAAGGAAGAATTTGATCAACACTTCATCTACAGGTCTTCTTGATGCGAGTCAGTCTGGCAGCGCGGATCGCAAAACACCTTTCCCAAGTAATCTGATATCTGCTAAGTGAGGACATCCTGGGTAAGGCATCTGCATTGCTGTTGTTATGCCCAGCCCGTACTTGATGATAAACTGGTAATTGGATAATCTGGCCATCCATCGCTGTTCCATGGCACCCAATTTTGCAGTTTCCGGTGGGTGAAGGGATTATTATCCGTGAAGGCAGTGAATTTGTTAGATGCCAGTAATGTTTAAATCTTTCTGTGATGGCCCAGACCAAGGCCAGGAACTCCAACTTGAAAGAGCTGTAATTGTCAGGGTTCCTTTCTGTAGGCGAAGCTTCCTACTAGCATAGGCAATCACTCTTGCTTTGCCTTCTTGCTTCTGGGAGAGCACAGCTCCTAACCCCACGTTACTGGCATCAGTGTACAACAGGAATGGTAGGTTGTAGTCGGGGTAAGCCAGGATCTCGTCACCTGTCAGGGCTTCTTTCATCTGCTGGAGCGACTCTTCCTGTTCCTTGCCCCACTCCAAGGGAGGATCTCTGGACTTGCCTTTCTTGGGCTGGCCTACTAGGAGGTTTTGCAGTGGAGCAGCCTTCTTCGTGTACTCCTTGATGAATCTCCTGTAGTGTCCCACCAATCCCAGGAACTGACATACTTCCTTGAGGGTCTTTGGTTTGGGCCATTCCCTGATGACAGTGACCTTGTCTGGATCTGGGGCCACTCCTTCGGAACTGACTATGTGTCCCAGGTACTGGACCTTCGGCTTTGACAGGTGGCATTTGGATGGTTTTAGCTTCATTCCGTATTTGGACAAGTCTTCAAATACCTCTGCTAGATGGGTTAGGTGTTCTTCATAGGATTTAGAATACACTATGACATCATCTAGGTAAAGCAGTACGGTTTCAAAGTTCTTATGCCCCAGGCAACTCTCCATCAGCCTCTGGAACGTTCCGGGTGCATTACATAGTCCGAAGGGCATGCTGTTAAATTCACATAGGCCCATGGGCGTGGTAAATGCTGTCTTCTCACGGTCTTCTTCTGCAACGGACACCTGCCAATACCTACTAGTGAGATCTAGGGTTGAAAAGTAATTAGCAGACTTCAATGCAGCTAGTGATTCCTCAATGCGAGGTAACGTGTAAGCATCTTTGGGTGTTATGCGATTTGTTTGCCTGTAATCTACACACATCCTCATACTGCCATCCTTCTTTCTGACTAGGACTAGTGGAGCTGCCCAGGGACTACAACTATCTCTTATGACCCCTGCGTCTTTCATGTCCTGTAACATCTCATTGGCTTTGTGCAGGTGGAATAGGCCTGTATCGCTCTTTGATTGGTGGATGTGTACCTGTGGGGATGTGATGGTGTACCCCCTTGATCCTACCAAAGTCAACTGGATGCTTACTGAATACCTGTTCCAATTTTTGGACTACCCGGTAGACACCTTGCTATTTATGCATGGGAGTGGAATCAGTTCCTACATGGAGCTGCAGACACCAGTCCTCTAGCTGCCCCTTATCATTGTTATCCTCTGCCTCTTTGGGTAGAGGTAAGGGTCCCACCGCTTGGATCTCATTGTTATGCACAGTGTACAACTTAGCAACAGTGGAATACCTGGGTAGTTTGACCTCTTCTCTGCCACAATTTAAGATGCAAACTGGTACCCATCCCTTGTGTACATCGACTACCCCCCTGGCTGTCAAGAGTGTAGGCCTGTGCTCTGAGCTGATGGGCCCACTAATGCTTGATAGTCCTGCCCTCTCAGACCTATAGCTGCTCGACACCAAATCATCATTTCACTCATTGGGGGTATCACAATAGGTATTGGGTCTGTCACCCGTGCAGCACCAATTTTACCACCTGTAATTGTTACCTGTTGATGATGCAGGATGGCTCTGATCTCACGCTGGAGGACCTTCCTCTGACCGGGTTTGGCAGTGTCTGCGATCTGTTGAAGCAAGAACAACACTTCACCCATGCAATTGCTAACAACATTTGTACCAAGAATAATGTATGGATCCCGGTTATTGGGATTTTCCACTACCACAATAATCCCCTGGTCTTGTAATTCCACCCTCCCCACATCTAACCCCCACTATAGTAAGTGGTTCACCATTAGAAGCATAAATACCGTGTTTCCCCGATATTAAGACCCCCCCCGAAAGTAAGACAGGGTGGAGGGGGGGACGGGGGGTCTGCTAATGTAAGACCCCCCCCCGAATGTAAGGCAGGGTAGGGGGGAGGGGGGTCTTACTATCGGGGAAACACGGGGGGGGGGGGTGTACATACATACATACACCCATACAGACACATGCATACACATATATACACACCATACACACCACACACACACATAGCACCGCTTATACCGGGTCCGGTGTGGTGTCCCCGATGGTCCTGTGCCGTCCTCTGTGCTTCGGTCCGGTCTCCGAGATGATCCGCTGCCGTCCGCCGTGTTCCGGTGCCGTTTTGCACCGGTATTGCCGGTCCTAGGCTCCATGGTCCCTGTTCTTCCGGAGTTCAGGCCGCAGCTCCACCCAGGTCATAGTGTGGGCCAATAAGCATAGCGGCGCTGACGTCAGAGGCAAGCGTCATCGGGCGCTTGCCTATGACGTCAGTGCCGCTATGCTGATTGGCCCACACTATGACCTGGGCGGAGCTGCGGCCTGAACTCCGGAAGAGCAGGGACAATGGAGCCTAGGACCGGCAATACCGGTGCAAAACGGCACTGGAACACGGCGGACGGCAGCGGATCATCTCGGGGACCGGACTGGAGCACAGAGGACGGCACAGGACCATCGGGGACCCCACATCGGACCCGGTGTAAGCGGTGCTATGTGTGTGTATGGTGTGTATATGTGTGTATGCATGTGTCTGTATGTGTGGGAATGTGTGGATGGATGGCTGCAGTGTGTGGATGGATGGTGGGGCCTCCAATGTAAGCCCCCCCCCGAAAGTAAGACAGGGTGCCACTTTTGGCCACAAAAAGAATGTAAGACCCTGTCTTACTTTCGGGGAAACACGGTATTGAGGTTCACATTGGGTGGCATAAGTTCATTACATGACCAGAATTGCTTATAAAGGATATCAGGGTTAGTGGTCACTTGTGACCCGGTGTCCAATAAAGCAGGTGTCGAGATGCCATCTAGTATGATAGACAGGAATGGTCGCTGTCCGATGTAGGTATCATACAGGCTAGGCCCTGTCGAGCTACTCCTGAGGTTTGACCTCGGCCCCCAGGGTCTGCTCGTTTAAAGAACAGTATCATGCGATGTGGCCGGTCTTGTTGCAGCGTCGACAGATGGGATCTCCTGTGGAGCTGTAACGATCAGTGGTCCTCACTCTGGGTGACGTGGTCTTCCTTCTTCTCATCCATGGGACGTCCTCCGGGCTGTCAGCAAGCTGGATTAGAGGTTGGGTTTTAGGCTGTGGCTTTGGCTCCTGCTGCAGCTGCACGGCTTCCATGACTGTGACTAGGTTCTTGCCCAGGTGGCGCACCTCCAAGCACAAAGAGTCAATTCTATCAGAGTTGGTAGACTGAACAGGCTTTCAGCTGCAGGCACGGGTATTGATGTTGTTGTAGCCGGAGCCTTGCCACTGCACCTCCGCCGGATGGCAGCTTCAGGAATCTCCACTGGCTGTAACCCCTTTATAGTCATGTCCTTTAACGTATTGAAATCAGCGTCTGGGTGGCTTAGAGACCACCAGCGCAGGGTTTTATTGTCCTCTGGTGATAGTAGCCCCCGGGTAAACTGCTCAGTAATAGTTTATTCTCATCGGGGACACTAGCAGGGCTGACTTGCTTCATGGCTCGTAGCGCCTCCTGTAGGCGCCAGGCATAGGTCTGGATATCATCCCCCGGCTTTCGATAACAATGATAGAAGCGCATTTTTATGTCGGCCTCATTACAGACCTCAAAGACAACTTTTAAATTTATCGAAGATTATAGCTACTGATCCCCGTTCAGCGGTGGACCAGGATTCAGCCTCTCTGTCCACTGCACCGGTTAACTATCCCAATACAACAGCTGCGCAAAGCTGACCCGTCATTGCATACATGTCCAACACAGTGCAGATCTTCTTTTAAAGGTGGACAAGGTATCAGGGCGGCCGTGCAGGGCACCACATCATGATGTCATTATATCAGTGATGTCATCACCAGGGGCGCGGGCTGACTCCTCACACATGTATACAGTGTGTAGTGATCGGCCATCTTTCTGCGGCTCCTGGGTGTTGGTTGTCGCTCTGTGACCCTTCGTCCTTCTGTATAAACATCCCGCAGTTATACTTGTCACCGGATGAGATCAGCAGAAGATGCCAGTGACAAGTGGCCCCTTCAGTGTAATCTGCGGCTCTCAAGGACCCTCCAGTAGCTGTGAGGTATGTGATGGAGGCCCAGAGCTGACCCGCTGCTGTACAGTGTATACACTCCTGCCCTCTGCCCGTGCTGTACAGTGTATACAGCTCCTGCCCTCTGCCCGTGCTGTACAGTGTATACAGCTCCTGCCCTCTGCTGGGACAGTGTATACAGCTCCTGCCCTCTGCTGTACAGTGTATACAGCTTCCTGCCTCCTGCTGTACAGTGTATACAGCTCCTGCCTCTGCTGCCGTGCTGTCCAGTGTTTACAGCTCTCCTGCCCTCTGCTGTACAGTGTATACAGCTCCTGCCCTCTGCTGTACTGTGTATACAGCTCCCTGCCCCTCTGCCCGTGCTGTACATGTATACAGCTCCTGCCCTCTGCTGTACAGTTATACAGCTCCTGCCCTCTGCTGTACAGTGTATACAGCTCCTGCCCTCTGCTGTACAGTGTATACAGCTCCTGCCCTCTGCTGTACAGTATATACAGCTCCTGGCGACCTCTCCCTGTGTGCACCCAGGATGCATTTGACCGCCATCTGTGTATTTGTGTTGCGCTTTCGTGTCGGTGACAGGTCAGCGCATTTTCTCTGGTCCATGGTTGTTACAGTCAGATACCGACACAACACAGGAGGACGCAGGCAGAATCAGCACCGCACCACACCGCAGTTACACAACCTGCCATACTTTCCGCTCGGTCAATAGACGGGAACTTGTTCATTTCTCTCTGGTTTTAGCTTTGAAGATTCAAGTGTTTCCTCAGGGTAAATATTATGTGGAGAACAAGGACCTGAGATGCTGAAATACAACAAGGAGGCTCCTGCACTGTACAGAGTGAATCATCCGTAATATAGAGGCTCCTGCACTGTACAGGGTGAATCATCCATAATATAGAGCTCCTGCACTGTACAGGTGAATATCCATAATATAGAGGTCCTGCACTGTACAGGGTGAATCATCCATAATATAGAGGCTCACTGCACTGTACAGGTGAAGTCATCCATAATATAGAGGATCCTGCCCCTGTACAGGTGTGACATCCATCCAATATTGAGGCTCCTGACTGTACAGGGTGAATCATCCATAATAGTAGAGCTCCTGCACTGTACAGGTGAATTATCCATAATATAGAGGATCCTGCACTGTACAGGGTGAATCATCCATAATATAGAGCTCCTGCACTTGTACAGGGTGAATCATCCATATATAAGGCTCCTGCACTGTACAGGGTGAATTATCCATATTATAGAGGATCCTGTACGTACAGGGTGAATTACCCATAAATAGAGGCTCCTGCACTGTTACAGGGTGAATCATCCATAACTATAGAGGCTCCTGCACTGTACATGTGATCATCCATAAATAGAGCTCCTGCACATGTAACAGCGTGAATCATCCTTAATAAGGACTCCGCACTGTACAGGGTGAATCATCCATAATATAGAGATCCTGCACTGTACAGCGTGAATCATCCATAAAGAGGCTCCTGCACTGTACAGGTGAATCATCCATAATATAGAGGCTCCTGCCTGTTACAGGTGAATCATCCATAATATAGAGGCTCCTGCACTGTACAGGGTGAATCATCCATAATATAGAGGCTCCTGCACTGTACAGGGTGAATCATCCAAGGTCCTGCACTGTACAGGGAATCATCCATAATAAGAGGCCTGCACTGTACAGGTGAATCATCCATAATATAGAGGTCCTGCACTGTACAGGGAATCATCCATAATATAGAGTCCTGCACTGTACAGGGTGAATCATCCATAATATAGAGGCTCACTGCACTGTACAGGTGAATCATCCATAATATAGAGGTCCTGCACTGTACAGGTGAATCATCCATAATAAGAGGCCCTGCCTGTACAGGGTGATCATCCATAATATAGAGGCTCCTGCACTGTACAGGTAATCATCCATAATAAGAGGCTCCTGCACTGTAAGGGTGAATCATCCATATAGAGGTCCTGCACTGTACAGGGTGAATCATCCATAAATAGAGGCCCTGCACTGTACAGGTGAATCATCCATAATATAGAGGTCCTGCACTGTACAGGGTGAATCATCCATATATAGAGGCTCCTGCATGTACAGGTGAATCATCCATAAAAGAGGCTCCTGCACTGTACAGGTGAATCATCCATAATATAGAGGTCCTGCACTGTACAGGGTGAATCATCCTAATAAGATCCTGCACTGTACAGGGTGAATCATCCATAAATAGAGGTCCTGCATGTACAGGTGAATCATCCATAATATGAGGTCCTGCACTGTACAGGGTGAATCATCCATAATATAGAGGCTCCTGCACTGTACAGGTGAATCATCCATAATATAGAGGCTCCTGCACTGTACAGGGTGAATCATCCATAATATAGAGGCTCTCACTGACAGGGTGAATCATCCATAAATAGAGGCTCCTGCACTGTACAGGGTGAATCATCCATAATATAGAGGCTCCTGCACTGTACAGGGTGAATCATCCATAATAAGAGGATCCTGCACTGTACAGGGTGAATCATCCATAATATCATATGGCTCCTGCACTGTACAGGGTGAATCATCCATAATATAGAGGCTCCTGCACTGTACAGGGTGAATCATCCATAAATGAGGCTCCTGCACTGTACAGGGATCATCCATAATATAAGAGGCTCCTGCACTGTACAGGGTGAATCATCCATAAATAGAGCTCTGCACTGTACGGGGTGAATCCCCTATATGAGGTCCTGCACTGTACAGGGTGAATCATCCATAATAGAGGCTCCTGCACTGTACAGGGTGAATCATCCATAATATAGGAGGCTCCTGCACTGTACAGGGTGAATCATCCATAATATAGAGGTCCTGCACTGTACAGGGTGAATCATCCATAATATAGAGGCTCCTGCACTGTACAGGGTGAATCATCCATAATATAGAGGATCCTGCACTGTACAGGGTGAATCATCCATAATATAGAGGTCCTGCATGTACAGGGTGAATCATCCATAATATAGAGGCTCCTGCACTGTACAGGGTGAATCATCCATAATATAGAGGTCCTGCACTGTACAGGGTGAATCATCCATATATAGAGGTCTGCAGTACAGGGTGAATCATCCATAATATAGAGGCTCCTGCACTGTACAGGGTGAATCATCCTTAATATGAGGCTCCTGCACTGTACAGGGTGAATCATCCATAATACAGAGGTCCTGCACTGTACAGGGTGAATCATCCATAATAAGAGGCTCCTGCACTGTACAGGGTGAATCATCCATATATAGAGGCTCCTGCATGTAAGGGTGAATCATCCATAATATGACGCTCTGCACTGTACAGGTGAATCATCCTAATAGAGATCTGCACTGTACAGGGTGAGATATCCATAATATGAGGCTCTGCACTGTACAGGGTGAATCATCCATAATATAGAGGATCCTGCACTGTACAGGGTGAATCATCCATAATATAGAGGCTCCTGCATGTACAGGGTGAATCATCATAATATAGAGGCTCCTGCACTGTACAGGATGAATCATCCATAATATAGAGGCTCCTGCACTGTACAGGGTGAATCATCCATAAATATGGAGGCTCCTGCACTGTACAGGGTGAATCATCCATAATATAGAGGATCCTGTCAGTACAGGGTGAATCATCCATAATATAGAGGATCCTGCCTCTCAGGGGAATCATCCATAATATAGAGGATCCTGCACTGTACAGGGTGAATCATCCTATATAGGAGGCTCCTGCACTGTACAGGGTGAATCATCCATAATATAGAGGCTCTGACTGTACAGGGTGAATCATCCTTTAATACAGAGGCTCCTGCACTGTACAGGGTGAATCATCCTTAATACGGAGGTCCTGTACATGTACAGGGTGAATCATCCATAATATAGAGGCTCCTGCCATGTACAGGGTGAATCATTCTTAATATCAGAGGTCCTGCACTGTACAGGGTGAATCATCCATATAAGCAGTAGGCTCATCAATGGTATTAAGGTGAATCATCCATAATATTGAGGCTCCTGCACTGTACAGGGTGAATCATCATAATATGGAGACTCCTGCACTGTACAGGGTGAAGAATCCATAATATGGAGGCCCCTGCACTGTACAGGGTGAAGATATCCATAATATGGAGGCCCCTGCACTGTACAGGGTGAATCATCCATAATATAGAGGATCCTGTCAGTACAGGGTGAATCATCCATAATATAGAGGCTCCTGCACTGTACAGGGTGAATCATCTATAATATAGAGGCTCCTGCACTGTACAGGTGAATCATCCATAATATAGAGGCTCCGCACTGTACAGGGTGAATCATCCATAATATGGAGGCATCTGCACTGTACAGGGTGAATCATCCATAATATAGAGGATCCTGCACGTACAGGGTGAATCATCCATAATATAGAGGATCCTGCTCTTACGGGGTGAATCATCCATAATATAGAGGCTCTGCACTGTACAGGGTGAATCATCCATAATATAGAGGATCCTGCACTGTACAGGGTGAATCATCCATAATATTGAGCTCCCGCACTGTACAGGGTGAATCATCCATAATATAGAGGCTCCTGCACTGTACAGGGTGAATCATCCATAATATGGAGGCTCCTGCACTGTAAGGGTGAATCATCCATAATATAGAGGTCCTGCATGTACAGGGTGAATCATCCATAATATAGAGGCTCCCGCACTGTACAGGTGAATCATCCATAATATAGAGGCTCCTGCACTGTACAGGGTGAATCATCCATAATATAGAGGCTCCAGCACTGTACAGGGTGAATCATCCATAATATAGAGGCTCCTGCACTGTACGGGTGAATCATCCATAATATAGAGGCTCCTGCACTGTACAGGGTGAATCATCCATAATATAGAGGCTCCTGCACTGTACAGGGTGAATCATCCATAATATAGAGGCTCCTGCACTGTACAGGGTGAATCATCCATAATATAGAGGCTCCTGCACTGTACAGGGTGAATTCATCCATAATACAGAAGGATCCTGCACTGTACAGGGTGAATCATCTATAATATAGGAGGCTCCTGCACTGTACAGGGTGAATCATCCATAATATGAGGCTTCTGCACTGTACAGGGTGAATCATCCATAATATAGAGGCTCCTGCACTGTACAGGGTGAATCATCCATAATATAGAGGATCCTGCACTGTACAGGGTGAATCATCCATAATATAGAGGCTCCTGCACTGTACAGGGTGAATCATCCATAATATAGAGGTCCTGCACTGTACAGGGTGAATCATCCATAATATAGAGGCTCCTGCACTGTACAGGGTGAATCATCCATAATATAGAGGATCCTGCACTGTACAGGTGAATCATCCATAATATAGAGGCTCCTGCACTGTACAGGTGAATCATCCATAATATAGAGGCTCCAGCACTTGTACAGGGTGAATCATCCATAATATAGAGGTCCGCACTGTACAGGGTGAATCATCCATAATATAGAGGCTCCTGACACTGTACAGGGTGAATCATCCATAATATAGAGGTCCTGCACTGTACAGGGTGAATCATCCATAATATAGAGGCTCCTGCACTGTACAGGGTGAATCATCCTATAATACAGAGGCTCCTGTACAGTACAGGGTGAATCATCCATAATACAGAGGCTCCTGCACTGTACAGGGTGAATCATCCTTAATACAGAGGCTCCTGTCATGTACAGGGTGAATCATCCATAATACAGAGGCTCCTGCACTGTACAGGTGAATCATCATATATAGAGGCTCCTGCACTGTACAGGGTGAATCATCCATATACAGAGGACTCCTGCACTGTACAGGGTGAATCATCCATAATATGAGCTCCTGCACTGTACAGGGTGAATCATCCTAATATAGAGGATCCTGCACTGTACAGGGTGAATCATCCATAATATGGAGGCTCCTGCACTGTACAGGGTGAATCATCCTATAATATAGAGGTCCTGCACTGTACAGGGTGAATCATCCATAATATAGAGGCTCCTGCATGTACAGGGTGAATCATCCATAATATAGAGGCTCCTGCACTGTACGGGGTGAATCATCCATAATATAGAGGCTCCTGCAGTACAGGGTGAATCATCCATAATATAGAGGCTCCTGCACTGTACAGGGTGAATCATCCATAATATAGAGGATCCTGACATGTACAGGGTGAATCATCCATAATATAGAGGATCCTGTACTGTACAGGGTGAATCATCCATAATATAGAGGATCCTGCACAGTACAGGGTGAATCATCCATAATATAGAGGATCCTGTACGTACGGGTGAATCATCCTAACATAGAGGATCCTGTCAGTACAGGGTGAATCATCCATAATATAGGAGGTCTCTGCACTGTACAGGGGTGATCATCCTATACATAGAGGATCCTGCACTGTACAGGGATGAATCATCATAATAGGAGGTCTTGCACTGTACAGGGTGAATCATCCATAATATAGAGATCCTGCACTGTACAGGGTGAATCATCCATAATATAGAGGTCCTGCACTGTACAGGGTGAATCATCCATAATATAGAGGATCCTGCACTGTACAGGGTGAATCATCCATAATATAGAGGATCCTGCACTGTACAGGGTGAATCATCCATAATATAGAGGATCCTGCACTGTACAGGGTGAATCATCCATAATATGAGGATCCTGCACTGTACAGGTGAATCATCCATAATAAGAGGATCCTGCACTGTACGGGTGAATCATCATAATATGGAGGATCCTGCACTGTACAGGGTGAATCATCCATAATATAGAGGTCTGCACTGTACAGGGTGAATCATCCATAATATAGAGGATCCTGCACTGTAACAGGGTGAATCATCCAAATATAGAGGCTCCTGACTGTACAGGGTGAATCATCCATAATATAGAGGCTCCTGCACTGTACAGGGTAAATCATCTAAAATATGGAGGCTCCTGCACTGTACAGGGTGAATCATCCATAATATGGAGGCTCCTGCACTGTACAGGGTGAATCATCCATAATATAGAGGCTCCTGCACTGTACAGGGTGAATCATCCATAATATGAGGCTCCTGCACTGTACAGGGTGAATCATCCATAATATAGAGGCTCCTGCACTGTACAGGGTGAATCATCCTAATAATAATCTCACGTAGGACTCCTGCTCTGTACAGGGTGAATCATCCATAATATAGAGGCTCCTGCACTGTACAGGGTGAATCATCCATAATATAGAGGCTCCTGCACTGTACAGGGTGAATCATCCATAATATAGAGGCTCCTGCACTGTACAGGGTGAATCATCCATAATATAGAGGCTCCTGCACTGTACAGGGTGAATCATCCATAATATAGAGGCTCCTGCACTGTACAGGGTGAATCATCATAAATATAGAGGCTCCTGCACTGTACAGGGTGAATCATCCATAATATAGAGGCTCCTGCACTGTACAGGGTGAATCATCCATAATATAGAGGTCCTGCACTGTACAGGGTGAATCATCCATAATATAGAGGCTCCTGCACTGTACAGGGTGAATCATCCATAATATAGAGGCTCCTGCACTGTACAGGGTGAATCATCCATAATATAGAGGCTCCTGCACTGTACAGGGTGAATCATCCATAATAAGAGGCTCCTGCACTGTACAGGGTGAATCATCCATAATATAGAGGCTCCTGACTGTACAGGGTGAATCATCCATAATATAGAGGCTCCTGCACTGTACAGGGTGAATCATCCATAATATAGAGGCTCCTGCACTGTACAGGGTGAATCATCCATAATATAGAGGCTCCTGCACTGTACAGGGTGAATCATCCATAATATAGAGGCTCCTGCACTGTGCAGGGTGAATCATCCATTATATAGAGGATCCTGCACTGTACAGGGTGAATCATCCATAATATAGAGGCTCCTGCACTGTCAGGGTGAATCATCCATAATATAGAGGATCCTGCACTGTACAGGGTGAATCATCCATAATATAGAGGCTCCTGCACTGTACAGGGTGAATCATCCATAATATAGAGGATCCTGCACTGTACGGGGTGAATCATCCATAATATAGAGGCTCCTGCACTGTACAGGGTGAATCATCCATAATATAGAGGATCCTGCACTGTACAGGTGAATCATCCATAATATAGAGGCTCCTGCACTGTACAGGGTGAATCATCTATAATATAGAGGCTCCTGCACTGTACAGGGTGAATCATCCATAATATAGAGGTTCCTGCACTGTACGGGTGAATTTCCATAATATAGAGGTTCCTGCACTGTACAGGGTGAATTATTATTATTATTATTATTCATAGAGCACCATTGATTCCAATGATCTGTACATGAGAAGAGGATACATAGAGACAAGTTATAAATACAATGAGCAAAAACTAACAGTGACAGACTGATATAGAGGGAGAGAGAGGACCTGTCCTTGTGGGCTTACATTCTACAGGGCAGTGGGGAGAGAAGTAGATGGTGCTCGGGTGGTGGTGGACCGGTCCAGTGGTGGTGGCACGCCGGTCCAGTGGTGGTGGAGCACCGGTCCAGTGGGTGGGAGCACGGGTCCAGTGGTGGTGGAGCCAGGTCCAGTGGTGGTGGAGCGCCGGGTCCAGTGGTGGAGCACCGGGTCCAGTGTGGTGGAGCACGGTCCAGTGGTGGTGGAGCACCGGGTCCAGTGTGTGGAGCCCGGGTCCAGTGTGGTGGAGCCCGGGTCCAGTGGTGGTGGAGCACAGGGTCCAGTGGTGGTGGAGCCGGGTCCAGTGGTGGTGGAGCGCCGGGTCCAGTGGTGGTGGAGCGCCGGGTCCAGTGGCAGTGGAGCACCGGGTCCAGTTGGTGGTGAGCACTGGGTCCAGTGGTGGTGGAGCGCAGGTCCAGTGGTGGTGGAGCACCGGGTCCAGTGGTGGTGGAGCACGGGTCCAGTGGTGGTGGAAGCACCGGGTCCAGTGGTGGTGGAGCGCAGGTCCAGTGGTGGTGGAGCACCGGGTCCAGTTGGGGTGGAGCACTGGGTCCAGTCGTGGTGGAACACCGGTCCAGTGGTGGAACACCGGGTCCAGTGGTGGTGAGCGCCAGGTTCGGTTGTGGTGGAGCACCGGTTCGGTGGTGGTGAGGTGGCACTGTGGTCATTGCAGGTGTAGGCTGTTCTGAAGGGGATGGATTTTCAGGTTCTGCTTGAAGGTTCCGAGTGCAGGGACAGTCGGACTTTTGGGGTGCAGAATTCCAGAGGATGGGGGATGCGTCTGGTGAAGTCTTGCAGGCGGTTAGATGAGGAACGTACAAGTGTGGAGAAAAGAAGGTCTTGGAAGGATCGAAGATCACGAGTTGGATGATATCGGGAGATTAGTTCAGAGATATATGGGGGGGGACAGATTGTGGACGGCTTTGTAAGTCAGAGTTAGTAGTTTGAATTGGATACATTGGGGAATAGGGAGCCAGTGGAGGGAGTTGCAGAGGGGGAAGTGGAGAATAGCGAGGAGAGAGGTGATTAGTCAGGCAGCAGAGTTAAGGACAGATTGGAGAGGTGCAAGATGTTAGCAGGGAGGTCACAGAGGAGGAGGTTGCAGTAGTTGAGATGGGAGATGATGAGGGCATGCACTAGTAGTTTAGTAGATTGGGGGTTGAGGAAGGGACGGATTCTGGAAATATTTTTGAGTTAGAGGTGGCAGGAGGTGGTGAGGGCTTGGATGTGCGGTGTGAAGGATGAGGCAGAGTCAAGGGTTACTCCGAGGTAGCGGACTTCAGGTACAGGGCAAAGTGAGATGTCATTTATTGTGATAGATCTGGTAAGGAAGGTGTGCGAGGAGGGGGAAGGATGAGGAGTTCGGTTTTGTCTACATTGAGTTTTAGGAAGCGACAGGAGAAGAAGGAGGATATGGCTGATAGACACTCCGGGATTCTGTACAGCAGAGAGGAGAAGGAGGAGGATATGGCTGATAGACACTCCGGGATTCTGTACAGCAGAGAGGAGAAGGAGGAGGATATGGCTGATAGACACTCCGGGATTCTGAACAGCAGAGAGGGAAGAAGGAGGAGGATATGGCTGATAGACACTCCGGGATTCTGGACAGGAGAGAGGTGAAGTAGGAGGATATGGCTGATAGACACTCCGGGATTCTGGACAGCAGAGAGGAGAAGGAGGAGGATATGGCTGATAGACACTCCGGGATTCTGGACAGGAGAGAGGTGAAGTAGGAGGATATGGCTGATAGACACTCCGGGATTCTGGACAGCAGAGAGGTGAAGTAGGAGGATATGGCTGATAGACACTCCGGGATTCTGGACAGCAGAGAGGAGAAGGAGGAGGATATGGCTGATAGACACTCCGGGATTCTGGACAGGAGAGAGGTGAAGTAGGAGGATATGGCTGATAGACACTCCGGGATTCTGGACAGCAGAGAGGAGAAGGAGGAGGATATGGCTGATAGACACTCCGGGATTCTGGACAGGAGAGAGGTGAAGTAGGAGGAATATGAGTTGATAGGACACTCGGGATTCGGACAGCTGATGTGGAGAGGAAGGATAGGCTGATAGACACTCCGGGATTCGGACAGCAGAAGGAGAAGGATATTGATGTGATAGAACTCGGGATTTGGAAGCAGAGAGGAGAAGGAGGAGGATATGGCTGATAGACACTCGGGATTCTGGACAGCAGAGAGGAGAAGGAGGAGGATATGGCTGATAGACACTCCGGGATTCTGGACAGTCAGAGAGGAGGAGGAGGATATGGCTGATAGACACTCCGGGATTCTGGACAGTAGAGAGGAGAAGGAGGATATGGCTGATAGACACTCCGGGATTCTGGACAGTAGAGAGGGAAGGAGGATATGGCTGATAGACACTCCGGGATTCTGGACAGCAGAGAGGAGAAGGAGGAGGATATGGCTGATAGACACTCCGGGATTCTGGACAGTAGAGAGGAGAAGGAGGATATGGCTGATAGACACTCCGGGATTCTGGACAGAGAGAGGAGGAGGAGGAGGATATGGCTGATAGACACTTCGGGATTCTGGACAGCAGGAGGAGGGGTGGAGAAGAGAGAGGAGAAGGAGGAGGATATGGCTGATAGACACTCCGGGATTCTGGACAGCAGAGAGGAGAGGAGGAGGATATGGCTGATAGACACTCGGGATTCTGACAGCAGAGAGGAGAGGAGGAGGATATGGCTGATAGACACTCCGGGATTCTGGACAGCAGAGAGGAGAGGAGGAGGATATGGCTGATAGACACTCCGGATCTGACAGCAGAGAGGAGAGAGGAGGATATGGCTGATAGACACCGGGATTCTGGACAGCAGAGAGGAGAAGGAGGAGGATATGCTGATAGACACTCCGGATTCTGGACAGAGAGAGAGAGGAGGAGGATATCTGATAGACACTCCGGGATTCTGGACGAGAAGAAAGGGTAGGTAACGTTCGGAGGATAGTGATAGACATCGGATGGACAGCAAGAGGAGAAGGAGTGTCGGATCTGCAGCGGGACAGGTGATCATGGTACAACACATGGACTGTATGAGTGTCCAGACCAAGGGTGTAGATCAAAAAAAGAGGGGCCCCAGGACGAGCCTTGAGGACCCAACAGAGAGGGGATGGGGCGAGGAGGTCGTGTGGGAGTTGGGACCTAAATGTGCGGTTGGAAAGGTAAGAGTGATCCAGGAGAGGGACAAGGTCAGTGATACCAATGGAAGAGAGGATCTGTAACAGAGGCAGTGGTGACTGTGTTGAATGCAAGGACAGGTCTAGAAGGAGGAGGATGGAGAACTGTCTGTAGCTTTGGTTGTAAGTCGTTAGTAATTTTGGTCAGGGCAGATTCAGTGGAGCGGTGGGAGCGGGAGTTAGGTTGAAGGTTGTCAAAGAGAGAGTTGGATGAGAGGTGAGATGAGAGGACAGTGTGCACATGCTTTGAGAAGTTTGTGACGGGGTGTGACACTATCCCGGTGATCGAAGAGACACTTCTTGTGCCAATTGACCCCCTAGTCCTCTGAGCCCCAGCCAGAAGCTACCGAAACCAGCCTGGGAAGACACCCCCATCCCCAAGAAGGGGCTAACGGTCCCATTGACTCAAGAACCCCCATCCCAAGAGGTCCACGGCGAGCCCATGGTCTTCTATTGGCAGATCCCGAGCGGGGCGATGATGGGGTTCTCCGAGGGAAGGTGGAGGCGGGCAAAGGTGAGATCGAGACACTGACCTGGAAGGAGCATGTGAGGCGGTGGGTTGCCAGTGGGAAGCAGAGGAGGCGGATGGGAGGGCCAGCAGCGCGCGATGGAAGAGTGGAACATGCGGTCCAAGACCAAAGCCTGGAAGACCCGGCCCTCTGATAGGGGGCCATGTAAGCAAGGGACCATCACCTCCTTCGACCTCCATAGAGGTTGGGGATTCCTCTCGGGTACCGGGGGCAGCACCGAGGCTATTTGTCTCCTGCTGGAACATGGAGGAGGACCTGCCCAAGGGATACCCGGATAGGGATCTGCCCCGGGGATCAGGTCACGTTCAAGAGACAGGAGGTGAATGCGGACTGTATGCCTTTGGGTAAAGAAGGCTCGGTAAAGGCTGTGTCTCATCAGTGCATACCTCAGAAGGGCACGCACCCCCCAAACTACAGGAGTAGGGGACTCAATCCCCGGTAGTCGGGTATCTTCACCCAGTATTGCTGAACAGAAGAGTGGTGAGACCGGCTACACTACCTTGGAGTTGGCGAACCGGCAGTATGTTGTATATAGTTTATTGTGTGAATGTGATTGTTAATTGGATAATTGGTCATGGACGGTGAGTGATCAGGACTTGTTACACATAGTTCGCACATGCAGGTGGGCACCCTGTTGGTTTTATGCCATGTTGCTTTTACTTGTGTCTTAATTAACCTGTTGACCACGAAGAAAAACCCACTCGGTATGGTAGAGAAATGTTGTTCCATCATCCTGTACCACGAGGACCTACGTTGGGTTCATTGTGAGGGTCCCCCAGGAAGACAGAAGAAAACCTCACAGACAAGCATTGACACACCCGGTGAGGACGCTCACCAAGTACTCCTCTGCACTTTCCCAGTTCTATTTGTAACATCCATTTAACCCGGGTCATCGCATGAGAACGTGCTAATCTTTGCTAAGGGGGAATGTGGCGCCCCTGTGGTCTGGTTGCCACAGAGGGGTACTGCACCCAATCCACGGGTGTGGTATTTTGTTTGCAGACACCCACAAAAGCACCCAACACACCTGATCCAGGGACGACAGGGCGGACCCGATAGAGGCAGGGCCCAGGTAGTCAGTGGGACGGCAGGGAGAGAAAGGTGGAGTGTGGGAAGTTAAGAAGGAAGCAGTCAGGAAGTAGATAAGGGAAGACCACAGGCAAGTAGTTCGGCAGTTAGGAGAGAAAGTTGGCAGAGTAAGTAAGGAAGGACTCGGAGGACCTTCGCGGAGATGAGGCTTGTCCCGGGACAACAAACTGCAGAGAGACGGAAGGAGCCCTAGGGGCAGTGAGCAATCCATCCGTGCACCTGAATCTAATATAAAGCGGAGGGGCAGGTTGAGCACCAGGGACTCGGCCCTGAAAGTGGCGAGGAGGCTCTAAGGTCCAACCACGGAACCAGAGGCCACGAGATCTAGAGGAGCTGTGCCCAACTCCCGACACATCCACCGAGAAAGTAGGAGTACTAGGGTTAGGGGACACGGCTGGTCGCCCGACAGGACCTGTGGCTGCTGGATTGGGGTACTGTGTGCGGAGGTGCATGCAGGAGTCAGGCGAGCAGGCAGCGCTCAGGATGAGCAGCCCAAAAAGGGAGGAACACTAAAGGGGTGTACTGTACAAGCCATCCTGGTTGCTGAGGACTAGCCGGACTGAAATTGAACAGAACTGTACTCTGTGGTGCTAGCAGAGAAAGCTGAGTAAACGGGTTTGGAACTCAGAACTGTGTGTGAGACTGTTCACTTCCCCCCTCAGGAGCGGTAGACTGATAAGCCGTGCAGGCCACAGGAGCCTGCCTGAGAAACGCTCCGACCCCTCCCTGCAGCCAGATCAGCCCCGCTGGACCTCCATCACCCAAAACCTCTCCACCCGCTCCACCCAGGAGCGACACCATCATAGCTACCATTCCATCATCCCCAGAGGTCCGGACTGCAGTGGCGGCCACTAATAGCCGCATACAACGGGTGGCGTCATGACAACCACCCCCAAATCGCTATAAATCCCCCTATTCCATAAACTCCTCCTTTCTTTTATTGACCACTCCGGGGCCACGGACCAGGTCATGTCACCGTGACATCCCAATCGATGAATTCACCAGAGGACCCGTCTCTGAATACCCCACGGCCCCCGTGGGGCAAGTCATATCCCTCCCACAGGGGGCTGGATAGTTATCCCTTGAACAGGGAGCTGGATATTCATCCCTCCCATAAAGAGCTGGATATTCATCCCTGCTACAAGGAGCTGGATATTCATCCCTCCCATAAAGAGCTGGATATTCATCCCTCCTACAAGGAGCTGGATATTCATCCCTCCCATAATGAGCTGGATATTCATCCCTCCCATAATGAGCTGGATATTCATCCCTCCCATAATGAGCTGGATATTCATCCCTCCCATAATGAGCTGGATATTCATCCCTCCTACAAGGAGCTGGATATTCATCCCTCCCATAATGAGCTGGATATACATCCCCCCTACAATGAGCTGGATACACATCCCTCCCATAATGAGCTGGATACACATCCCTCCTACAATGAGCTGGATATTCATCCCTCCCATAATGAGCTGGATATTCATCCCTCCCACAGGGAGCTGGATATTCATCCCTCCCATAATGAGCTGGATATTCATCCCTCCTACAATGAGCTGGATATACATCCCTCCTACAATGAGCTGGATATTCATCCCTCCCATAGGGAGCTGGATATTCATCCCTCCCATAGGGAGCTGGATATTCATCCCTCCCACAGGGAGCTGGATATTCATCCCTCCCATAGGGAGCTGGATATTCTTCCCTCCTGCAGGGAGCTGGATATTCATCCCTCCCATAGGGAGCTGGATATTCATCCCTCCCACAGGGTGCTGGATATTCATCCCTCCCACAGGGTGCTGGATATCCATCCCTTCTACAATGAGCTGGATATTCATCCCTCCCACAGGGAGATGGATATTCATCACTCCCACAGGGAGCTGGATATTCATCCCTCCCACAGGGAGCTGGATATACATCCCCCCTACAATGAGCTGGATACACATCCCTCCCATAATGAGCTGGATACACATCCCTCCTACAATGAGCTGGATATTCATCCCTCCCATAATGAGCTGGATATTCATCCCTCCCATAATGAGCTAGATATACATCCCTCCTACAATGAGCTGGATATTCATCCCTCCCATAATGAGCTGGATATACATCCCTCCTACAATGAGCTGGATATTCATCCCTCCCATAGGGAGCTGGATATTCATCCCTCCCACAGGGAGCTGGATATTCATCCCTCCCACAAGGAGCTGGATATTCATCCCTCCCACAATGAGCTGGATATTCATCCCTCCCACAATGAGCTGGATATTCTTCCCTCCTGCAGGGAGCTGGATATTCATCCCTCACACAAGGAGCTGGATATTCATCCCTCCCACATGGAGCTGGATATTCATCCCTCCCACAGGGAGCTGGATATTCTTCCCTCCTGCAGGGAGCTGGATATTCATCTCTCCCACAAGGAGCTGGATATTCATCCCTCCCACAATGAGCTGGATATTCATCCCTCCCACAATGAGCTGGATATTCTTCCCTCCTGCAGGGAGCTGGATATTCATCCCTCCCACAGGGTGCTGGATATTCATCCCTCCCACAAGGAGCTGGATATTCATCCCTCCCGCAGGGAGCTGGATTTTTTTCTCATCCTCATGAAATGAGATATGTATTCTATTAATATAAGATTGAAAGTGAATGTTAGAGAGTGAGGACCCATATGTTACATGGGGATTCACCAACAATTGACTTCTCCCTTCAGCCCAATAATGGTGGCTCCAACTGATTTTGCCACTAGAGAAGTGATCTGCTCCAATCAGCTTGTTTATGGGGCTGAACATATAAAAGATGTCACTGTGCACGTGATAAGGTCCCCAAATCCTGCCAACGGCCCTCAGATTCCAATCTTCTCCCAATAAACATTTGTATAAAATCTCCAGACATACAAAGTCTCTGGAACATTCTTTCATATAAGTAACCTAAGAAAGGTACAAAGTCTTGACATGAAATATTCAGCGTGAAGTTAATCAGCTTCTCCCTATGTCCCCCGGGGCCAAAAATGTCCAGATGACCCTGGTGCTAACACATTTCTTCAGATGCTGTGTTTCCAGTCTCCAAATTCTTCTCGAGGCCTCAACACGTCATTGCCTGCACCCCTGCGCCTGCTTATTACAGGAGAAGGAGTCACTGGAGCAATTAGCTAAGACTTCTCCCAATTTTATCTACAAGCTTCTAGAACGATCTATGGGGAAGGGAATAATATTTTACGGGAGGGCAAGAAAATTCCTATATAAGTGGAATAGGCAAAAGTCAGGTGACAATAACATGAGTATCTATCTATCTATCTATTCATAAGTCTGCAGTCACGTAGAGTGAAACATTGATGGATGTTGACCGGACAACCACTTTAAGGCCAAACATGGACCATGCAGACCCTAGGTAAGGATGGATGGATGACCTTGGGGTTAGCATTGTCCTCAGAACCAGATGAAGCAAGGCTGTGGAGTCGGTAACCAAGCATCCGACTCCGACTCCTCAACTTTCCTGATTCCAATTCCGACTCCAACTCCACCAAAATGGACACCAACTCCATGACTCTGACTCTACGACTCCGACTCCACAACCATGGCAGTGAAGTCAGTAAGCCTAACATCCGACTCCACAATTTCCTTGATTACGACTCCAACTCCACCAAAATGGACACCGACTCCGACTCCATGATTCCAACTCCACATCCCTGGAAGAAGAGCACATCCTCTGGTCGCCGAGACTGAAGCTTTGTCCTCTTACATTAACAAAAATTTGGAGAGGGACATGATTCAAAAGTCCACACCCAACCAGAGGAGGGTCCATCTTCATCAAGAAGAAAGAGGAGTCTCATTGATGACACAGACTATCTGTGTAAATAACATCACAATGGATGAACGCTCTGTAGAAAGATTGATCTTGTGCAGTCTAGATAGGTCCACCAGGGTCTTCTTCAATCCTAGATAGGTCCACCAGGGTCTTCTTCAAACCTAGATAGGTCCACCAGGGTCTTCTTCACACCTATATAGGTCCACCAGGGTCTTCTTCAAACCTAGATAGGTCCACCAGGGTCTTCTTCAAACCTATGTAGGTCCACCAGGGTCTTCTCCAGTCCCAGATTGTTCCAGCTCACCCTGGTGGTCGGTGATGGAGCGTTTGCTTTAGTGTAGGGATCTCCTCTTCTATGATATCTATAAGGACATTCTGTAGCTTTGAATCATCTGTTGAACCAAAGAAACAATGATTCTTTTCATTTAAATAATAAATCTGCTGTCAGTTGGCAGAGAGTGGGCAGCGGGCACCAGATGTGCCGCAACCAGGAGGGGAGTCAGGACTGAACACTGCTGATTACTGGGTGTGAAATGATGGATGAAGTCAGAAAATGTGAGAAATAACCAGACCTCACACAGGAAAACTACAATATACCACATATACAAGAAGATGTATGTATAGAATTATATACAGGAGATGCCCAGGTTATACCGACTGTACATATATAATTATACAGGAGATGTCCAGGTTATACCGACTGTACATATATAATTATATACAGGAGATGTCCAGGTTATACCGGCTGTACATATATAATTATATACAGGAGATGTCCAGGTTATACCGGCTGTACATATATCATTATATACAGGAGATGTCCAGGTTATACCGGCTGTACATATATAATTATATACAGGAGATGTCCAGGTTATACCGGCTGTACATATATAATTATATACAGGAGATGCCCAGGTTATACCGGCTGTACATATATAATTATATACAGGAGATGCCCAGGTTATACCGGCTGTACATATATAATTATATACAGGAGATGTCCAGGTTATACCGACTGTACATATATAATTATATACAGGAGATGTCCAGGTTATACCGGCTGTACATATATAATTATATACAGGAGATGTCCAGGTTATACCGGCTGTACATATATCATTATATACAGGAGATGTCCAGGTTATACCGGCTGTACATATATAATTATATACAGGAGATGTCCAGGTTATACCGGCTGTACATATATAATTATATACAGGAGATGCCCAGGTTATACCGGCTGTACATATATAATTATATACAGGAGATGCCCAGGTTATACCGGCTGTACATATATAATTATATACAGGAGATGTCCAGGTTATACCGGCTGTACATATATAATTGTATACAGGAGATGCCCAGGTTATACGGCTGTACATATATAATTATATACAGGAGATGCCCAGGTTATACCGGCTGTACATATATAATTATATACAGGAGATGCCCAGGTTATACCGGCTGTACATATATAATTATATACAGGAGATGTCCAGGTTATACCGGCTGTACATACATAATTATACACAGGAGATGTCCAGGTTATACGGCTGTACATATATAATTATACACAGGAGATGTCCAGGTTATACCGGCTGTACATATATAATTATATACAGGAGATGTCCAGGTTATACCGGCTGTACATATATAATTATATACAGGAGATGCCCAGGTTATACCGGCTGTACATATATAATTATATACAGGAGATGCCCAGGTTATACCGGCTGTACATATATAATTATATACAGGAGATGCCAGGTTATACCGGCTGTACATATATAATTATATACAGGAGATGCCCAGGTTATACCGGCTGTACATATATAATTATATACAGGAGATGCCCAGGTTATACCGGCTGTACATATATAATTATATACAGGAGATGTCCAGGCTATACCAGCTGTACATATATAATTATATACAGGAGATGCCCAGGTTATACCAGCTGTACATATATAATTATATACAGGAGATGCCCAGGTTATACCGGCTGTACATATATAATTATATACAGGAGATGTCCAGGTTATACGGCTGTACATATATAATTATATACAGGAGATACCCAGGTTATACCGGCAGAACATATATAATTATATACAGGAGATGCCCAGGTTATACCGGCTGTACATATATAATTATATACAGGTGATGTCCAGGTTATACCGGCTGTACATATATAATTATATACAGGAGATGCCCAGGTTTATACCGGCTGTACATATATAATTATATACAGGAGATGCCCAGGTTATACCGGCTGTACATATATAATTATATACAGGAGATGGCCAGGTTATACCGGCTGTACATATATAATTATATACAGGAGATGTCCAGGTTATACTGGCTGTACATATATAATTATATACAGGAGATGTCCAGGGTATACCTGCTGTACATATGTAATTATATACAGGAGATGCCCAGGTTATACGGCTTGTACATATATAATTATATACAGAAGATGTACAGATTATACCAGCTGTACATAATATATTATTATACAGGAGATGTCCAGGTTAATACTGGCTGTACATATATAATTATATACAGGTGATGTCCAGGTTATACGGCTGTACATATATAATTATATACAGGAGATGCCCAGGTTATACCGCTGTACATATATAATTATATACAGGAGATGTCCAGGTTATACCGGCTGTACATATATAATTATATACAGGAGATGCCCAGGTTATACCGGCTGTACATATATAATTATATACAGGAGATGCCCAGGTTATACCAGCTGTACATATATAATTATATACAGGAGATGCCCAGGTTATACCGGCTGTACATATATAATTATATACAGGAGATGTCCAGGTTATACTGGCTGTACATATATAATTATATACAGGAGATGCCCAGGTTATACCGGCTGTACATATATAATTATATACAGGAGATGTCCAGGTTTATACCGGCTGTACATATATAATTATATACAGGAGATATCCAGGTTATACCGGCTGTACATATATAATTATATACAGGAGAAGTCCAGGTTATACTAGCTGTACATATATAATTATATACAGGAAATGCCCAGGTTATACCAGCTGTACATATATAATTATATACAGGAGATGTCCAGGTTATACCGGCTGTACATATATAATTATATACAGGAGATGTCCAGGTTATACCAGCTGTACATATATAATTATATACAGGAGATGCCAGGTTTTACCGGCTGTACGTATATATAATTATATACAGGAGATGCCCAGGTTATATCGGCTGTACGTATCTAATTATATACAGGAGATGTCCAGGTTATACCGGCTGTACATATATAATTATATACAGGAGATGTCCAGGTTATACCGGCTGTACATATATAATTATATACAGGAGATGTCCAGGTTATACCAGCTGTACATATATAGTTATATACAGGAGATGCCCAGGTTATACCAGCTGTACATATATAATTATATACAGGAGATGTTCAGGTTATACCGGCTGTACATATATAATTATATACAGAAGATGCCCAGGTTATACCGGCTGTACATATATAATTATATACAGGAGATGCCCAGGTTATACCGGCTGTACATATATAATTATATACAGGAGATGCCCAGGTTATACCAGCTGTACATATATAATTATATACAGGAGATGTCCAGGTTATACCGGCTGTACATATATAATTATATACAGGAGATGTCCAGGGTATATACCGGCTGTACATATATAATTATATACAGGAGATATCCAGGTTATACCGGCTGTACATATATAATTATATACAGGAGAAGTCCAGGTTATACCAGCTGTACATATATAATTATATACAGGAAATGCCCAGGTTATACCAGCTGTACATATATAATTATATACAGAGATGTCCAGGTTATACCGGCTGTACATATATCATTATATACAGGAGATGCCCAGGTTATACCAGCTGTACATATATAATTATATACAGGAGATGTCGGGTTATACAGCTGTACATATATAATTATATACAGGAGATGTCCAGGCTATACCAGCTGTACATATATAATTATATACAGGAGATGTCCAGGTTATAGCGGCTGTACATATATAATTATATACAGGAGATGCCAGGTTATACCAGCTGTACATATATAATTATATATAGGAGATGCCCAGGTTATACCGGCTGTACATATATAATTATATACAGGTGATGTCCAGGTTATACCGGCTGTACATATATAATTATATACAGGAGATGCCCAGGTTATACCGGCTGTACATATATAATTATATACAGGAGATGCCCAGGTTATACCGGCTGTACATATATAATTATATACAGGAGATGTCCAGGTTATACCGGCTGTACATATATAATTAAATACAGGAGATGCCCAGGTTATATCGGCTGTACATATATAATTAAATACAGGAGATGCCCAGGTTATACCGGCTGTACATATATAATATTATACAGAGATGATCCAGGGGTTAGAGATATTCCTGGTGTTGGGGATGTTATTGGAGTAAGGGCCACGTCACATACACAGATATCTGTGCAGATATTGTTCGCAGATCTCTGGTTGCAGTGAAATCATGGACATCTTGTTCCATTTTGTGGCCGTATACAAATGGAACAATGTATCCATGATTTCACTGCAACCAGAGATCTGTGACCAATATCTGCACAGATATCTGTGTATGTGACGTGGCCCTTAGTGATATTTCTGTTGTTAGAGATGTTTTTGTGCTGAAGGTGTTCCTGCTGTTAGAGATTTTTCTGGGGTTAGAGATGTAGTTGTGATAGAGATGCTCTTGGGGTTCTCGAGTTAGAGATGACCCTGAAGTTAGAAATGTTTCTTGGGTTTTAAATGTTACTTGTGTTAAAGATGTTAGAGACATTTTTTGGGTTTAGAGATATTCTCGAAGTTAGAGATGACCCTGAAGTTAGACATGTTCTTGGGGTTAGATACGTATTATGTTAGAGATGTTCTTAGTGTTAGAGATTTTCCTGAGATGGTTTTGGGGTAAGAGATGTTCTTGGCGTTAGATATATTGTTTGTAGTAGGGATATTCCTACTGTTAGAGTTCTTGGGGTTAGACATGTTCCTGGTGTAAGAGATGTTCTTGAAGTTAGAGATCTTCTTGGATTAGAGATGCTCCTGGTGTTGTAGATGTTACTGGGGTTAGAGATGTTCTTGGATTAGAGATGTTCCTGGGGTTAGAGATATTCCTGGGGTTAGAGATGTTCCTGGGGTTAGAGATATTCCTGGGGTTAGAGATGTTCCTGGGGTAAGAGATGTTCCTGGGGTTAGAGATGTTCCTGGGGTTAGAGATGTTCCTGGGGTTAGAGATGTTCCTGGGGTTAGAGATGTTCCTGGGGTTAGAGATGTTCCTGGGGTTAGAGATGTTCCTGGGGTTAGAGATGTTCCTGGGGTTAGAGATGTTCCTGGGGTTAGAGATGTTCCTGGGGTTAGAGATGTTCCTGGTGTTGGAGATGTTGCTGGTTTTGGAGATGTTCCTGGGGTTAGAGATGTTCCTGGGGTTAGAGATGTTCCTGGGGTTAGAGATGTTCCTGGGATTAGAGATGTTCCTGGGGTTAGAGATGTTCCTGGTGTTGGAGATGTTGCTGGTTTTGGAGATGTTCCTGGGTTAGAGATGTTCCTGGGGTTAGAGATGTTCCTGGTGTTGGAGATGTTGCTGGTTTTGGAGATGTTCCTGGGGTTAGAGATATTCCTTTTGATAAAGATGTTGCTGAGGTTAGAGATGTTCCTGGGGTTAGAGATGTTCTTGGGGTAAGGGATGTTCTTGGATTAGAGATGTATTATGGGTTACAGATTTTCTTCTGTTACAGATGTTCCTGGCATTGTGGTAGAGATACTTTAGGAGTTAGAAATATACTTGCATAAGAGTTGTTCCTTGAATTGGAGATATTCTTGGGGTTAGACATGTCACTGGTATAAAAGATGTTCTTGGGTTAGAGATGTATTTTGCTTTAGAAATATTCTTTGGGTTATAGATGTTCTTGGGGTTAGAGATTTTGTTGTTTTTGAGATGTTCTTGGTGTTAGAGGTACTCCTGAAGTTAGAGATTTACATGTGTTATAGATGTTCTTGGGGTTTGAGATTTTCCTTCAGTTCGAGATCTTATTGGGGTTGGAGATGTTCTTGGCGTTAGAGGGGTTCTAAGGTTAGAGATGTTCATGGTGTTAGAGATGTTTTTGTAGTTAGAGCTGGTCCTTGACTTAAAGTTGTCCCTGAAGGTAAACATTTTCCTGGGATTTTAAATGTTCCTTGGGTTAGAGATGTTTCTGAGGTTAGAGATTTATTTGGTGTTATAGATGTTGTTTGCGTTAGAGATGCTGCTTTGGTTATAGATGTTCTTTGTTGTTGAGAGGCTCCTGAGGTTAGAGATGTTCTTGAGGTTAAAGATGTTCCTGGAGTTAGTGTTTTTTGGTTTAGAGATGTTTTGGGGGTTAGAGATTTCCTTTGGGCTAGAGATATTTTTTGTGTTAGAGATGTTCTTCGAGTAAGAGATGTTTTTGTGTTGGAGATATTTCTAGTGTTAGAGATATTCCGGGGGTTAGACATGTACAGTACATATATAAGTGATATACTTGAGGTATGAGATGTTCTTGGGGCTAGATATATTGTTCGTAGTGGAGATATTCCTACAGTTAGAGCTTTTCTTGGGGTTAAACATTTTCCTGACATAAGAGTTGTTCCTTGCATAAGAGATGTTCTTGGGTTAGAGATGTATTTTGGGTTAGGGATGTTCTTTGGTGAAAAATGTTCTTGGGGTTAGATATTTTCCTATGTTGGAGATTTTCCTGGTCTTAGAGATACTCCTGGAGTTAGAGATGATCTTTCATTAGAGATGTTCCATGTGATGGAGATGTTCTTGAGAAAAGAGATGTTCCTGGGCTTAGAGATGTTCTTGGTGTTAGAGATGTTCGTGGGTTAGACATGATGTTCTTGATGTTCAAGATGTTCATGTAGTTAGAGATGATATTAGTTTTAGAGAGGGTCCTGAGGTTAGAGATTATACTTGGGTTAGAGATATTCCTTGAGCTAGAGATGACCCTGAAGTTAGAAACGTTCCTGGGGTTTTAAATCTTCCATAGGTTAAAGATGTCTCTAACGTTAGATATTTGATTTGTTTTATAGATGTTCATTGCGTTAGAGATGCTTCTTGGGTTTTGGATGTTCTTTGTGGCAGAGGAGCTACTGAGGTTATAGATGTTCTTGAGGTTAGAGATGTTCTTGAGATTAGAGATGTTCTTGAGGTTAAAGATGTTCTTGCGGTTAGATATTTTCTTGTGTTGGAAAGGTTCCTGGTGTTAGAGATACTCCTGGGGTTAGAGTTGTACTTACAATAGAGATATTCATGGGGTTTTAGATGTTCTTGGAATTACAGCGGTTCCTGAGGTTAGAGATGTACCTGGGGTTATAGCTGTTCTTTTTTGAATTAGAGATGTTTTTGGTGTTATAGTGTCACACTGGGAGGGGTCGGGGTAGCCAGGATCTGGACAAAGGGGATAAGGGGAGCCTACTCTGGCCCTGATACTGGAGTCCCTGGCTCGCCCTGATCTCCAAGGTACCTCTAAAAGTGAGGAGGTTCGAGATGTTCCCTGGGGCTTGAGATGTTCATGGGGTTTGATATATTCCTAGTGTTAAAAATGTTCTTGGGGTCAGATATGATCGTGGTTTAGAGATGTTCTTTGGGTTAGAGATATTCCAGAGATTATAAATGTTCCTGTGTTAGAGATGTTTCTGGAGTTAGTGATGTTCTTTGGATTAGAGATGTTCTTTGAGTTTGTGATGTGTTTCAGAGTCCTGGTAGAAGAGATAGAAATAGAGTCCTGGTAGAAGAGATGTCCCTAGATTTAGAGTTGTTCTTGGGGTTAGAGATATTCCTGTTGTTAGAGATGCTCTTGGGGTTAGAGTTGTTCCTTGGGTAAGAGATGTTCATGGGGTTAGAGATGTTCTTGGGATTAGATATGTTCTTATATTACAGATGTTCTTTGGGTAAATCATGTTCTTGGGGTTAGATATGCTTTTGCGTTAGAGATGTCCCTTGGCTAAGAGATGTTCATGGTGTTAGAGATGTTCCTAGGGTTTGTCTTGAGATATTGCTGTGTTAGAAATGTTCTTGAGGTTAGATTAATTGTTGGTAATATAGATGTTCCTGGGATTTAGAATTGTTCTTGGGATATGAGATGACATTGAGTTAGAGATGTTGTTGGGTTAAACTATGTTATTCTGTTGGAGATGTTTTTGGAGTTAGAGATGTTCCTTGTGTTAGAGATATTCCTGATGTTAGAGATATTCCTGATGTTAGAGATATTCCTGATGTTAGAGATGTTCCTGATGTTAGAGATATTCCTGATGTTAGAGATGTTCCTGATGTTAGAGATGTTCCTGATGTTAGAGATATTCCTGATGTTAGAGATGTTTCTGTGGATTTAGAGGTTATTTGTGTTAAAGATGTTCCCTGATTTAGAAATGTTCTTGGTGTTAGAGATGTTACTGAGGTTAGAGATGTTTCTGGGATTAAAGATATTCTTGGAGTTAAAGAAGCAGTGAGGTTAGAGAAGGGATGTTCCTGACATTACAGATGTGTAGGTAGTTAAAAATGTTCCCTGGTTAGAAATGTTCCCTGGTTAGAGATGCTCCAGGGGTTTGAGATATTCTTGGGTTTAGAGAATATTATAGGGTTAGAAATGTTAAGTTAGAGGTGCTCAAGTGAGAGGTTAGGAGGTAGCCTCCATCCGGTGTGAGCCATCACATGGCCAAATGGCTAGTCCTTCTTACCTAGTTCTCAAGAGAGGATTGCTGGCTACAAGAATAGTAGAAGACATCTTAGGACCACGTCTGAGATTGCTCATCTCATCTGGGATCCATTGTGATCGATCAGGTGAGTGCGTGACCCTCAATAACACTGGGCGAGTTGTCAGAGGTTTCAGGAAGGAAGGCCATCAGAATTTGGTATACTTCATTTGTCGCCAAGGTAAACCTGACAGTAGATGATCATGAAATTGAGAAGCCTTGGATGAGTGATCATAAATGATCATAAATGATCTACATGAAGAAATGATCACTATAGATGATCACTTACAATCTGATCACATATAATCATAGATGAGTGATCACAGACAACGTATCTCCTCTGTCTGCAGCTTTAGAAGATCCAGGGTCTAAGGTTAGGATTTGGGACGGCTGAGAGACCCATTCACAAGGGCTGGAGGATTAGTGATACACAGAGTCCTAATCCAGGGAATTGGTTTAGGGGATTAGCATTAACCATTCTTGATTGAGGACGTCCCATGGACACCAGGATCACAGTGGGGATTACTTCACCTCATTGGTTTCTCACTTTGACTTTTGGAGAACAAGAGGCCAAAAGACAGAGGGGATTGGTGAGAATTACTGCTGATGGCCCCTTTAAGTACAATACACATATAGGACACTGCTGCTCTGTACCAGGAATATGGTAACTGGTGTAATAGTTTATGATGTGATGCATCCAACTATCAATCATTATCAAGAAGAGAGCGACTCGGAGGAAACTGCTCCATAATCTGAAATCAAAAACCTTTATACACTGCTCACCAGTGGCGGACCTTTACCCCAGGGGGCCCTGGTGCAGACCCATGTTGTTGAGGAGCGGGATTGGGGGGTAGTGGTGCTGGTGGCCGTCGGCGCTGTCCGGGAAGTGGGGGATTGTTGTGCTGGTGGCCGTCGGCGCTGTCCTGAAGGGGGGATGGGGGGTGCGATTTGGTGCTAGCGGCCGGCGGAGAAGTTTTAGTGGCGGCTCTCCTACCTGCTGAGCCGCGCTCCTGGGAGCTGGAGGGGCAGAGGAGAGGGGGGACGGGATCAGGCAGGGGAAACAGGAAGCTTTCTGCTTCCCTTGCCTGACCCTCCTCTCCTCTGACAACGGCTTACGGGGGTTGGCTGGGGGCCCCCCTGCAGACTTGAAGGGGCCCCCTAGCCAGTCGGGGCCCTGGTGCAGCTGCACCAGCTGCATCACGGTAGTTCCGCCCCTGCCGCTCACCACTGAGACTGCAACACTAAGAAGGAAGAGTGGTGAATGATGCAAATCCCAGAATGGAGATGTCACTGATCTACAAATGATAGGAAATGGGAACAACATTGTCTAAACATCTGGTTTTCTCCAGTTTGGAGCCCGAGTCTCATGCAGAAATCCCGGCACTTCCAGGCTCAGCTGCTAGCACTGAGGTTGTTCATGTTCATCCCAGGAAGGTTCTGCCATGAATGTACAAATCATCAGGATCCACAACTGGCAGCTCCTGTGTAATCACTTACCAATAATGTCCCTGATGTGCTTGATGGAGACAAGTCCGGGGACGCTGCAGCCATGGGAGGCATTTCCAAAGGTGCTGCAACATTGGGAGACAAGTCCAGGGATGTTGGAGCCATGGGAGGCATTTCCAAAGGTGCTGCACCATTGGGAGATAAGTCCAGAGATATTGGAGCCTTGGGACACAAGGATGTAGATGTTGCAGCCATGGGAGACATTTCTGGAGATGCTGCAGCTATTGGAGACAAGTTCAGAGATGCTGCAGCCTGGAGAGACAATGATGTAGATGCTGTAGCCATAGGCGACAAGTCCAGAGATGCTTCAGCCATGGGAGATAGGTGTCCGGAGGCATAGCAGCCATAGGGGTCAAGTCTGGAGATGCTGCAGCCAGGGGAGACAAGGATGTATATGCTGCATCCTTGGGAGATAGGTCCGGAGATGCCACAGCCATTAGAGAGAAGTCTGGGGATGCCACAGCCAGGAGAGACAATGATGTAGATGCTGCAGCCTTGGGAGACAATTCTGGAGACGTTGCAGCCTTGGGAGACAAGGATGTAGATGTTGCAGCCATTGGAGACATTTCTGTAGATGCTGCAACCATGGGAGATAACATTAAACACATATTTCCTCAAATTGGAGAGTTCATACTGTGGTGCCCCTGCGCACAGGTGGCCACATAGGGAACTGCAGCCAGGCAGAAGGTAGACAGTTTGTGCAACAAACACCCTCACAGCACACACACCCACAGGAGCACAGCACCCAACCCGGAGGCCGGGACTCTACGCGGGCAAGGGATGGTAGGGTTTAGAGGAAAGTGGGTGGGAAGGTAGGTCAGGTGGTAGACCAGTACAAAAAGGGAGGAATAAGGAGGAGTTAGCCAGTAGGCCGGAGTAGGCTGAGAGGTAAAGACAGAAGTGACTCTCCCCGGTGGGATAGGGCTCCCTGGAGACGCCGAATCCAAAGAGACACAGATCCATGGAGAGAAAGCTCGTCCATAGCCTGTAGCCCACGGAGAAGTGAGGACAGAACTGGACCGATACCACCGGGTCCGAGGAGTACGGCTGCATTGACCGATTACAGGCAGGAGAAGTTTCCCTTGTTGTACCTGGAAAGCCACACGGGTGGGAAAGAGCCGGTGATCCCTTGCAAGACAGGGACATCTAAGCTAGGCTGAAACCAGAGTGTTGGCTCTGAGGGAGACTGCAGCTACACGCCAGCTCCCCAGACAAACCGGCGGGGAACATGGATTCCAGATCAGTGTTCCCACTACATGGGTTGGAGGCTCAGCAACACTTAGGAGGACGCGGCTTGCTGCCCATACACATAGGGGAAGCTATATTAAGGGACCGAGTTGCCGCCATACAACCCATTAGGAAGAGCAGAGGAAGAACAAGCCGGAAAGGTTACAGAGAAAGAGTGAGGGGTCTCAGAGCGATAGCCTGGCTGCAGAGGGTTCAAAGTGTCTGGAGATATCTGTGTAAAGAACTGAACTGTGCTGTAAACTGTTTGACTTGGAAGAACTTGTAAGTAAACCCAGTGACCCCTGCTTCAGTCTCCCGTGTATGATTCCAGGTATAAAGAACTGTTATTGCACTCTACACCCTGTCAGGAGCTGCTCCGACCCGCGGCGGGCTCAGCCACCTTGCTGCAGCATCCATCCATCCTCCTGACAGAAGTACACTGCAGCGGTGGTCCCCTTATTGACCAAAACCCATGGGTGGCGTCACAACAAACAATCCTCTGTAAATGTCTTCCCTTTTACTTGCGGAACCCGGGACAAGGTCCGGACCAAGACCAGCGTGATATCCGTAGCAGTACCCCAGTCCAGTACCGAGTACCCCGTCTTAGTGGGCTCCACAATAGATCCCTATTAGTAACAGTTTCGCAAGCCTAGGGTTAGTAAACCTTCTTACCCATGTCCAATTGCTGGATGGTCACCGGAATGGCTGTTGGGACACCATTGGTTATACTTGGAGGTGGGGATTTTGACTGCCTTCAGTCTGACCCTGTAAGCCAATGATGATGTCCCCATGCCCCCTAAAATTGCACTTTATTGTGATGTGTAGTAGCTGCTGTGTTGTAATATATATCATGTATACTGTTGTAACTGTGTTTCCATTGGCTTGACCATAATGATGATTCAGAGTACCTATTTATTCTCCTGTCATACTCTTGACCAGTTCATGTTTTGTCACTTTTACTCACTTTTTATGTAATAAGCCGCCTGACATTTTTATTGGTTTTGTTTTTTCAAATATAAAAACGTTTGCATTATTTGTCAGTCTTGATTGCATTTGATTACCAGTGGTATAAACTCTCCAATCTGAGGAAATATGTGTGTAAGGTTATAGAGGAGAGACCGCTTTATAGCAAATTACTTTCCATGCAAAGCTCAGTTTCTTGTTATAAAACCATAGGAGATAAGTCTGGAGACCCTGCAGCAATGGGAGACAAAAATGTAGATGCAGCAGCTATGGGAGACAAGTCTGGAGATGCTGCAGCGATGGGAGACAAGGCCAAAATCACTGCAGGCACAGGAGACAAATCCAGAGACGCTGCAGACATGGAAGACAAATCCAGAGACGCTGCAGACATGGAAGACAAATCCAGAGATGCTGCAGACATGGAAGACAAGTCCAGAGACGCTGCAGCCATGGAAGACAAGTCCAGAGATGCTACAGCCAGTGGAGACAAGGCCAGAGTCACTGCAGCCATGGAATACAAGTCCAGAGTCACTGCAGCCATGGAAGAGAAGTCCAGAGATGCTGCAGACATGGAAGACAAGTTTGGAGATACTGAAGTCTTGGAAGACCAGGATGTAGACTTTGCAGCCATGGGAGACATTTCTAGAGATGCAGCATCCATGGGAGAAGAGGACCAGATAAGCTGCAGCTATGGGAGGCAAGTCAGGAGATGTTGCAGCCATGGGAGAAAAGGACCAGAGATGCTGCAGTTATGGGAGATAAGTCAGCAGATGCTGCAGTTATAGGAGACACGTCTGGAGACGCTTCAGCCATGGGAGATAAGTCCAGAGATGCTACAGCCAGTGGAGACAAGTCCAGTGATGCTCAAGCCATGGTAGACAAGTCCAGAGATGCTGCAGCCATGGGAGATAAGTCCAGAGATGCAACAGTCATGGAAGACAAGTCTGGAGACGCTGCATCCTTGGAAGACAAGGATGTAGGCATTGCAGCCATGGGAGACATTTCTGGAGATGCTGCAGCCATGGCAGAAAAGGACCACAGATGCTGCAGTTATGGGAGATAAGTCAGGAGATGCTGCATCCTTGGAAGACAAGGATGTAGACATTGCATCCATGGGAGACAAGGACATAGATGCTGCAGCCTTGGGAGTCAAGGATGTAGATGTTGCATCCATGGGAGATATTTCTGGAGATGCTGCAATGATGGGAGATAAGTCAGGAGATGCTGCAGCCAGTGGAGACAAGTCTGGAGATGCTGCAGCCAGGAGAGACATAGATATAGATGCTGCAGCTATGTGAGAGAATTCAGGAGATGCTGCAGCTGTGGGAGACAGGTTCGGTGACTCTGCAGCCATGGGAGCATGTTAAGGCCACACAGGCTGCCAACATTGGTACAAAGAACAAGTGGCCTGTCATTGATATAATGCCAAGGCACGTAATTACATGAGTGTCTGTGCATATTGTAAACATTTTGTTTTCGTTTTTCATTATTGCCACATTAATGTCATGTCTATCCATCCTGTAACTTGAATTCACAGTTTCATACACCACATAGTGGCTTTTATCAGTACTGCAGCTCTGATCACATTCACATTGATCCCTGCAGTGAACCAGACTGGTCATTGGACAGCAGAAGGAGCTGTGGTGTTCTGGGCCTGCACACTGTATAGTATTCTCACTTGACCTGTCAATTACAATTATGGGGCACCGGGTGTCAGACCGGTCTTGTGCAGCCTAGATAGGTCCATCATGGACTTCGAAAGCCCAGATATTTCCACCAGGGTTTTCTCCAAGCCCAGATAGGTCCACCATGATCTTTTCCAAACCCAATTGGTGCAACAGGGTCTTCTCCAAGCCTATAAAGGTCCACCAGGGTCTTCTCCAATCCTTGATAGGTCCACCAAGGTCTTCTCTAAGCCCAGATAGTTCCACCAGGGTCTTCTCCAATCCTAGATAGGTCCACCAGAGTCTTCTCTAAGCCCAGATAGGTCCACCAGGGTCTTCTTTTCTGTTATCTTGACAGTATGAAGCCATCAGGTTGCTGGTCTTCCTCTTCACCTTGTTCCTTCTATTCTTCTCACCATGATGTCTTCTCCAGTGATTTGTCTTCGTATGATGTGTAGAGTCGTTTCTTGGTGATCCTTCCTTCCAGTGACATGTCCGGTTGTTTCTTTTTCTTCTCACCATCCATGGTATTGATAACCTCCTTCTCCAGCTCCACAGTATGAAGGTGTTGATTCTTCTGTCTTGTTCCTTTATCATCCAGGTGTCACTTCCATATGTTACTACAGAATAGACCAGACAGTACGGAAGTGTAAATGTGATAGATATGAGATTGAGCTGTCAGTGTTATACCGTGCGCGTACATGAGGCGTCAGTGCAGGTTATAGGCTTGTTGGACATTTCCTCTTGTGTTTTGGGTCTCATGTGACGAGAGCTGTGACATTCATGTTCTCGATACTCTGTAATCCCGGTCTTTAGTCGGGATGACGGCTGCACATATTATATTCCTAGAAGGCTTACGCTGCCGGACAGACAAATAATGGACATCAAAGGAGAAGAGGACTCTTCCCAGAGAGGTGCAGGGAGAGGGTGGTGGTGCCCCTATACCCAGTACCATGTCCTTACATAGGGCTGCTGACTGTGTGTTATGGGGCCGCGGTGCCAAGAAAATCATAAAACACAGGGATCTACATCAAGGAGAGGCACAGGACCGGTCGGGAACCATTCTTCTTTGATCCTGGAATGAACAAAGGCTGCGGAATAACAGAAGCTTTTTACCTTCAAGCAGCTGTCACATGAAATCGAATAATTGGATAATTAAAGGTCTTGCATTATGTCAATTTTATTTGGGTCCCTTGATCCTAAATTGGAATGTGCCATTGATAGGGGGGTTTAAGTGTTTATCCTGCACATATATCGAATTCTACACACGCTCCGAGTACCAACGTGATGACCGCAGACACAAAACATGGAAACAAACTACTACTGAACCCGAGGACACAGGGAAAACATGGAGACACACTACTACTGAACCTGAGGACACAGGGAAAACGTGGAGACACACTGCTACTGAACCCGAGGACACAGGGAAAACATGGAGACACACTGCTACTGAACCCGAGGACACAGGGAAAACATGGAGACACACTACTACTGAACCTGAGGACACAGGGAAAACGTGGAGACACACTACTACTGAACCCGAGGAAAACATGGAGACACACTGCTACTGAACCCGAGGACACGAGGAAAACATGGAGACACACTACTACTGAACCCGAGGACACAGGGAAAACATGGAGACACACTACTACTGAACCCGAGGACACGAGGAAAACATGGAGACACACTACTACTGAACCCGAGGAAAACATGGAGACACACTACTACTGAACCCGAGGACACAGGAAAACATGGAGACACACTACTACTGAACCTGAGGACACAGGGAAAACGTGGAGACACACTACTACTGAACCTGAGGACACAGGGAAAACATGGAGACACACTACTACTGAACCTGAGGACACAGGGAAAACGTGGAGACACACTACTACTGAACCCGAGGAAAACATGGAGACACACTGCTACTGAACCCGAGGACACGAGGAAAACATGGAGACACACTACTACTGAACCCGAGGACACAGGGAAAACATGGAGACACACTACTACTGAACCTGAGGACACAGGGAAAACATGGAGACACACTACTACTGAACACGAGGAAAACATGGAGACACACTGCTACTGAACCCGAGGACACAGGAAAACATGGAGACACACTACTACTGAACCTGAGGACACAGGGAAAACATGGAGACACACTGCTACTGAACCCGAGGACACAGGGAAAACATGGAGACACACTGCTACTGAACCCGAGGACACAGGGAAAACATGGAGACACACTGCTACTGAACACGAGGAAAACATGGAGACACACTGCTACTGAACCCGAGGACACGAGGAAAACATGGAGACACACTACTACTGAACCCGAGGACACAGGAAAACATGGAGACACACTACTACTGAACCCGAGGACACAGGAAAACATGGAGAACACTACTACTGAACCGAGGACACAGGAAAACATGGAGACACACTACTACTGAACCCGAGGACACAGGAAAACATGGAGACACACTACTACTGAACCCGAGGACACAGGAAAACATGGAGACACACTACTACTGAACCCGAGGACACAGGGAAAACATGGAGACACACTACTACTGAACCGAGGACACAGGGAAAACATGGAGACACACTACTACTGAAACACGAGGAAAACATGGAGACACACTGCTACTGAACCCGAGGACACAGGAAAACATGGAGACACACTACTACTGAACCGAGGACACAGGAAAACATGGAGACACACTACTACTGAACCCGAGGACACAGGGAAAACATGGAGACACACTGCTACTGAACCCGAACACAGGAAAACATGGAGACACACTACTATTGAACCGAGGACACAGGGAAAAGAACACACTGCTACTGAACCCGAGGACACAGGGAAAACATGGAGACACACTACTACTGAACCCGAGGACACAGGAAAACATGGAGACACACTAGCTACTGAACCTGAGGACACAGGAAAACATGGAGACACACTACTAGAACTGAACACAGGGAAAACATGGAACACACTGCTACTGAACCCGAGGACACAGGAAAACATGGAGACACACTACTACTGAACCAGAGGACACAGGAAAACATGGAGACACACTACTACTGAACCCGAGACACAGGAAAACATGGAGACACACTACTACTGAACCAGAGGAAAACATGGAGACACACTACTGAACCTGAGGACACAGGGAAAACGTGGAGACACACTACTACTGAACCCGAGGAAAACATGGAGACACACTGCTACTGAACCCGAGGACACGAGGAAAACATGGAGACACACTACTACTGAACCCGAGGACACAGGGAAAACATGGAGACACACTACTACTGAACCTGAGGACACAGGGAAAACATGGAGACACACTACTACTGAACACAGGAAAACATGGAGACACACTGCTACTGAACCCGAGGACACAGGGAGACACACTACTACTGAACCTGAGGACAGGAAACGGAACACACTACTGAACCTGAGGACACAGGAAACATGAGACATCTACTGAACCCGAGGACACAGGAAAACATGGAGACACACTACTACTGAACCCGAGGACACAGGAAAACATGGAGACACACTACTACTGAACCCGAGGACACAGGGAAAACATGGAGACACACTACTACTGAACCCGAGGACACAAGGGAAAACATGGAGACACACTACTACTGAACCCGAGGACACAGGAAAACATGGAGACACACTACTACTGAACCCGAGGACACGAGGAAAACATGGAGACACACTACTACTGAACCCGAGGACACAGGGAAAACATGGAGACACACTACTACTGAACCCGAGGACACAGGGAAAACATGGAGACACACTACTACTGAACCCGAGGACACAGGAAAACATGGAGACACACTACTACTGAACCCGAGGACACGGAAAACATGGAGACACACTACTACTGAACCGAGGACACAGGAAAAACATGGAGACACACTACTACTGAACCCGAGGACACGAGGAAAACATGGAGACACACTACTACTGAACCTGAGGACACAGGGAAAACATGGAGACACACTACTACTGAACCGAGGACAACAGGAAAACATGGAGACACACTACTACTGAACCCGAGGACACAGAGGAAAACATGGAGACACACTACTACTGAACCCGAGGACACAGGGAAAACATGGAGACACACTACTACTGAACCCGAGGACACGAGGAAAACATGGAGACACACTACTTACTGAACCGAGGACACAGGGAAAACATGGAGACACACTACTACTGAACCGAGGACACAGGAGGACACAGGGAAAACATGGAGACACACTACTACTGAACCCGAGGACACAGGAAAACATGGAGACACACTACTACTGAACCCGAGGACACGAGGAAAACATGGAGACACACTACTACTGAACCCGAGGACACAGGGAAAACATGGAGACACACTACTACTGAACCCGAGGACACAGGAAAACATGGAGACACACTACTACTGAACCCAGAGGACACGAGGAAAACATGGAGACACACTACTACTGAACCGAGACACAGGAAAACATGGAGACACACTACTATGAACCGGACCGAGGAAAACATGGAGACACACTACTACTGAACCCAGGAACAGAAAACATGGAGACACACACTACTGAACCGAGGACACAGGAAAACATGGAGACACACTACTACTGAACCCGAGGACACAGGGAAAACATGGAGCACACACTACTACTGAACCCGAGGACACAGGAAAACATGGAGACACACATACTACTGAACCGAGGACACAGGAAAACATGGAGACACACTACTACTGAACCCGAGGACACGAGGAAAACATGGAGACACACTACTACTGAACCCGAGGACACGAGGAAAACATGGAGACACACTACTACTGAACCGAGGACACAGGAAAACATGGAGACACACTCACTGAACCGAGGAAAACATGGAGACACACTGACTACTGAACCAGACAAGGAAAACATGGACACACTACTGAAGAAAGGAAAACATGGAGACACACTGCTACTGAACCCAGGACACAGGAAAACATGGAGACACACTACTACTGAACCCGAGGACACAGGAAAACATGGAGACACACTACTACTGAACCCGAGGACACAGGGAAAACATGGAGACACACTACTACTGAACCCGAGGACACAGGGAAATGAAACACTCTACTGAAGACAACTGAGACACTCTACTGAACCCGAGGACACGAGGAAAACATGGAGACACACTACTACTGAACGAGACACGAGGAAAACATGGAGACACACTACTACTGAACCCGAGGACACGAGGAAAACATGGAGACACACTACTACTGAACCCGAGGACACAGGAAAACATGGAGACACACTCTACTGAACCCGAGGACACGAGGAAAACATGGAGACACACTACTACTGAACCAGGACAGGAAAACATGGAGACACACTGCTACTGAACCCGAGGACACAGGAAAACATGGAGACACACTACTACTGAACCCGAGGAACAGAAACATGGAGACACACTGCTACTGAACCCGAGGACACGAGGAAAACATGGAGACACACTACTACTGAACCTGAGGACACGAGGAAAACATGGAGACACACTACTACTGAACCCGAGGACACGAGGAAAACATGGAGACACACTCTACTACTGAACCCGAGGAAAACATGGAGACACACTCTACTAGAACCCGAGGACACGAGGAAAACATGGAGACACACTACTGACTGAGACCCAGGAAAACATGGAGACACACTACTACTGAACCCGAGGACACAAGGAAAACATGGAGACACACTGCTACTGAACCCGAGGACACAGGAAAACATGGAGACAAACCTAAAACCGGAAAACATGGAACACACTACTACTGAACCCGAGGAAAACATGGAGACACACTACTACTGAACCCGAGGACACAAGGAAACATGGAGACACACTACTACTGAACCCGAGACAGGAAAACATGGAGACACACTGCTACTGAACCCGAGGACACGAGGAAAACATGGAGACACACTACATACTGAACCTGAGGCACGAGGAAAACATGGAGACACACTACTACTGAACCGAGGACACGAGGAAAACATGGAGACACACTACTACTGAACCCGAGGAAAAACATGGAGACACACTAGCTACTGAACCCGAGGACACGAGGAAAACATGGAGACACACTACTACTGAACCGAGCGAGGAAAACATGGAGACACACTACTACTGAACCCGAGGACACAGGAAAACATGGAGACACACTGCTACTGAACCTGAGGACACAGGGAAAACATGGAGACACACTACTACTGAACCGAGGACACAGGGAAAACATGGAGACACACTGCTACTGAACCGAGGACACAGGAAAACATGGAGACACACTACTACTGAACCCGAGGACACAGGGAAAACATGGAGACACACTTACTACTGAACCCGAGGACAGAGAAACATGGAGACACACTACTACTGAACCCGAGGACACAGGAAAACATGGAGACACACTACTACTGAACCGAGGACACAGGGAAAACATGGAGACACACTGACTACTTGAACCTGAGGACACAGGAAAACATGGAGACACACTACTACTGAACCTGAGGACACAGGGAAAACATGGAGACACACTACTACTGAACCCGAGGAAGAAAACATGGAGACACACTGACTACTGAACCCGAGGAAAAATAGCAAGTACTATGAAGAAAACGAAGGAAGACACGAGAGAGAAGGAGGAGAGTAAGGAAGAAGAGGAATAGGAAAGAAAATAAGAAAAGGAGGAAGAGAGGAGAAAGAAGAAAGAAGATGAGAAAGAAGGAAGGACAATAATAAGTAGGATGAAGATAAAGAAGAAAGGTAGGAGAGAGCAGGAGGGAGAAGAGGAGAATGAAGAAAGGAAAATAAGGAAGAGGAGGAAGAGAGGAGAGAAGATAAGGAATAACAAGAGGAAAGAAGGGAGAAGATGGGAGAGAAAGAAGGAAGAAGAAGAGAAAGAAATATAAGGCTGGGAAAGAAGAAGGAAGAGAAGAAAGGAAAGGAGGAAGAACAATTGATGACCAGGATTTGCAGATAGTGGGAAGAGAGTGGAAAAAGATGTAAAAGTAGAAAACATGGGTGGGGGAGAAAGAAAGAACATGAAAAGGTGGAATAGAAAGAAGGAAGACAGAATAGAAGAGCAAAGACGTAAGACAACGCAGGAAGAGAAGGAAAAACACAAGTAAAGGAGGAATAAGGATCAGAGGAAGAAGTAATGAAAAGTAAGAAGGAAGGGAAGAAGAAGAAAGGGAAGGAAAAAAGGCAAAATGAAAGAAGGAATAAAGTGGAGGAAGGAAGAAAGGTGCAGGAAGAAACTAAGGAAGGAAAAATGTAAGGAAAACTGGAAAGAAGGTAGAAGAGGAAAAGGGAGAGAAGCAAGAAGAAAGAGGATGAAGAAGGTAAAAAAAGAAGTGGAGGAGGAAAAGAAAAGGAGGAAGAATGAAGAGGAAGAAGAAGGAGAATGACAAAGAGGAAGAAAAGAAAGAAAAGAAAGTAGAGGAGATTTGTTTTTAAAAAAGGGAATACAGAAAAGGAAGAAGTAAGGAAGAGAATGAAGAGAAGAAAAGGAGGAGTGGATGCTGAGTGTGTGGTGCACCTGCGATCCGGTCACCACAGTGGCATCGCCTCCCTAACAGGTGATGGAATCATGTCCAGAGGAGCTCCCTACACTAGGTGATCCACACACAGCCTGATCCCTGACCAGAAGGGGGAGCACAAACACACAGTTTTTAGGGTGATCACTCTTCTGACAGGGGGAGGGTTAGAGAGTGAGTGTGAGAATTATTAATCATATGAACGTATATGTTACATCATATAAGGAAACGAACTGAACAGCGATTGAAAGGAACAGAAATCAAGTTGGATGATGGAGGTTTTCTATGCAATAACATTGTCATTTCCAGTGTAGAAATCGATTCTTGTCACCAGTGTAAGATCGAGGGGACTCCTCAACAATGTGCTGGATTGTTTGACATCAGCTCCATAGTCACAAGCAGGAGAGCGTGAGAAAGGGAAGAGAGAAGCACAAGGAGACTATAGAGTTCCTGGGGTTGGAGCTGCTGAAGGCTCACCCCAGGTTTGTTGAGCATAACACCAGATTCCTGGGCAATCTAGGAATTAGCAAACTCTGGAAGCAGAATCTGGAGACAGAGGAGACAGCAGGTTTGCTGGTCACCCTAGAAGCAGCAGCATAGTATTACAGAGAGCTCATAGCTGTGTCTATTCAAAACAGCTTGCAAAAGGCTCGCAATACCTGCTGGCTGGAGCTGTAACAGAGAAGAGAAGCAGGGAGGACAGGTCAGTTCACATGCTGCTGAATCCCCAACCAGCGAACATAGACGGAAGGCTTATTCTACCCACTTAGTGGAGTACACTCCAGTTCTTTGGGACAGACTGGACTCTGGACCTGGTGGCAGTACCCTGGATTTAACTTTTACCATCCTTCAGTAATGATAAAGACTGCATTCCTCTGCCTGCTTGTCTCTGTCTACTGCACCTCTCACTAAAAAACCTCATCATCACCTCTACACCCTTACTACCCCAGAGGCTCGCTCCTGCTGAGGGGAGTGTTACATCCAGCTGTTCCACATCCATTCCCTGGGGACCCCATAAGCAGCACTTGCCATCCCTGGCCAGATACCTTTAGCTGGCGTCACAGATCGTCCACAACCTTCTATCCCCCTGTAAATACCCCCTTTTACTTGTTTGGTCAAGGCCATGGTGCTGGGCAATCGCCACTGTGATATCCCTAATAGACTGCCTGCCTTGCTACCAAGTACCCTGGCCCGTGCGACCACGACAAGTGTAGGTATTCCAGACACAGTATAGTGTGATGATTGTGAGTGGTGTCCATGTGTTCTGACACGTGTGCTTGTGTCTTACACCCGCTGTTGTATTGATGGTTCAGTGAAGGACTCGGGCTCCATATCTGCCCTATAATGGTCTCCATCAGGTCAGGTGGATCTGTCCTTGTTGCCCCTATGTAGGAATGTCTTTGCGATTGACACCGTCCTCATTGACTCTCGTCTATGTAGGAATGTCCTTCTGATTGACAGCCCCTCTTATGATTTCTCCCATGAGCTGTGGTCACAGACACAGGACGCATTATTTACTGGCTGGTCAGTTCGTTAAGTGCCCGGTGATCGGCCAATCTTTAATTATCCCACTACCAGAGACGTGACAATTATGGACAATTACCCGACTCTGTTTATTGAAGGAAATAGACCAATAACCAGAGCTGTGCCGATCACCGTGATCTCAGTGACGGGGGCAGATATTAAAGATATTGAGGCAATTACCCAGCTTTAATTTGCCAGTGACCTGTCGCAGAGCAGTAATTAACTTCATGTTCCCATGGCCTGAAGACATCATTGTGCCGGGATGAATGACGGAGGGTGAGATAATCTGCGGATGGGGAAGCCACAGGCATGTGAGGGCTGGGGAAGGGAAAATAGAAGAGGTAACAATGGGATCTGATCTGAGGGGCCCTGAGAGCCCGGGGCCCAGGGACTGGAGTACAGGAGTACAGGTTTACCTCTCTGTGGAGCTTGCTTGGTCTTCACCATTGGTGACAATACATGTCCATATACTGTACACTTACCTAATTCATTACCTCGACTCCATCTGGTCAGATGGGTAACTGACAATCAATCACTGGGGCCACATGTTTGCATCTCCATCATTTGAAGCATGATTATATAACAAACAGCTACTATGGTCAGTGGTGGAGCAATCCCTCGAGACAATGAGATGGAGAACCATACAAGATTCATTGCTAAAAGAACTTCAACTAGACCACAAACATATAAATCACAAAAAATAATACAGGCGTCAATCATATTAGTGGAGCAAGGCACAGTAATGTATGAACTGTTCATTGTGTAGAGTTCAGTACAAATGGTGTATGAGGCAGTCACATTAGTGTATGATGGGTCACTGTGTTCTATGACAGATCACTGTGCGGTATGACAGATCACTGTGAGGTATGACAGATCACTGTGGGGTATGACAGATCACTGTGGTGTATGATGGGTCACTATGGTGTATGATGGGTCACTGTGGGGTATGACAGATCACTGTGCGGTATGACAGATCACTGTGAGGTATGACAGATCACTGTGGGGTATGACAGATCACTGTGGGGTATGACGGGTCACTGTGGGGTATGACGGGTCACTGTGGGGTATGACGGGTCACTGTGGGGTATGATGAGTTATTGTAGTGTATGATGCTCACTCTGGTGTATGATGGGTCACTGTGGTGTATGATGGGTCACTGTGGTGTATGACGGGTCACTGTGGGGTATGACGGGTCACTGTGGGGTATGACGGGTCACTGTGGGGTATGATGAGTTATTGTGGTGTATGATGAGTTATTGTGGTGTATGATGGGTCACTGTGGTGTATGATGGTCATTGTGGTGCATGTCAGGTCACTGATGTATGATGGGTCACTGTGGGGTATGAAAGGTCACTGTGTGTATGATGGGTCATTGGGGTCTATGATGGTCACTGTGGTGTGTGATAGTCACTGTGGGGGTTTGACAGGTCACTGTGGGGGTATGACAGGTCACTGTGGTGTATGAAGGGTCACTGTAGTGTATGAAGGGTCACTGTGGTGTATGATGGGTCATTGGGGTGTATGATGTGTCATTGGGGTGTATGATGGGCCACTGTGGTGTATGATGGGTCACTGTGGGGGTATGACAGGTCACTGTGGGGGTATGACAGGTCACTGTGGGGTATGACGGGCCACAGTGGTGTATCATGGGTCATTGCGGTGTATGAAGGGTCACTGTGGTGTATGACAGGTGTAAGGTAGCGAGACGGGGGACTCGCTTGCTGCGTAATGACGCCAACACGTATTTATAATGTTGCAAATGACTACCCTCTTATTTCTCATTTACATCTCATAACCCGGGTAGTACATTAAACCTTTCAACATAAATACTTCACATAACACATTGACATTACTCTTAACATACAATCATATTGCACACATACAATTATAGTAACCCGGGACCTGTAACCACGACTCTTTCCCCATCGGAGCTCCACTGACAACTCCCGTGGTGATCACGGCCTCCGGCCCATCTATGCTTTACACATACGTTCATAATAAATACATTTATCTCATAATTATCCACCCTTGTCAATGGACCCTGTGGGTCCCAATGACGGTACCAGCCGCCTGGCTTTAGTTACCCAATACGATGACTCCTCTAGGTTCAGAACAGGGATTGGCAAACCCTAGTAACCTGTGGAGCGAACCCCAAGTTACCCACTATGGGAGCCCTTCTAACCCCTGCTTCTGACCATCACTTCATACGCCACAATGGGCCCTGTGAGTCCCAATGGCGGTACCAGCCGCCCGGCTTTAGTTACCCAGCACGATGACTCCATATCATCCCGTAGTCAGGACTCCAGCTTGACCGGGACCTTCCATACCACATGTGATCCATCCTACAATATTCATGGACCACATACCTCTTCACCCCGCTCACAGCCCATCATAACACATCCATGGACTGTGGCTCCTCTATGACCATAACAGGGACCTGGTCAACCGTAGAACCCGGGCTAACCACGCGTCACCATGGCCTACTCACCACGGTACGAGCCACCAGCCACCACCAAACCCCCATCTCGTGGCAGGTCTCCAGGTCGACCATGGTTACCCTTTCTAGGAGCCTTCGTGACCCCTGCGTCTGGCCACAGGTACACACATTCTATTGAAGGACAGGTGCCTCCTGCAAGCAGCAGGGCATGCCTCCCTCTCGTCCACCAGGGACGGAACGCCTTCAATCTATCATCCATACTGGCTGGGTCACTCTCTCCCCACAACATTATACATGGCTCTTTCTCATAGGCCATCATCTCTCATTCAGGGCACTGTTACCTAAGCCCTTACATACATCTACGGGTCCATTACCGACTGCCTAGTCGGACCCAACGGCAGTTATGCCCGCCTGGCATTATTCACACACAGCTCACTCCGTTACACGGGAATTGCTGTCTTACCGGGCACAGATCCGGGTCTCGCTACCTGGGTCATGGGTACACCCAGCGTCCCCAAGGGTCCCTTTCCCGGACGTATCTCAACCATACGCCTGGACCAGTATCCACCGGGTTCAGCCACGGCTTCTCCACTCCAGGAGCTGTCACGACCTCGGTCCTAGGCACCAGCATGGAGCTAGCATGCTCCCATCATACACACAGAGCCCTGGACTGCTCTGCACTCTGGCTGGTGACAAGTCTCTCTGAACTCCCAAATCACTTAGCTGGTAGGCTCTTATTGTGCCTGCCACACCCACCTGGACACACCCACTTGGCTGCTAGTAATCAGCTCCTCTAGTTCCTATACAGCTGCTCATCTCCGTGCCTGATTTCTACAGCTTTCACACTGCTTATTTTAACTCCCTGTGTTCCGGGTTGCTTCACACAGTACACACAATGCTCTCAGCCGCTCATTGGTCTCATGAATCTTTCAGACGTTGACACACTGGGTGCCGGACATGATTAAACAACACACCTATGGTACAACCTGGCTCATGTGCACAGGATTCTATACTGATCCTGCATGTGATGCGCCCCGGCCATGGGGACATGCCGGCGGTGCCTCACACAGGTCACTGGTATATGACGGGTCACTGTGGTGTGTGACAGGTCACCATGATATATGATGGGTCACTGGTGTATGATGGCTCACTGTGGTATATGACTGGTCACTGTGGCGTATGATGGGTAACTGTGGTGTATGATGTTCACTGTGGTATATGACAGGTCACTGTGGTGTATGAGGGTCACTATGGGGTATGATGGGTCACTGTGGTGTATGAGGGTCACTGTGGTGTATGATGGGTCACTGTGGTGTATGAGGGTCACTGTGGTGTATGATGGGTCACTGTGGTGTATGATGGGTCACTGTGGTGTATGAGGGTCACTGTGGTGTATGATGGGTCACTGTGGTGTATGATGGGTCACTATGGTGTATGATGGGTCACTGTGGTGTATGATGGGTCACTATGGTGTATGATGGTCACTGTGGTGTATGAATGTCACTGTGGTGTATAAGGGTCACTGTGGTGTATGAGGGTCACTGTGGTTTATGATATGTTATTGTGGTGTATGATGCTCACTCTGGTATATGATGGTCACTGTGGTGTATGATGGGTTGTTGTAATGTATGGTGTTTACTGTGGGGTATGATGGGTCACTTTGGTGTATGATGGGTCACTGTGGTGTATGATGGTCACTGTGGGGTATGATAGGTCACTATGGTGTATGATGGGCACTGTTAAGTATGATGGTCACTGTGGTGTATTATGGTCTCTGTGCTGTATGACGGGTCCCTGTGGTATACAATGGGTCACTGTGGTATTTGATGGTCACTGTGGGGTATGATGGTCATTGTGGTGTATGACGGGTCACTGTGGTGTATGACGGATCAATGTGGTGTATGATGAATCACTGTGGTATATGAGGGTCACTATGATGTATGACAGGTCACTGTGGAGTATGATGGTCACTATGGTGTATGATGGATCACTGTGGTGTATGACGGGTCACTGTGGGATATCAGGGTCACTGTGGTGTATAATGGGTTGTTGTAATGTATAATGTGTACTGTCGGTTATGAGGGTCACTGTGGTGTATGACAGGTCACTCTGGGGTATGACGGGTCACTGTGGGGTATGATAGGTTACTGTGGGCTACGATGGGTCACTGTGGTGTATGATGGTTCACTGTGTGTTTTGATGGGTCGCTGTGGTGTATGAGGGTCACTGTGGTGTATGGTGGGTGATTGTGGTATATGATGCTCACTCTGGTGTATGATGGTCACTGTGGGGTATGAATGGTTACTGTGGTGTATGGTGGGTCATTAGGGTGTATGACGGATCACTATGGTGTATGATGCTCACTGTGGTGTATGATGGGTTATTGTAATGTATGATGTTTACTGTGGGGCATGAGGGTCACTGTGGTGTATGACAGGTCACTCTGGGGTATGACGGGTCACTGTGGGGTATGATAGGTTACTGTGGGGTATGATGGATACTGTGGTATATGATGGGTCACTGTGGTGTATGACGGGTCACTGTGGGGTATGATAGCTTACTGTGGGGTATGATGGTTACTGTGGTATATGATACGTCACTGTGGTGTATGATGGTCACTATGATGTGTGATAGTAACTGTGATGTATGAAGAGTCACTGTGGTGTATGATGGGTCACTGTGGGGTATGATGGTCACTGTGGTGTATGATGGGTCACTGTGGGGTATGATGGGTCACTGTGGTGTATGATGGGCCACTGTGATGTATGATGGTCACTGCTATGTATGATGGTCACTGTGGTATATGATGGTCACTGGGGTTAATGATGGGTCACTGTGGTGTTTGATGGGTCACTGTGGTGTATGATAGTCACTATGGTGTATGAGGGTCACTGTGGTGTATGATAGTCACTATGGTGTATGAAGGTCACTGTGGTGTATGATGGGTTATTGTGGTGTATGATGCTCACTCTGGTGTATGATAGTCACTGTGGTGTATGATGGGTTATTGTAATGTATGATGCTTAATGTGGGGTATGAGGGTCACTGTGGTGTATGAAGGTCACTCTGGGGTATGACGGGTCGCTGTGGGGTATGATAGGTTACTGTGGGGTATGATGGATACTGTGGTATATGATGGGTCACTGTGGTGTATGACGGGTCACTGTGGGGTATGATAGCTTACTGTGGGGTATGATGGTTACTGTGGTATATGATACGTCACTGTGGTGTATGATGGTCACTATGATGTGTGATAGTCACTGTGATGTATGAAGAGTCACTGTGGTGTATGATGGGTCACTGTGGGGTATGATGGTCACTGTGGTGTATGATGGGTCACTGTGGGTATGATGGGCCACTGTGATGTATGATGGTCACTGTTATGTATGATGGTCACTGTGGTATATGATGGTCACTGGGGTTAATGATGGGTCACTGTGGTGTTTGATGGGTCACTGTGGTGTATGATAGTCACTATGGTGTATGAGGGTCACTGTGGTGTATGATAGTCACTATGGTGTATGAAGGTCACTGTGGTGTATGATGGGTTATTGTGGTGTATGATGCTCACTCTGGTGTATGATAGTCACTGTGGTGTATGATGGGTTATTGTAATGTATGATGCTTAATGTGGGGTATGAGGGTCACTGTGGTGTATGAAGGTCACTCTGGGGTATGACGGGTCACTGTGGGGTATGACGGGTCACTGTGGTGTATGAGGGTCACTGTGGGGTATGATGGGTCACTGTGGTGTATGAGGGTCACTGTGGGATAGGAGGGTCACTGTAGTGTATGACAGGTCACTGTGGGATATGAAGGTCATTGAATGTATGACGGGTCACTATGGTGTATGATGTGGCCACCATGATGGAGCCTACAGCGTATCTAAGTGATATTGCTCTAAACCTTTGGCAGAAAAGCAGTGCCCCTCAATCTCACATGAGGGGGGGGGAACGGTGCCTTCCCTGATAGACAATGGTCAAATACAGCCGAACCTATTTGGAGTGGGGTTCTGGGGGGCCGCAGAGTGTGTGGAGGAGGGTCCTCTCAACACATAGAGCACAAAACAAGACATAACAAGGCCGCATCTCTCTGCAAATGAGAAAAGCAGAGCACAATTACCCAAAAACCTCACCCGCTCCCGCAGTCATCGCCCCTGTTCCCGCAGTCATCGCCCCTGTTCCCGCAGTCATCGCCCCTGTTCCCGCAGTCATCGCCCCTGTTCCCGCAGTCATCGCCCCTGTTCCCGCAGTCATCGCCCCTGCTCCTGGCCGAGGCTGCAGGTGATAAACAGACCCCAATAATACAACTATTTTTATGGTTACAGGAGCTCGGGACTTTGATGGGTCGTCTCCTCCGCACAAAGCACCAGCGATGGGTCCCACCCTGACAACCACCTGTGAACTACAGCTCAGGGGCGGCCATATAACACATTAATACCACATCGTGAGGGGGCAAACACACGTGTACAGCCATCAGCCATGACATTAATACTGTCAGATTATATTCTGTATCCCCCTCCCCACCAGACTAATATTCTGTATCCCCCTCCCCACCAGGCTAATATTCTGTATCCCCCTCCCCACCAGGCTAATATTCTGTATCCCCCTCCCCACCAGGCTAATATTCTTTATCCCCCTCCCCACCAGGCTAATATTCTGTATCCCCCTCCCCACCAGGCTAATATTCTGTATCCCCCTCCCCACCAGGCTAATATTCTGTATCCCCCTCCCCACCAGGCTAATATTCTGTATCCCCCTCCCCACCAGACTAATATTCTGTATCCCCCTCCCCACCAGACTAATATTCTGTATCCCCCTCCCCACCAGACTAATATTCTGTATCCCCCTCTCCACCAGACTAATGTTCTGTATCAACCTCCCCACCAGACTAATATTCTGTATCCCCCTCCCCACCAGACTAATATTCTGTATCCCCCTCTCCACCAGACTAATGTTCTGTATCCCCCTCCCCACCAAACTAATATTCTGTATCCCCCTCCCCACCAGGCTAATATTCTGTATCCCCCTCCCCACCAGACTAATATTCTGTATCCCCCTCCCCACCAGACTAATATTCTTTATCCCCCTCCCCACCAGACTAATATTCTGTATCCCCCTCCCCACCAGACTAATATTCTGTATCCCCTCCCCACCAGACTAATATTCTGTATCCCCCTCCCCACCAGACTAATATTCTGTATCCCCCTCCCCACCAGGCTAATATTCTGTATCCCCCTCCCCACCAGACTAATATTCTGTATCCCCCTCCCCACCAGGCTAATATTCTTTATCCCCCTCCCCACCAGGCTAATATTCTGTATCCCCCACCCCACCAGGCTAATATTCTGTATCCCCCTCCCCACCAGACTAATATTCTGTATCCCCCTCCCCACCAGACTAATATTCTGTATCCCCCTCCCCACCAGGCTAATATTCTGTATCCCCCTCCCCACCAGCTAATATTCTGTATCCCCTCCCCACCAGACTAATATTCTTATCCCCCTCCCCACCAGGACTAATATTCTGTATCCCCTCCCCACCAGACTAATATTCTGTATCCCCCTCCCCACCAGACTAATAGTTCTGTATCCCCTCCCCACCAGGCTAATATTCTGTATCCCCCTCCCCACCAGACTAATGTTCTGTATCCCCCTCCCCACCAGACTAATATTCTGTATCCCCCTCCCCACCAGACTAATATTCTGTATCCCCTCCCACCAGACTAATGTTCTGTATCAACCTCCCACCAGACTAATGTTCTGTATCCCTCCACAACTATGTCGTATCCTCCCACAATATTTCTTATCCCCCACCACTAAATTCTGTATCCCCTCCCCACCAATATTTCTGTATCCCCTCCCCACCAGAATCTAATATTCTGTATCCCCTCCCCACCAGACTAATATCTGTATCACCTCCCCCCCCAGGCTAATATTCTGTATCCCCTCCCCACCCAAGGCTAATATTCTGTATCCCCCTCCCACCAGACTAATATTCTGTATCCCCCTCCCCACCAGACTAATATTCTGTATCCCCCTCCCCACCAGACTAATATTCTGTATCCCCTCCACACCAGACTAATATTCTGTATCCCCCTCCCCACCAGGCTAATCTTCTGTATCCCCCTCCCCACCAGCTAATATTCTGTATCCCCCCCCACCCAGACTAATATTCTGTATCCCCCCCCCACCAGGCTAATCTTCTGTATCCCCTCCCCACCAGACTATATTCTGTATTCCCCCTCCCACCAGACTAATATTCTGTATTCCTCCCCCACGCTAATTTCTGTATCCCCCCTACTCACCAGACTAATTCTGTACCCTATCATCGACCTCTCTCACACCACAGACTAATATCTGTATCCCCCTTCCCACCCAACTAATATTCTGTATCCCCTCTCCACCCACGACTAATGTTCTTTTCCCCCTCCCCACCTAATATATTCTTTTTCCCCTCCCCACCAGACTAATATTCTGTATCCCCCTCCCCACCAGACTAATATTCTGTATCCCCTCCCACCACTACATGCTATATCTTGTATCCCCCTCCCCACCAGGCTAATATTCTGTTCCCCCTCCCCACCAGGCTATATTCTGTATCCCCCTCACCACCAGGCTATTATTCTCTATCCCCTCCCACCAGGCTAATATTCTGTTTCCCCCTCACCCCAGGCTATTATTCTCTTCCCCTCCCCACCAGGTTATTATTCTGTATCAACCTCCCCACCAGACTAATATTCTGTTTCCCCCTCACCACCAGGCTATTATTCTCTATCCCCCTCCCCACCAGGCTATTATTCTCTATCCCCCTCCCCACCAGGCTAATATTCTGCATCCCCCTACCCCACCAGGCTATTATTCTGTATCCCCCTCACCCACCAGGCTATTATTCTCTATCCCCCTCCCCACCAGGCTAATATTCTGTATCCCCCTCCCACCAGGCTAATATTCTGTATCCCCTTCCCCACCAGACTAATATTCTGTATCCCCCTCCCCACCAGACTAATATTCTGGATCCCCCTCCCCACCAGACTAATATTCTGTATCCTCCCTCCCCACCAGACTAATATTCTGTATCCCCTCCCCACCAGACTAATATTCTGTATCCCCCTCCCCACCAGACTAATATTCTGTATCCCCCTCCCCACCAGACTAATATTCTGTATCCCCTCCCCACCAGACTAATATTCTGTATCCCCCTCCCCACCAGACTAATATTCTGTATCCCTCTCCCCACCAGACTAATATTCTGTATCCCTCTCCCCACCAGACTAATATTCTGTATCCCCCTCCCCACCAGACTAATATTCTGTATCCCCCTCCCCACCAGACTAATATTCTGTATCCCTCTCCCCACCAGACTAATATTCTGTATCCCTCTCCCCACCAGACTAATATTCTGTATCCTCCTCCCCACCAGACTAATATTCTGTATCCCCCTCCCCACCAGACTAATATTCTGTATCCCCCTCCCCACCAGACTAATATTCTGTATCCTCCTCCCACCAGACTAATATTCTGTATCCTTCTCCCCACCAGACTAATATTCTGTATCCCCCTCCCCACCAGACTAATATTCTGTATCCCCCTCCCCACCAGACTAATATTCTGTATCCCCCTCCCCACCAGACTAATATTCTGTATCCTCCTCCCCACCAGACTAATATTCTGTATCCTTCTCCCCACCAGACTAATATTCTGTATCCCCTCCCCACCAGACTAATATTCTGTATCCCCCTCCCCACCAGACTAATATTCTGTATCCCCCTCCCCACCAGACTAATATTCTGTATCCCCCTCCCCACCAGGCTAATATTCTGTATCCCCCTCCCCACCAGACTAATATTCTGTATCCTCCTCCCCACCAGACTAATATTCTGTATCCTTCTCCCCACCAGACTAATATTCTGTATCCCTCTCCCCACCAGGCTAATATTCTGTATCCCCCTCCCCACCAGGCTAATATTCTGTATCCCCCCCCCTCCCCACCAGGCTAATACTCTTTGTCTCTCCCTCTCTGACCTATCATGGCCTGGATTTATCCCGTGGTGGTGCGCTTTGTTTGGTTCAGTCTCCATGGATCAGACTTTTTTTTACAGCACATTTCACAAATGATTGATAGGATTGAGATCTGTGGTGCCCAGTGTGGCGCCCCTGCGTCTTGGTCGCCCCTGTGTCTTGGTCGTCACAATGGTACTGCACCTAATCCACACGTGTGGTGCCATAGCTCTCAGGTAAGACAGGGGCAAAACCTGAGACACACACACACCTTACATCCAACACCATTCCCAACTCCAGGCCAGGAGATGATGGGCGGAAGAGACCCCTCTAGGGGGCAGTCCCCATCTACTGAATAGAGGAAGGAGTAGTTTAGGGGGTGAGAAGAGTCTGCACTGACACACTGTAACAAAGCAGGTAAGTTTTCAGGCCTGGATGAGAATGGTGCAGGTCCCTGACCCCAGCACACAATGCTGTGTCTTCTGCAGAGCTCACCTATTGGCTGTGCGGCTCCTCCTAGGTGTACTACAAGTCCCAGGACGCCGCTCCTGTCCTGATCTCGCGCTGTGCGGAGGCTTCTGGTTCAGACGTGTGGATGCAGCAGATAATACACACAGACGTTTGATGTTCTCTGCCTGGAATTACACATCAGACAGGTGTGGACAGTAATTGTAGGGTCCGGGGGCCACAGAGCTCAGAGCCCATCATTACCGCCATCCTCACTCTGACCGCAGCCATAATACCTGGACCCAGCTCAGTGCACGTACAGGAGTGAGGCCGCCCATGTGAGCACGGTATTCTGGGTTGTCCATCACTTCCCTCACTCCTGATGTATACCCTCCATCCCCACATCCCTGATGTATTCCCTCACCTCACCCCTTCCTTCCCCTTGTGTATACCCTCCAACTCCTCGCCCCCTCCAGTGTATAACATCTGACCCCTCTCCTCCCCGATGTATTACCTTCCGCTCCTCGCCCCCCTAGTGTATAACATCCGGTTCCTCACCTCCCCAATGTATAACATCCGGCCTTTCACCTCACCGGTGTATAATCTTTGGTCCCCCGGCCCCTGAACTTCATGGTTGAGCAGCTGCAGCCGTACATCACCAAGTACAATTCCGAAGATCACATGAAGCGATGTTAAGCCACCAGCACTGGACTCTGGAGGAGATGTGTTCTATAAAGCTGTACATCACCAAACAATGCAGAGCGTCACATAGAGTGGTGTAAGGCCACCAGCACTAGACTCTGGAGGAGACGTGTTCTGTGCAGCTGTACATCACCAAGCACAGTGCAGAGCGTCACATAGAGTGGTGTAAAGCCACCAGCACTGGACTCTGGAGGAGATGTGTTCTGTGAAGCCATACATCACCAAACAATGCAGAGCGTCACATAGAGTGGTGTAAAGCCACCAGCACTGGACTCTGGAGGAGATGTGTTCTGTGAAGCCGTACATCACCAAGCACAATGCAGAGCGTCAGAGAGAGTGGTGTAAAGCCACCAGCACTGGACTCTGGAGGAGATGTGTTCTATAAAGCCGTACATCACCAAACAATGCAGAGGGTCAGAAAGAGTGGTGTAAAGCCACCAGCACTGGACTCTGGAGGAGACGTGTTCTGTGAAGCCGTACATCACCAAACAATGCAGAGGGTCAGATAGAGTGGTGTAAAGCCACCAGCACTGGACTCTGGAGGAGACGTGTTCTGTGAAGCCATACATCACCAAGCACAATGCAGAGTGTAACATAGAGTGGTGTAAAGTCACCAGCACTGGACTCTGAAGGAGATGTGTTCTATAAAGCCGTACATCACCAAACAATGCAGAGGGTCAGAAAGAGTGGTGTAAAGCCACCAGCTCTGGACTCTGGAGGAGATGTGTTCTATAAAGCTGTACATCACCAAACAATGCAGAGCGTCACATAGAGTGGTGTAAAGCCACCAGCACTGGACTCTGGAGGAGATGTGTTCTATAAAGCCATACATCACCAAGCACAATGCAGAGCATCAGATAGAGTGGTGTAAAGCCACCAGCACTGGACTCTGGAGGAGATGTGTTCTGTGAAGCCGTACATCACCAAGTACAATGCCGAGCATCAGATGTAGCGGTGTATAGTCACCAGCACTGGACTCTGGAGGAGGCATGTTCTGTGAAGCCGTACATCACCAAACAATGCAGAGCGTCACATAGAGTGGTGTAAAGCCACCAGCACTGGACTCTGGAGGAGATGTGTTCTGTGAAGCCGTACATCACCAAACAATGCAGAGCGTCACACATAGTGGTGTAAAGCCACCAGCACTGGGCTCTGGAGGAGACGTGTTCTGTGAAGCCGTACATCACCAAACAATGCAGAGCATCAGATAGAGTGGTGTAAAGCCACCAGCACTGGACTCTGGAGATGTGTTCTGTGAAGCCGTACATCACCAAACAATGCAGAGGTCACACATAGTGGTGTAAAGCCACCAGCACTGGGCTCTGGAGGAGACGTGTTCTGTGAAGCCGTACATCACCAAGCACAATGCAGAGTGTCAGATAGAGTGGTGTAAAGCCACCAGCACTGGACTCTGGAGATGTGTTCTGTGAAGCCGTACATCACCATACAATGCTAGCGTCACATAGAGTGGGTGTAAAGCCACCAGCACTCGACTCTGGAGGAGATGTGTTCTGTGAAGCCATACATCACCAAACAATGCAGAGTGTCACACATAGTGGTGTAAAGCCACCAGCACAGGGCTCTGGAGGAGACGTGTTCTGTGAAGCCGTACATCACCAAGCACAATGCAGTGTCAGATAGAGTGGTGTAAAGCCACCAGCACTGGACTCTGGAGATGTGTTCTGTGAAAGCCGTACATCACCATACAATGCAGAGCGTCAGATAGAGTGGTGTAAAGCCACCAGCACTCGGACTCTGAGGAGAGTGTTCTGTGAAGCCGTACATCACCAACACAATGCAGAGGTCAGATAGAGTGGTGTAAAGCCACCAGCACTGGACTCTGGAGGAGAGTGTTCTGTGCAAGCCTACATCACCAAGCAATGCAGAGCGTCAGATAGAGTGGTGTAACAGCCACCAGCACTGGACTCTGGAGGAGATGTGTTCTTTGAAGCCGTACATCACCAAGCACAATGCAGAGGTCAAAATAGAGTGGTGTACAGCCACCAGCCTGGACTCTGGAGGAGATGTGTTCTGTGAAGCTGTACATACCAAGCAAATGCAGAGCGTCAGATAGAGTGGTGTAAAGCCACCAGCACTCGACTCTGGAGGAGATGTGTTCTATAAAGCCATACATCACCAAGCACAATGCAGAGCTCAGATAGAGTGGTGTAAAGCCACCAGCACTGGACTCTGAGGAGATGTGTTCTGTGGAGTAATTGATCGCACTTCTATCTGCGTCTGATGGAGGAGTCTGCGTTTGGACAATTGTAGCATCAGCTTTGAGGGAACAGTTTGGGGAAGACCATTCTCTGTTCCCCATGACTGTGCCCGGTGCACAGGTCCAAACTTTGGAACCATGAAGGATATGTTATGCTGAACCATGTGATCAATCTTCTGGACAAAGTACCTCAGGTACCGCGCTGCTGCCAGAGGGATACAAAAGACACCAGAAACAACGGGATGTCTGGATTAAAGGATGTTCCCTGAGGAAGGAGCTCGGTATGTGGCTCTGAAACGCGTCTGATAAAACCAAGTCATCACTTTGATCCAGACATCCCGGTGTCTCTGGTGTCTTCTGTATCCATCTGGCAGCAGCGCGGACCTGAGGTACTTTGTCCAGAAGATTGATCGATAACCGCAGTGACCTGTGGAGGTACGGTCCTAGCAGCAGCTGCATTTCTGAGTGATCAAGCTGGTTGTGTGTGACACAACCTTATCAGGTGAGCGATTCTGATTTTGAACCTTTTAAACTTGTATAAAAAAGAAAAGACCCTATTGTGCATTCTCAACTTTTTAGATAAACCATCTGATCAGCCTCATTAGGAACCTTTACATCGACCAAAAAACAACAGTCCGAACGGCAACCGGTGACACGGCATGGTTCACAGTAGAGCGAGGTGTCAGACAAGACGGCATCCGGTCACCAGCTCTCTTCAAGCTATTGTCAGGAAGGCTGGACGTGCCATAGAAGAAGGAATCATCAGCAAACTAAGATACATAGATGATACAACACTGATAGCAACAAGTGTAGATGGAATGAAAGACCTAATACAGAGAGTCAAGATGGAAAGCTCCAACATGGGAATCCACTCAACACAAAGAAGACAAAGATACTGACTACGGCCAGGTACGACCGGGACACATATGACTACTGCCAGGTACGACCGGGACACAGGAAACAGACCGCGATGAGCAACAACTGTAGATGGAATGAAGGACTTAATATTGAGAGTTAAGATGTAAAGATCCAACATGGGAATCTACTCAACACAAAGAAGACAAAGATACTGACTACGGCCAGGTACGACCGGGACACATTTGACTACTGCCAGGTACGACCGGGACACAGGAAACTGACTGCGATGAGCAACAAGTGTAGATGGAATGAAGGACTTAATTATAGAGAGTTAAGATGTTAAAGATCAAACATGGGAATCTACTCAACACAAAGAAGACAAAGATACTGACTACGGCCAGGTACGACCGGGACACATATGACTACTGCCAGGTACGACCGGGACACAGGAAACAGACTGCGATGAGCAACAAGTGTAGATGGAATGAAGGACTTAATATAGAGAGTTAAGATGTAAAGATCCAACATGGGAATCTACTCAACACAAAGAAGACAAAGATACTGACTACTGCAGGTACGGACCGGGACACGGGAAACAGACCGCAATGAGCTGGAAGCTGAAATCCTGCTCGGATCAATCATCACTGTAGATGTAGCAACGACACTAGAAGTCATTATGAGAAAAGCTATGGACAAATCAACCATGAAGTGACTGGACGAGGTCTTCACATCAAGGTACGTTTCACTGGTGATGGAGACACGGCTCGTACATAGTCTGGTCTATTCTGTAGTAAACATTTCACTGGTGATGGAGGACACGGCTCGTACATAGTCTGGTCTATTTGTAGTAACATTTCACTGGTGATGAGGACACGGCTCGTACATAGTCTGGTCTATTCTGTAGTAACATTTCACTGGTGATGAGGACACGGCTCGTACATGTCTGTCTATTCTGTAGTAACATTTCACTGGTGATGGAGACACGGCTCGTACATTGTCTGGTCTATTCTGTAGTAACATTTCACTGGTGATGAGGACACGGCTCGTACATAGTCTGGGTCTATTCTGTAGTAACATATCACTGGTGATGAAACACGGCTCGTACATAGTCTGGTCTATTCTGTAGTAACATATCACTGGTGATGAGACACGGCTCGTACATAGTCTGGTCTATTCTGTAGTAACATTTCACTGGTGATGAGGACACGGCTCATACATAGTCTGGTCTATTCTGTAGTAACATTTCACTGGTGATGAGACACGGCTCGTACATAGTGTGGTCTATTCTGTAGTAACATTTCACTGGTGATGAGGACACGGCTCGTACATAGTCTGGTCTATTCTGTAGTAACATTTCACTGGTGATGAGACACGGCTCGTACATAGTGTGGTCTATTCTGTAGTAACATTTCACTGGTGATGAGGACACGGCTCGTACATAGTCTGGTCTATTCTGTAGTAACATTTCACTGGTGATGAAGACACGGCTCGTACATAGTGTGGTCTATTCTGTAGTAACATTTCACTGGTGATGGAGACACGGCTCGTACATAGTCTGGACTATTCTGTAGTAACATTTCACTGGATATGAGGACACGGCTCGTACATAATCTGGACTATTCTGTAGTAACATTTCACTGGTGATGAGGACACGGCTCGTACATAGTCTGGTCTATTCTGTAGTAACATTTCACTGGTGAATGAGACACGGCTCGTACATAGTCTGGTCTATTCTGTAGTAACATTTCACTGGTGAATGAGACACGGCTCGTACATAGTCTGGTCTATTCTGCAGTAACATTTCACTGGTGAATGAGACACGGCTCGTACATAGTCTGGTCTATTCTGTAGTATCATTTCACTGGTGATGAGGACACGGCTCGTACATAGTCTGGTCTATTCTGTAGTAACATTTCACTGGTGATGAGGACACGGCTCGTACATAGTCTGGTCTATTCTGTAGTAACATTTCACTGGTGAATGAGACACGGCTCGTACATAGTCTGGTCTATTCTGTAGTATCATTTCACTGGTGATGAGGACACGGCTCGTACATAGTCTGGTCTATTCTGTAGTAACATTTCACTGGTGATGAGGACACGGCTCGTACATAGTCTGGTCTATTCTGTAGTATCATTTCACTGGTGATGAGGACACGGCTCGTACATAGTCTGGTCTATTCTGTAGTAACATTTCACTGGTGATGAGGACACGGCTCGTACATAGTCTGGTCTATTCTGTAGTAACATTTCACTGGTGATGAAGACACGGCTCGTACATAGTCTGGTCTATTCTGTAGTAACATTTCACTGGTGATGAGGACACGGCTCGTACATAGTGTGGTCTATTCTGTAGTAACATTTCACTGGTGATGAAGACACGGCTCGTACATAGTCTGGTCTATTCTGTAGAATCATGAATGCAAAACCTGGATGATAAAGGAGCAAGGTGGAGGAAGAATCAACACCTTCATAATGTGGAGCTGGAGAAGGAGGTTATCAATACCATGGATGGCAAGAAGAATCAACCAGACATGTCACTGGAAGGATCACCAAGATACAACTGTCTACACATCATATGAGAGAGCGATCACTGGAGAAGACATCATGGTGGGAAGAATAGAAGGAACAAGGTGAAGAGGTAGACCAGTGACTCACCATAGCCGGGGTGTGCACGTCTCGGGCTGTCGCTGCTCCCTGTCACGGGTCCGCGCCCGAGGCTGTGTAGGCCCGGTGGTCCACATCAATAGGAATGGCTGAACAGATACGGTTAGGTTATTCTTGTCGTGACACCACCTGCGGGTGTTCCGGTGATTTCACCGGCGCTGCTCAGGCCTCAGGGGGATGTAATGCAGCAAGATGGAACGCTCCCCACAGGACGAGCGGAAGTCCCCGGAGCCAGAAGCTGCACTTGATGTTGTAAGGCAGCTTAGTTACTCTTAGTATGTGGTGCTAAACAGTTCTGAAAAAGCATGGACACCAGTAGTCCCTGTATTGGGGGGCTACTGCTATGGACAGTAAGAGAAGCGTTGCCACTTTAAGAAATCCCTGCCTGTGTGGGACCGTAAGAAACACGCTGCCACTTTAAGAGACAGAAACCCCCCCAGGTGTGGGATGATGGTATGTCCTGTTTTTCCCCTTCGGAGAGTGTGTTTTTAGAGCAGCCGATGAACTTGTGAAGAGAAAACACACCTTCTGTGTGTCTGAGAAAGGACAGGAGTTTTTCTTGTGAACTGAAAGTGAGACAAGCCTGGGATCCAGTGAGACACAGACAAGCCTGGGATCCAGTGAGACACAGACAAGCCTGGGATCCAGTGAGACACAGACAAGCCTGGGATCCAGTGAGACACAGACAAGCCTGGGATCCAGTGAGACACAGACAAGCCTGGGATCCAGTGAGACACAGACAAGCCTGGGATCCAGTGAGACACAGACAAGCCTGGGATCCAGTGAGGTCCTGACGCAAGGAGAAGATTTGCAGCCCCAGGACTGCATCCAAATCCCAGCATCACTGTGAGTTGAATATTGTGCACCTCTCAGGGTAGAATAGGCTTCAGTAGGTAGAACACGGCAGCCGTGTGGCCTGTGTAGCGAGGCCAGGAAGGTTATACGTAGAGTAGCATTTTACCTTGCTTTTGTGCATTTACCAATGTGATTTTAACTTGTGATAGTTGGAGAACCGTATTATTGAGCGGACCAGCTAGAGAAAACGAAGACTTTGTTAAATCTCGTTTGCCACTGTTTACCCCTGCTTGAACCTTCCTTCTTCACATCCTTACCCGCCTGTTAATAAATTCACCCTTGTGGTTTGCACCCCATCTTGTGTATCGTACCTTATTCTGCACCGCGGTGGTCCTCTCAGCCACCGCTACAAGTGGCGCTGCGAGCAGGGTACGGTCACCAAGATGGAGGCAGCAGACAGCAACGGCGGGAATGCTAATATTAACGGGGGTAATGTGGGAAATGGTGGAACCCCTGCAAAGACACTCCCAATGGGCACTATATTTAGTGTACTCCCAAAGTTTGACGGCAAAAACATGGCACTGTGTGACTGGGTGTCCCGACTGCAGAGCACCCTGAAGGTTTATAACATCGGCCCAGAGCTTGAAGTGGACATCGCTTTGACTGCCCTAGAAGGAGAAGCCCGTAGAAACGTCTGTCTACAACCAGAACCCACCGTAGTACCCTGAAAGAGTTAGTTGGATTCCTGGAAGAGATCTATGGCGAGACTGCTAGTGCGGGACATCTTCGCGCCAAATTTTTTTCGAGGCTGCAGCGGGAAGAAGAAGGGATATCTCAGTATGCCACAGCACTACAAGAAGTGTTAGCAGAAGTGCAGAGAAAGGAGGCAGATGGACTCGGCGGCATAGGCTCCACAGACCGGATACTCCGGGAGCAGTTTATTCTAGGATTACACAGCATATCCTTGAGGCGAGCCCTGTCCGAACGGGTCCGAGCGCACCCGGCTCTTACATTTCGTCAGATCCTGACAGAAACAGTAGCCCGAAGTAAAGAAGAAAGCTACGCTTCTGGGGTGGAGCGCATCCAAGCCGCCAAGTCCAGCGTGGACCCAAACCGCCAAGAGGTGCTGGTCCAGGTGGTGCAGGATTTACAGAAATCCGTTCTCAATGTACAGGAGAAGCTGACCCAAATGGAGCAAAGAATGAGGGATCTGTCTGTTGCACCTCCCTACCCAGCTGCACCATCCTCCTTTCAACCTGGCCCATCGTACGCACGCAATAATTCCCGGCGCGACCAATGGGAAACTGGAGGGTGCAGGCTTCCTCTCAGCAGCCACCAGAGGCATGAGGTATTCCTCAACGAAGAGAAGACATCCAATGCTGGCGATGTGGAGGTCGGGGCATATTGCCAGAGGGTGCCGGAATAGCACTCAAGGCCAACAGAAGCCTCCGTTAAACTACCAACCCCCACAGTAGTGCGGCACTCTGCGGGGGAGGCGAGAAGGGAGGCCGCTCCACATCATGACGAACATCTGATCGCTGGGTGTCCCATCATACGTGCTGAATTCGAGGGTGTCCCAGTGGATTGCTTGATAGATACCGGGTCACAAGTGACGACGATGCCAGAAGCATACTTCAATCAACATTTCCAGGCACTGGCCAGGCCAGAGAAAGAGACATTGATCCGGGTGATTGTCGCTAACCAGCAACCGATCCCGGTCACAGGGGTTGTGTGGATGAATGTTCGTATCTGTGGGCAAGAAGTGGGAAAAAAAGGGATCCTACTAGTCCCCGAGCCCGTCAAAGGAGATGTACCTGTAATACTGGGGATGAATGTCCTACGTGAATTAGATCAGATTATGTTCGTCAAACAGGGACCCGGATACTGGAAGCAGGCTACTACACATAAGCCTACGCAAGAAGCACTTCAGCGACTGATTCGTGTCTGTGGGACGCAGAAGAGTGTGCCATCTCATCAGACGGTAGGGGTCATCAGGGCTCCTGGGAAGGTGCCCATAATCCTGCCTCCCGGACGAGAAAGTATATTACACCTTCCAGTGGGAACCTATCGCAATCTCGATGGGGTAGAAGTGATTGTGCAGCCTGTAGCAACCGGAAGAGTGGACCAAGAAGTTATGATAGCTCGTACGGTAGCTGTGGTCCAACAAGGACGCGTCCCTATCAGAGCCTTGAATGTGGGCCCCAGTGAGGTCACCTTGCCCCGAGGGACAGATCTGGCCCTGGTATACTTACATAAAGGTGAAGTGGTGAGCCAAAAAGATATATCCCTATCGCCGATAGAAGGTACGGGGTGGACCCTAGCAGTCTCTGCGAGGGCTGAAGAGATGCCCTCCCCAGAGTGGAGTGGAAAGGTCATCCTCGATCAGATGGAAGTGGATGTGAAATTGCTGGGCCCCGAGCGTGTGCAAGCAGTAGAAGCTATGTTGTGGAAGAACCAGGCTGCATTCGCTTGCCACGCTGAAGATTTCGGTTGCACTGACGCTATCATGCATGAGATACCGACCGGGGAAGCTCGTCCGATTCGAGAACGGTACCGACCGATCGCTCCCAAGATGTACCAAGAGGTGAAGACTTTACTGAAGCAAATGCTGGATGCGGGAGTAGTACAGGGCAGTCAGAGCCCTTGGGCGGCTCCGGTGGTACTCGTCAAGAAAAAGGATGGGACCATCCGGTTCTGTGTAGATTACAGAAAACTCAACGCCTGTACCGTTCGCGACTCGTACCCATTACCACGAATCGAAGAATCCTTGACGGCATTGGGGAAGGCCAAGTACTTCACCTTGGATTTAGCAAGCGGGTACTGGCAAGTACCTGTGGCGGAAAAAGACAAAGCAAAGACCGCGTTCATTCTCCCGATGGGATTGTTTGAATTTAACCGGATGCCTTTTGGACTCTCCAATGCTCCGGGCACGTTCCAACGGCTGATGGAAAAGTGCTTGGGGGACTTAAATTTCGAAGCTACCCTGATCTATCTGGATGACATCATCGTGTTTTCGGCCTCGTTCAAAGAACACCTTGACCGGCTTGGACAGGTACTCGGAAGACTGCAGGCTCATAACCTGAAGGTGAAGCCGAAAAAATGCCACCTCTTCAAGAGAGAGATCGAGTATCTGGGTCACACAGTTTCACAAGATGGAGTTCTGCCCTCTGCAGAAAAGGTGGTGGCCATCCAGAAGTGGCCAGTCCCTCAAACGGTGAGAGAACTCAAGGCATTTCTTGGACTCGCCGGGTATTACCGCCGGTTCGTCAAAGACTTTGCAAAGGTGGCGGGTCCTTTAAATGAGCTGCTGAGGGGGACCGCCGGAGTGTCAAAGAACCAGGGCATCCCTTGGGCTCAGAGACAAGATAAGGCTTTTCAGGCTATGAAGAATGCCCTTACTTCAGCCCCGATCCTAGCCTATGTGGACTTCGACCGACCATTCCTGCTGTACACGGATGGTAGCCTTCATGGACTCGGTGCAGTATTGTCTCAGATACAGAACGGACATGAAAGAGTCATCGGCTACGCCAGTAGGTCCCTGCGGGACAATGAAAGAAATCCCCACAATTATAGCTCCTTTCGACTAGAGCTCCTGGCCCTAGTGTGGGCCATGACAGAGAAATTTGCTGGCTTCCTGACAGGGACCAAGATCCAGGTCCGAACAGACAATAATCCTCTGGCCCACCTTGAGAATACTAAATTGGGAGCCTTGGAACAACGGTGGGTGGCTCGCCTTGCAAAGTTCGACTTTACCATCTGTTATCGTCCCGCTTCCGAAAACGCAAATGCGGATGGACTGTCGAGAGTGACGGTGGAGATCCCAGTGGGGGACCTCGATGAACAACTAGAGGAGGAAGAGACGCCAGACTTTAGCAAGTTTGGGCCCCCAGTGGTTGCGTCACAATTAAGTAGGGAGGCTTGCACACTGCCCCGGTCCCTGGGAAGAACCAATGAAGAATGGGGGCGTGCTCAAGCTGCAGACGAAGGGCTACAACAGATGAAACACTGGGTAGCTGAGAAGCAGAAGCCCGACAAGCAAGAAAGGGCTAACCTGGACACCGAGATGAAGAGCGTCTTACACCAGTGGGATAGACTAGAAGTTCGAGAATCAGTGTTATATCGTAAGAGACAACAGCCAAAAGAAATAGAAGCAAGATGGCAGGTGGTCATCCCCGGAAAAATGGCTCAAGAGGTAGCTAAAGAAGCACACGAGTTTGGCGCTCACTTCGGACCTGCAAAGACCTACCAATGGTTACAGCGGTACGTGTACTGCCCCCGGTTGGAGTCTGTGGTAGAAGAGGTTTGCCGGCGATGTCGAGTATGCGACCTCATTAAAAGCACCGAACAGAGGGCACCCGTTCAGACCATACAGACCAAGGAACCGCTAGAAATCTTGATGATTGATTATCTCCTCGTGGGACACTCAGCTCGGGGATTACAATACTGTTTGGTTATGACTGACCATTTCTCCAAGTTTGCTGTAGTCACCCCGACTAGAGATCAGACTGCAGAGTTGGCGGCACGGGCTATCTGCCAAGACTTTATCCGGGTGTATGGATGCCCGAAGCGAATCCACTCTGATCAAGGGGCATGTTTCCAAGGCAAGGTGATGGAGGAACTATATCGTATGTATGGCATTGAGCGATCTCGGACCACACCTTACCACCCCCAAGGCAATGGAGCATGTGAACGCTTCAACCGAACCCTACTTCAGATGCTGCGGACATTGGAGGAAGATAAGAAAGCATGTTGGCCGGATTACCTGGCAGAATTGGTCTGGGCCTACAATAACCGAGTTCATTCCACTACGGGTTACACCCCATATCTGTTGCTCTTTGGAAGAGCTGGGCGAGAAATCATCGAGCTGAATTTGGAGCAGCCAGAGGATTTCATGGAACGAACTGTCACGTCGTGGGTGAAAGAACATCGACAACGACTACAAACGATCCGTCGGTTGGCCGGTCAACAGCTACAGAAGAAAGAACATACGAGCCCTAAACCAATTCAGGAAATACCGCTGCAACCTGGAGATCGAGTGTTAGTCAGAGAGAAGCGCCCCAAGGGCAAACTGAGTGAGAGATGGGAAGTACAACCCTACAGAGTAATTGGACGGGTATATGCTGATGGCCCAGTCTACAAGGTGCAAGTTGAGAATGGGGCGTCCGGCCCTAGAGTACTACACAGAAATATGCTGCGGCCATGTCGGTCCGAAGCTTCTCCTATGCCAATATCTCCTACATTCTCTACCCCGCTCCCTGAACTCACGTCACCTGTGTGTGAAGTCGACGATGACTGGTGGACAGTCCCCAACACAGTGGGGGACCCTCAGCCTTCCAGAACGGGGAGCCCATGGATGAGCCCCTACCGCCACGTGAAGAAGAGCCCAGCCAAGATTCCACTGTGGCTCCTGCAGCAGGTGTTCCTCCGGGAGCTAGCCAGGCCTGGCCTGATAGTCAAGATCTTAGAAGGTCTCAGAGGTCTACTGCAGGGTTCCACCAATCCGATATGTTGAACAATGTACTCAGTCTGCTGTATTGCCATTGTTGTCTCCTCCACAGGTGCTGTGTTCACATTGAACGGCCCGTCATTACACTGTGGACCTGATGTTGTGATGGCCGAGGACGACCATCATTAAGTAGGGAGGCATATTGGGGGGCTACTGCTATGGACAGTAAGAGAAGCGTTACCACTTTAAGAAATCCCTGCCTGTGTGGGACCGTAAGAAACACGCTGCCACTTTAAGAGACAGAAACCCCCCCAGGTGTGGGATGATGGTATGTCCTGTTTTTCCCCTTCGGAGAGTGTGTTTTTAGAGCAGCCGATGAACTTGTGAAGAGAAACACACCTTCTGTGTGTCTGAGAAAGGACAGGAGTTTTTCTTGTGAACTGAAAGTGAGACAAGCCTGGGATCCAGTGAGACACAGACAAGCCTGGATCCAGTGAGACACAGACAAGCCTGGGATCCAGTGAGACACAGACAAGCCTGGGATCCAGTGAGACACAGACAAGCCTGGGATCCAGTGAGACACAGACAAGCCTGGGATCCAGTGAGGGCCTGATGCAAGGAGAAGATTTGCAGCCCCAGGACTGCATCCAAATCCCAGCATCACTGTGAGTTGAATATTGTGCACCTTTCAGGGTTTAGAATAGGCTTCAGTAGGTAGAACACGGCAGCCGTGTGGCCTGTGTAGCGAGGCCAGGAAGGTTATACGTAGAGTAGCATTTTACCTTGCTTTTGTGCATTTACCTATGTGATTTTAACTTGTGATAGTTGGAGAACCGTATTATTGAGCGGACCAGCTAGAGAAAACGAAGACTTTGTTAAATCTCGTTTGCCACTGTTTACCCCTGCTTGAACCTGCCTTCTTCACATCCTTACCCGCCTGTTAATAAATTCACCCTTGTGGTTTGCACTCCCATCTTGTGTACCGTATATTATTCTGCACCGCGGTGGTCCTCTCAGCCACCGCTACACCTGTAACGGGTCTTTTACTGCAACCGATTGACGATACAGGGTATACAGGTAACGGGTAACGGACTGGGTGGACTCAGCAATGACCGGTGTTGTTTCAGAGCTCCGCGGTGTTCCTCCGTTCTAAACTTGTTCTAAGTAGTTTTTGCCGATGTCGCCTTAGTGTGCCAAGTTCGGGTACAAGGGGCTACTTAAATTTCCCTGCCGGTGTGTACGTTCCGGAGTGAGGAGAGCCTGGGTCCTTTTGGTGGGTACTCCGCTGGCAAGATGGCTCTGTTCGCGGCGGCGGTGGGGTACTCCTGTAGAGCGGTCCCTCCACTCCTGGTTTGCATAGCAGTGATAAACGACTACCAGCTTCGAAACCAGTGATCCAGTTGTAGATGGGTGCGGGTGTATTTTGACCCGTCGGATGTTCGCCCAGGTTCCGGTTTTTGGTCATCGGGTAATGGCGCCAACCGGCAGGTAGTCTGCGGGGCTGCACAGAACTGTGCAGGCTCCCTCTCCTACGTTCCTCCCGACCACTTCTCTCTCCTTCCTCCTTCTTCTACATTCTCCTCTAACACTCTACTCCTACACTCCGCCCACCAGGACCTTATTGGCCCTCTATGCTAGTGGTGCATGTAGGGTATGGAACTCTGATGTTAACCATGTCATTGCTTAGTCAGAGAATATTGCATCTTCAGTCTGGGACGCAATGCCCTCCTGTGACGCACTCGTTGCGGGGCGCCACACTAGCAACCCGATGGCTTAATACTGTCAAGATAACGATGGAGAGGATCCTTGTGGACCTATCTAGGCTGCACAAGATCGATTTCCTACAGAGCGTTCATCCGTCAAGTCACCATCTTTAAATCTATCTATCTATCTATCTATCTATCTATCTATCTATCTATCTATCATCAAATTCAAATAAGCTTTATTGGCATCTCTAAATACACATCAGTTTTGCCAAAACAAGTGTACAAAAGGGAATAGGGACTGTAGGGATGTCGGGTAGGCCTGTAGGAACAATGGATGGGGCAGATCCAGGGTTGGGGCTATAAGAACAATGGATGGAGCAAATCCAGGAGGGGAAGTCCATGACATATCATAGTTAATTTCCTCGAAGTCTATGGCATGTGCTCACATACCGCGCTGCTATCTCCACTGCTCTCTCTTCTTCTCCCAGCAGGATATAGGTTTTCTGTTCTTCCTTCATGGTGATGACATCTGGGAAGAGATGTGAGAGTCTCCTGAAGTGAGTGTCCCTCACTGCTGAGTATTTGGAGCAGTGTAGCAGGAGGTGGCTCCTGTCCTCCAGGGCCTCCTGATCACAGTGTTGGCACAGTCTTTCCTCCCAGGTCTTGTAGCTTCCTGTGTCGGCCGGACTCGATGGCCAGACTGTGGGCACTGAGTCTATATCTGCTCAGGATCTTGCGGTCTCTGGGGTCCGGGAGTTTCTCCAGATATGGGGCCAGTCTGTAGTGTCTGGGGTCCGGGAGTTTCTCCAGATATGGGGCCAGTCTGTAGTCTCTGGGGTCCGGGTGTTTCTCCAGATATGGGGTCAGTCTGTAGTCTCTGGGGTCCGGGAGTTTCTCCAGATATGGGGCCAGTCTGTAGTCTCTGGGGTCCGGGAGTTTCTCCAGATATGGTGCCAGTCTGTAGTCTCTGGGGTCTGGGAGTTTCCCAGATATGGGCCAGTCTGTAGTCTCTGGGGTCCGGGAGTTTCTCCGATATGGGGCCAGTCTGTAGTCTCTGGGGTCCGGGAGCTTCTCCAGATATGGGGCCAGTCTGTAGTCTCTGGGGTCCGGGAGTTTCTCCAGATATGGGGCCAGTCTGTAGTCTCTGGGGTCCGGGAGTTTCTCCAGATATGGGGCCAGTCTGTAGTCTCTGGGGTCCGGGAGTTTCTCCAGATATGGGGCCAGTCTGTAGTCTCTGGGGTCCGGGAGTTTCTCCAGATATGGGGCCAGTCTGTAGTCTCTGGGGTCCGGGAGTTTCTCCAGATATGGGGCCAGTCTGTAGTCTCTGGGGTCTCGGGAGTTTCTCCAGATATGGGGCCAGTCTGTAGTCTCTGGGGTCCGGGAGTTTCTCCAGATATGGGGCCAGTCTGTAGTCTCTGGGGTCCTGGAGTTTCTCCAGATATGGGGCCAGTCTGTAGTCTCTGGGGTCCGGAGTTTCTCCAGATATGGGGCCAGTCTGTAGTCTCTGGGGTCCGGGAGTTTCTCCAGATATGGGGCCAGTCTGTAGTCTCTGGGGTCCGGAGTTTCTCCAGATATGGGGCCAGTCTGTAGTCTCTGGGGTCCGGGAGTTTCTCCAGATATGGGGCCAGTCTGTAGTCTCTGGGGTCCGGGAGTTTCTCCAGATATGGGGCCAGTCTGTAGTCTCTGGGGTCCGGGAGTTTCTCCAGATATGGGGCCAGTCTGTAGTCTCTGGGGTCCGGGAGTTTCTCCAGATATGGGGCCAGTCTGTAGTCTCTGGGGTCCGGGAGTTTCTCCAGATATGGGGCCAGTCTGTAGTCTCTGGGGTCCGGGAGTTTCTCCAGATATGGGGCCAGTCTGTAGTCTCTGGGGTCCGGGAGTTTCTCCAGATATGGGGCCAGTCTGTAGTCTCTGGGGTCCGGGAGTTTCTCCAGATATGGGGCCAGTCTGTAGTCTCTGGGGTCCGGAGTTTCTCCAGATATGGGGCCAGTCTGTAGTCTCTGGGTCCGGGAGTTTTCTCCAGATATGGGGCCAGTCTGTAGTCTCTGGGTCCGGGAGTTTCTCCAGATATGGGGCCAGTCTGTAGTCTCTGGGGTCCGGGAGTTTTCTCCAGATATGGGGCCAGTCTGTAGTCTCTGGGTCCGGGAGTTTCTCCAGATATGGGGCCAGTCTGTAGTCTCTGGGGTCCGGGAGTTTCTCCAGATATGGGGCCAGTCTGTAGTCTCTGGGGTCCGGGAGTTTCTCCAGATATGGGGCCAGTCTGAGTTCTGTCGGGTCCCAGATATGGCCTCTGTAGTCTCTGGGGTCCGGGAGTTTCTCCAGATATGGGGCCAGTCTGTAGTCTCTGGGTCCGGGAGTTTCTCCAGATATGGGGCCAGTCTGTAGTCTCTGGGGTCCGGGAGTTTCTCCCAGATATGGGGCCAGTCTGTAGTCTCTGGGGTCCGGGAGTTTCTCCAGATATGGGGCCAGTCTGTAGTCTCTGGGGTCCGGGAGTTTCTCCAGATATGGGGCCAGTCTGTAGTCTCTGGGGTCCGGGAGTTTCTCCAGATATGGGGCCAGTCTGTAGTCTCTGGGTCCGGGAGTTTCTCCAGATATGGGGCCAGTCTGTAGTCTCTGGGGTCCGGGAGTTTCTCCAGATATGGGGCCAGTCTGTAGTCTCTGGGGTCCGGGAGTTTCTCCAGATATGGGGCCAGTCTGTAGTCTCTGGGTCGGAGTTTCTCCAGATATGGGGCCAGTCTGTAGTCTCTGGGTCCGGAGTTTCTCCAGATATGGGCCAGTCTGTATCTCTGGGTCCGGGAGTTTCTCCAGATATGGGCCAGTCATGTAGTCTCTGGGTCCGGGAGTTTCTCCAGATATGGGCCAGTCTGTATATCTGTCGATCTGTGATATGGTACATGGTAGTCTTCTGTGAGTTCCGATGATATGGGGCTTGTATCCAGTACCGGAGTCATGATATGGGCCGTCTGTAGTCTTATGGAGTGGCATGTTTTCTAATCTGCATGTATGTACCTGAGCTGAGTTCTGGGTCGGTATTTCCTGTATGAGTATAGGCTGTGTAATTTCCTTGCTAATTGAGTTCTGGGCTGGTGTATATCCTGTATATGGTATGGCTGTAGTCGTCTGATGGTACGTTGTATATTCAGTATGGGGCGTGTGTAGTATATTCCTTGTATTCAGTATGGCTGTGACTATACTTGTCAACTGAGTATGGGTTGTATATCCATTGTATAGTATGGCTGTGTAGTATATACTCTTGTAATGGAGTATGGCTAGTGTATATACCTTGTAATGAGTATGGCTGTGTATATACCTTGTAATGAGTATGGCTGTGTAATACCTTGTAATGAGTATGGCTGTGTGTATATACCTTGTAATGAGTATGGCTGTGTTACTGTAATAGTACTGTGTATATACCTTGTATGAGTATGGTCTGTGTATATACCTTGTAATGAGTATCTGTGAACTTGATGAGTAGGTGTGTATATACCTTGTAATGGTATGGCTGTGTATATACCTTGTAATGAGTATGGCTTGTGTATATACTTGTAATGAGTATGGCTGTGTAATATCCTTGTAATGAGTATGGCTGTGTATATACCTTGTAATGAGTATGGCTGTGTATATACCTTGAAATATAGGCGTGTATATACTTGTAATGAGTATGGCTGTGTATATACCTTGTAATGAGTATGGCTGTGTGTATATCCTTGTAATGAGTATGGCTGTGTATATACCTTGTAATGAGTATGGCTGTGTATATACCTTGTAATGAGTATGGCTGTGTATATACCTTGTAATAGTATGGTCTATGGTATGGCTGTGTGTATAACCTTGTAATGAGTATGGCTGTGTATATACCTTGTAATGAGTATGGCTGTGTATATACCTTGTAATGAGTATGGCTGTGTATATACCTTGTAATGAGTATGGCTGTGTATATACCTTGTAATGAGTATGGCTGTGTATATACCTTGTAATGAGTATGGCTGTGTATATACCTTGTAATGAGTATGGCTGTGTATATACCTTGTAATGGAGTATGGCTTGTGTATATACTTGTAATGAGTATGGCTGTGTATATACCTTGTAATGAGTATGGCTGTGTATATACCTTGTAATGAGTATGGCTGTGTATATACCTTGTAATGAGTATGGCTGTGTGTATACTTTGTAATGGGTATGGCTATGTGTATACCTTGTAATGAGTATGGCTGTGTATATACCTTGTAATGAGTAAGGCTGTGTATATATCTTGTAATTAGTATGGCTGTGTATATACCTTGTAATGAGTATGGCTGTGTATATATCTTGTAATGAGTATGGGTGTGTATATACCTTGTAATGAGTATGGTGTGTATATACCTTGTAATGAGTATGGTTGTGTATATACCTTGTAATGAGTATGGCTGTGTATATACCTGTAATGAGTATGGCTGTGTATATACTTGTAATGAGTATGGTGTGTATATACCTTGTAATGAGTATGGCTGTGTTATATTTGTAATGAGTAAGGCTGTGTATATACCTTGTAATGAGTATGGCTGTGTGTATATATCTTGTAATGAGTATGGCTGTGTATATACCTTGTAATGAGTATGGCTGTGTATATACCATGTAATGAGTATGGCTGTATATATACCTTGTAATGAGTATGGCTGTGTATACACCTTGTAATGAGTATGGCTGTATATATACCTTGTAATGAGTATGGCTGTGTATATACCATGTAATGAGTATGCTGTGTATATAGCTTGTAATGAGTATGGCTGTGTATATACCTTGTAATGAGTATGGGTGTGTATATACATGTAATGAGTATGGCTGTGTATATACCTTGTAATGAGTATGGCTGTGTATATACCTTGTAATGATATGGCTGTGTATATACCTTGTAATGAGTATGGGTGTGTATATACCATGTAATGAGTATGGCTGTGTATATACCTTGTAATGAGTATGGCTGTGTATATACCTTGTAATGAGTATGGCTGTGTATATACCTTGTAATGAGTATGGCTGTGTATATACCTTGTAATGAGTATGGCTGTGTATATACCTTGTAATGAGTATGGCTGTGTATATACCTTGTAATGAGTATGGCTGTGTATATATCTTGTAATTAGTATGGCTGTGTATATACCTTGTAATGAGTATGGCTATGTGTATACCTTGTAATGAGTATGGCTGTGTGTATATACCTTGTAATGAGTAAGGCTGTGTATATATCTTGTAATTAGTATGGCTGTGTATATACCTTGTAATGAGTATGGCTGTGTATATACCTTGTAATGAGTATGGCTGTGTATACCTTGTAATGAGTATGGCTGTGTGTATATATCTTGTAATGAGTATGGCTGTGTGTATATACCTTGTAATGAGTATGGTTGTGTATATACCTTGTAATGAGTATGGTTTGTATATACCTTGTAATGAGTATGGTTGTGTATATATCTTGTAATGAGTATGGCTGTGTATATACCTTGTAATGAGTATGGCTGTGTATATACCATGTAATGAGTATGGCTGTATATATACCTTGTAATGAGTATGGCTGTGTATACACCTTGTAATGAGTATGGCTGTATATATACCTTGTAATGAGTATGGCTGTGTATATACCATGTAATGAGTATGGCTGTGTATATAGCTTGTAATGAGTATGGCTGTGTATATACCTTGTAATGATATGGGTGTGTATATACCATGTAATGAGTATGGCTGTGTATATACCTTGTAATGAGTATGGCTGTGTATATACCTTGTAATGAGTATGGCTGTGTATATACCTTGTAATGAGTATGGCTGTGTATATACCATGTAATGATATGGCTGTGTATATACCTTGTAATGAGTATGGCTGTGTATATACCTTGTAATGAGTATGGCTGTGTATATACCTTGTAATGAGTATGGCTGTGTATATACCTTGTAATGAGTATGGGTGTGTATATACCATGTAATGAGTATGGCTGTGTATATACCTTGTAATGAGTATGGCTGTGTATATACCTTGTAATGAGTATGGCTGTATATATACCTTGTAGTGAGTATGGCTGTGTATATACCTTGTAATGAGTATGGGTGTGTATATACCATGTAATGAGTATGGCTGTGTATATACCATGTAATGAGTATGGCTGTGTATATACCTTGTAATGAGTATGGCTGTGTATATATCTTGTAATGAGTATGGCTGTGTATATACCTTGTAATGAGTATGGCTGTGTATATACCTTGTAATGAGTATGGCTGTGTATATACCTTGTAATGAGTATGGCTGTATATATACCTTGTAGTGAGTATGGCTGTGTATATATCTTGTAATGAGTATGGCTGTGTGTATACCTTGTAATGAGTATGGCTGTGTGTATACCTTGTAATGAGTATGGCTGTGTGTATACCTTGTAATGAGTATGGCTGTGTGTATATATCTTGTAATGAGTATGGCTGTGTATATACCTTGTAATGAGTATGGCTGTGTATATATACCTTGTAATGAGTATGGCTGTGTATATACCTTGTAATGAGTATGGCGTGTATATACCATGTAATGAGTATGACTGTGTATATACCTTGTAATGAGTATGGCTGTGTATATACCATGTAATGAGTATGGCTGTATATATACCTTGTAATGAGTATGGCGGTGTATATACCTTGTAATGAGTATGGCTGTGTATATACCTTGTAATGAGTATGGCTGTGCATATACCTTATAATGAGTATGGCTGTGTATATACCTTGTAATGAGTATGGCTGTGTATATACCTTGTAATGAGTATGGCTGTGTATATACCATGTAATGAGTACTGGCTGTGTATATACCTTATAATGAGTATGGTTGTGTATATACCTTGTAATGAGTATGTCTGTGTATATACCTTGTAATGAGTATGGCTGTGTATATACCTTGTAATGAGTATGGCTGTGTATATACCATGTAGTGAGTATGGCTGTGTGTATATACCATGTAATGAGTATGGCTGTGTATACACCTTGTAATGAGTATGGCTGTGTATACACTTTGTAATGAGTATGGCTGTGTATATACCTTGTAATGAGTATGGCTGTGTGTATATACCTTGTAATGAGTATGGCTGTGTGTATATACCTTGTAATGAGTAAGGCTATGTATATACCTTGTAATGAGCATGGCTGTGTGTATATACCTTATAATGAGTATGGCTGTGTATATACCATGTAATGAGTATGGCTGTGTATATACCATGTAATGAGTATGGCTGTGTATATACCTTGTAATGAGTATGGCTGTGTATATACCTTGTAATGAGTATGGCTGTGTATATACCATGTAATGAGTATGGCTGTGTATATACCTTGTAATGAGTATGGCTGTGTATATACCTTGTAATGAGTATGGCTGTGTATATACCTTGTAATGAGTATGGCTGTGTATATACCTTGTAATGAGTATGGCTGTGTATATACCATGTAATGAGTATGGCTGTGTATATACCTTGTAATGAGTATGGCTGTGTATATATCTTGTAATGAGTATGGCTGTGTGTATATACCTTGTAATGAGTATGGCTGTGTATATACCTTGTAATGAGTACGGCTGTGTATATACCTTGTAATGAGTATGGCTGTGTGTATATACCTTGTAGTGAGTATGGCTGTGTATATACCATGTAGTGAGTATGGCTGTGTGTATATACCTTGTAATGAGTATGGCTGTGTATATACCTTGTTATGAGTATGGCTGTGTATATACCTTGTAATGAGCATGGTTGTGCAGGACACACTGGATTTTTGATTGTTTTGTAGATGTGCTTGGTTCCCTCCAGTCACATTAGTCTCCTGCACAGTACATTAGTCTCCTGCGCAGTGCACTGAGCCGGGTCTTTATCTCCTCCATATCTCTCCTCTGCATGTGTCTGTGTGGGGTCGGTGGTCCCCTCCGTGGTGGTCTCCACCTCTGATTGTCTGATTTTGGAGCTTTGTTTCCAGCTTCAGCAGATAGGATTGGGGTTTTCTGTCTTTTCACTGTCGGGGGTCTTTCAGTGTGATCATTGTGGAGACCCGGGGGTCAGGGGGCGCTCTCGTCCGCAGGCCCAGCCGCCTTTACAAAGACAGCGTGGACCAGGGCTCATCCCCAACTGAACGCCCGGGCTCCTTAACCGTGGGCGGAACACTACTCAGACAACACAGGGTCAGGGAATCACAATATCAAGGCTTTATTGGATCCCCAAACAATTAACAGCATATAACGCATAACCAAGCAGGCCATAGGTGAGGCATTCAGGTTTCGGACGTTGCCATGTCCAACCCCACCAGCTCAGCCATGGGACAAGGGCCGGAGAGGAGATACGGCAGCAGCAGTAAATGGATGCTACAGGATCTGTGCCAGAGGAGAAATATTGAATACAGGAACGCTGACACTCAGTCGGCTTTGATTCAGAAATTGGTCCATTGGGACACCCAGAATGATGGTGAGGATGATGAGGACCCCGCCGACGTGGTACCAGAGGATGTAAGTTGTGCACCACATCATGGATCCAGTGAATATCGTGAAATCACCAGGTCCACAGCAGTCCAAATCAAGGAGTGCTTGGCTGCATTGGGGCCAAAAGCCTCAAGAGAAGAGAGGGCTTGGGTTCTGGGAAATATTTTAGGAATTCCAGCTTACCAACTGCTACCACCAGCCGCTCGAGTAGGATTATTCCGCTACCCATTAGAAGCCCCATCAGGACAAAGGTATGCAGACAGGATACGTGACTTGCCCAATCCACGGCACTGTTATATGTGTGGACGTCTTGGACATATGGACAAAGATTGTCGCCAACACCGGGGCCCCATGCCTGGAGCTCATCGGCCAGCACAGCCAGTCCAGGTCAGTGACGTCCAAGCCCCGGGACAACAAGAAATTGATTCTGTCTACACCCTGGTAAGCCCAGCTATTGTGTCTCCAGACCCTGTACCCTGTTCCCAATTAACCATTTCCCTGGCTGAGGGTCAGTGCTCAGACATCCCTCTGGCAGGTGTGCAGCTAGCCGAGGCGAACGACCAGGGAGAGGACAAGTTGGAGCTTACAGACAGTGACCCTACACCTGTTATTTTGGAGCCTGAGCAGGGAGAGGACAAGTTGGAGCTTACAGACAGTGACCCTACACCTGTTATTTTGGAGCCTGAGCAGGGAGAGGACAAGTTGGAGTTTACGGACAACGTCCCTATCCCTGTTGCTTTGGGAACTGACCAGGAAGAGGTCGATGTGGAGCTTATAGACTGTGACCCTACACCTGCTATTGTGGAAACTGACCCGGAAGAGGTTGATGTGGAGCTTACAGACAGCGTCCCCATGCCTGCTATTGTAGAGACTGACCAGGAAGAGGTTGATGTGGGATTTGTGAGCAGCTTCCCCACACCTGTTGATTCAGGGTCTAACCAGGAGGAGGTTGAAGTGGGGCTCATTGATGGCCCCCCGCATCTATTGTTTTGCAAGCTGACCCAGGACAAGGACTATCCAGCCAGTTTGTCACAGCCATCACCAACATCCAGGAAGCCAAGCAGCACCCTGATGTGGATCTTGCTACCCCACCTTCAGAGGATAATTCATGTCCCCAGCCCCCATCATTCTCCTCGGAGCCATCAACAGTGAGTACACCTAGCCAGACTGTGGTCATTGACTGGGGGGGAATTGATAACCAGAAATTCCTGGGAGCCCAACTCCTGAATCCCATTTTACTGTTTATCCACAATATGTCTGCCCATCCTGGGGGAGGTAATCTGGGGGAGGTGTATAGATGGAAGCCTCGATTGCTGTTTTCTCCATTAAAAAAGACAATGCCGCCCAGAGGAGAAGGATAACCAGAGACTGATCACATCTGACTGCTCTGTCTGGTTACATAAGAAGGGGGAGGTATGTGACGAAATGGACCCTTTAATATATAATGTAGGAGGATTTCTTATTCATCCAGACATATCATATTGTATATAGGTTTGTAAACTTGTAATGGTCAAAGAGAATTTCTTACAGTATTGTCATAGATTTCTGTGGTTAAAGTTTAGCTTGGTAATGTAATTATCTAACCTGTTTGTCATTGAAGGCCAGAGAACTTAATTATGCTAATCGTCCATTGTCTATTACCCTGTGAATGTGGATTGAGGCTCCAGCCACTATTGTGTTATTGTCATGGTTTGCAGACTGATTGTCTCAGACTAACATTCCATTGTAAGGTGCTATATCAATCAGCATTTGGATTGCAATAGTACCTAAAATATGTTAAACGAGGATTGGAGTTCAGCGAATGAAAAGACTGTGTTATTGCACCAATCATGACGTCCCCAATATCCTACAATGAGGGCTGAGGGTATATAAGGAGGAATGTTCACTTTGACCAGCAGTTTTTAGGAGATTGGAGTTAGATTCTGTCTAGTGGCCTCAGTCTAGGGGTTTCGGTCCCGGCTAGAGGTCACTGGATTGGATACAGGCAGCTAATCGAGGGTCTTCGGATCCGATTAGCTAGCCATAACCCCAGGCCTAGGCACTTCGGTGCCGACCAAGGGGATCAGAACACGGACTAAAGAACCACAAGGACATCAGCATCGGAATAGCGGATACGACTGTGATAAAGACTGCACAAGATACTTAAGGACAAGGAAGCAACCCAGGTTGGGACGATACAGTCACCTGGCTACAGACTTTGCCGTGCTGCATTCTAAACCCTGGTGAGCCAGCGGAAGGGTGAGACCAATTGTGGAGACCCGGGGGTCAGCGGGCGCTCTCGTCCGCAGGCCCAGCCGCCTTTACAAAGACAGCGTGGACCAGGGCTCATCCCCAACTGAACGCCCGAGCTCCTTAACCGTGGGCGGAACACTACTCAGACAACACAGGGTGAGGGAATCACAATATCAAGGCTTTATTGGATCCCCAAACAGTTAACAGCATATAACACATAACCAAGCAAAACACAACATGTAACAACAGGCAACAGAGTCTCACCCTTCCGCTGGCTCACCAGGGTTTAGAATGCAGCACGGCAAAGTCTGTAGCCAGGTGACTGTATCGTCCCAACCTGGGTTGCTTCCTTGTCCTTAAGTATCTTGTGCAGTCTTTATCACAGTCGTATCCGCTATTCCGATGCTGATGTCCTTGTGGTTCTTTAGTCCGTGTTCTGATCCCCTTGGTCGGCACCGAAGTGCCTAGGCCTGGGGTTATGGCTAGCTAATCGGATCCGAAGACCCTCGATTAGCTGCCTGTATCCAATCCAGTGACCTCTAGCCGGGACCGAAACCCCTAGACTGAGGCCACTAGACAGAATCTAACTCCAATCTCCTAAAAACTGCTGGTCAAAGTGAACATTCCTCCTTATATACCCTCAGCCCTCATTGTAGGATATTGGGGACGTCATGATTGGTGCAATAACACAGTCTTTTCATTCGCTGAACTCCAATCCTCGTTTAACATATTTTAGGTACTATTGCAATCCAAATGCTGATTGATATAGCACCTTACAATGGAATGTTAGTCTGAGACAATCAGTCTGCAAACCATGACAATAACACAATAGTGGCTGGAGCCTCAATCCACATTCACAGGGTAATAGACAATGGACGATTAGCATAATTAAGTTCTCTGGCCTTCAATGACAAACAGGTTAGATAATTACATTACCAAGCTAAACTTTAACCACAGAAATCTATGACAATACTGTAAGAAATTCTCTTTGACCATTACAAGTTTACAAACCTATATACAATATGATATGTCTGGATGAATAAGAAATCCTCCTACATTATATATTAAAGGGTCCATTTCGTCACATACCTCCCCTTCTTATTTAGCCAGACAGAGCAGTCAGATGTGATCAGTCTCTGGTTATCCTTCTCCTCTGGGCGGCATTGTCTTTTTTAATGGAGAAAACAGCAATCGAGGCTTCCATCTATACACCTCCCCCAGATTACCTCCCCCAGGATGGGCAGACATATTGTGGATAAACAGTAAAATGGGATTCAGGAGTTGGGCTCCCAGGAATTTCTGGTTATCAATTCCCCCCAGTCAATGACCACAGTCTGGCTAGGTGTACTCACTGTTGATGGCTCCGAGGAGAATGATGGGGGCTGGGGACATGAATTATCCTCTGAAGGTGGGGTAGCAAGATCCACATCAGGGTGCTGCTTGGCTTCCTGGATGTTGGTGATGGCTGTGACAAACTGGCTGGATAGTCCTTGTCCTGGGTCAGCTTGCAAAACAATAGATGCGGGGGGGCCATCAATGAGCCCCACTTCAACCTCCTCCTGGTTAGACCCTGAATCAACAGGTGTGGGGAAGCTGCTCACAAATCCCACATCAACCTCTTCCTGGTCAGTCTCTACAATAGCAGGCATGGGGACGCTGTCTGTAAGCTCCACATCAACCTCTTCCGGGTCAGTTTCCACAATAGCAGGTGTAGGGTCACAGTCTATAAGCTCCACATCGACCTCTTCCTGGTCAGTTCCCAAAGCAACAGGGATAGGGACGTTGTCCGTAAACTCCAACTTGTCCTCTCCTGCTCAGGCTCCAAAATAACAGGTGTAGGGTCACTGTCTGTAAGCTCCAACTTGTCCTCTCCCTGCTCAGGCTCCAAAATAACAGGTGTAGGGTCACTGTCTGTAAGCTCCAACTTGTCCTCTCCCTGGTCGTTCGCCTCGGCTAGCTGCACACCTGCCAGAGGGATGTCTGAGCACTGACCCTCAGCCAGGGAAATGGTTAATTGGGAACAGGGTACAGGGTCTGGAGACACAATAGCTGGGCTTACCAGGGTGTAGACAGAATCAATTTCTTGTTGTCCCGGGGCTTGGACGTCACTGACCTGGACTGGCTGTGCTGGCCGATGAGCTCCAGGCATGGGGCCCCGGTGTTGGTGACAATCTTTGTCCATATGTCCAAGACGTCCACACATATAACAGTGCCGTGGATTGGGCAAGTCACGTATCCTGTCTGCATACCTTTGTCCTGATGGGGCTTCTAATGGGTAGCGGAATAATCCTACTCGAGCGGCTGGGGGTAGCAGTTGGTGAGCTGGAATTCCTAAAATATTTCCCAGAACCCAAGCCCTCTCTTCTCTTGAGGCTTTTGGCCCCAATGCAGCCAAGCACTCCTTGATTTGGACTGCTGTGGACCTGGTGATTTCACGATATTCACTGGATCCATGATGTGGTGCACAACTTACATCCTCTGGTACCACGTCGGCGGGGTCCTCATCATCCTCACCATCATTCTGGGTGTCCCAATGGACCAATTTCTGAATCAAAGCCGACTGAGTGTCAGCGTTCCTGTATTCAATATTTCTCCTCTGGCACAGATCCTGTAGCATCCATTTACTGCTGCTGCCGTATCTCCTCTCCGGCCCTTGTCCCATGGCTGAGCTGGTGGGGTTGGACATGGCAACGTCCGAAACCTGAATGCCTCACCTATGGCCTGCTGGGTATGCTTATATGCCTCCCTGGTTGTTGAGCCCTTGGACGGTGTCCACGAACACCAGTCCCCTGCAGCTCCCCTGGATAAACCAGGCTGAGTAGTATCCCACCGCTGCCACCAATTGTGGAGACCCGGGGGTCAGCGGGCGCTCTCGTCCGCAGGCCCAGCCGCCTTTACAAAGACAGCGTGGACCAGGGCTCATCCCCAACTGAACGCCCGAGCTCCTTAACCGTGGGCGGAACACTACTCAGACAACACAGGGTGAGGGAATCACAATATCAAGGCTTTATTGGATCCCCAAACAGTTAACAGCATATAACACATAACCAAGCAAAACACAACATGTAACAACAGGCAACAGAGTCTCACCCTTCCGCTGGCTCACCAGGGTTTAGAATGCAGCACGGCAAAGTCTGTAGCCAGGTGACTGTATCGTCCCAACCTGGGTTGCTTCCTTGTCCTTAAGTATCTTGTGCAGTCTTTATCACAGTCGTATCCGCTATTCCGATGCTGATGTCCTTGTGGTTCTTTAGTCCGTGTTCTGATCCCCTTGGTCGGCACCGAAGTGCCTAGGCCTGGGGTTATGGCTAGCTAATCGGATCCGAAGACCCTCGATTAGCTGCCTGTATCCAATCCAGTGACCTCTAGCCGGGACCGAAACCCCTAGACTGAGGCCACTAGACAGAATCTAACTCCAATCTCCTAAAAACTGCTGGTCAAAGTGAACATTCCTCCTTATATACCCTCAGCCCTCATTGTAGGATATTGGGGACGTCATGATTGGTGCAATAACACAGTCTTTTCATTCGCTGAACTCCAATCCTCGTTTAACATATTTTAGGTACTATTGCAATCCAAATGCTGATTGATATAGCACCTTACAATGGAATGTTAGTCTGAGACAATCAGTCTGCAAACCATGACAATAACACAATAGTGGCTGGAGCCTCAATCCACATTCACAGGGTAATAGACAATGGACGATTAGCATAATTAAGTTCTCTGGCCTTCAATGACAAACAGGTTAGATAATTACATTACCAAGCTAAACTTTAACCACAGAAATCTATGACAATACTGTAAGAAATTCTCTTTGACCATTACAAGTTTACAAACCTATATACAATATGATATGTCTGGATGAATAAGAAATCCTCCTACATTATATATTAAAGGGTCCATTTCGTCACAATCATGGTCACTGTTGAGTCCTGGGGTCTGTGTTTAGTACGATGTCTGTCAGCTCTTTGGCCAGGAGGGTGACCCTTTGTGTATTGAGATGCTTATTATCATACAGGTGATGGTGGTTTTTGGAGAGGTGCTGTGCCAGGGTCACGTTGTCCCTGAGGAAGGAGCTGGGTTAAGCTCCGAAACGCGTAGGATGAATAAAGCTACAATCTTTCCAGATGCTCCAGTTTTCTGGTATTTCTTTTGGCAGCAGCGCGGACCGAGCAACACATCGTCCTACAGAACAGGGTCACGTTTGGCACAGTCTTAATCCTTTTGGTCAGGTCCATATTGACGGTTTGGTGGTTTCCCTGGATATGTCCGTTGTTGGGAGAAGCGATGACAGAATGATTTATCTATCTATCTATCCATCTATCTATCTATCTACTTATCTATCTATCTATCTATCTATCTATCTATCTATCTCTTCATAGATCTCCTCTGCAGGCATGGTTTGCGGTAGAAGCGTTGAGTCTTCTTGGCTCGGTATCACCTGTTTTAAAGAATTCACTTCACTCAGCAGCATTTAATAAAGTGAAATCAGCAGACGACGCTCCACATCCAGACTGTGTCCACCAATGTGAGAAGTGTGAACAGATGACAGAAATGAATGAGGACTTGACTCATTCTGAACACCGAGAAACAAGGATTTCTACACTTCACTGATCGTGCGGAGACTGATAATGACAAGAACAAGTAACATGTGCAACACAAGACATGACAGATTATAATGTCATCTATAATACTGCCCCTATATACAAGAATATAACTACTATAATACTGCCCCTATATACAAGAATATAACTACTATAATACTGCCCCTATATACAAGAATATAACTACTATAATACTGCTCCTATATACAAGAATATAACTACTATAATACTGCTCCTGTATACAAGAATATAACTACTATAATACTGCTCCTATATACAAGAATATAACTACTATAATACTGCTCCTATATACAAGAATATAACTACTATAATACTGCTCCTATGTACAAGAATATAACTACTATAATACTGCTCCTATATACAAGAATATAACTACTATAATACTGCTCCTATATACAAGAATATAACTACTATAATACTGCCCTATATACAAGAATATAACTACTATATTACTGCTCCTATATACAAGAATATAACTATATAATACTGCTCCTATAGTACAAGAATATAACTACTATAATACTGCCCCTATATACAAGAATATAACTACTATAATACTGCTCCTATATACAAGAATATAACTACTATAATACTGCCCTATATACAAGAATATAACTACTATAATACTGCTCCTATATACAAGAATATAACTACTATAATACTGCTCCTATGTACAAGAATATAACTACTATAATACTGCCCCTATATACAAGAATATAACTACTATAATACTCCCCTATGACAGGAATATAACTACTATAATACTGCCCCTATATACAAGAATATAACTACTATAATACTGCCCCTATATACAAGAATACAACTACTATAATACTGCTCCTATATACAAGAATATAACTACTATAATACTGCCCCTATATACAAGAATATAACTACTATAATACTGTTCCTATATACAAGAATATAACTACTATAATACTGCTCCTATGTACAAGAATATAACTACTATAATACTGCTCCTATATACAAGAATATAACTACTATAATACTGCTCCTATATACAAGAATATATCTACTATAATACTGCTCCTATATACAAGAATATAACTACTATAATACTACCCCTATATACAAGAATATAACTACTATAATACTGCCCCTATATACAATAATATAACTACTATAATACTGCCCCTATATACAAGAATATAACTACTATAATACTGCTCCTATATACAAGAATATAACTACTATAATACTGCTCCTATATACAAGAATATAACTACTATAATACTGCTCCTATGTACAAGAATATAACTACTATAATACTGCTCCTATATACAAGAATATAACTACTATAATACTGCTCCTATATACAAGAATATAACTACTATAATACTGCCCCTATATACAAGAATATAACTACTTATATTACTGCTCCTATATACAAGAATATAACTAATATAATACTGCTCCTATGTACAAGAATATAACTACTATAATACTGCCCCTATATACAAGAATATAACTACTATAATACTGCTCCTATATACAAGAATATAACTACTATAATACTGCCCCTATATACAAGAATATAACTACTATATTACTGCTCCTATATACAAGAATATAACTACTATAATACTGCTCCTATGTACAAGAATATAACTACTATAATACTGCCCCTATATACAAGAATATAACTACTATAATACTACCCCTATGTACAGGAATATAACTACTATAATACTGCCCCCTATATACAAGAATATAACTACTATAATACTGCCCCTATATACAAGAATACAACTACTATAATACTGCTCCTATATACAAGAATATAACTACTATAATACTGCCCCTATATACAAGAATATAACTACTATAATACTGTTCCTATATACAAGAATATAACTACTATAATACTGCTCCTATGTACAAGAATATAACTACTATAATACTGCTCCTATATACAAGAATATAACTACTATAATACTGCTCCTATATACAAGAATATATCTACTATAATACTGCTCCTATATACAAGAATATAACTACTATAATACTACCCCTATATACAAGAATATAACTACTATAATACTGCCCCTATATACAATAATATAACTACTATAATACTGCCCCTATATACAAGAATATAACTACTATAATACTGCTCCTATATACAAGAATATAACTACTATAATACTGCTCCTATATACAAGAATATAACTACTATAATACTGCTCCTATATACAAGAATATAACTACTATAATATTGCTCCTATATACAAGAATATAACTACTATAATACTGCCCCTATATACAAGAATATAACTACTATAATACTGCTCCTATATACAAGAATATAACTACTATAATACTGCCCCTATATACAAGAATATAATACTATAATACTGCCCCTATATACAAGAATATAACTACTATAATACTGCTCTATATACAAGAATATAACTACTATAATACTGCTCCTATATACAAGAATATAACTACTTAATACTGCCCTATATACAAGAATATATAACTACTATATATACTGCCCTAGTACAAGAATATAACTACTATAATACTGCTCCTATTACAAGAATATAACTATATATATACTGCCCCTATATACAAGAATATAACTACTTATATACTGCTCCTATATACAAGAATATAACTACTATAATACTGCTCCTATATACAAGAATATAACTACTATAATACTGCCCTATATACAAGAATATAACTACTATAATACTGCCCTATATACAAGAATATAACTACTATAATACTGCCCTATATACAAGAATATAACTACTATAATACTGCCCTATATACAAGAATATAACTACTATAATACTGCTCCTATTACAAGAATATAACTACTATAATACTGCCTATATACAAGAATATAACTTACATATAATACTGCCCTATATACAAGAATATAACTACTATAATACTGCCCTATATACAAGAATATAACTACTATAATACTGCTCCTATATACAAGAATATAACTACTATAATACTGCCCTATTACAAGATATACTATAATACTATAAGAATAATACTATACTGCCTATATACAAGAATATAACTACTATAATACTGCCTCTATATACAAGAATATAAACTACTATAATACTGCTCCCTATTACAAGATATATAACTACTATAATACTGCCCCTATATACAAGAATATAACTACTATAATACTGCCCTATATACAAGAATATAACTACTATAATACTGCCCCTATATACAAGAATATAACTACTATAATACTGCCCTATATACAAGAATATAACTACTATAATACTGCCCTATATACAAGAATATAATACTATCTCATATATACTAACTCCTATATACAGAATATAACTACTATATACTGCCCTATATACAAGAATATAACTACTATAATACTGCTCCTATATACAAGAATATAACTACTATAATAACTGCCCTATATACAAGAATATAACTACTATAATACTGCTCCTATATACAAGAATATAACTACTATAATACTGCTCCTATATACAAGAATATAACTACTATAATACTGCCCTATATACAAGAATATAACTACTATAATACTGCTCCTATATACAAGAATATAACTACTATAATACTGCCCTATATACAAGAATATAACTACTATAATACTGCCCTATATACAAGAATATAACTACTATAATACTGCCCCTATATACAAGAATATAACTACTATAATACTGCCCCTATATACAAGAATATAACTACTATAATACTGCTCCTATATACAAGAATATAACTACTATAATACTGCCCCTATTACAAGAATATAACTACTATAATACTGTCCTATATACAAGAATATAAACTACTATAATACTGCCCTATTACAAGAATATAACTACTATAATACTGCCTCCTATTACAAGAATATAACTACTATAATACTGCTCCTATATACAAGAATATAACTACTATAATACTGCCCTATATACAAGAATATAACTACTATAATACTGCTCTATTACAAGAATATAACTACTATAATACTGCCCCTATATACAAGAATATAACTACTATAATACTGCTCCTATATATCAAGAATATAACTACTATAATACTGCCTATATACAAGAAATAACTACTATAATACTGCCCTATATACAAGAATATAACTACTATAATACTGCCCTATATACAAGAATATAACTACTATAATACTGCCCCTATATACAGAGAATATACTAATATTCTATAATACTATGCCCTATATACAAGAATATAACTACTATAATACTGCTCCTATATACAAGAATATAACTACTATAATACTGCTCCTATATACAAGAATATAACTACTATAATACTGACTCCTATATACAAGAATATAACTACTATAATACTGCCCTATATACAAGAATATAACTACTATAATACTGCCCTATAACAAGAATATAACTACTATAATACTGCTCCTATATACAAGAATATAACTACTATAATACTGCTCCTATATACAAGAATATAACTACTATAATACTGCTCCTATATACAAGAATATAACTACTATAATACTGACCCTATATACAAGAATATAACTACTATAATACTGCTCCTATATACAAGAATATAACTACTATAATACTGCCCTATATACAAGAATATAACTACTATAATACTGCCCTATATACAAGAATATAACTACTATAATACTGTCCTATATACAAGAATATAACTACTATAATACTGCCCTATATACAAGAATATAACTACTATAATACTGCCCTATATACAAGAATATAACTACTATAATACTGCTCCTATATACAAGAATATAACTACTATAATACTGCTCCTATATACAAGAATATAACTACTATAATATACGCCCTATATACAAGAATATAACTACTATAATACTGCCCTATATACAAGAATATAACTACTATAATACTGCTCCTATATACAAGAATATAACTACTATAATACTGCTCCTATATACAAGAATATAACTACTATAATACTGCTCCTATATACAAGAATATAACTACTATAATACTGCCCCTATATACAAGAATATAACTACTATAATACTGCTCCTATATACAAGAATATAACTACTATAATACTGCCCTATATTACAAGAATATTAACTACTATAATACTGCTCCCTATATACAAGAATATACTACTATAATACTGCTCCTATATACAAGAATATAACTACTATAATACTGCCCTATATACAAGAATATAACTACTATAATACTGCCCTATATACAAGAATATAACTACTATAATACTGCTCCTATATACAAGAATATAACTACTATAATACTACCTATATACAAGAATATAACTACTATAATACTGCTCCTATATACAAGAATATAACTACTATAATACTGCCCCTATATTACAAGAATATAACTACTATAATCTGCCCCTATATTACAAGAATATAACTACTATAATACTGCCCCTATATACAAGAATATAACTACTATAATACTGCTCCCTATTACAAGAATATAACTACTATAATACTGCTCCTATTACAAGAATATAACTACTATAATACTGCCCCTATATACAAGAATATAACTACTATAATACTGCTCCTATATACAAGAATATAACTACTATAATACTGCCCTATATACAAGAATATAACTACTATAATACTGCCCCTATATACAAGAATATAACTACTATAATACTGCCCTATGTACAAGAATATAACTACTATAATACTGACTCCTATGTACAAGAATATAACTACTATAATACTGCCCTATATACAAGAATATAACTACTATAATACTGCCCCTATATACAAGAATATAACTACTATAATACTGCTCCTATTACAAGAATATAACTACTATAATACTGCTCCTATGTACAAGAATATAACTACTATAATACTGCCCTATATACAAGAATATAACTACTATAATACTGCTCCTATATACAAGAATATAACTACTATAATACTGCTCCTATATACAAGAATATAACTACTATAATACTGCTCCTATATACAAGAATATAACTACTATAATACTGCTCCTATATACAAGAATATAACTACTATAATACTGCTCCTATATAAAGAATATAACTACTATAATACTGCCCTATATACAAGAATATAACTACTATAATACTGCCCCTATATACAAGAATATAACTACTATAATACTGCCCCTATATACAAGAATATAACTACTATAATACTGCCCCTATATACAAGAATATAACTACTATAATACTGCCCCTATATACAAGAATATAAACCTACTATAATACTGCCCTATATACAAGAATATAACACTATAATACTGCCCCATATACAAGAATATAACTACTATAATACTGCTCCTATATACAAGAATATAACTACTATAATACTGCTCCTATATACAAGAATATAACTACTATAATACTGCCCCTATATACAAGAATATAACTACTATAATACTTCCCTATATACAAGAATATAACTACTATAATACTGCCCCTATATACAAGAATATAACTACTATAATACTGCCCCTATATACAAGAATATAACTACTATAATACTGCCCCTATATATAAGAATATAACTACTATAATACTGCCCCTATATACAAGAATATAACCACTATAATACTGCCCCATATACAAGAATATAACTACTATAATACTGCCCCTATATACAAGAATATAACTACTATAATACTGCCCCTATATACAAGAATATAACCACTATAATACTGCCCCATATACAAGAATATAACTACTATAATACTGCTCCTATATACAAGAATTTAACTACTATAATACTGCCCTATATAGAAGAATATAACTACTATAATACTGCCCCTATATAGAAGAATATAACTACTATAATACTGCCCCATATACAAGAATATAACTACTATATACTGCTCCTATTTACAGGGATTAGAACCTCTGCGACTTTGGAGCATTCAGGGCCAACTCTCCCTTTGATAAGCCCCCTGCTTTTGGTGGGTGCCCACTGAGAAAAGAAAGCGGCAAGTTTAGAAAGTAGACCGAGCACAATGATGTATTGTGGCCAGATCACCAGATTGTCCCGACTTGGGTTCTCCAAACTATTTCCCGATCTCAATGTTGGGGAGTGGAGTAGTTTGATACTCCACCAGATGGAACCATAGCACATAGGCTGTGAGTAGTCGGGGGTCATAGGGGGACTGGGTACTCCTTGGCTCATCCTCAGGCTAGACGAGCTCTAGCTGTCCCTTATCCCAGATATACTTCTGATGGTGAAGTTGTTTGAGCCGCCACTCTTGCCCTGCTCCTGAACAGCTCTGATCTAATACCCCTTCACCCGCACCCAGGGGAGGGGTGCACCTGAAGACATAATGCCCCACTCACAAATCAAACATGGAGGCCAAAGTTTAAACTTACAGCAATCACAAAGACAAAACGCAAGCAGGAGGAAAAAAAGAGACAATGAGAGGATCTTCACAGCACATCAAACTGCAAAACTCAAAATGTTCCAGCAACTGGATCATAGCAACTTACTGTAAGGACTGATATTGCAAAAGCCATAGTTGCGCGAGAAGAGAGATTCCACCATCTTAAAAAGGCAGGGAGTGACTGATAGGTTTCCCAGAACATGTGATCCCAGAAGTAATCAACTGGCTAGCAGAGATTAAGTCCTGCTACCCTGATCACTAATGAGAAAACAGCTGGTGAACACCTGAGTATGCCTGTACAACTGAGATGCACAAGTGTGGAATGTCAGAATCTGTAGTGTGAACAGCGCCAGATGCCGCCATGACATTCACTGAGTTTTGAGGATAACACCGTGTGACAGCTGAAGTCCTATGAAATACCTGGAGATTGGAGCAGGTCCCTTTTATAACCCTCAGCTCCCGTCTCAGGGCATTGTGTCCCACAGCATTGAGGGAAGAGGATCACAGCTGTTTCCTCACTGTTCACCAGTTTCAATCGTCCTCCAGATGACGCAGACTAGTACACCGCGGGGGGCTGATGCAATACTCAATCCAATTCCACAAATTAGCATACCAAAATGGCTCAAATCGAATTGCGTATTGTTCGATTTTGCAAGATTCATAGAATTTTGAAGATTTGACTCAAATAAAGACAATTAATAGATGATGTGTACTAGTTGTGCTACATGTAAAAAACTTTGGGTCCTTAGTTGAGATTTTTTAGATCCAAAAGTCATCCCCTATCATACTCTCCTGTACTGTGCTCCTCTGTTCTGTGGTCCTTCATTGTACTCACAGATGCCGAGGTGTCAGTGGACACCACAGGTCCCTCAATATCTTCATCTATCTGTCACCAGAGCTATTGAAGAGCTGGTCTTGATCTCTGCAAAATCTGAATAGTGTTGGTTGTAAAGGTGGAAAGTGAGGAGAAAAAAAGAGGAGAAAGTGTGATCTAAACAAGCGAAGAAAGATGAGAAGAAATGTTACATAAGACTAATAAGAAGATACGAAGAAGAAGACAACGAAGAATACGAACAAGAATACAAGGAAGGATATGAGAAGATGAAGAAGAATATGAAGAAGAATACAAAGAAGATGAAGAAGATGAAGAAGAATACCAACAAGAATACGAAGAAGAATATAAAGAAGACAAAGAAGAATATGAAGAAGACGAAAAGAATATGAAGAAGACGAAGAAGATATGAAGAAGACAAAGAAGAATATGAAGACAAGAAGATGAAGAAGATGAAGAAGAATACCAACAAGAATACAAGAAGAATAAAAAGAAGACAAAGAAGAATATGAAGAAGAATACAAGGAAGAATATGAAGAAGACAAAGAAGAATATGATGAAGACAAAGATGAATATGATGAAGACAAAGAAGAATATGAGAAGACAAAAAAGAATATGAAGAAGACGAAGAAGAATATGAAGAAGATGAAGAAGAATATGAAGAAGACAAAGAAGAATATGAAGAAGTCGAAGAGAATCCAAAGAAGACAAAGAAGACGAAGACAATGCTTAGGGAAGAAGTGTGCTGTAGTCCGCTGCCAGGATCACTCACTCCAATAAATGCACGATAGAAAATGTTCATCAAAACCTTCTTTATTCTACGCGTTTCAGTCCCTCCTGGCACCTTCATCAGGACATTACCATAAGCTTCAAACAGTTGTGGGTCTCACAACTGGACCAGTGAGAGATTTAATTATCACCATTACACCCATCATGTTAGTGAAAGGGCACTATTGCGCTCTGTCCCCTCCTTCTCTTCTTTACTAAAGAAAGACGAAGAAGAATATAATGAAGACAAAATATGAAGAAGACAAAGAAGAATAGAAGAAGACAAAAAGAATATGAAGAAGACGAAGAAGAATATGAAGAAGACGAGAAGAATATGAAGAAGACGAAGAATATGAAGAAGACAAAGAAGAATCGAGAGAATACGAAGAAGAAATATGAAGAAGACGAAGAAGAATATGAAGAAGAATATGAAAAGATGAAGTAGAATACAAGAAGCGAAGAAGAATTTGAAGAAGACAAAGAAAATACAAAGAAGAATATGAAGAAGAATACGAAGAAGGCTAAGAAGAATACAAGAAGAATATCAAGAAGACGAAGTTGAATACAAGAAGAAGATGAAGAAGAATATGAAGAAAAATATGAAGAAGAAATATGAAGAAGAAATGAAGAAGACGAATAAGAACATGAAGAAGACGAAGAAGAATATGAAGAAGAAGAATACAAAGAAAAATTTGGAGAAGACAAAGAAGAATATGAATACGATGAAGAATAAGAAGAAAAATACAAAGAAAAATGATGGAGAATAGAAGAATATGAAGAAAATATGAAGATGAGAAAATATGAAGAATACAAAGTAGAATGAAGAAGAATATAGAAGAATACGAAGAAGAATAGAAGAAGAAAGAAGAATATGAAGAAATGAAAAAAATATGAGAAGAATACAAAGATAGAATATGAAGAAGATGAAGAAGAACACGAAGAAAAAATAGAAGAAGAAAAGAAGAATACAAGAAGAAAAGGAGAAGAATATGAAGAATATGAAGAAGACCGAAGAATACAAACAAGAATACAGAGAAGAATATGAAGAATATGAAAAGACGCGAAGAATACAAACAAGAATACAGAGAAGAATATGAAAATATGAAGAAGTCGAAGAAAAATATGAAGAAGAATAAGAAGGAAACAAAGAAGAATGCGAAGAAGAATATGAAGAATAATATGAAGAAGAATACGAAGAAAATTATGAAGAAGACGGAGAAGTATATGAGAAGAAGACAATAAGAATATGAAGAGAAATATTAAGAAGAATATAAAGAAGAATACAAAGAAGAATATGAAGAAGACGAAGAAGAATACAAAAAAGTATATGAATAAAATGAAAAAGAAATGAAAAAGATGAAGAAGAATATAAAGAAGAAAACAAAGAAGAATATGAAGAAGAAGCAGAGATATAAAGACAAAGAAAAATATGAAGAGAAGAAGAATACGAAAGAATATGAAAAAGACAAAGAAGAATACAAGAAGAAGACGAAGAGAAGAATATGAAGAAGATAAGAATCAAAGGGAGAAGATGAAAAAGAATTGAAGAAGATGAAGAAGAATGCAAAAAAGACGAAGAAATACAAAGAAGAATATGAAAAGATGAAGAATATGAAGAAGAATACAAAGAAGAATATGAAGAAAAAGAAGAAAGAAGAAGAGATAGAAATGAAGAAGAATACAAGAAAATAGAAGAATATGAGAAGAATACGAAGAAGAAGATGAAGAATATGAAGAAGAAGATGAAGAATATGAGAAGAATACAAAGAAGAATATGAAGAATATGGAGAAGAATCCGAAGAAGAAGATAAGAACAATACAAATAAAAGAAGAAGGATATGAAGAAGATGAAGAAGAATATAAAGAATACGGAGAAGAATACGTAGAAGAAGATAAAGAAGAATACAAAGAAGATGAAGAATAATAATAAGAATATGTTATGGAAACAATTCATATATAGAAGCGACATATAAAGAAAGAACATAGCAAAATCATAAATCACACTTTTATAGAGCAAAACAATAATGTAGATATATATAATATAGTACAGTATAATATGTCACTCTCATATCAAACTCTAGAGCACTGATTTACTATGAACTGAGAATCAGGGCTGTGGCAAGAAGAGCTGACAATTGTTCATTGACTCTTGGCTGTGGTGAGTCACCTCCTGTGATGTGGTCAGTAAGAATGTGGAACACAAGGTTCAGTGCTGACACTTTTCTATCCATGTAATTCAGCTTTCCCTGACTTCAGAGCCACACAGCCAATGTCCCATACTTTGCAGAGCCTTGTACCAGATATGAATATTAGGTTTTTAGGTTCTATAGATGTGGGATACATATTTTCGGCATCGTGGCACCATACATTCACTTGCATTGCTGTGTGGCCCATTAGGCCAGAATCAATATCAGCCAGAAAGATAAAGTTGTATATGTCATGTCTTGTATTTATAGAAAGCTAAAATTTTGATAGGAAATATGTGGTTAATATCTCCCACCGGGGACCAGATATCCTTAAGATCAGGGATCTCATTGCTTTTGGTGCCTGAGCTGCATCTTATTTACTGCCCCCATCTGAGGTCACTGGGGGAGTTAGGTGGGAGCGGCTGGTACTTGATAACAGCCGATTGTAGAGCCATTGATCAGTGCTGGGAGATACAGCTCGTATAAGGACTAAGATCTGCCCCATTCTCATGAAAACAGGCCTCGTAACTTTCTTTTGTTATCCCTTTGATTTTTATGTGACTGTATATACTGTATTGTCTTGTCCCCATTATAACCTCTCTTGTATATTTTTATAAGCTCTACTTAATTTTATATTAAATATATAATTTAATAGCTTCCTTACTCTTACTCTTTAAACCGCATCCCTGAAGCCTCGTGATGTCCAACATTACCAGTATTCGGCCTGTATAAGAGATTGGTGGTGGCAGCTAGTTTTATTTGGATTATTGTGGAGCTTGGACTGTGACTGTCCCGAAGTATATATACTTCCATATATTGGAATATCCTTGAATGTTTGCTGGTCAAGTGTGGAATTCAGATGTGTATAACTATACGTTCTCTCTGAAAGCACCCGGTACCCTGCCTTATCCAATCACCTAGCCTTCTCCATCAATCGTCATGCCATTGTGTGATTGTCCTGACGATTTGTGGCAGTGGTCAGATATCTTCCCAATCTTCCTCACAATGCGCAACAGATATTCTACCTCTAATGGGTAAAAACGTGCATAGAAAAATAGATTATTGTTATTAGGATATTGTTTTTCCCAATATAGTCCTCTTTGTTTATGGATAGAAAGTGCCATTTCTGATGGGAATTGTGGTCCCTCTGCTGGAAGTCTGAAGTGAGCACACACTGCCTGATCCCTTATTAGGAGACTGAGCACTTAATGCCTGTTTTAGGCATGTGACTCACTCCCTAGTGAGGGGATGGCTTAGCTAAATGTAGTAGGGCTGAGAAGGCACAGGAGTCATCCAGTGAGGAGGCAGAAGGATCTGCCCTAAGGGGCAAGCTTCAGGCAGGGCACCAGTCGCTAGGTCATCCAGGCTTACAAGGAAGCTGGTGTGTTTTATGTCCATTAGCCACTCAAGTGGAACTTTCCGGGGTAACTGTAGTAAAGAGGATCAGGGAACTGCTCTGGGAGCATGGATACCCACAGGATTTGCACTACCAGCCTGGCAGGAGGTACTCCACAAGAACTAAGAGGGAGTACTGGATAGCTAAAAGCACCAAAAAAATCAAAGAAAGTCAGCAGGAAGGCCACATTACTCATCCAGCAGAGCAGACTACAGTTCTCATCAGACTGGACAGACTACTTGCCTGTTGGCGGTTGAATATCCTGGACCTGTTACAGCAACCTGCAGTAAAAGGTAAAACGAAGGACTGACTCCTTGTGTCTCCTTCCTTCACTACACCTTACCGCAACACAACCGTCATCACCCTTATCTCCCTGGGAGCCAGCCCAAGTTGGGAAGGGTTAAACACCTGTGATGTTACTACCCCTCTCTCCCCGGGATCATCTGCAGAGCCAGCCTTACACTGGCTGAATGTCCCAACTGGCATCACAAACTTTCTTTAACTTTTTCTTATTTCTCTATTTTCAATCTCACTTACATGGCGGTCACCAGGGCTGCTGGGCACGGCTACCATTGACTTAACCCCTAGCCCATCCGCTGAGTACCCCCGCCATTGAGAACAACACAACTCCACCATATTCTCCACCTTCTTTTATTTAGTAAATCAGTATAATATTGATTATGTCATACCATAATGTTGCTATTTTTTCTTAAATGTGAACAATATTTTTGGGTTTGGTGCATGGCGGAGCGTGATACACGGTAATAACATATAATTATGGTACAGGGGTCAGACTAATGTTATACGGTGCAGGGGTTGACTCCAGCTGTCTGGTCCTGTGTGCGGCAGTATACTCTGCAGGAGGCTGTACACATCGTACAGCTGATCTCAGCACTTACACATAAGCTCATAACGCTTCGTAGATGATGTGGTGTAATCTCCGGGAAGATTCAATGTCTGGAGATGAGGGAATGTTCTCAGGCTGTTATTACATTATTACATGTGTCATCCACCGTCATTAGCTTCACCGAGGGTCATCACTAATTAAAAACCAGAACTTCTCTCAGCCCTGATCGTTATGAGGCCTATGAACCGTTACAGCCGCTGCTTGGTGACCCCAGAAGATGAGCAGCCTTTGTCCTCCTACCAGGAATGACCAGGTGAGCGTCAGGAGGTCGTCCAGGTGGGAAGAAAGAGAAATACAGAGAAGTAGATAGAGAGATAGAGAAATACAGAGATGTAGATAGAGAGATAGAGAGATAGAGAAATACAGAGAAGTAGATAGAGAGATAGAGAGATAGAGAAATACAGAGAAGTAGATAGAGAGATAGAGGGATAGAGAAATACAGAGAAGTAGATAGAGAGATAGAGGGATAGAGAGATACAGAGAAGTAGAGAGAGAGATAGAGAAATACAGAGAAGTAGATAGAGAGATAGAGAAATACAGAGAAGTAGAGAGAGATAGAGAAATACAGAGAGGTAGATAGAGAGATAGAGGGATAGAGGAATACAGAGAAGTAGATAGAGAGATAGAGAAATACAGAGAGGTAGAGAGATAGAGGTATAGAGAGATGCAGAGAAGTAGATAGAGAAATACAGAGAGGTAGATAGAGAGATAGAGGGATAGAGAAATACAGAGAGGTAGATAGAGGGATAGAGGAATACAGAGAAGTACAGAGAGGTAGATGGAGGGATAGAGGAATACAGAGAAGTACAGAGAGGTAGATAGAGAGAAAGAGGTTTAGAGAAATACAGAGAAGTAGATAGAGAGAGAAATACAGAGAGGTAGATAGAGGATAGAGAAATGCAGAGAGTAGATAGAGAAGAGAATGCAGAGAGGTAGATAGAGAGATAGAGGGATAGAGAAATACAGAGAAGTAGATAGAGAGATAAATAGAGAGAAGTAGATAGAGAGATAAAGAAAGAGAAATACAGAGAGGTAGATAGATAGAGAAATACAGAGAAGTAGATAGAGATAGAGAGATACAGAGGAGATAGAGAGATAGAGAAATACAGAGAAGTAGATAGAGAGATAGAGGGATAGAGAAATACAGAGAGGTAGATAGAGAGATAAATAGAGAGAAGTAGATAGAGAGATAAAGAAAGAGAAATACAGAGAGGTAGATAGAGAGATAGACTCAGCACTGGTGGTGGATAGATGAGGATAATGGTGGATAGAAGGTAATGAGGCGTACTGTGGATATGAATGACACTTTAGTGCTGACACCTGCAATAATTGAGCCCCTGGTGGACTTATAAGAGTACAATACAAAATAATAATATTGTGGTACTGTGTTAGCCAGAGAAATCGATGTAAATACTTAAGTCCCAAAAAAAGGTTGAGAAAAGTATTATAGGTGTGATACCTTTATTGGCTAACAAGAAAACTGTATATTTGTAAGCTTTCAGAGCTCAAGGCTCCTTCATCAGACAATATTACAAATGAATTACTGAAACATTTACTGTATATACTCGTGTATAAGCCGACCCGTGTATAAGCCGACCCCCCTACTTTTGCCCCCAAAACTTGGGAAAACCTATTGACTCGTGTATAAGCCGAGGGTGGACCCCATCACAGGTATACAGCCCCAGCAGTGTGGTATACAGGCCTCCCCAGTGGTAATATACAGCAGCCTCCCCAGTGGTAGTATACAGCAGCCTCCCCAGTGGTAGTATACAGCAGCCTCCCCAGTGGTAGTATACAGCAGCCTCCCCAGTGGTAGTATACAGCAGCCTCCCCAGTGGTATATACAGCATCCCTAAAGGTATAAACAGCAGACCCCAGAGGTATACAGCAGGCCCCAGAGGCATATACAGCAGGCCCCAGAGGCATATACAGCAGGCCCCAGAGGTATACAGCAGGCCCCAGGGTATATACAGCAGGCCCCAGAGGTATACAGCAGGCCCCAGGGTATATACAGCAGGCCCCAGAGGTATACAGCAGGCCCCAGAGGTATACAGCAGGCCCCAGAGGTATACAGCAGGCCCAAGGGTATATACAACAGGCCCCAGGGTATATACAGCAGGCCCCAGGGTATATACAGCAGGCCCCAGAGGTATACAGCAGGCCCCAGGGTATATACAGCAGGCCCCAGGGTATATACAGCAGGCCCCAGGGTATATACAGCAGGCCCCAGAGGTATACAGCAGGCCCCAGGGTATATACAGCAGGCCCCAGAGGTATACAGCAGGCCCCAGAGGTATACAGCAGGCCCCAGGGGTATACAGCAGGCCCCAGAGGTATACAGCAGGCCCCAGAGGTATACAGCAGGCCCCAGAGGTATACAGCAGGCCCCAGGGTATATACAGCAGGCCCCAGAGGTATACAGCAGGCCCCAGAAGTATACAGCAGGGTCCAGGGGTATACAGCAGGCCCCAGAGGTATACAGCAGGCCCCAGGGGTATACAGCAGGCCCCAGGGGTATACAGCAGGCCCAAGAGGTATACAGCAGGCCCCAGAGGTATACAGCAGGCCCCAGAGGTATACAGCAGGCCCCAGGGTATATACAGCCCCCCAGTGTATACAGCAGGCCCCAGGGTATATACAGCTGGCCCCAGGGTATATACAGCCCCCCAGTGTATACAGCAGGCCCCAGGGTATATTCAGCCCCCCAGTGTATACAGCAGCCCCCCAATGGCACTAGCCCCCCCAATCATTGTAAGAGCCCCCCACACCTTGCAGAGCCCCCCCCCCCCGCTGCTTTATCTTACCATCCGGGGTCTTCTTCACCGCGGGTCCTCCAGTCCTTCCTCGCGCGCTGTGTTCCCGGTCTCATGTGACCCGGCGGTCGCAGTGGAATGACGTCATCGCGCCGGGTCACGTGAGACCTGAACACAGCGCGCAGGACCCGCGGCGAAGACCCCGGATGGTAAGATAAAGCAGCGGGGGAGCTCTGCAAAGTGTGGGGGGCTCTTACAATGATGGGGGGGCTAGTGCCATTGGGGGGCTGCTGTATACACTGGGGGGCTGTATGCACGGCTCCCCCTGCCGCTGTGATGGGCGGGGGGAGCCGTGCATATCTAATGAGCGGCCCCACGTGACGGGCCGCTCACTCATCAGCCCCCCCCCCCGCCTCCTCCAGCCTCCCCAGCACCCGGACACAGCCCCCACCACATATATTACCGTATTGACCTGTGTATAAGCCGAGGGGGTGACTTTTCAGCCCAATTTTTGGGCTGAAAAACTCGGCTTATACACGAGTATATACGGTACTTCATGTAGCCATACCTGGACATCGCTGTGGATTATTGTCGGAGGGTATGCTTGGGCTTAATAAATGTGTGATAGCGAGTAGTCTGTGTGTTTTATTTGCAATAAAAGTATATAGAAGAGAGGAAATACAAGCAGCGCTAAGTGAATACCTGGTGGGCTAGTGGAAACATGCAATTGGGGCCAAATGGCCACTCACCCAATGGGATTGTTCATCCCTGCACAACCCCAGTTAGAGTTTGTTTGTTGGGAGTAACGCTGGCCCCCGCTGCCGCTTGCATGGCACTTGCGGGTACTCGTCATGTGATCGGAGATCCTGGAAACACATCACCGCTGGTCCTATGCTGTCATTCTTGGTTTCCTATTTACTGCAGATCCTGTGGGCGGCCCGGCTTGTAGCGATCGATGCCCAAAACTGCTCCTGCTGCTTTTCCTCAGGGGGTTGGAAAGTAGGAATACAGAAAAGGTATCACCTGATAAAGACAGGTTAACAGTGTCAAAACGTGTTGTAGAAAACAAAGGGTTAAATAAAGGTTTGTTAACCCAAATCTGGTCCAATACTTTCCCTCATTCTAGCGCTCCATAATCTGCTACAATTTTTTTGTATCCTTATTTACAATAATGGAATTTTCCCCTTGTGTTTTCTTTGTAAGAAAAATATTTTTCTGCATCTATGTTTTTTAACCATTTAGGCACTGGATTGGTAATGTGGGGGTATGATAAACGCCTGACATTACTAATCTAAGAGTTGATGACAGCTGACAATACTCATCTGTCATTACCTCCTTCAATACCCTGACAGCCACCGCACCAGGGCAGCAAGAAGAGCCAAGGTGAAGCGCCAGGTGTAGCGCATGTTATGGAGGCGGCAGTTCTGGGGCAGCTGCGGACTGCTATTTTTAGGGTGGTGAGAGCCCATGACAGATATCCCTTCCCACCCTCAGAATACCAAACCCTAGCTGTGGGCTTTACCTTGTCTGGTAATCCAATGTGGACGGACCCTACACCTTTCAAGTTCAAATTATTTTATTATTTTATAAATAAATAATATGAAAAATAGCTTGAGGTGATTTCCGTTTTGGATTACCAGCCAAGGTTAAGCCGCCAGCTGTGTTCTGCAGGCCGCAGCTGTCTCTTGTACTGTAGCTGGTGATGAAAAATAGGGGGGGGCCCATGTCGTTTTTTTCAATTATTTATTTGAAGCTAAATACAAGGCTAAGGGCGGCTTCACACCACGGCGCAATCCAATCTGGGGCTGTCCGGTGTAAACGTTTTCTATGGGATTAAGGTCTGGGCACTGGCTAGGCCAATTATCTATGGGTTTAGGTCAGGCGAGTTTGCTAACAATCTAGCACAGTGATCCTGTGGTTAGTAAACCAGGTGCTGGTACTTATGGCAGTGTGGACAAGGGCCAAGTCCTACTGGAAAATCAAATCGTCATCTCCATAAAGCTCGTCGGCAGAGGGAGCCGTGAAGTGCTGTAAAATGTCTTGGTAGACTTTGACTTTGGTCTTGATAAAACACAGTAGAGCTACATCAGCAGATGACATGGCTCCCCAAACCATCATTGATTGTGGAGATGTCACACTAGACCTCAAGCAGCTCAGATTGTGGCCGCTCCACTCTTCCTCCACACTCTTGGATTGTGCCTCTCCACTCTTCCTCCAGACTCTTGGATTGTGGCCTCTCCACTCTTCCTATAGACTCTTGGATTGTGGCCTCTCCACTCTTCCTATAGACTCTTGGATTGTGGCCTCTCCAGTCTTCTTCCAAACTCTTGGATTGTGGCCTCTCCAGTCTTCCTCCAGACTCTTGGATTGTGTCCTCTCCACTCTTCCTCCAGACTCTGGGATTGTGGCCTCTCCACTCTTCCTCCAGACTCTTGGATTGTGGTCTCTCCACTCTTCCTCCAGACTCTGGGATTGTGGCCTCTCCACTCTTCCTCCAGACTCTTGGATTGTGGCCTCCCAACTCTTCCTCCAGACTCTTGGATTGTGGCCTCTCCACTCTTCCTATAGACTCTTGGATTGTGGCCTCTCTGCTCTTCCTCCAGACTCTTGGATTGTGGCCTCTCCAGTCTTCCTCCAAACTCTTGGATTGTGGCCTCTCCAGTCTTCCTCCAAACTCTTGGATTGTGGCCTCTCCACTCTCTACCTCCAGAATCTTGGATTGTGGCCTCTTCACTCTTCCTCCAGATTCTTGGATTGTGGCCTCTCCAGTCTTCCTCCAGACTCTTGGATTGTGGCCTCTCCACTGTTCCTCCAAACTCTTGGATTGTGGCCTCTCCACTGTTCCTCCAAACTCTTGGATTGTGGCCTCTCCACTCTTCCTCCAGACTCTTGGATTGTGGCCTCTGCACTCTTCCTCCAGACTCTTGGATTGTGGCCTCTGCACTCTTCCTATAGACTCTTGGATTGTGGCTTCTCCACTCTTCCTCCAGACTCTTGAATTGTGCCCTCTCCCCTATTCCTCCAGACTCTTTGATTGTGGCCTCTCCGCTCTTCCTCCAGACTCTTGGGTTGTGGCCTTTCCACTCTTCCTCCAGACTCTTGGATTGTGACCTCTCCACTCTTCCTCCAGACTCTTGGATTGTGTCCTCTCCACTCTTCCTCCACACTCTTGGATTGTGGCCTCTCCACTCTTCCTCCAGACTCTTGGATTGTGGCCTCTCCAGTCTTCCCCCAGACTCTTGGATTGTGGCCTCTCCACTCTCCCTCCAAACTCTTGGATTGTGGCCTCTCCACACTCTACCTCCAGACTCTTGGATTGTGGCCTCTCCACTCTTCCTCCAAACTCTTGGATTGTGGCCTCTCCACTCTCTACCTCCAGAATCTTGGATTGTGGCCTCTTCACTCTTCCTCCAGACTCTTGGATTGTGGCCTTTCCACTCTCCCTCCAAACTCTTGGATTGTGGCCTCTCCACACTCTACCTCCAGAATCTTAGATTGTGGCCTCTTCACTCTTCCTCCACACTCTTGGATCGTGGCGTCTCCGCTCTTCCTCCAAACTCTTGGATTGTGGCCTCTCCACTCTTGCTCCAGACTCTGGGATTGTGGCCTCTCCACTCTTCCTCCAAACTCTTGGATTGTGGCCTCTCCAGTCTTCCTCCAGACTCTTGGATTGTGGCCTCTCCATCTTCCTCCAAACTCTTGGATTGTGGCCTCTCCACTCTCTACCTCCAGAATCTTGGATTGTGGCCTCTTCACTCTTCCTCCAGACTCTTGGATTGTGGCCTCTCCAGTCTTCCCCCAGACTCTTGGATTGTGGCCTCTCCACTCTCCCTCCAAACTCTTGGATTGTGGCCTCTCCACACTCTACCTCCAGACTCTTGGATTGTGGCCTCTCCACTCTTCCTCCAAACCCTTGGATTGTGGCCTCTCCACTCTCTACCTCCAGAATCTTGGATTGTGGCCTCTTCACTCTTCCTCCAGACTCTTGGATTGTGGCCTCTCCAGTCTTCCCCCAGACTCTTGGATTGTGGCCTCTCCACTCTCCCTCCAAACTCTTGGATTGTGGCCTCTCCACACTCTACCTCCAGACTCTTGGATTGTGGCCTCTCCACTCTTCCTCCAAACTCTTGGATTGTGGCCTCTCCACTCTCTACCTCCAGAATCTTGGATTGTGGCCTCTTCACTCTTCCTCCAGACTCTTGGATTGTGGCCTCTCCAGTCTTCCCCCAGACTCTTGGATTGTGGCCTCTCCACTCTCCCTCCAAACTCTTGGATTGTGGCCTCTCCACACTCTACCTCCAGACTCTTGGATTGTGGCCTCTCCACTCTTCCTCCAAACTCTTGGATTGTGGCCTCTCCACTCTCTACCTCCAGAATCTTGGATTGTGGCCTCTTCACTCTTCCTCCAGACTCTTGGATTGTGGCCTCTCCAGTCTTCCCCCAGACTCTTGGATTGTGGCCTCTCCACTCTCCCTCCAAACTCTTGGATTGTGGCCTCTCCACACTCTACCTCCAGACTCTTGGATTGTGGCCTCTCCACTCTTCCTCCAAACTCTTGGATTGTGGCCTCTCCACTCTCTACCTCCAGAATCTTGGATTGTGGCCTCTTCACTCTTCCTCCAGACTCTTGGATTGTGGCCTCTCCACTCTTGCTCCAGACTCTGGGATTGTGGCCTCTCCACTCTTCCTCCAGACTCTTGGATTATGGCCTCTCCACTCTTCCCCCAGACTCTTGGATTGTGGCCTCTCCACTCTTCCCCCAGACTCTTGGATTGTGGCCTCTCCACTCTTCCTCCACACTGTTGGATTGTGGCCTCTCCACTCTTCCTCCACACTCTTGGATTGTGGCCTCTCCACTCTTTCTCCAGACTCTTGGATCGTGGCATCTCCACTCTTCCTCCAAACTCTTGGATTGTGGCCTCTCCACTCTTCCTACAGACTCTGGGATTGTGGCCTCTCCACTCTTCCTCCAGACTCTTGGATTATGGCCTCTTCACTCTTTCCCCAGACTCTTGGATTGTAGCCTCTCCGCTCTTCCTCCAGACTCTTGGATTGTGGCCTCTCCACTCTTCCTCCACACTCTTGGATTGTGGCCTCTCCACGCTTTCTCCAGACTCTTGGATTGTGGCCTCTCCGCTCTTCCTCCAGACTCTTGGATTGTGGCCTCTCCACTCTTCCTCCAGACTCTGGGATTGTGGCCTCTCCACTCTTTCTCCAGACTCTTGGATTGTGGCCTCTTCATTCTTCCTCCAGACTCTTGGATTGTGGCCTCTTCATTCTTCCTCCAGACTCTTGGATTGTGGCCTCTCCAGTCTTCCCCCAGACTCTTGGATTGTGGCCTCTCCACTCTCCCTACAAACTCTTGGATTGTGGCCTCTCCACACTCTACCTCCAGACTCTTGGATTGTGGCCTCTCCACTCTTCCTCCAAACTCTTGGATTGTGGCCTCTCCACTCTCTACCTCCAGAATCTTGGATTGTGGCCTCTTCACTCTTCCTCCAGACTCTTGGATTGTGGCCTCTCCAGTCTTCCCCCAGACTCTTGGATTGTGGCCTCTCCACTCTCCCTCCAAACTCTTGGATTGTGGCCTCTCCACACTCTACCTCCAGACTCTTGGATTGTGGCCTCTCCACTCTTCCTCCAAACTCTTGGATTGTGGCCTCTCCACTCTCTACCTCCAGAATCTTGGATTGTGGCCTCTTCACTCTTCCTCCAGACTCTTGGATTGTGGCCTCTCCACTCACTCTACCTCCAGACTCTTGGATTATGGCCTCTCCACTCTCCCTCCAAACTCTTGGATTGTGGCCTCTCCACACTCTACCTCCAGAATCTTAGATTGTGGCCTCTTCACTCTTCCTCCACACTCTTGGATCGTGGCGTCTCCGCTCTTCCTCCAAACTCTTGGATTGTGGCCTCTCCACTCTTGCTCCAGACTCTGGGATTGTGGCCTCTCCACTCTTCCTCCAGACTCTTGGATTATGGCCTCTCCACTCTTCCCCCAGACTCTTGGATTGTGGCCTCTCCACTCTTCCTCCAGACTCTTGGATTGTGGCCTCTCCACTCTTCCTCCACACTGTTTGATTGTGGCCTCTCCACTCTTCCTTCACACTGTTGGATTGTGGCCTCTCCACTCTTCCCCCAGACTCTTGGATTGTGGCCTCTCCACTCTTCCTCCACACTGTTGGATTGTGGCCTCTCCACTCTTCCTCCACACTCTTGGATTGTGGCCTCTCCACTCTTTCTCCAGACTCTTGGATCGTGGCATCTCCACTCTTCCTCCAAACTCTTGGATTGTGGCCTCTCCACTCTTCCTACAGACTCTGGGATTGTGGCCTCTCCACTCTTCCTCCAGACTCTTGGATTATGGCCTCTTCACTCTTTCCCCAGACTCTTGGATTGTAGCCTCTCCACTCTTCCTCCAGAATCTTGGATTGTGGCCTCTCCACGCTTTCTCCAGACTCTTGGATTGTGGCCTCTCCACTCTTCCTCCAAACTCTTGGATTGTGGCCTCTCCACTCTTCCTCCAGACTCTGGGATTGTGGCCTCTCCACTCTTTCTCCAGACTCTTGGATTGTGGCCTCTTCATTCTTCCTCCAGATTCTTGGATTGAGGCCTCTTCACTCTTCCTCCAGACTCTTGGATTGTGGCCTCTCCACTCTTCCTCCAGACTCTTGGATTGTGGCCTCTGCACTCTTCCTCCAGACTCTTGGATTGTGGCCTCTCCACTCTTCCTCCAGACTCTTGGATTGTGGCCTCTCCCCTCTTCCTCCAGACTCTTGGATTGTGTCCTCTCCTCTCTTCCTCCAGACTCTTGGATTGTGGCCTCTCCACTCTTCCTCCAGACTCTTGGATTGTGGCCTCTGCACTCTTCCTCCAGACTCTTGGATTGTGGCCTCTCCACTCTTCCTCCAGACTCTGGGATTGTGGCCTCTCCGCTCTTCCTCCAGACTCTTGGATTGTGGCCTCTCCACTCTTCCTCCAGACTCTTGGATTGTGGCCTCTCCACTCTTTCTCCAGACTCTGGGATTGTGGCCTCTCCGCTCTTTCTCTAGACTCTTGGATTGTGGCTTCTCCACTCTTCCTCCAGACTCTTGGATTGTGGCCTCTCCACTCTTCCTCCAGACTCTTGGATTGTGGCCTTGTGGCGCCCCTGCGGCTGGGCGCCACAGGGAGGTATTACAGTATGACATCAAAATGTGATATCTCTGTAAGTTGCTAGTTCAGGGTTAAACCTGTGGAGTCTGTACTTGCACACACTTAGGGCTAGGCCACTTAGAATAGGGGGGACTGGTTATTTAGTAGGTCCCAAAGGGAGTGGAGCCTAGGCTACATTGAGAGAAGCAGGAAGTGAGTGAGAGAAGATACTGGAGACGGTGCTGGGAAGGCAGTCAGGAAGGACAGGCCTGACAGCACAGCCAACAGGAGGGAGACCCATCTTCAAGTGGGGGCCCAGGACAGTAGGCAACGGACCAGGACTGGTTGGAGCCAGCTGGCCGTATTGAGGGAACACCGGCAACGCAGGAAGCCGAGGCAGATAGAAGTTCAGCTCTATCTGCAGATTGAAGAGCTGCGGGCCCTTAGGAACCGGGTTGCTGACAGCACCACAAGGTACCTCACCCCTCAGGACCACCTTAGATCCACAATCACAGGAGTAACGGCACAAGTACCGGTGGCGGGGGTTAGTAGAAGCCCTGACTGAACCGGCAAAGGACACCCGTGCCCCACCGTGCGAGATCAAGGGACAGGCGGGAGAGCTCTGTGAGGGTGGTAAAAGCTAGGAAGAAGGAAGGAGACCCTGAAAGACAAAGAAGGCAAACATCTAGAGACTCCATAAGGGGGACCCTGAGCTGGCAACATCCACCCTGTAAACCAAACTGTACTGTGTCCCGTTTTACCATCTGCCGGTACCTAGTAAAGTGGAGTTAAACTTGAACTGGTTTCCGTTATTGTTCCCACCGGTGCCCGGAGTGCTCAGCACCACCAGCAGCTCAGCAGAGGGGTAAGAACTGCAACACCATTATCACCATTACTGCCCTCCCTCAGCATCTTCCTTCACCGCTGCCCTGAGGTAATAGCTCCACCTGTAGGGAGCTGTCCCACACTCTGCAGCACCCACCATCACCTCAGCGGCCGGCTTGCAGCGCCGGTACCTATATTACCGGGAACTACAGGTGGCGTCACGATCCCCTGTAAATACTCCTCTTCTCCCCACCATCTACTACAAATGATAACCAGGACACGGAACTGGGATCCCGACCACCCGTGATCTCCCCATTCAATCAGTCATCAGTCCCGGTGTCCAAGTACCCCTAGCCCTGGCCACATCAGCCTCTCCACTCTTTCTCCAGACTCTTTGATTGTGGCCTCTCCACTTTTCCTCCAGACTTGGGGACCTTGGACCACTGACAACAGTCCATTTCTTTTTCTCCCTGGTCCAGGTAAGACGCTTCCTGCGTTGTCTATTGGCCATGAGTGGTGACACAAGGAATGTGACAGTTGTAGCCCATGTCCTGGATACGTCTGTGTGTGGTGTGAAGCACTTAATCCATCAGCAGTCCAGTCCTTGTGAATCTCCTCCAAATTTTTGAATGATCTTTTCTTAACAATCCTTTCAAGGCTGCGGGTATCCCGGTTATTTGTGCACCTTTTTCTATCACACTTTTTCCTTCCACTCAACCTTAGATTAATATGCTTGGATACAGCACTCTGAACAGCCAGCTTCTATAGCAATACGAAGCAATCACTGATCTCAATGACTGCCTTCTGGACATCTGTCAAGTCAGCAGTCTTCCCCATGATTGTGTAGCTACTGAACCAGACTAAAGGTACCGTCACACGGGGCGATATGGCCGGCAACTCGCGGGAGCGCACACTTTTTTGGCGCGCTGCCATGTTTTCTGTTATGATGTCACACGCAGCGATATCGCCGGTAACGCATCTGCGATGTTGCCGGCAACTATCGCTGCCAGGGTTAATCTCTACCCTGGCAGCGATTCATAACATGGTAGTCGGGGAAGTTGCGGCATCACACAGGGCGATGTGGGCAGATCGCCTGAGCAATATTGCCTGGTTTCAGGACATTATCCTGATGTTGCTGAAGCAACAATCGCCATTGATATCACCCTGTTACACGGGACGACTCTCCAGCAATGTCGCCGCAACTTGGCCACGCCCCTCAGTTGCCGGCAATGTGGCCGGAGATGTTGCCCCGTGTGACGGTACCTTAAGGGACCTTCTTAAATGCTTAGTAAGCGTCTGCAGGTGTGTTGTGTTAATTATTGTAATTTTCTGAGATTATGACCTTTGCGTTTTCTTTGGCTGTAAGCCATAATCATCAACATTAACAGAAATAAACACTTGAAGTAGATCCCTCTGAGTGTAATGACTCTATATAACATACAGTCATGGCCAAAAGTATTGACCCCCTGCAATTCTGTCAGATAATCCTCAGTTTCTTCCTGTAATGATTGCAATCACAAATTCTTTGCTATTATTATCTTCATTTAATTTGTCTTCAATGAAAAAACACAAAAGAGAATGAAGCAAAAAGCAAAACATTGATCATTTCACACAAAACTCCAAAAATGGTCGAACAAAAGTATTGGCACCCTCAGCCTAATACTTGGTTGCACAACCTTTAGCCAAAATAACTGCGATCAGCCGCTTCCGGTAACCATCAATGAGTTTCTTACAATGCTCTGCTGGAATTTTACACCATTCTTCTTTGGCAAACTGCTCCAGGTCCCTGATATTTGAAGGGCGCTTTCTCCAAACTGCCATTGTTAGATCTCTCCACAGGTGTCTATGGGATTCAGGTCTGGACTCATTGCTGCCACCTTAGAAGTCTCCAGTGCTTTCTCTCACACCATTTTCTAGTGCTTTTTGAAGTGTGTTTTGGGTCATTGTCCTGCTGGAAGACCCATGACCTCTGAGGGAGACCCAGCTTTCTTACACTGGGCCCTACATTATGCTGCACAATGTGTTGGTAGTCTTCAGACTTCATAATGCCATGCACACGGTCAAGCAGTCCAGTGCCAGAGGCAGCAAAGCAACCCCAAAACATCAGGGAACCTCCACCATGTCAGACTGTAGGGAGCGTGTTCTTTTCTTTGAATGCCTCTTTTTTTCTCCTGTAAACTCTATGTTGATGCCTTTGCCCATAAATCTCTACTTCTGTCTCATCTGACCAGAGAACATTCTTCCAAAACGTTTTAGGCTTTCTCAGGTAAGTTCTGGCAAACTCCAGCCTGGCTTTTTTATGTCTCGGGGTAAGAAGTGGGGTCTTCCTGGGTCTCCTACCATACAGTCCCTTTTCATTCAGACGCCGACGGATAGTACGGGTTGACACTGTTGTACCCTCGGACTGCAGGGCAGCTTGAACTTGTTTGGATGTTAGTCGAGGTTCTTTATCCACCATCCGCACAATCTTGCGTTGAAATCTCTGGTCAATTTTTCTTTTCCGTCCACATCTAGGGAGGTTAGCCACAGTGCCATGGGCTTTACACTTCTTGATGACACTGCGCACAGTAGACACAGGAACATTCAGGTCTTTGGAGATGGACTTGTAGCCTTGAGATTGCTCATGCTTCCTCACAATTTGGTTCCTCAAGTCCTCAGACAGTTCTTTGGTCTTCTTTCTTTTCTCCATGCTCAATGTGGTACACACAAGGACACAGGACAGAGGTGGAGTCAACTTTAATCCATGTCAACTGGCTGCAAGTGTGATTTAGTTATTGCCAACCCCTGTTAGGTGCAACAGGTAAGTTACAGGTGCTGTTAATTACACTAATTAGAGAAGCATCACATGATGTTTCTAACAGTGACAATACTTTTGTCCTCCCCCCTTTTTTATGTTTGGTGGAATTAGATCCACTTTGGCTTTAGGACAATTATTTTTGTGTTTTTTCATTGAAGACAAATTAAATGAAGATAATAATACCAAAGAATTTGTGATTGCAATCATTTTCAGGAAGAAACTGAGGATTATCTGACAGAATTGCAGGGGTGTCAATATTTTTGGCCATGACTGTATGCATTTCACTTTATGCATTGAATTACTGAAATGAATGATTTTTTGCTGATCTTCTAATTCATTGAGAAGCTCCTGTAGTTCCCTTGGTGCACGGTCTCCCCGCAGGTTCCCATCAGGAGTGGCGGTATTTCCATATGTCGGACCAGTCGTGTTTCCGCCATGTTGGATGCACCCTGTCCTGGAATGTGGACAGTAGATGATATTATGCTGATATGATCTTGTCCTGATGAATTACTACTGAGGAATCCGGAGAATCTGGGGTTTAGCCCCAGGAGGCAATGGTTGCGGCAGCCAGTGATTTAACCCCTGCTTCGCCAAATGGAGAGTGTTCAATTGTGTTCTCGACTTCCGCTGATTTTGTCTCCCCAGGGGTGAAGCATGAAGCATCCGGAAGGTGCGGTGCGTTAATCACTGAGGCCCAGACAGAAACCAGTCAGCAAAGTGCAACATCACCAGATTTGTGTGCAGAACATTCCCCTGAACCATGGAGATATTCTGCAGGAGACGCTGAGATGTAATACTTAATGTCTAGTGGCAAATAAATGACTCATCATAGTGATATCTGCAACCGCATATTCCCACCCCGGAGCCACCGATTATCTGCACCACTGACAAAGAACCGGCACTGACCACAGGACAACATCAAGCACCAAATATACTGGAACATTTACAAAATGCCAAAATGTACGATTAACACCAACATACACTGGTGATCAACATTAGAGAACAACACACAATTTCCAGATACCTGAAGAAGCCTTGTTCATCTGTACAACTGAAACACAAGTACAAACAAGATGGGAATATCCAGCCATCATACCGCTCAGAAAGGAGATGGGTTCTGTGTCCCATATATACACTTATTATCAAAATTGAAGAACACACAATTTCCAGATACCTGAAGAAGCCTTGTTCATCTGTACAACTGAAACACAAGTACAAACAAGATGGGAATGTCCAGCCATCATACCGCTCAGAAAGGAGATGGGTTCTGTGTCCCATATATACACTTATTATCAAAATTGAAGAACACACAATTTCCAGATACCTGAAGAAGCCTTGTTCATCTGTACAACTGAAACACAAGTACAAACAAGATGGGAATATCCAGCCATCATACCGCTCAGAAAGGAGATGGGTTCTGTGTCCCATATATACACTTATTATCAAAATTGAAGAACACAGAATTTCCAGATACCTGAAGAAGCCTTGTTCATCTGTACAACTGAAACACAAGTACAAACAAGATGGGAATGTCCAGCCATCATACCGCTCAGAAAGGAGATGGGTTCTGTGTCCCATATATACACTTATTATCAAAATTGAAGAACACACAATTTCCAGATACCTGAAGAAGCCTTGTTCATCTGTACAACAGAAACACAAGTACAAACAAGATGGGAATGTCCAGCCATCATACCGCTCAGAAAGGAGATGGGTTCTGTGTCCCATATATACACTTATTATCAAAATTGAAGAACACACAATTTCCAGATACCTGAAGAAGCCTTGTTCATCTGTACAACTGAAACACAAGTACAAACAAGATGGGAATGTCCAGCCATCATACCGCTCAGAAAGGAGATGGGTTCTGTGTCCCATATATACACTTATTATCATAATTGGAGAACACACAATTTCCTTAATGTCATTGTGATTTCCTATGTGACAATATCCTAACATGAGTAAATTATCAATATTTTAAGGTTATTTCATAAACTGAATATATTCTAAAGCTCAGAATTAAAATGTAAATGAGATAAATGATAAAGACACTGATCAAAATTAGAGAACACTCAGATTTCTGCAGGTTATTGGTGTTAATCTGCACCTGGTGCTGATTGACTTAATTATCTGACACATCCTATGTAACTGGCAGCCTAACTTTCCAGTTTGCACTCACTTTGCAAAAATGATAAGTGAAACCCTCCGGCAGCAGGTTGTGCAGACGTTGGTTGTTGTAAGTTTGCGATTTCTAGAATATTGCATCTTTACAACAGCATAAACTCTTTCAGGTTCCCCAAGAAGAGAAATGCAAGAGAGGACAGAATAATGCGGAGAATCTCCATGGGGAATTGTTTCAACACTGCAGCTGGAATAGCTCGCCAGTTCAGCACTGAACAGGGCAAGGATATAACTCATCATACAGTGTCACAGACATTTGGACTGAAAGCCCACTCTGCAGTGACCAAACCTCATTAGCAGAAAGAATCACAAGGCTAGACTCACCTTTGGTGAGGAACATGTTTTGTGGACAGAGGAGAAGTGGTCCACAGTTCATTTTAGTGATGAAAGCAAGGCTACGTTCACACGTAACATATTTCACCATTTGTGCAGTGATTTTTATCGCTTGCGTAAATACAGTGAAATGCAGCGCCGTAACACATAACAGCACAAGCATTGGCTTTTACAAAAATTCGTTCACATGGTCCGTAATTTTGAGGATTGCACTTTCACTGCAAAAACCATGTACAAAAAGAATGACCATGTGAATTGTTTTTGCGCTTTTGTGCTGCACTTCTCCATAGCCCCCACCTTATAGAAAGGACTCAAGAAAAATGCAGCTGCAAATACACAGTGTGTGAAGACACAAAAAAGCGCTGCTCAAAAATGAAAATATGCTATGTGTGAACGTAGCTGTAGGTTAATTTCTTTGGGCCTGATGGGAAACATTATGTTCATCAACAAACTGTGGAAATACTGAACTCAAAGTGTGTAAAGAAGTCAGTGACAGGTTGTGGAGGAAGGGTGATGATTTGGGGAATGTTTTCTGCTGCAGGGGTTGCACCTCTCATACAGCTATTTTATTTTTATTATTATTATTATTAAATATTTATATGGCGCCATTAGGTTCCATGGCGTTTTACATGTGCAAGGGCAGACGAGGACAAGAATGTAAAATGACAACAATTGAATCATACAGGTACAGTAGGGCAGAGGATCCTATCCACAAGGGCTCACAGTCTATAGGGGATGGTTGGGGAGACAGTATGAGGGGGAGAGGTGAGGTGGGGCAGCGGATTAGGTCTCAGTGAGGGTTGTAGTCTTGAAGGAAGAGGTGGGTCTTCAGGTTTTTCTTGAAGGTTCCCAGGGTAGGGGAGTGCCTGATGTGGTGGGGGAGGGAGTTCCAGAGTATGGGGGAAGCACGAGAGAAGTCTTGTATGCGGTTGTGGGAGGAGGAAATGTGAGAGGAGAAGAGAAGGAGTTCTTGAGAGGAGCACAGATTGCCCGAGGGGAGGTATCGGGAGACCAGGTCGGAGATGTAAGGAGGGGACAGGTTGTGTATGGCCTTGTATGTCAGGGTTAGGGTTTTGACCGGGATCTCTGGGAAATGGGGAGCCAGTGAAGGACTCGATAGAGGGAGGAGACAGGGAAGTAGTGGGGAGACAGGTGGATGAGACGGACAGCAGAATTGAGGATGGTGCGGACAAGTGCGAGGGAGGTAGCAGGGAGGCCGTGAGCAGGAGGTTGCAGTAGTTGAGACGGGAGATGATGAGGGCATGGAAAAGTGCTTTAGCAGTGTCTTGGTCAAGGAAAGAGTGGATTTGGTTAATGTTTTTGAGCTGGAGTCGGCAGGCGGTGGCGAGGGCTTGGATGTGGGGCTTTAAGGAGAGGGAAGAGTGGAGGATTACCCTGAGGCACTTGGTGTGGGAGATGGGTGAGAGTGTACAGGCATTGACAGTGACGGATAGGTCGGGAAGGGGGAAGAGCGACTAGGGGGAGACGATGAACTCAGTCTTGTCCATGTTGAGCTTGAGGAAGCGAGCGGAAAAGAAGTGTGGCACCCCAGGGGTTAATGTGCCACAGTAACATCAACAAGGGTTCACTCCCCACACAACACCTGACACTGCACTAGTGCCTTTAGGCCAGAAGGGGGGGCTAAAGCAGCTCCCTTATATATTCTGGTGTCAAGAGGAAGTAGTTAGTTCAGTTCCTGGGAGAACTGAGAGAGGGAGATTGTGGTGTAAAGAGGCTGCCTTAGGTTTCTCCACAGTCTCCTACTCTATTACAGGCCTAGCCAGGGTCTGAGGAGAGGAGTCAATAGAAGCAAAGAACACATCTGGGAGATCGAGTTACCTCCTAACTCGCCCCGGAGGAGCGCACAGACCGGATACCGGATCCGAAACTGTGACTGACACACACAGCACAGTAAACACCGGAATAGTGGAGGTTATAGATCTACACTGTACCTCAGCAAAGCAACACGGCGGGGTCAGAAACACACGGAAAGACTCAAGTTGCCTAGCAAGAGGGTACCTGTTAGGAGAGACAGGGCCAGCAGCTCAGCTAAAGCAGCAGCAGGGCCACACACAAGGCGCAGGAGTAGGAAGCCAAGGACCCAATCAGGGTGGGAGCAACCCGGCCCCTGGACAGACTCCGTGGACAGTACTCTGCTAACATCATCTGCAGTAAAGACTTGGAAAACTACAAAACCGTGAGTCTGTGTGATCCTTGTGCTCAAACCCTACATTCCCTCACAAACTGCCATCTCCTCTACTATCACCCCTACTCAGCATTAATCATAGACTATTACTACCACTGCCACGGGGAACCAAACTCTACCTGCGGAGAGCCATTACATCACCGGCTGCCAAACATCATCCTCGGAGGTTCTGCAACAGTGCTGGTCACCCTGACCACAACCCGTGGGCAGCGTCACGACAAACTCCCCTGTAAATATCCCACCATCACTTGTGGGCTCGGGACATGGTCCGGACCAAGACTGCCGTGACATCCCCATCATATACCTCGGTCCGGTACCGAGTACCCCGTTCCAGTGGGCTCCACATAAGGATGAGATGGCGGACAGGCATTGCGGAATTTTGAATAGTATGGAGAAGATGTCGGGGTCGGATAGGTAGAGTTGGGTGTCGTTGGCGTAGAGGTATTATTGAAGGCCGTGGGACTCAATGAGTTGGCCTAGGCTGAGGGTGTAGATAGAGAAAAGTAGTGGTCCCAAAACAGAGCCTTGGGGAACTCATGGGGGTAGGGCGAGTAGGAGATTTGGGAGTGAGTGACGCTGAAAATCCGGTCCGTTAGGTACGATGAGATCCAAGGGGTAGAATTTGGAGCTGGAGGGTGTGGTCGACTGTGTTGAAGGCAGCAGAGAGGTCGAGAAGGAGGGGACGGAGTAGGGTCGCTTGCTCTTGGCAGTCAGTAGGTCGTTGGTGTTGGTGACTTTGGTTGGGCTGTTTCGGTGGAGTGGTTGGGTCGGAAACCAGATTGTAGGTGGTCAAAGAGGGAGCAGGAGGAGAGGTGGGAGGACAGTTTGGAATAGACATGTTGTTCAAGTAATTTTGAGGCGAAGGGGAGGAGAGATATAGGGCGATAGTTAGAGAGTGTTGCAGTGTCGAGGGAGGGTTTTATGAGGATGGGTGTGATTAAGGCATGTTTGAAGGATGAGGGGAAGACACTGGATTTAAGTGATATGTTGAAGAGATGGGTTAGAGCAGGGATGAGGACTGTGGTGAGGTTAGGGATGAGGTGGGAGGGGAGTGGGTCGAGGGCACAAGTGGTGAGGTGAGATCGTGCTAGAAGGGAGGAGAGGTCATCTTCTGTCATGGGGGAGAAACTACATTTTTGTGAGGGGGGTTGGGCGATGGAAGGGGGGCGCTGAAGAGATTGTGGATTGAAGCTTTGTCTGAGTTTGTCGATCTTCTCTTGAAAAAGGTGGCGAAGTCATCGGCGGAGATGAGGTGAGAGAGAGGGGGTGCAGGGAGTAAAGAGTTGAAAGTTTTGAAAAGTTGCTTGGGGTTGTGGGACAGGGCGGTTATTAGGGAAGAAAAGTAATTTTGTTTTGCAGCGGGGAGTGCAGTCTTGAAGACAATGACGGACTGTTTGTACAAGGTGAAGTGCTCTGCGGAGTGTGGGATTTCTTCCATCTCCGCTCAGCCGCCCTAGACGTTCATCGAAGTTTTTTAGTGAGGGTGGTGAGCCAGGGTTGTCTGTGTGTGTGGGTTGTTTTGTATGAGAGCGGGGCAGCCTGCTCGAGGGCTGTGGTGAGTGAGGTGTTATAGAGGGTGGTGGCTGCATCAGCGTCTTGAGAAGAAGCCAAGTCTGAGAGAGGAAGGAGGGACTCGGAGAGTGAATGGAAGTCAATGAATTTAAGGTTCCTGCGGCGGTGAGGGAGTTTCCGGAGAAGGGGGAGCATGGTGGAGGGGAGAGGGAGAAGGTTAGCAGGTTGTAGTCAGATAGGGGGAGGGGTGAATTTGCGAGGTCGGTGACCAGTGTGTGGTCATTGTTGTGTGTGGCGGAGGAGGTCCATTGGGAGAGGCCGAAGGAGAAGGTTAGAGATAGGAGTCTAGAGGCAGCGGTGTGGGGGTGTTGATAAGGATGTTGAAGTCACCCATGATGTTGGTGGGGATGTCGGAGGAGAGGAGGTGGAGAAGCCAGGTTGTGAAGTGGTCGAAGAATATGGAGGGGGATCCTGGGGGGTGTTAGACAACAGCCAGCTGGAAGGGGGAGAAGATATGCACGGAGTGCTCCTCGAAGGAGGGGAGCTGGGCAGAGGGGGCAGTGTAATTGGGGTGAAGGAGCAGCTGTTGGTCAGGAGTAGGCCAACACCTCCACCGCTGGTGTTGTTGGGGCGAGGGTGTGGGGAGAGTGTGAGTCCGCCGTAGGAGATGGCGGCCAGGGAGGTTGTGTCGGAGGGGGTGAGCCAGGTCTCCATGATGCCAAGGAATGAGAGTTTATTGGTGATAAAAAGGTTGTAGATGAATGGGAGTTTGTTGCAGACTGAGCGGGCATTCCAGAGTGCGCTAGGTAGGGGGACTGGGGGAGCAGGAGGAAAGGGTCTGAGGTTGTTGAAGTTACGAGGGTTAGTGATGGGTCGAGGGAGTGGGGTGGGAGTGACTGTGGGGATGTGGTGGGGGGGGGAGCAGGATTAGGGGAAATGTCACCAGCAAGTAGGAGGAGCAAGGAAAGGGTTAGAAGGTGGGAGCATGAGAGTTTACGTGATGGGCATGTCTGTTTGGAGACGGAGGATTCAAAGTGGAGAAACAATTCAGAGGAGTGGGTGAGATGGCTAGGTATTATTATTATTTATTTATATAGCACCATTGGTTCCATGGCGCTTTACATGTGTAAGGGCAGAACAAGGAGAAGAACATAAATAACGACGAATAAATCATACAGGTACATTAGGGCAGAGATGCTGTCCACCAGGGCTCACAGTCTATAGGGGATGGAGGGTGAGAGAAGTACTTCATTGCTGGGTGGAGGGATAAGTGGGGGTAATAGGAAGTGGAGAAGGATGGGAGTGAGAGTGCAAAGAAGCGGAAACATTGCAAAGGTGAGCAGGGAACGAGAGGTAGCAGGGGGTCAGCTACATGGTAGAGTGTGGATCAGAACCTTCTTCACAACATGCAGGTCATAACTTGTGTTCAACCTCAATCAGCAGCAATTATCATGCAGGACAATGTCCCCTGTCACACTGCAAAACAGGGAAAGAAGGTCCTGGAAACAATGAAATGTCCACAGCACAGAGTCCTGATATAAACCCAATAGAAATCTCTGAAAAATCCCTGGTGACATATTTAAACCATCACAGAACTGTGGAAGAGACTGGAAGAGTGGAGCAAAATCCCCCGAGAGCAGAGAGACTAGTGATATCCTGTGGCCACAGATGTGAAGTTATTCACAGCAAAGACCTGCACAAAGTAAAGGCCTGTACACAGCAAAGGCCTGGACAAGGCAAAGGCCTGGACAAAGCAAAGACCTGCACAAAGCAAAGGCCTGTACACTGCAAAGGCCTATACAAAGCAAAGCCCTGTACAGACCATAGATCTTACACAGCAAAGGCCTATACAAAGCAAAGGCCTGGAAAAAAGCTAAGGCCTGAACAAAGCAAAGACCTGCACAAAGCAAAGGCCTATACAAAGCAAAGACCTGGACAAAGCAAAGGCCTGCACAAAGCAAAGGTCTGTACACTTCAAAGGCCTGGACAAAGCAAAGACCTTACACAGCAAAGGCCTGCACACAGCGAAGGCCTGTACAAACCAAAGGTCTGTACACTTCCTACTGATTGGTGTCAGTTGTAACCTTCAGAGCATTTAGTGTTGACCTTCCTCTGTCTACAGTCATTGCTGTTCTCTAATTATCATCATCACAATTTGTGTAAAATTAAGGTTTTAAGTTGATAAACTTTGGGTATTTTGGAGCGCACTGTTCTTGTGGCCTGGAGACCTCGTACACAAACACCGCCAAATGATCATCAATGTAGATCATATTCACACAATGTTCTCTAATTTTGATCAACAGTGTACAAAAATATAATACTGCCCCATGTACAAGAATATAACTACTATAATACTGCCCCTATATACAAGAATATAACTACTATAATACTGCCTCTATATACAAGAATATAACTACTATAATACTGCCCCTATATACAAGAATATAACTACTATAATACTGCTCCTATATACAAGAATATAACTACTATAATACTGCTCCTATATACAAGAATATAACTACTATAATACTGCCCCTATATACAAGAATATAACTACTATAATACTGCCTCTATGTACAAGAATATAACTACTGTAATACTGCTCCTATATACAAGAATATAACTACTATAATACTGCTCCTATATACAAGAATATAACTACTATAATACTGCTCCTATGTACAAGAATATAACTGCTATAATACTGCCCCTATATACAAGAATATAACTACTATAATACTGCCCCTATAAACAAGAATATAACTACTATAATACTGCCCCTATATACAAGAATATAACTACTGTAATACTGCTCCTATATACAAGAATATAACTACTATAATACTGCTCCTATATACAAGAATATAACTACTATAATACTGCTCCTATATACAAGAATATAACTACTATAATACTGCTCCTATATACAAGAATATAACTACTATAATACTGCTCCTATATACAAGAATATAACTACTATAATACTGCCCCTATATACAAGAATATAACTACTATAATACTGCTCCTATATAGAAGAATATAACTACTATAATACTGCTCCTATATAGAAGAATATAACTACTATAATACTGCTCCTATATACAAGAATATAACTACTATAATACTGCTCCTATATACAAGAATATAACTACTATAATACTGCTCCTATATAGAAGAATATAACTACTATAATACTGCCCCTATATACAAGAATATAACTACTATAATACTGCTCCTATATACAAGAATATAACTACTATAATACTGCCTCTATGTACAGGAATATAACTACTATAATACTGCTCCTATATACAGGAATATAACTACTATAATACTGCTCCTATATACAGGAATATAACTACTATAATACTGCTCCTATGTACAAGAATATAACTACTATAATACTGCTCCTATATACAAGAATATAACTACTATAATACTGCCCCTATATACAAGAATATAACTACTGTAATACTGCTCCTATATACAAGAATATAACTACTATAATACTGCTCCTATATACAAGAATATAACTACTATAATACTGCTCCTATATACAAGAATATAACTACTATAATACTGCTCCTATATACAAGAATATAACTACTATAATACTGCTCCTATATATCAAGAATATAACTACTATAATACTGCCCCTATATAGAAGAATATAACTACTATAATACTGCTCCTATATAGAAGAATATAACTACTATAATACTGCTCCTATATAGAAGAATATAACTACTATAATACTGCTCCTATATACAAGAATATAACTACTATAATACTGCCCCCTATATACAGGAATATAACTACTATAATACTGCTCCTATGTACAGGAATATAACTACTATAATACTGCTCCTATGTACAGGAATATAACTACTATAATACTGCTCCTATGTACAAGAATATAACTACTATAATACTGCCACTATATACAAGAATATAACTACTATAATACTGCTCCTATATACAAGAATATAACTACTATAATACTGCTCCTATGTACAGGAATATAACTACTATAATACTGCTCCTATATACAGGAATATAACTACTATAATACTGCTCCTATGTACAGGAATATAACTACTATAATACTGCTCCTATATACAAGAATATAACTACTATAATACTGCTCCTATATACAAGAATATAACTACTATAATACTGCTCCTATATACAAGAATATAACTACTATAATACTGCCCCTATATACAAGAATATAACTACTATAATACTGCTCCTATATACAAGAATATAACTACTATAATACTGCCCCTATATACAAGAATATAACTACTATAATACTGCCCCTGTGAACAAGAATATAACTACTATAATACTGCTCCTATATACAAGAATATAACTACTATAATACTGCTTCTATATACAAGAATATAACTACTATAATACTGCCCCTATGTTCAAGAATATAACTACTATAATACTGCCCCTATATACAAGAATATAACTACTATAATACTGCTCCTATATACAAGAATATAACTACTATAATACTGCCTCCTATATACAAGAATGTATCAGCAGTGTCTTCTTGTAGATGTGACATGAGTTTGGTCAGTTGTTGGTTTCCTTTGGTCTCGGTGTTTATGGTTCTTTGTACCTTGATGCATTGAAGCTGTTAGTCAGCGACTAATGATGGAGGAATGTGCTGTAGGTGCTGGCTCTCGTGTTTCACTCTTGTTATGATAGTTGTAGCTCTGGGGTCATAATGAGGCTTTGATGTGACTGAGACACGTAACACGCGTGGATGAGGCACTTGTGTCCGTGTCCTCTGTGCGGCGCTCCTGCCCCGGTCAGTGTCCTTTATTCTTCTCCCATTGATAGTGAGAGGTATGGTGTTTTCTGCTCATTTTAGGCCGGGGTTGGATATTTTCACATGGGAGAATACATGGATTTAATTGATACTTGAGCGGTGACCCGGGTTAACTAGCGACCAGGAGACTGTGACACTTCCATGGTGACACGGTCGACAACCGCGCACGTCTGCTGAAAAGGTGGCAACCATAGGGCTAAGGGGGGATACTGCAAGGGAACCCCTAAGGAAAGCCCAGAGTCACTGGCTCAGAGCTCTGTGTGGTGAGGCGCAAGGCAGGACGGGCGAAGGGGTGGCGGTTACATACCATCCTACTACCCGGGAGTAGCTGGATCCCTGCCTCCGAGAACCCAGTGCTCAGCTGCCCGCTATACACAGACTGTGAGTAAAAGACCTGAAGACTGCAACCCGCTGGGTCTGTGCACCAGAAACACTACTACCAACTCACTCAGGTACCTCAAGCTGCCTTAGGGGTCAGCCCTACTCGTAGAGGGCTTAAGAATATTGCTGCCTCCCTAGGAAGACTCTCGAGCAGCGGTGGCCATCTATAGCCGCAACCTGCGGGTGGCCTCACGTAAAATTAACAAGTATCCCTAGGTCCAGAATGAACCTTCCCCGCCAGATGCCCATCCCCAGGAGAGAAAGCCACCCAAACCAAACTGTTGATGACACCGCCAGGGTCACGGAGCCGGGTCCGTGACTCGTAGAGGCCTTCAGAATATTGCTGCCTCCCTAGGAAGACTCTCGAGCAGCGGTGGCCATCTATAGCCGCAACCTGCGGGTGGCCTCACGTAAAATTAACAAGTATCCCCAGGTCCAGAATGAACCCTCCCCGCCAGATGCCCATCCCCAGGAGAGAAAGCCACCCAAACCAAACTGTTAATGACACCGCCAGGGTCACGGAGCCGGGTCTCGGTCCCTGTGATGAAGCCTCAGCCTCAATGCCCGGTTCTGAGTATCCTAAGGCCCTGGAGGGGCGTGTCATCAGACAACAAAGGGATCAGCAGTATTAAATGGGACATGCCAGATCCTTATTTCCCCGACATCATCTGTCCGGGATCCCGGTCACATCACACTGCCCGCTGAACCCCATCACGTGGATCGGCTGTCATCAGTTTAGTGTCTTTAGTTGTGTAATGACCGGTCACTTGGGAGACTCAGTATGAGACCCTGGAATATGGCCCTGAAGGCCGTCCCTCTGTCCGTCTGCTGAGGTCCACACGGGAGAAGGTCTCACAGGGAAACTAGTTTTTGTACAAAGCCTCCAATTAGAGCTCAGCTTTTGTTTTACCAATCAGAGCTTGGCTTTCATTTTGGCCAATCAGAGTTGAGCTTTCATTTTACCTCAGTGGTGTCAAAGATGACTGTGGGCGTCGTCCGCTTCCTGTCAGCTGGTGTTGACGATGGTGCATGTGATAATGGAGGCAATGTACAGACAGGACCAGTCAGAGGAACTCACGATGGTTCTGCTGAGAAACAGGGCTGTGGAGTCAGAGCCTGTGTCCATTTTGGTGGAGTCGGATTTTTGCTTACTGACTTCACAGCCGTGGTTGTGGAGTCAGAATCATGGAGTCGGACTTGGTGTCCATTTTGGTGTACTCAGAATCAAGGAAATTGAGGAGTCGGAGTCGGATTTTGGCTTACTTACTTTATAGTCATGGTTGCGGAGTCGTGGAGTCAGAGTTGTGGGGTATGAGTCCATTTTGGTGGAGTTGGATACAGGGAAATTGAGGAGTCAGAGTCCTATTCAGAGAAATTGAGGAGTCAGAGTCCTATTCAGAGAAATTGAGGAGTCAGATTTTTGGCTTTCTGACTTCAAAGCCATGCTTGGGGAGTCAGAGTTGTAGAGTCAGAGTTGGTGTCCATTTTGGTGGAGTCAGAGTCGGATTTTCACTTACTGACTTCACAGCTATGGTTGTGGAGTTTGAGTCATGAAGTCAGTTGTGGAGTTGGAGTCGATGTCCATTTTGGTGGTGTTGGAGTCAGATTCAGGGAAATGGAGGAGTTGGATTAAGGGAAGTTGAAGAGTCAGAGCCGGATGTTTGGCTTACTGACTTCATAGCCATGGATGAGGAGTCAGAGTCGGTGTCCATTTTGGTAAAGTTGGAGTCAGGTACTTGGCTTATTGACTTCACAGCCAGGGTTGTGGAGTTGGAATCGCAGAGTCGGAGTTGGTGTCCATTTTGGTGGAGTCGGAGTCAGATTCAGGGAAATTGAGAAGTCGGAGTTGGATGTTTGGATTTCTGACTGAGTCGGAGTCAGTGGCTATTTTGGTGGAGTCAGATGTTTGGCTTACAGACTCAACAGCCCTGCTGAGCAACGTCTGCACCTTCCTGCTGTAGTAATAACAGAGAATAAACAGAGCAGGGGGCACTCATAGAGTTGTACCTGGTGATCTAGTGGGGTTTCTATTAGAGCGGGGATCCACCCACCTATACGGGTTGTGCACCCTTGCACAACCTCGGGAGAATCCTGTGGTTAGTGAGGAGCCGACCGTCGGGCTGTGGGGCGTAGATTCCAAACTGTCATGTGACTGGAAACACATCACCAAAGGTCCTGCAGGTCTCCTAGTATTGATGCCTGTGGGCTCCATCCGCAGCCCTAAGAGGGGGTAGTGATAAATGAAAAGTGTGGTCAGGCTGAGCGCTGGGCATACAGAAGAGGGTGAAAGGTTAAGGTAACTATACAGACCTTTATTTTGAATGCTACACACACAACGCGTTTCGGCGGCTGAATAACGTCTTACACCTGATGAAGACGATGTTCAGCCGCCGAAACGTGTTGTGTGTGTAGCATTCAAAATAAAGGTCTGTATAGTTACCTTAACCTTTCGCCCTCTTCTGTATGCCCAGCGCTCCGCCTGACCACACTTTTCTCATCATTGCTATAGTAATAAGTCATATATAGGGATTCCGGGGCAGTGCTGTAACTCCAGATCCATGGCTGATGCCTAAGTAACCCTGACAACCACGGAAGAGTCCAGGATTAAAGGCAAGGAAAGAAAGGTAAAAATCAGGTGCAAAAGAAGAAGCGTTTCCACACTGGTTTATTGATGGTGGGCTGAGTGAAGTCATTGATGGTGGGCTGAGTGAAGTCATTGATGGTGGGCTGGGTGAAGTCATTGATGGTGGTCTGGGTGAAGTCATTGATGGTGGGCTGGGTGAAGTCATTGATGGTGGGCTGGGGGAAGTCATTGATGGTGGGCTGAGTGAAGTCATTGATGGTGGGCTGAGTGGAGTCATTGATGGTGGGCTGGGTGAAGTCATTGATGGTGGGCTGGGTGAAGTCGTTGATGGTGGACTGGGTGAAGTCATTGATGGTGGGCTGGATGAAGTCATTGATGGTGGCTGGGTGAAGTTATTGATGGTGGGCTGGGTGAAGTCATTGATGGTGGGCTGGGTGAAGTTATTGATGGTGGGATGAGTGAAGTCATTGATGGTGGGCTGAGTGAAGTCATTGATGGTGGGCTGGGTGAAGTCATTGATGGTGGGCTGAGTGAAGTCATTGATGGTGGGCTGTCTGAAGTCATTGATGGTGGGCTGGGTGAAGTCATTGATGGTGGGCTGGGTGAAGTCATTGATGATGGGCTGGGTGAAGTCATTGATGGTTGGCTGAGTGAAGTCCTTGATGGTGGGCTGAGGGAAGTCATTGATGGTGGGCTGAGTGAAGTGATTGATGGTGAGCTGGGTGATATCATTGATGGTGGGCTGAGTGAAGTCATTGATGGTGGGCTGGGTGAAGTCATTGATGGTGGGCTGAGTGAAGTCATTGATGGTGGGCTGTCTGAAGTCATTGATGGTGGGCTGGGTGAAGTCATTGATGGTGGGCTGGGTGAAGTCATTGATGGTTGGCTGAGTGAAGTCCTTGATGGTGGGCTGGGTGAAGTCATTGATGGTAGGCTAAATGAAGTCATTGATGGTTGGCTGAGTGAAGTCATTGATGGTGAGCTGGGTGAAGTCATTGATGGTGGGCTGAGTGAAGTCATTGATGGTGGGCTGAGTGAAGTCATTGATGATGGGCTGGGTGAAGTCATTGATGGTGGCCTGGGTGAAGTCATTGATGGTGGGCTGAGTGAAGTCATTGATGATGGGCTGGGTGAAGTCATTGATGGTGGCCTGGGTGAAGTCATTGATGGTGGGCTGAGTGAAGTCATTGATGGTGGGCTGAGTGAAGTCATTGATGGTGGGCTGGGTGAAGTCATTGATGGTGGGCTGAGTGAAGTCATTGATGGTGGGCTGAGTGAAGTCATTGATGGTGGGCTGGGTGAAGTCATTGATGGTGGGCTGGGTGAAGTCATTGATGGTGGGCTGAGGGAAGTCATTGATGGTGGGCTGGGTGAAGTCATTGATGGTGGGCTGAGGGAAGTCATTGATGGTGGGCTGGGTGAAGTCATTGATGTGGGCTGAGTGAAGTCATTGATGGGCTGAGTGACGTCATAGGCCTGAGGTTTTCCCGTCAATTTTGGCCATCTACCCTAAAGTGGTAGTGTCAGGATTTGTGGTGCACCCTGTGCCAGGAATGGTTCCACAGTGCGGAGTGATAACTGTTTTGTGGAGGATGATGAAGTAGAGTATCCACGCTTCTCCTGTGAATGGCTTCATACCAGGCCTTGTGTGTGCTGCGCCTCGTGCCCACTCTCTCCCTCTTTTCCTATCACACAGGTTCACACCAGGTGACCAGTTTTGGGGCGATCCCATAACTCACACTTCAGCTCTTGCTCTGCACAAGTTCGGTCTTGGATGATGATGGAGATGTAGAAATCGAATGATCAGTTCTCCGGTAACATAGCGAGATTGTGATGTGATGACTCCTCACCGTGAGGCGGCTCCATGACGTCACGGTAATTATGGCATCTGACTCATCTTATGTCATGGAGTTTCTGGAAAATCCCAAGTAATTCTTTGTGAACAGATTAAGACAAGCCCTGGGTCCTCACTGCACCCACTCAGATTCTCATCCTACTCCATGAATATAGAACTTCAAAGGCCGGACCACCAATGTCTCCCCGGACCTACAGAGAAGCCTGGGAAAGAGACAGACATCCAGCGCCCCCCGCCCCACCTTCTGCCTCCCAGCAGACTCTTTGCCTTAAGGGTCCGGATGAAGCATTTGTCAAATATTTTCTTGAGGGGGGTCCTGGTGGAGAAGTCAATGACTGATATCCATTTTAATGACTGGTATTGTTACTCTTTATAGGGTTAATGACTAATATAAATCCCATCCAGGAGACTGCAGAATTCACACCTCGTAACTCCGCAGTCTCAAGTATGTGCTAACTGGTCAATCACAGAGAAGGCATGACCGGTGTACAGGATCACTTCCTAAGTCACGGCAATTACCGCCTCGTCAATTCTTGGTTGGGACCATGGTTTCCAATGTAGTGATGTTTTTGGACTTTTTAGTTAATTTACCATCTTCAACCAGTTCTTTGAATAGTTACAATTGAGTACAAACCCCACGTGAAGTGGGAAGTCGTGGAGTCGGTGTCCATTTTGGTGGAGTTGGAGTCAGATTCAGGAAGATTGAGTAGTCGGAGTCAGATATTTGGCTTACTGACTTCACAGCCCTGGTTGTGGAGTGGTGGAGTCAGTGTCCATTCTGGTGGACTGGCAGTTGGAGTCTGAGTTAGAGTCGGATGTTTGGCTTACTGACTTCACAGCCATGGTTGTCGAATCGGAGTCATGGCGTTGGCGTCCATTTTGGTGGAGTGACAGTTGGAGTGGGAGTTAGAGTCGGATGTTTGGCTTACTAACTTCACAGCCATGATTGTGGAGTCAAAGTCATGGAGTTGGTGTCCATTTTGGTGCAGTCGGAGTTGGAGACAGACCTTGGTGTACTGTCAGGACCTTGCAATCTGGCCAATCAGGTGGCCGCTAGCGATCACGTGGTTGTGACGTGTCACCATCTGATTGGTTGGAAGTCACAGGTCCTTGTCCGGTAATCGCAGGTCTTCTTTGCCGGCCCCAGTGCAGGCGTCGGACAGGTGACTATGTAATTTTATTATTTTTAACAACTTTTATTCACTTTTAGGCTACTTTAGCAGTGTATCTATAGATACAGATAGATATAGATACACTTCGAAAGTGAATGGACTACTCACTACTCACGAGCAAGCATAAGATACTCGGAGAGTAGTGAGTACCCGAATACCGCTATTATTCAGCGAGTTCCGAATAGTAACGAGTACCGAATAGTAACGAGTACCGAATAGTAACGAGTACCGAATAGTAACGAGTTCCGAATAGTAACGAGTTCCGAATAGTAACGAGTTCCGAATAGTAACGAGTTCCGAATAGTAACGAGTACCGAATAGTAACGAGTTCCGAATAGTATTGAGTACCGAATAGTAACGAGTACCGAATAGTAACGAGTTCCGAATAGTAACGAGTTCCGAATAGTAACGAGTTCCGAATAGTAACGAGTACCGAATAGTAACGAGTACCGAATAGTAACGAGTACCGAATAGTAACGAGTTCCGAATAGTAACGAGTACCGAATAGTAACGAGTTCCGAATAGTAACGAGTACCGAATAGTAACGAGTACCGAATAGTAACGAGTACCGAATAGTAACGAGTGTACTCGCTCATCCCTACTAGGCATCTCTGAAGAACAGTTTTGTCATTTTCCTTTACTATCTAATGAAACATTTACACGTACAAACAAGGTCCAAATGATTCGTGCCAAGAATTGATCCCGTTTAGTCTAATTTTTTCTGATGTGTCAATTTTGGGGTTTTGATAATAAATGAGCAATCACGGCAGAGTTCTGTGTTCCCTGATTCACAATAGAACCCTATGGCTATAGGAATGTGGGGCTCTGTAGGGGGTCCATGTTGGCCAATATTGATGAGGTGTTTGGAGCCATCGTCAAACAACCCTAAAAAAGTGAGAAACACCGGTCCTAAGTCTCTCTGACAACCTATATATATATATACTGTATATGTATAGAAGACCTGACAATGATGCTCGATGGAAGATGAGGGGACCTGACGGGATAGAGAGCCGACTGTTTATCTGTGACTTTATAGTTAGGGGGGCCCAAGCCTCCACATTAGATTCCCGGAGACATGTGAAGAATGAGAATTTGGTATTTTAATGAGCTACAAATTGTCATTTTATTCCTATCTGGCCCCTTATCTCACAGGCTATAAAGGTAAGAGTCAGTGAAGGGCAGAGCGGTGGCTTGTGCCGCCCTTTATCAGCGCTCCAAGGCATGGACCTGTGGTATGCTGCTCCATGACAGCACTTTAATTGCTTGTAAAAACAGGAATCACTGATCCCTATGATAAACCCTCCTGTGTGTCCTCTACCGGTCTGTCTGAGGTATGTGATGTGCATAGTCTATAGGAACATAGGGATGGATAGACTGGATATCGACTCTTAGAACGTCCCCCCTTTACGATAAAAGTCATCGTCTACATGAAGCGGCAGGAGGTTAATTGTTCAGCAACCTCTGAATGAACAACCTTCTTGCTAATGATCATTCCACCAATGTGGCCTTACAGATATTACCTTATATTGGCCACAACAGTCGTTACAATGGCCATTCATGTAACTGACTCACCGTGGCCGGGACTCCGGTTTAGACAGGCGATGCTTCCTTCCTCCTTGTCACGGGTGGACCGCGCCTGCCGGTAGTGGGGCCCGGTGTAGTGCAGATCAAAAGTGTTGAAGACGTCTTGGTGGAACAGATTAACGGGGTTTTTAATTTATTCGTGACGCCACCTATGAGTAGTTTCGGTAAGGACTACTGACGCTGCGGAACCCCCGGGGGATGGACAGCAGCAAGATGGAACGCTCCCCACAGGCTGAGCGGTGATCCCCGGGGGCTGGAGCTGCTCAAGATGTTGTGCGGCAGCTGCGGTTACCTTGTAGTGCGGACGGATAGTTCATAAGGAATCACGGACACAGACAGTCTCTGCAACGGGTCTTTACTGTAACCAGCAGGCAGTACATGGCATACAGTGGTTGGGTAGTGGACCGGGTGGACTCAGCAGTGATGGTGTCCCTCAGAGATCCGCAAGTGTTCCTCCATTCTAGCTAAGTGGTTGCCATTGTCGCCCAGGAATACCAGGTCGGGTACGAGGAGGCTGCTTCAATGCCCTATCCATGATGTACGTTATGGATGCTTTGGGGAGCCTTGTGTCCCTCAGTGGGTACACCGCTGGTTAGACGACTGGAAATTGGCTGTTGGTGGGGTGCTCCTGTGAAGCTGCTCCTCCACGCTTCTGGTTCGCGTAGCAGAGGTGAACTGCTGCCAGCTTCGGTACCAGTGAACCGGCTGTGAGTTGTGGGCACGGGAGTCTTTTGGGAACCCATGTGAATAATGCCCAATCCCGGTAGTTAAGGCCTCAGGTGCTGACACCCGACCGGTGACGACCCGGGGGCTGCACGGGGTGCGGAGCCCCGCTCCTCTCCAAGTTCTGTGTTCTAGGCTCTGCTCTAGATTCCAGACTCTTACTGTTCTGTCTAGGCTATTGTGTGTTCTACTACACTACCCTAACACTCCACCCACCAGGACCTAGGATTGGCCCTCTGTTCTAGGTGATGCATGCAGGGTTGGATTTCTAAATTAACCAGATCACTGCTGTGTCAGAGAATATTGCGGCTGCATTTATGGCTGCAATACCCTCTTGTGACGCACTCGTTGCGGGGCGCCACAGAACCACAGCTGATGAAGGATGAATCGGCTTTATAGGAACAAATCAAGCCAGATATGTCACCCGAAGCAAGGATCACCAATCACAGGAGAACATCATGATGGGAAGAATAGAAGTAACAAAGCTAAGAGGAAGACCAGCAACCTGATAGCTTGATACTGTCAAAATAACAGCGGGGAAGACCCTGGTGAACCTATCTAGGCTTGAAGAAGACCCTGGTGAACCTATCTAGGCTTGGAGAACACCTTGGTGAACCTATCTAGGCTTGGAGAAGACCCTGGTGAACCTATCTAGGCTTGGAGAACACCTTGGTGAACCTATCTAGGCTTGGAGAAGACCCTGGTGGACCTATCTACGCTTGGAGAAGACCCTGGTGAACCTATCTAGGCTTGGAGAAGACCCTGGTGGACTTGTGTAGGCTTGATAAGACCCTGGTGGACCTATCTAGGCTTGAAGAAGACCCGGGTGGACCTGTGTAGGCTTGAGAAGACAATGGTGGACCTCTCTAGGCTTGGAGAAGACCCTGGTGGACTTGTGTAGGCTTGATAAGACCCTGGTGGACCTATCTAGGCTTGAAGAAAACCCTGGTGGAGCTGTGTAGGCTTGGAGAAGACCTTGGTGGACCTATCTAGGCTTGGAAAAGACCCTGGTGGACTTGTGTAGGCTTGAGAAGACAATGATGGACCTATCTAGGCTCGGAGAAGACCCTGGTGGACCTATCTAGGCTCGGAGAAGACCCTGGTGGACTTGTGTAAGCTTGATAAGACCCTGGTGGACCTGTCTAGGCTTGAAGAAGACCCGGGTGGACCTGTGTAGGCTTGAGAAGACATTGGTGGACATAACTAGACTTGAAAAGACCCTGGTGGACTTGTGTAAGCTTGATAAGACCCTGGTGGACCTATCTAGACTTGGAGAAGCCCTGGTGGACTTGTGTAAGCTTGATAAGACCCTGGTGGACCAATCTAGACTTGGAGAAGCCCTGGTGGACTTGTGTAAGCTTGATAAGACCCTGGTGGACCAATCTAGGCTCGAAGAAGACCCGGGTGGACCTGTGTAGGCTTCAGAAGACATTGGTGGACCTAACTAGGCTTGAAAAGACCCTGGTGGACCCTATCTAGGTTGCATGAGATGGATCTTCCAACAGAGCATTAATCCATCCAGTCACCATAGCTCAAAATCGAGCTGAAGGCCGGTAAATAAATTTTAAAAATCTCCTTAACCTAAATGAATGATCATTCATTGAAATAATGACTATTAAACTCAAGTAACATCATTATGGACTATGGCATTCGGTTATTGGCTGTGCAATGGTCCTTCAGGGAATTTCCCCCTTCGGACTATTATTTTGATGGAAACGATCTGTTTCAATCACTTTCATGTTATAATGTTCACGGCGGTCCTCATTGAGCTCTTGGTCAGGTGCGTAACTACAATAGGTGCAGGGGTTACAATCACAATCGGGCCCTGGAGCCCAGGGGGCCCCAAAAGTCCTCTTGGCCTATTGCTATTAAAGCATTAGTCCCCATTGGAGCTTTTGCACCAGATCCCATTAGCTTCAGGTTCCGTCACTGCTCTTGAGATCTTATCGGATTTACGAGTGGATTCCAATGCCGAATTTAACCGGGGCAGGAGGTCGTCGGATGGCCCAGGGTATTATATAATAAGATTTCGCCTTGGAGGTGAAGGATCGCTAGTGATCCCTATGGATCATGGGAAAAATGATGGCGGAGAAAGGACATCAATAATGGGTTGAACACCGAGGAGTCCTGACCTGGAGGAGAAGAACAAGAACACATCGATGACCGAAGGTCATCAGAACAGTCCTATCTCTTACTTGGTTGGGGTCATGATAGACTTATGATGTGAAACCCCGTAGGCAACAGTAGCAAGGGGCTCTGTAGAGTCATCTCCTGTTTAGTCGTATTTCCATCACGCTGATAGATGTAGTGATACTTTGTGACGTCACCATGAGCTCACGATGATGACATGTGTCTCAGCGTTGTAGCCTGGGGTCCTCGCTGTCCCCCCATATTCATCACCATTAGGTGATAGTGGATGTGCCCATGTGGTAGCAGACATCGGCTGGATGACTATCACCGGTCTTTTAGGTCTCATGTGAAGTCGGAGCCTCGTACTTGTCTGATCTTGTAGCCATGTTGCTTGAAAGCCTCTTAGACCCTTCACGAGGTCGTGACCTCCAGAAAGCTGCTCCATCCCATTGTGCCCCTCCAGCTATAGATTCTAGTGAGACTGATGGCATTTGTCTTCCATGTTGGAGTCTTAAAGCATGAAGGGGCCCAAAATGTTGGTGAAAGACCCTGAGAACAAGTTACCATCTGACATCTTGTACATTTATGGGATATTCACAACTTCAGCCTACTATGTGTAGCTGCCTTTATATCAAGAACAAGCGCCCCTGGACGAGCCAATATCAGTGGACGGGTTGCCAAGCATTTGGGGCTCTCCGAGCTCGCTGCCACCATGGTCTCTCATTCCCTTATTGAGACTTCATATTAAAAATGTTTTATTTCCAGGTGCGGATACTTTGTGATCACTCCCATCTGCTTTATAGGGTCACATGGTCCAGCGTTCCTTGCTGGTGGTTGGACTCATTCCTGGCCTGGCTGCCTGAGGTGAAGGAGTTACTCTGGAGAACCTGACCGTTGCCAAGCCGTCTGCTGCCTAGGAGAGTGGCAGCAGGTGTGAAGTTATTTTTCCTGTTTCCCTGTCTGTCTTTCCTTCCCCTCTTGTTGTTATTATTGCAGTGGTTGGGACTAGTGGTTGGGAACATCTCCCTATTGAGGGTTAACATCAGGGACAGAGAGGGTCTAGGTATCCTGCTCGGTGACGGGGTGAAAGAACCTGTACAGGGATGGTAGGGAGACCAGGCACAGCCGCAGGTGAGTGCAGGAGGTCACCTCTTCCTCGTTCCTTATGAGTAGGGCCATCTGCTGTGTTTGTCTTCCCCCGGTGCCTCCCCATTCTGTTGAGTGTAGTGCTCTGGACACCGTTGGTCTGTGCGTCCCTGTCACACACTGTATCCTAGTCTGTGGCGTAATACTTGCTTGCTTAGTCGCAGGGGGGTAACTACAACAGGTTGAGGAGTTGCAATCGCACCCGGGCCCTGGAGCCTAGGGGTCCCCAATAGTCCCTTTGGCCTATAGAAAAACGACTAAAGATATTAAAGATTTGGGGCCCTGTTAGAGCTTTCGCATTGGGGCCCATGAACTTCAAGTTATGCCTCTGTGGTGCGCTGCTCATGCAGGTAGCCACATACTTCTCTAAATGCACAGCTGGGTTTCCACAGCAGGTACCTACTACATACAACACCTTCCACCCCGCCACAGTAGGGGGAGCCCAACTTGCTGCCCTTAGGCAAGATCCCCTATAAATACTGCTGCAGGGGGAGGAGTTAGTCAGAGTGTGCAGACGCCAGGAGAGCTGCGAGGACGTCCTGGTGGTCGGTGCTGCGATTAGACCCGGAGTGGCCCTTCTAGATTCCGCAAGCCTGAGTGGGACTGAAGGCGAGGAGCTTAGGACAGAAAAGGGAGCGAGGAGCTTGAGAGAGTTCGTCCCAGGAGAAGCACCGGATATTGGGGATCTGCACCTGTGGGACACTATAGGACCACAGAAAACCCTGTCGCACCGCGGAGACCTCGGCTACCCGGTATCCTCTGTGGGTCAAGAGAGGGAGCCAGGAACAGCAGGGCAAAGCCGCAGTGTTCAGAGAAGGTCATCCCGGAGACCGCACAGGAGGAGAGGGAACACTACAGTCAGGAAGAGAGAGGAGGCAAGTCAGGCTGCAGGCAGTCTGTGCTTCATCCATCACTATAGAGCAGAGGAGGCCTTATTCCCACTTGCTGTGAGGACCCACTGTGCAACCTGTCCACCCGTCAGTGTCCTGGACATATTTACCTGCCTAACATCAGTAAAAGGTAAAAGAGACTTTCCTGCGTGTGTGTAACCTTCTTCTCCACTCCCAGTGCCTCCATAGTCTGCTCCAGTACTCCCTATACAATACCAGCTCCATTCCAAGCTGTCCCTCCTCACTACGTTGCCCAGGAGGTCCCAGTCCTACCTGCAGAGAACTACACCATCTCAGCCGCAATACCACCGACCTCCGGCGGACTGTGGCGGCGCTGGTGCTACTTCACCAGGAACTGCAGGTGGCGTCACGACAACACACTGTACATAATCCACTATAAATATCACCCCCTTTTCAAAAGATACCCCAGGACACAGAGTCAGGCGCGGCCTCCATCCCCTGTGACAACCGGATAGTTAACCCTTGCCGCCTGACGCCTGAGTACCCCAAAGCCTTGGCGCTACACCTCTGTTTAGTAGATTACAAACCATGTTTCCAATCAGAATGGCATGCACCACGGCGCATTGTTCAAGGCAACCCACACATATGTGAGATGGGAATAACTCCTTTAAAGTGCATTTCTAGTGAAGATAGTATTATACAGTTTATCAGTATAGTAAAGGGGAAGGGATGCTCATGACCGTGCAATGGCTGCACACAGTGCAGGTTTTCAGGATTTCCTTAGCATTCAACAATTGGTAATCATCTCAATCTCCAGGCCTTGGGGGCCGCACACATTGCAGGTTTGGGTGTCAGTACTATGAGGGGATAGGATCTGGATGTGGTCAAAAAGGTTGGGGACCTCTGCTCCCTACAGCGCCACCACAGGAGAAATGAGGAATTACCTAGTGCCGTCAATAAAGCCGCCATTATCATAGGTCACAATGTGGTATCAGTGGTGGAGACCTATATGGAATCCCAGGATAAGACACCATCAGAGTCTACACAACACAATCTCACCCTCCTTCTATCTGGTGCATTTTACAGACTGAGCTGAAAATGTTAACAAAGCGATTAAGTGGTAATCCTCTGTGTACAAACTGCTCACAGGTTGTTTATGGAGCTAATGCCGCCTAATCTTAGAGGTGCTTGTTAAGTGTTTGATCTCTACAAAGCAAGTGACAGCCTTTCATTTGTTAAAATAGTGACTACTGTACACTGCCTCTGGGGTCCTGGGCTCAGGAGCTGACTAATTACCATGCAAATGAAGGCAAATCCTCATTCCAGGGTGTCAATGTCAGTGGAAGGCTGAGAAGTTTACCAAAGGCCCAGAGATGAAGCCACGGCAGGCGCATCATCAGACCATAACAACAGTGGGACATAAACACTAGGCCAAACTGGAGACCTCACCGCCGGTGGGACATGAGCACTATGGCCAGACTGGAGACCTCACCAACAGTGGGACATGAGCACTATGGCCATACTGTAGACCTCACCGCCGGTGGGACATGAGCACTATGGCCAGACTGGAGACCTCACCAACAGTGGGACATGAGCACTATGGCCAGACTGGAGACCTCACCAACAGTGGGACATGAGCACTATGGCCATACTGTAGACCTCACCGCCGGTGGGACATGAGCACTATGGCCATACTGTAGACCTCACCGCCGGTGGGACATGAGCACTATGGCCAGACTGGAGACCTCACCAACAGTGGGACATGAGCACTATGGCCATACTGGAGACCTCACCAACAGTGGTACATGAGCACTATGGCCAGACTGGAGACCTCACCAACAGTGGGACATGAGCACTATGGCCATACTGGAGACCTCACCAACAGTGGTACATGAGCACTATGGCCAGACTGGAGACCTCACCAACAGTGGGACATGAGCACTATGGCCATACTGGAGACCTCACCAACAGTGGTACATGAGCACTATGGCAGGCCATACTGGAGACCTCACCAACAGTGGTACATGAGCACTAGAGCTGGCCAGACTGGAGACCTCACCAACAGTGGGACATGAGCACTATGGCCATACTGGAGACCTCACCAACAGTGGTACATGAGCACTATGGCAGGCCATACTGGAGACCTCACCAACAGTGGTACATGAGCACTATGGCAGGCCATACTGGAGACCTCACCAACAGTGGTACATGAGCACTATGGCAGGCCATACTGGAGACCTCACCAACAGTGGTACATGAGCACTATGGCAGGCCATACTGGAGACCTCACCAACAGTGGTACATGAGCACTTGGCAGGCCATACTGGAGACCTCACCAACAGTGGTACATGAGCACTATGGCCATACTGGAGACCTCACCAACAGTGGTACATGAGCACTATGGCCAGACTGGAGACCTCACCAACAGTGGGACATGAGCACTATGGCCATACTGGAGACCTCACCAACAGTGGGTACATGAGCACTATGGCCAGACTGGAGACCTCACCAACAGTGGGACATGAGCACTATGGCCATACTGGAGACCTCACCAACAGTGGTACATGAGCACTATGGCAGGCCATACTGGAGACCTCACCAACAGTGGTACATGAGCACTATGAGCTGGCCAGACTGGAGACCTCACCAACAGTGGGACATGAGCACTATGGCCATACTGGAGACCTCACCAACAGTGGTACATGAGCACTATGGCAGGCCATACTGGAGACCTCACCAACAGTGGTACATGAGCACTATGGCAGGCCATACTGGAGACCTCACCAACAGTGGTACATGAGCACTATGGCAGGCCATACTGGAGACCTCACCAACAGTGGTACATGAGCACTATGGCAGGCCATACTGGAGACCTCACCAACAGTGGTACATGAGCACTAGGGCTGGCCATACTGGAGACCTCACCAACAGTGGTACATGAGCACTATGGCAGGCCATACTGGAGACCTCACCAACAGTGGTACATGAGCACTATGGCAGGCCATACTGGAGACCTCACCAACAGTGGTACATGAGCACTAGGGCTGGCCATACTGGAGACCTCACCACCGGTGGAACATAAGCACTAGAGCTGGCCATACTTCAGACCTCACCACCGGTGGGACATGAGCACTAGGGCTGGCTATACTAGAGACCTCATCACCGGTGGGACATGAGCACTATGGCCAGACTGTAGACCTCACCAACAGTGGGACATGAGCACTATGGCCAGACTGTAGACCTCACCACCTGAGGTACATGAGCACTAGAGCTGGCCATACTTGAGACCTCACCACCGGTGGAACATAAGCACTAGGACTGGCTATACTAGAGGCCTCACCACCGGTGGGACATGAGCACTAGAGCTGTAAAGAAGAGGGAAGAGAATGTGAGTAGGTTGTGGTCAGGCAGGGGTAGAGATGAGTTAGAGAGGTTAGATAGGGAACAGCATGTGGCCATTTTTTTGAGTGAGGCCAAAGGAGGAAATGAGTGTTAGAAGCTTAAGGCCCTGTCACACATAACGATCGCTCCAGCGATCCCGACAGCAACAACGACAACGGGATCGCTGGAGCGTTGTTACGTGGTCGCTGGGGAGCTGTCAAACAGGCAGATCTCCCCAGCGATCAGGGAGCTGGGAGCCACCTCCCACATCGCTGAAGACAATGTCAGCATCCTCCCTGCTTAGTGCTGCCTGTAAGCAGGGAGAACGCTGGTAACTATGATAAACAGCGGGTATCTAAGCAGCGCATGCTGCCTGGATACCCACTGTTTATCATAGTTACCAGCGTTCTCCCTGCTTACAGGCAGTGCTAAGCAGGGAGGACGCTGGTAATCATGGTAAACACCGGCTATCTAGGCAGCGTGCGCTGCCTGGATACCCGGTGTTTACCATGGTTACCAGCCAGTGAGGTCACTGATCGCTGGTTTCTCACTGTCACACGCAGCGATGCGTGCTGACCGGCGGGAAACCAACGATCAAAAAATGACCCGCAGCATTTTGCAACGATCAGCGACTTCACAGCAGGGGCCTGATCGCTGCTAAGTGTCACACAGAACGACATCGCTGGAGAGATCGTTGTAACGTCACAGTTACAATGATCTCTCTAACGATATCGTTATGTGTGACTGGGGCTGAGTGGGAATTGTCAATAGGGATATTGAAGTCACCCATGATGATGTTGGGGATGTCAGCGGAAAGGAAGTGAAGTAGCCAGGTGCTGGAGTGGTCAAGAAAGTCGGTGGCTGTGGGGCCGGTAATGACAGCCAGCTGGAGGGTGAACCTAAGTACTTCATATCCTTTGAGACAGTTGAGTTTTTCTGTGTAGTCGTCTATTTTTGGTGAATTATTGGGGTTTATGGAGCCACTAGTTTTCCCTTCTTGCTTCTGACCCTTCTGGGTGATACTCTTGGTAGCCTTTGTCTTTCCCATCGATGAGACTTTCTCGGTTGCGTTGAGTTGATTGTTGTTTCCTGACATAATTCTAGTCTTTTGCTTCTCCTAGATCCAGTGGTTTCTTTATATGATCGTTTAAAGACAACCCATCATCATAATAATGAGCGCATATCCCAGGCGGAATTAAAGGATGACAGACCCTGTTATTTACCATCTCACCCGCTCAAAGTATCATTGCAAAACCCTGAACGTTCTTTGGCTGAACAGACAACCTTTGTGTGGAATCTCTCCGACCTCTCGCGGAGGGTCACAGGTGATGTCACTTCTGTGCCCCTAACAAGGTCTCATAGAAAGGTTTTAATTATAGGGAATGAGAGCATGGATTGCCAGAAAGAATTCCGGTGCCGTGCGGTGACCACAGCGTCCTCTCTCTGATGGAGAGCATTAATCATGAGACAAAGTATCTGGACACCATTAATGAGTTTCTATGATTTATAATTCTGGGCTTTCATATCATAGCCCCTTTGGGTCACTCTTTGGTTTAGTCTACCCAGGCAATGCGTTAACAAATCTGGAGTGTCAGGGTATCGAAACACCACGAGGATTTCACCTGTCCACAGATGTAGATGGTGATGTGTGGCAATGTGGCACCCCTGAGCTCTGGTCGTCACAGCGGTATTTAAGGTCATCGGTTCTAATGCTACATCCGAGGAGAATTGAGGTGCCCTATGCTAGACACTCGAAGCATTCACATGTGGAGCCCACTGGGACGGGGTACTCGTTACCGGACCGGGGTACTGGTGGGGATGTCACGGAGGTCCTGGTCCGGATCGTGTCCCAGGTTCTCACAAGTAAAAGGGGTATTTACAAGGATAATATTTGTCATGATGCCACCCACGGGTTGTGGTCAGTGATGGGACCACCGCTGCAGCGCTGCTCTGCCAGGAGGACGGATGGATGATGGGGCTGCAGCCAGATGGATGAGCCCGCCGTGGGTCGGGCTGCTCCTGACAGGGTAAAAGGTATGCAAAGTTCAATATACCTGGAATCAGACATGGACACTCAGGCAGGGTTCACCGGGTTTACTTGTCAGTTCTTCAGACAATTTACAGCACTTCTCAGTACAATTCTCAACACAGTTCACAGTCAGTTAACTCCGGTAACACTGAACCCTCTGCAGCCAGGCTGTCACTCTGAGGGTACCTTTACACGCCGCTACTGGCGGGTGGCTACAACCAGCTACTTCACGTGCACGAGCACGCACAAACGGTTACAAACGGTAATCGCACCACCTTTACACGCTGCAACAAGGTGCGCTACAGTAGGTTACATCTCTCTCTAGATACACCGCCGGGTGTCTCCAGTTACCTTCTGCAGAGCACCGTCCCTCATTTACACACCGCTACAACAAGCTAATATGGGTGGACCTGGTGCAGCAGGGACAACACATAGGCGTGCCACAATTGTGGATTACGAGACGTCCGTACGCTGATAGGACAAAGCAATAATACCATGATTGGCCAGGCATCTCAGGAGGCTGATTAATACAGCACGCTCGAGCAATTGTGTAGTGTGACTGGTCAGCTCCTTAAATATGCCGCCCTATGCAGCGACTACCAATCGTAACGCAGGAGCTTCCACCAATGATCGCTGAAGGGGGCGCGGACACCCGGAGCCTGTGTCACGCCCAGCTACATACCAGGTACATAGCCTGGTGTCGACACATCCCTTCTGTTGCTTCTTTACACGCCGATACAGGTCGCTACAATCGCCTGGGTAGCCACCTGTTTCAGGGCAGTGCTCGGAAACAGGTGCCGCTACTGCCGGGTGGCTACAATCGTCTTCACACGCCGCTACCACGGGTTGAATTGCCCGTGCAAGATACATTTCTCGCATGTATCCGGTTGTAGCCACCCGCCAGTATCGTCATGTAAAGGTACCCTGAATCTCCTTATAATCCTAATAATATTGTCATGCCACCACAGACGGAGGGGACTAGTGGACACACTAGACCACGGAGATACCGTGAAGGCTGATACCAGAAACGAGCCGGACAAGAGTCAGATAATGAATAGGGTTTATTGATTACAATAAGGTATTGATCCCCAAGGGAATTCCACAGGACCAGAGCACCGGGGTCCCCTTAAGGGTGCACAAAAAGGGTTACCCCTATGCAGGGATTCCTCCAAGCGCAACCAGAGAGGGTCCAATGAACCAGTCAACCTGGGTCTGACCCAAGTCGGAACAGGACAAGGAATCCAGGGGACCGGAGGAGAAGGCAGTGACGGAGCTTGGTGTAGCCGAAGGTTTTGGGAGGTAGCCAGGGACCAGCGAGGGTGGTACAGATCTGCAGGTGAATGGACAGGAGAGATCCAGCACTGAAATCAAGAGAAAGACACGTAAGGATCACAGAGGACAGAAGAATCTGCATGCACTGCTAGAGACCTGGGCTGACAACTTAGACTAGCTATGAAGTTGCCCAGGCACCTCCATAGGAAGTGAGGGCCTTAAGAACCCACCAGTCCTCCCATTGGCTGAGAGGTGGTGATAGGAAAAAGGGCATACTGGCCCTTTAAATATACAAAGTGCGGTGTGCGAGCTCCCTATACACGTTCCCCCCGCCACCAGGAAGTGAGGAGGCGGGGGAGAATTGCTGAGGAGCCGCCGCGGCCGGGGAGGTCACCGTGGGAGCACGAAATTGGAGAGTATGCCTGCCAGGTACAGCCGGATGAGACCCAATCCCCCTGCGTCCCGACAGGGGCCCCACTGCCCGCAGAGTTACAAATATGAGTATACCTAGTAGATAGAAGCAGGCCAGTAATCGTAGTGATGCAGTGTCGTTCCAGGGATGTCCCAGTGCTGCTGTGATGCACACCCAGGCTATGGGGTACTTGGGAACCGGGCCGGGGGCGGTCTTTCGGGGATCACAGTAGTTGTGACCTGGTCCCGTGGCCTGGGATCAGTCCAAAAAGGGGTATATTTACAGGGGATTTGTCGTGACGCCACCCAGCGTATGTGGTTAATAGACAGTGACTTGGGGCAGTGTTCAGGGTAAGCCCTCCTCGGGTAGGGCTGAAGGTCCCCAGGGCAGGAGGGATGGTTTGGAGGGATTGTTGAAAGGGGCTTTGTGACGGATTGTGCTGGGTAAAAGTCACAAACTTTGCTGCAGCTTCTCCAGTCAGTGTGCAGGGCTGACAGGCTGTGGCTCCTCAGGTGGGACTTTTCTGTGACGCAGCAAGTATATGTGGCGCCCCTGCGTTCAGGAGGCCACAAAAGGGAACTGCAGCCAGGCAAGTAGGACAATTGTTGCACATCAACACCCTCACAGCCCACACAACCCACGTGCAGTAGATGGTAGCATCCAGCCCTAAGATTGGAGACTCTAGGCAAGCGAGGGGTGGTGGATTTAGAGGAGTGGGTTGGGCACACACGTAGTCAGGTGACTTGACAGTAGAAATAGTGAGGGGGAGGAGGAAGGAGTCAGAAGGCCGGAGTGAGCCGAGCAGAACAGATCAGCAGCAGGCTGAGGAACACGGCACAGGCCAGAAGACAGCAGAAGGTTGAGCTAAGCTGAGCAGCAGAAGGAAGCACACGTCCTGGCAAAGTGGGGTGTAAGGAGCGCAGAATCTGTACCGAGCCAGTGTGAGCCAGAGGAGAGAGAAAGCCTATCCGGAGCCAGTACCCCCAGGAGTGTGCAGGGAAGAGAGGGACGGTGATACCCGGGCCCTAGAACCACAGTGAAGTGACCGACTGCAGGCGGAGTAGCCCTCCTATGAAGCTGAGAGACGCAGAGGGGAAGAGCCTGGTAGAGCCTCAGACTTGAGGACTGCTGGAGGCTGGGCTGAGTAGAGTGTCGGCTCTAGAGGGGACCGTAGTTTTACCCGGATCCTCAGACAACACGACGGGGGACCACAGCTCCACGTTAGGGTCCCTACCCCAAAGGACAGGCAGCTCAGTGACGACGAGGAGGACCCACAGGGACCCGAGTCACCAGCATTCTGTCCGGAGTTACACACAACCAAGTGAACCCAGAGAACGTAAACAGCCTGGAAAGGACACAGAGACCGTGTGAGGGGTCACAGAGAGAGAGACCTGGCTGCAGAGAGTAAGGGAACCCCGGAGGGGAGAGTGTGCCCGTGTACTTGAACTGAGACTTGTAAGAACTGTAACTGAAGTGTAAGCTGTGCTGAGAGTTTTGAGAGTAAACACGGAGACCCTGAATCTGCCTCCCTTGTCTGATTCCATCTGCTTAAGTGACATTCCCTCCGTACAGGATTACAACAAGCCCTCCACCTGCAGATCCACAGCCTGTCAGCACCAGCACTGAAGAGAGATTCCTGCAGCGTCCGCACAGTAAGTGTACCGAACACTCCACAATAGACTTCAACCCTTACTGCCCCGGGGAATACAGTTCTACCCACTGGAACTATTCCATCCACGCTGCTATTCCATCATCCCCGGAGGTTCTGCAGCAGCGGCGGCCCCATCACGGGCCGCATAAAGTGGGTGGCGTCTCGACTGACAATCCCCTGTAAATATTCCCCCTTTTATTGTCGACACGGTCCGGACCAGAACCACCTGTGACTTCCCCAGCAGTAGCAGACCGGTCCGGTACAGAGTACCCCTGTCCCCGTGGGCCCGACATATAGAGATCCGTTACAGGGCACAGTGCAATAGATGTAATTAACACACACAGACTCCTGATAGCCGTTTTTCAGTCTGTTTACTGGAGTTGAAGTAGTTGTTATAAGCTGTTCCTGGAGTCTGGAGAGCAGTTCAGGGTATTTCTCACCCGGCCGGGTCGTATTGGCTTCCTCACTGTGTTTGCGTAGTGGCCCTGCAGTTGCTTCAGCTAGGCTACCGGCCAGGGGCGTAACTGCAATAGATGCAGGGGTTGCGATCGCACCCGGGCCCTGCAGCTTAGGGGGGCCCCAAAAGTCTCTTTGGCCTATAGAAAAAGACTAATACTATTAAAGTTTTGCAATAATTGGGGGCCCCGTTGGAGCTTTCGCATCGGGGCCCCTGGCCCTGAAGTGCTACCACCCCTGTCTTTGTCTGCATCTACCAGTATGACAGGCAACTCGAGTCCTTCACTTTTGCACCCCACCTGGGAAGTCAGTATTTCTGGATTCTATATGTTGCTGTGTCCCTGGTACCATGTAGCTGCAGAATCTGCAGTCCCCCACTTTTCGATGTTGACTGCCGGTGTGTCTGAACCTGCACAGTCTCGGACTCCGGTGTCCGTTCTTGTGGTGTTCCTCTGCAGAGGGGAAGCACAGGGTGACGCAGCCCCTCCCAGTAAGTTTCTGTCTCTCTCCTCATTCCTCAGGCCCTAGCCTTAGGCCTAGAACAAGTTAGCAATCCTGGGACGAGCTAAGCAGCTTTCAGTCCACCAGGATGTCTTCACAGTGCTGCCCCGCACTGCACTAAGCTACTCTTCACAGTCCTCACAGGAACTGCACTCTTCACAGCCCTCCCAAGAGCTGAACTGAACTTGTTGCTCCTCAGACCAGAATATATAGGGGAGCTCCCCCTGAAACCGGGCTTGGTCTCCCCCTTCTGTCTGGGAGGTGTTGGTGTTGTTTGTGTGTTGCCTGAGTGGAATACCCCTTACTGCTCTCTGGTGACACCTAACAATGGCGACACTGTGGCAATGTAACTCTGGGGTGCCACATTCCCTCTCAGTGAAAGACAGTACACCGGGACTGTGGCAATTCTTCAACAAATAACATATATAACAATTTAAATGTACAGAGTCTTAAAAGTAAAAATTACAAAAACCAATAAAATATAAAAATAGTCCAAAAGAGTTTAAAAGTAGTCTCTCCGGTGATTAGTTCATTTCCCACCGGGGCTGGTGAATATTATGTACAAGAATGTCTTTACCACAACCAGTCCAGTGGTATATTATGGTCCATTTTTAAATAAAGTTCAAGAATATGTGAAGAATTCATACAGGAAAGCCTCTATAGGTACTGGGCTTACTGTTTTAACGTTACACATATAAATAAATATACAAACAAGGTCCCTACGGGTGTCTCACTCCAGGCCATAAGTGCTGCAGGTCTCTTGGCCCTCGGGTCACCGCATAATGTGGCCAAGGTCTCACGCTCCGTAATTAGCACCTTACGCCACTCTCTCCTTACCCTTTCTGTACACTATGTATACCGGGTTCTATTCTTACTGTATTTACACTACAACATATGTACATTACTGGCATTCACTTTTTAACTTCTAATCTTTGTAGCGAGCTGGTAACTGACCCTGTGTACTACGTAGTAATCTCCTTACTACAAGTGTACCGGGTGTACTCAGTGCTAGACTATGTGCAGAACTATACCTTTCAGATATTTCTGGTTCTGATGGGGGTAGAGATCTAACAGTAGGACTGGCAAGTTCACTGGGCTCAGGAATCTGTTCCTCCTGTTCTTCCTCTACGGGTTCAACTTCCAGTTCTTCTAATCTTGGGACTTCTTGTTGCTGCACGGGTTCAGGTGGTAGTGCAGGCACTAGTTTAGGTTCTGCCACTTGATGAAATGCGAGCATTGGGACTAATACTGCTCCATGATAGTTTGTCCAGGTTTTTGGAAAATCTTCTAAGACTGTATGGAACACATCTTCTTCTTCTTTCTTAGATTTATCTGGTATAATTACAGGATCTTCTGGTGTCTTCAGGGTTTCAGGACACAACTTCAAGTGGTCTCTGGATACTGCTGAGGATGTCTTGCCTTCATGTCTGCTGATTAAACATTTTTTAGTATTGTCAAAGTTTGATGGGAGAACAGTGTATGGCATTGATTCTCATTGATCATCCCATTTGTGAGTCCTTCTGTTCCTTTTTAAACTTGTTCACTAGGTTGCATAGGAGCTGCTGAAGCATGTTGGTTGAAGGTTCTTTCTTGCTTCTCTCTTGCTTGCTGGAGACTTCTTTCTACACATTCTTCGACTTGTAGATACTTCTGTTTACGTAGGGTATCCCAATTGGTTGAATCTGAATCTTCTGCATCTGGTTTGACAATTCCCATATCCAAATCAATTGGTAGCTTTCCGGGTCTTGCTCTCATAAGATAAGCTGGAGTACAATTGGTTGAACTCAGTGGAATATGGTTGTACAAATCTACCAAGTTGGGTAACTTCTCTGGCCATTGATTCCTTTCTGATGCTGGTAATGTCTTTAAGAGGTCAATTACGATGTGGTTCATCTTCTCACGTAAACCATTTGTCTGTGGATGATAAGCTGTTGTCCGAATCTTCTTACATCCATACATGTTACAGAATTCTTGGAATAACTGAGATTCAAATGTTGGTCCTTGATCCGCTAAGACCTGTTCTGGATAGCCATGAAGTCTGCAAAAGTACGTCTGGAATGCTTTCGCTGCAGTCTTTGCTGTAAGATCTTTTACTGGTACCACCACAAGGAAACGAGAATAGTGGTCCACTATTGTCAAGATGTAGCCAGATCTGCTTGCTGTTAATTTGACGTGGTCTATTGCTACTAATTCCAGTGGCTGCTTGGTGATTATGGACTTGAGTGGAGCTCTCTCATTCTCTTGATCCTTCCTCCTTAGGTTGCACGGGCCACATTTTCTACAATACTCCTCAATTGACTTTCTCTTGCCAACCCAGTAGAATCTTTGTCTTAAGAGCACCTCCAACTTCTTCCATTCAAAATGTCCTTCACCGTCATGGTAAGCTTCTAAGACCATCTTAGTGTCGTTCTTGGGAACTATGATCTGTCAGACCAACTCATGAGTCTTGGAATTCACATGTCTTCTGCACAACTTCCCTTTATGCAGGAATAATCTGCCTCTTTCCTTCCAGAGTTGATGAGCTTCTGCTGGAGCGTTCAGATCAGGGTATGCAACCTTCATGTGTCAACAGTCTTTTGATTAGTCCCACAGGTAGATCACTGTCTTGTACATCAGTCCTTCCATGGTGCAATAAGGGGTTAAGCGTCGCGTGTTGATGCTTCTGGTGCACACTTGTTGCTTTAGGGTGGTGAAAGGCCGGTAGCTCTATCTCTTCCAGCTCCTCCAGTTCCTCTTCCACGTCTCCTAAGTGTGGCATCTGGGATAAGGCATCTGCATTCCCATTCTTGCGACCTACGCTGTATTTGATGTTAAAGTCGTAATTAGTCAGCCGGGCTATCCATCTCTGCTCCAACGCACCTAATTTTGCTGACTCAAGGTGTGTTAACGGATTGTTATCAGTGTAGATGGTAAACTTTGCAGCTGCCAGGTAATGTTTGAAACGTTCAGTTACAGCCCAAAGTACTGCCAGTAGTTCTAACTTGAAGGAGCTGTAATTCTCGGGATTTCTTTCCGTAGGCCGGAGCTTCCTGCTTGCAAAGGCAATAACTCTCTCTATGCCTTCTTGCATCTGCGACAATACTGCTCCTAGTCCCACATAGCTGGCATCCGTGTTCAGAATGAAGGGTTGATGGTAGTCAGGATATGCCAGGATCTCTTCTCCCGTCAAGGTTAACTTCAGCTTCTTGAAGCATTCTTCTCTTTCATCACTTCACTGGAATGGAGGACTTCGGGCTGAAGACTTCTTAGACTGTCCTACCAGGACGTCTTGTAGAGGAGCTGCTAGTTTGGTGAAGCCTTTGATAAATCTTCTATAGTAGCCTACTAGCCCCAGGAACTGCCTCACCTCTTTCACACTGGTGGGTCTTGGCCAATCCCTTATCACTGTAACCTTCTCAGGATCCGGTGCTACTCCTTCTGAGCTCACTACATGTCCCAGGTACTGTACCTTTGGTTTGAGCAGGTGACAGACACTTAGATGGCTTGAATTTCATTCCATACCGGACAAGGCGTCAAACACTTCTGCTAGGTGTTGTAGATGCTCTTGATACATCCAAGTACAGGAGGACAGTTTTGAAGTTCTTGTGTCCTAAGCAGCACTCCATTAGTCTCTGGAATGTACTGGGTGCGTTGCAGAGTCCAAACGGCATACAATTGAACTCACAGAGGCCCATTGGCGTGGTGAACGCTGTCTTCTCACGGTCAGCCTCTGCCACAGGAACCTGCCAGTACCCACTAGTCAGATCCGAGGTGGAAAAGTATTTAGCAGATGTTAATGCGGCTAATGATTCTTCTATTCTGGGTAATGGGTATGCATCCTTGTGTGTAATGCGGTTGATCTGCCGGTAATCTACTTACATTCTCATGGGCCCATCCTTCTTTTTCACTAGCACTAAAGGTGCTGCCCAGGGGCTACAACTGTCTTTTATTACCCATGCTTCCTTCATCTCTTTGAGCATGTCTTTAGCACATTGGTAGTGAGCGGGTGGTACGGGTCTATACCTCTCTTTTATGGGTGGATGACTACCTGTGGGTATGTTGTATTCTACCCCTTTGATCTGCACAAAGTCTAGAGGGTGTTTGCTGAAGATCTGCTCGTACTCCCTCACTACCCGGTATACTCCATGCTTTTGATGGGAGGGTGTAGAACTGGTACCCACATGTAATTTCTGGCACTTACAATCCGCCTGACATGACGGGTTCAATGGTTTAACTGTGGTGATGGCGTTGTTATCCACGGTGTATAATTTAGCCATGGTAGCATACTTTGGTAATGCCACCTCATCTTCCCCACAATTTAGAAGGCTTAATGGCACTCTTCCCCGGTGTACCTACCCCTCTGGCTGTCAGTATAGTGGGTCTACTGTCTGAGTACACGGGTTCTACCAGGGCTTGATAGTCTCGCCCTCTGATGCCTATTGCGGCTCTACACCAGACCATCATTTCAGTTTTGGGAGATATTACAATGGGTATTGGATCACTTACCCTTGCACTGCCAATCTCTCCACCTGACAACTCTACCTGCTGCTTCATCATCAGAGCTTCCGTCTGCTCTCTCCCCTGACATATCCGTCTGCTCCGTCCCCTGACAACATTTCAACAATTCTACCTCTCCTCAGGCGCGGAAATCACAGTCTCACACAAACTGAGCTTCAATCGGGTTTACTTCACTTTCTCAGCAGATGTTCAATTAACAGTGCAGTGGCGGCTCCGGTAGTTGAAAGCAGCCAGGACGGCTTGTCCAAATCACTCCCTTTCGTGTTCCATTCGGTCTGTCTGCACGATAGCTACGATCCAGCTGCCACAGGCTTTAGGTGAGCGACCTGCCGGGTCCCCTAGCCCTAGTACAGCGGCCTTCTTTTCGCTGCGCTGAAGGTTGGCTCTCAGGACATAAAGACTCCGCACCCCGCCGGTGTTTGTGGTTGGAGCGTAAAGTGTCCGGGCCACTTCCTCAGAGACAGCACCCTGGTTTTGGCCCCAGTCCCTTAGCGTCCCCGCTAATTCGAACACACCTGGGACTCCTTCTGTCTCTCCCTACGGTCTGCTGCCCGGGACCCGGACAAGCCTCATGGTGGCACAGGCTGCCGGGTCTGTGTTCTTTCAGTCCCGTGTGATGTTCTCTCCTCTCCTTCTGACTGAACTTGACTCTCTGGTAGTACTTGGCTGACTGGCTACTTTCGAGCCCCAGGCTTTGGGGTACTCGGGTATCAGGCTCCAAGGGGTTAACGCTCCTGTGTCACGGGAAGTGGTGGCCACGCCTGATCCCGTGCCCTGGGGGGCTTCTTTGAAAAAGGGGTTATATTATTTACAGGGGATTTTATATACAGTTGTCGTGACTCCATCTGTAGTTTCTGGTGAGGAGTCACCAGCGCCGCCACAGTCCGCCGGAGGTAGATGGTAATGCGGCTAGTTGGCAAAGTCCTCTACAAGTAGGGCTGGACCTCCGAGGAAGCGTTCCTGAAAAGGGAACAAGTTCATGCAGGAAAGGAAACACGGGCAGAGGCAAAGTCACTTTTCTCCCGGTTTCTTTACTGTTGGTTGTAGCAGTAGCAGTTACCGTTCACAGCTCAGCACTTTGGATGTCACAAGAACAGGTAGCTTAATGGGTGGCTGCAAGTGGATCCCAGGTGGTATGGTGGAGGCCTTGGTGTACCTTCGTTAACTAACCCGTGTCCGTTCTTCCCCGCTTTGGATTGATCTATACCCAGTAGCTCCGTGTAAGTAGTACCTGGAGGCTCCTCCCTTGTTGGTGAGGAAGCAGGCAGACCTCTCTGTTGGCAGGGTGCTGTGGCTGATAAACAAGCCACAGCAGCCGGTTGCCGACTGCAAGCTGGACTTGGCCGATTCCTAGGGCCCGGCGTTCCCCTGGGTGGACTGGTGTATCCCCTGGAGTATGGACGCCGCACTCTGAGGATCTCCCTTTTCTCTCTAGGGCCCGTACTTCTCTTGTCGGCCGCCCTCTTTTAGGACCTCCTCAAGGTCCCTTCTTCTCTCCTCCGGTGCGGCTTATAACCGACCCGGTGTGACCTTCCGCCTCGTTCCACGTTAGCTGATCTTTCTAATATCTTTCCTCCTCTATCTCTCCTCCTGGTCCCTCAGCTGAGAGATCTAGCAGCAAAGACCAAAAGAAAGACCTACTTGTTCCCCCTAGAGGTGAATTTATTCCCTCCCACCCTATACTAATGTGGGAGTGCTGGGAATGGGTCCTACCCACCATCATAGGGTCCACCTGCAGCTGGAGTGTGTACGGGTGTAATACTCCTCTGTGACGCCTGCATTGGTGGGGCGCCACACTACCTGAACTTAGTGTTGTCTAGCTTTGTTGCCTCCCCTGACTAGGTCCTGTCCTAACTTCCCCAACCTCCACTTGTCTCCTCCCGCCATCCCGTTGCTGGGCATAGAGTCCCTAGTCTTGGGATCGAGAGTGTGTTGGGTGTGTTTGAGGTGATGGGACTTACCGATCCCAGGTGCTGCGCCATCTAGTGGCAAATGGTCTGCAGGGGTACCACACTCCCCCTGAGCAAAGGATAGCATGTCCTCGTGCTAGAACCGGATTAGATGGTACACATAAATTCAAACTTTTTTTTTAATGCATATAACAATAACATATTTACAATAAAGTGCTTCTTCTTCCCGGAACGGGAGGCTTGTAGCTTAAACGTTACATAACAAAAACGTATTTAGATTATTTAGATATACGGGTAGCGGTATGGATGTAGAAAAATTAGAAAAAGTGCAAACAGTTTGGCGATTGTCTTTTTCCCTATTGCCTCTTTGTCTTCGGGAACCCACCACAAGTAAAGCCCTAGAACATGCCCTGGGCGTGGTGACAGGGGCTAAACTGACCGGATCTTCGGCCACGCCAGTGGGTTCTTGAGCATTGCGGTCATAAGTGCAATTGTTCTGTTTAAGGGCAAACAGTTCAAATATACATTATCATATTTACATTATAAAAGCATACTATAAAACCAACAGAGAGCGCACCGGAGTGAGCCAACTATTTACATCTACAGTTCTGATTAGCGCAGTCCATGATCAAAATGTTCGTTAAACAAGGGTGACACACTCTTAGGAAAGCTTGGGGAAAAATAGGGAAATCAAGTGCTCGTACACAGTCTACAAGTCTGTTGCCGGTCTGGCTGGAATACCTCAGCAGTGGGGCGGCTATCTTACCTGTCTCGGGACTGGGCTCCGACTCGTCCTCATTCATCTCCTGGATCAGGGAAGCAGGGCGCGACGCCACTCACCACGCTGTTGCCCTTTCCACCAGCGAGTGCTGCCATTGCCCTCCGATGACAAGGTGGGCCCGCTCTAATTGGTGGCTAAATTTGTCGACCTCCGCTGACAAGAAAGCAGGATCCACCTCTGGTGGTTGACTGGCCTCTGGGGAACTGCGCAAGTCCGCTCCTTCCACCTCACGCTCCGCCATCTCTGGTGTCTCCCGAATCCTTGGTCTCCCGCAACTCTCTCCACTGCTCCTTGTGTCTCAATCCTTCTCTTCTCCCTCCCTTCGTGGGTGTCTCAGTTGTTCGGTGACGGCAGCAGCCACACCCTTGGGCGGGATTGTATAATTTATGGATCTCCCCTCCCAATGGCTGGAGGATGGAAGGGGTGTAGGCTGTTTTTCGCACCTTGTGCTGACCTGGCCCACGATGAGGGACTGCGGCACGCCCCTTTGTCAGCACATGTTTACAGTCTGTTACGGCCGCCATTGTTAAGGCCCCCCAAAAAATTGCAGTCTATTATGCGCACAAGACCCGGTTGTACTGGGTCTGTAGATCCTGTTTGTGATGCCAAAAAGCTGACTCGCCCCTGGCGGGGACCGTGGAGTACTCGGAACCAGGCCCTCTCGCCGTTGTCGGGGCATGATTGGTCCGTGATCCCCTCATCGGGGCGATCAGTATAAAGGGCGGATCAGAAAAATGAAGAAAAATAAAATAAAAGTTTAAATATAAAAGAGCTGCTGCTCTTGGGGTCGCTGGGGATGATGGGAGTAGCAGCAAAAATGGTTTCAGCTCTCCATGGGAATATCGGGTTCCCAGGGCAACCGAAAAGCCTGTGTTGGTGATTTAGGGAATAGGGGATCCAGAGGGGCTGTGCTGCTGGCAGAGTTCACAGTCACACTCAGGCAGGCCGGTGAACAAGTCTACCTCTCCTCAGTCTCACACAAACTAAGCTTCAATCGGGTTTATTTCACTTTCTCGGCAGATGTTCAATTTACAGTGCAGTGTCGGCTCCGGTAGTTGAAAGCAACCAGGATGGCTCATTCATGTCACCCCCTTTCGTGTTCCTTTCATGGGCCTCTCGGTCTTTCTGCATGCTAGCTACGATCCAGCTGCCACAGACTTTTGTGTGGACGACCTGCCGGGTTCCCTACCCCTTGTACGGCGGTCTTCTTTTCACTGCGCCGGAGATTGGGCCTTGTTTGGCACCCTGCCATTACAGGTAGCCACAGGACCACCTACGGCATGGATGGATTTCCACAACAGGTAACCCACATACACACAACACTTTCCACCCCAGAACAGTAGGTGGAGCTCCACCAGCTGCCTTTAAGCAAGATCCCCTATAAATTCCTGTGCTGGGGGCGGAGTTAGCCAGAGTGTGCAGTCGCTAGGAGAACTGTGAAGACGTCCTGGTGTGTCAGAGCCGTGCTAGGCCCGAGCCAGTTGACCAGCCTAGCCAGTGTGATGGCCTGCGAGGTCGAAGGCAAGACTTAAGGAGTAGAGGAGCTGACTGGGGGCAGAGGAGCCATACCGGTTCACCCCAGGAAGCAACCCGGACACCGGATTCTGAGTCTGCAGAAGAGCATCAAGCCCAGAAGAAACACTCCAGTCTCCAGGACACCTGTCATGCAACCAATAGGGGAGCCAAGCACCGCAGGAAAAGCCATAGCAGTAGGCCTCACAAAGGTTCTTGACACTACAGAAGGGGTGAGAGAAAGACACAGAGGAGGTCAGGCTTAGTTTCACACAGGTCACAGACTTCAACGATGGAAACGAGACAAGGAGGCCTTATCCAACACTCACTGTGGAAATCCAGAAGTGCCTCCCGACCACCTGGACCGTACCCTGGAAAGTGCCTGCCGTAACACCAGTAAAGGTACAGAAACGATTCACAGTGTGTGTGTGTCAGTTTGTCCATTCCTGAACCTGTCCGGCCTAGAGACTGTCGCCGCGGCCCGGCTTCCTAACTACCTCCCTGTGCAGATCCCCGTCACCTCATCACTGCCCCGAGGACCACGCTCCACCTGTGGGGAGCTGTACCACCCAAGCTGCCGTCCATCATCCCTGGAGGTCTGAAGCAGCGCTGGAGCCTTCACCAGAATCCACAGGTGACGTCACGAGACTTTTATTATTTTACCCATTATTCAGCTGACCCCCAGGGCTACGGGCCTGGGCACCAGACGCCGAGACAGCACCCCTATATCAACGCCTGGGTACCGAGTTCCCATAGACCCCTGAGCGGGTCACTCGGGTCATAAAGATCCCTTAGTGTCCCCGCTAATCTGAGCACACCTGGGTCTCCTTCTGTCTCTCCCTATGGTCTGCAGCCCGGGACCCAGACAAGCCTCATGGTGGCACAGGCTGCCGGGTCCATGTTCTTTCAGTCCCGTGTGATGTTCTCGCCTCTCCTTCTGACTGAACTTGACTCTCTGGTGGTACTTGGCTGACTGGCTACCTGAACTTGGTGTTGTCTAGCTTTGTTGCCTCCCCTGACTAGGTCCTGTCCTAACTTTCCCACTCTCCACTTGTCTCCTCCCGCCATCCCGCTGCTGGGCATGGAGTCCCTAGTCTTGGGATCGAGAGTGTGTTGGGTGTGTGTTTGGGGTGACTGGACTTACCGATCCGGGGTGCTGTGCCATCTAGTGGCAACCGGTCCGCAGGGGAGCCACACTGCATCACTGGGACATCCCTGGAATGACGCTGCAGCACTGGAACATCCATGGAACGATGCTGCAGCACTGGAACATCCCTGGAACGATGCTGCAGCACTGGGACATCCCTGGAATGATGCTGCAGCACTGGGACATCCCTGGAACGATGCTGCAGCACTGGGACATCCCTGGAACGATTCTGCAGCACTGAGACATCCCTGGAACGATGCTGCAGCACTGGGACATCCCTGGAACGATGCTGCAGCAGTGGGACATGCCTGGAACGATGCTGCAGCACTGGGACATCCCTGGAACGATGCTGCAGCACTGGGACATCCCTGGAACGACGCTGCAGCACTGGGACATCCCTGGAACGATGCTGCAGCACTGGGACATCCCTGGAACGATGATGCAGCACTGGGGCATCCCTGGAACGACCCTGCAGCAGTAGGACATCCCTGCAACGACGCTGCAGCACTGGGAAATGCCTAGAATGAGGCTCCTGCAGGAGGTGGGTTTGCGTGGATTTTATTTTAATTAATGACCTGAATTGATTAAGTTAGGGTCTATCTGTGGTGGAAAAAACCTTGAAAATAAAGTTTCAAAACGTGAAATTTGATAAGCGACATTTTCAGGATTCATCTCATCCTTTTGAGTGACTTGTATAGGATTTTAGCTGCATTTCTCAGTGATCCCGGATAACCCTGCACAACGGGGTGCACACACTTTAATGTAAATGTAGGAAGAAATCTGTGAAGTTAAGAAGCCGATTGTCCCCGGAGCAATAGCAGCTTTTCAGAAAGTTCCTTCGTGAGAGCAGAGATGATTGGCTCTTCCACCCTGGAAGTCTGAGACTTTCGCACACCCAGAACCACGATAATAGGATTGTGCTCCATGATTAGAAGCGTCTGACCCGCCAGGCCACGGCGGCCTCTTATCTATCCCGGGTCACGCGGCTCAGCAGGGGCCAGGCTCATGCATTTCTCACTCTATGAATAATTTCTCTTGACTTAAATCTGCATCGAATAATAAAATAATGTTATCAGTGACTCGTCTTTGAAATTCATATGAGCCCGAACGGATTTTTACCAAAGAAACGGGGCTGGAATTCTGAATAATGGATCTGAGATTAATGGGCTGCGAGCCGGCACAGCGAAGAGCCAATTAGAGCCCAGACCAACAGCTGAGGCGAGAAGAGGCCGCACGAGTCCGTGTCGGGGACTTTTCACAAATTGCTCCTTTATTAACTGGATTCATGACGGAATAATTATATCACTTACCCCCCCCCCCCCCCGGCAGACCCCCCCGCAGACCCCCCTCCCTGCCCGCGCAGTCACTGATGTAATAGGCCACCATCAATTATTAATTCCCCTCTGCAGCTGGAGGGTCCAATATTTAGGTCAAGATTGGAGAATATGTTGTGTTACCCAAACAGTTTTTGCCGTAATTGTAGCATTAAAGAGACTGTTGTGTTGCAAGTTGCAACTTGCAACATCTTGTGAGTTTTAAGGGTTTTAGACCAATCTCGGCCTCCTATGAAAAAGAGTGACCTGAGCTTAACGAGGTAGAAAAGTGCAAAAAGTGGGATGGAATCGTGAAAATTGCAACAGTAATGTTCTCCAGTTGACGTCGTTATTGTCCGACAATCTATGGCTCCGAGCAAGACTGATAGACAGTTATGTAAAAAGCATGCAAAGTAAGTGTGGTGCCCTTTCAGCTGGGGTGCCACAACTGGTCCTGCATGTAAGCCAATATGTAGTGTCATGCCTGGAGGTAAGTAGATAACACACTGCTAAGACACCCTAAACACACCCAACACATCTGAACTCCAATCAGAGGGCGCAGAGCAGAAGAGACCAACCTTAGGACAGTCCCCACCTCTAGTTGGAGGAAGGAGTTAGGTGAGGGGAGGGTGGCACTTAGGAGAGATCTAGTCAGAACACGGTGAACAGAAGTGCTAGGCCGTGGTGGGCCAGGCTAGATGAATCTGTGGCCAGCTGTGGAGGCTGGACAGAAGAGCTAGCTGTAAGGAGCCCCAAACTTGGCCAAGGATATATGTCTTTATGTCTAGTGGCTACCTTTGTGGACCTTTTTGAGGCTTACGGGGCTATTATCGAGCCCCAGGCCCTGGGGTACTCGGGTATCAGGCTCGGTGGTCGTTCTAGGGGTGTCACGGTGGCAGCGCCTGAGCCCGTGGCCTGGGTGACACTTCAATAAGGGGTGTATGTACAGGGGATTAGAGTTTGTCATGTGACACCACCTGTAGTACCTGGTGTTGGGTCATCAGTGCCATCACAGTCCTCCGGAAGTCAATGGTAATGCGGCTGAGATGGCAAAGCTCCCTACAGGTGGAGCTGGTACTCCGAGGCAGCGTTCCTGTAAGGATACAGATTGATGAAGATAACCACACAAAGGCAAGTCACTTTCTCCCGGGTACTTTACTGTAAACGTTCCGCAGCAAAATACAGAGTCCACAGTTCAGCAAGTTGTTAATCAAACAGGTATCTCTATGGGTGGCTGTAAGTGGATGCCAAGTGGTATGGTGGAACCCGCGGTAAACCTTAGTTGACAAACCCGTGTCCTTTCTTCCCCGTCTAGGATAGATCTATACCCAATAGCTCCTTGTAGGTAGACTTGGGGCTCCTCTCACTTGTGGTGAGGAAGCAGGCAGACCGCTCTGTTTGGCAGGGTGCCGCAGCTGATAAACAAACCGCAGCAGCCAGTTGAGGATTGCAGAGGTAGACTCTGGCTGTTTCCTCGGGTCCGACATTCCCGTGGTGGACTGGGGAAATCCCTGGAGTATGGTCGCTCCATGCTGGAGTTCCCCCTTTCTCTCTAGGGCCCAGACTCCGCACGTCGGGCGCCCGCTCTCAGGGTCCCCTCAGGATCCTCTCTCTCCTTTCCTAGAGTTATAATAAAGATAAAGGAGACAAACACGAGGCGCAATAGTGCCCTATCAATATGGCAAAAGTTTTCTCACAGGTCACAGTGATGGTGCACTCACCTTTTCTAGTTGTGTGCACCCACAACTAGTTTAAATCGCATGTGGTACAAAAAGCTGCTGCAGGACCTCCACCTCCACGTAACACGTGTAGAAATATCTGGATCCAGGGATGGTGTATCACAGTCCGCGCTGCTTGAAATGAACACTCAAAGAGTCTTGAATAAAGGAACCCCCTTCTTACTTTATTTGCCTACGCGTTTCAATGCTATTCCCAGCATCGTCATCAGGGCATTTTGGCGTCACAAACAGGATGCCGCGCTTCTGCTAAGTGGAGCGCTATGTGCCTTTGTGCTATAGACTGTGTGTTCATGGACTATGTAATGGCGGCCGCCAACCTGGAGAACCAAGTGCTGGGCAAAGTGTATGCTATACCCTCCCATCATGGGCAGAGCCCAGCAGCGGTACTAAAAGCTATGCCAACCCCCTTTATGGACTCTAAGGAACAATGGTGCATCCTCCAGCCATGTTGCACCACCTCTCCAAATGCAAGTCAATGCCCAGATCCAGCTATGCCTTTAACGTGGGGGCTGGAGTATGCATATGTGAAGAGTAGAAGCAGCCATGGCAGAGAGAGCAGAGTGGTATGCAGAGCACAGCCAGCATGTTGGACTCTTTAAAACCCGTCCCCGCAGCAGAAGAACAGGCAGCAGTGACCAGATCATGGGCCCTGCCTAACGTGGAGTCCAGAGTGGCTTACATAATTGGCTGTATGGAGAGGCGGTATGCTGCTGTGAGTCAGAGAACATTAGCACTAGTTGCAGAGGATGGGGTGCCAGCCCCCATAGTGAGGCCCACTGAATGCCTGATGGACGCTCCCCTGACCGCCATCCTGGAAGCGTCTCTCACTCCCGTCCCCACTGAACACGATACCACCCGTCCAGAGGACCGCGCAAAGAACCAAGATGCATCTGGGCAGCAGTTGCCTGAACTACTGATTCTTCCACCGGCCGCGGATAAGGATGACGACTAGGATGTGACCATCCCCATTTCACTTCCCACAGAGACCACATCCGAACCGGGAATCAAGGTGGATTTCGCACAGCTGGAGTGCATGGAGGCCAACACACAGCTGGAGCAGATAGGACCGCAATCCATTCCGGTCCCGGAAGGTGTCCATAGATGACAGAGAGGAACGATACAGGAAGGAGACCCCCTTTGTGCTCCCCAGGCAGGGAGCGGTATCTATTAAAGCCACCAGCTTGTGAAAGGTCCCTGAGGAAGGAGGACGGTAACGCTCCGAAACGCGTAGGAATAAAGAACAAAGAATAAAGAACACCTGTTGAAACCAGTGTTCTAGTTTCTGGTTTCATTCATTCGGCAGCTCGGATCCTGAGACACTTTGTCCCAATACAGTTGTGGAGGCTAGACAGAGCAGCTAGCTGCAAGGAGGGGAACCAGCCCCCAACTCAGCCAGGGATCTTGAGGACCAGTCGTGAAGCTAGAGGTCAGTAGGCTTTATGTGTAATGGCTACCTTAGTGGACCTTGCCGAGGCTTACTGGGCTATCATAGGGTCAAAAGACCAGAATCATTGCTGACACGAGTCACAGCTACCTGCCTGGCAGGAAACAGATCCACGGACAATGATGAGAGGAAAGTGGTAGCATAGTGTCAGGACAGTGGAAGTCAGCTGCAAGGCCATATACCCTGTGCCTCGGCAAAGTTGACTCCAGCTACTTCTGGGCTGGCCAGGCTGTGCTCCTGGTCTACACTGTACCCCAGTTGTGTTGTAATCAAGCAACTGCTACAAGTAAAGGGTAAGAACTGCAAAGACTATTGTACCATTTGCACCACTACCCTCATCCTCATCCTACTCTCACACCATCTACTACATCACCTGTCTTCTACACTTTCCAAGGGATCTGTGCTCTTGCTGCAGAGGGCCTTCTACCTGGCTGCTTCACCATCTCCCCTTGGAAGCCCGACTGCTTCCTGACCACCTATGATCAGAAACCCTATAAATATCTCCCCCTTAACATGTCTAGTCAGGGCCACGACAACCTCTGAGGATCGGTACTTTGATGTAGAGACTGTTTGCCCTGGATAGTCAAATACCCCGGCCCTTCCAGCTGCAACATTTTGGCATCATGAACAGGAAGCTGTGGCTCCACCAAGCGCTGTGTGCCTCATGTGTGTGGAGCCCACTGGGACAGGGTACTCGGTACCGGACCGGGACGCTGCTGGGGGATGTCACGGAGGTCCTGGTCCAGACCGTGTCCCGATTTCTCACAAGTAAAAGGGGATATTTACAAAGGATACAGTTTGTCATGATGCCACCCACGGTGTGTGGTCAATGAGGGGACCACCGCTGCAGCTCTTCTTCTGCCAGGAGGATGGATGGACTGCAGCCGGATGGATGAGCCCGCCGCGGGTCGGGCTGCTCCTGACAGGAATGAAAGGTAATAAAACAGTTCTTTTTCCTGGAATTAGACACGGACACACAGGCAGGGTTCACCGGGTTTACTGGTCAGTTCTCTGTAAGCAGTTCACAGTATTCATCAGTACAGTTCACTTCTTACACGGGTTACAGGCTTTCTACTCCGGGTTCCTTTAAACTCCATGCAGCTAGGTTGTCTCGCTACGACCCCTCACTCTCTCCAGTGTCCTTTCCAGGCTTGAATCTCTCTCTCTCTCTGTGTGTCTCCGGACAGTGTAGCGGTAGCTCGGACCCTTGTGGGTCCTCCTAGTTGCCACTGAGCTGTCTGTCCTTTAGGCGGGAACTCCAACCTAGAATTGGAGCTCCCAGTCGGTGAATCTGGGGAATCGGGTAGATCTTCGGTTCCCCGTCAGAGCCGACTCTCTGCTGTCTGCCTAGCCTCCAATAGTCCTCTCCCGCAAGGCTCTATCAGGCTCCCTCCGACCTGTATGATTCTGGCTTCAGTAGGGAAGGCTACTCCGCCGGGAGTTGGTCAGTGCTGCCGTGTTCCTAGGACCCAGTGGTGCTGGTCCGTCTCTTTCCTCACACTCCCAGGGTGCTGGCTATGGCTGTGCTTTCTCTCCATGGTTTCTCTGGCTCTTTGAATTCTGCGACTCCATCAGCCCCACTCCTCCAGAACGTGTGTTTCTGGCTTTCCTGCTCGACACCCTCTGGCCTACTCACTCCTTCCGCCTCCTCTTCCTCTATTTCTACCTTCTGTCACCTGACCTACATGCTTCCCACCCACTGTCCTCTAAACCCACCACCCCTCCCCCGCATAGAGTTCCGGGCTCCAGGTTGGGTGCTGCCTCCTAGTGGTGTATGGGATGTCTGTGAGGGTGTTTGTATAAACTGTCTTCCTTCCTACCTGGCTGCAGTTCCCTATGTGGCCACCCTGGTCGCAGGGGCTCCACATTCCCCCGGAGTTAAACCGGCGTGTCCCCATGCCGTCCGGCATGGATCCCCCTGAAAACATTTTATTTTTATGCAAACAATAGTCGCAGGGGCGCCACATGTGTTATAGACTGTGTGTTCATGGACTATGTAATGGCGGCCGCCAACCTGGAGAACCATCGTGGAGATGGGTGGTCACTGATTACTGACGATGGAGGAGATGGGCAGTCACCGAATACTGAGGACGAAGGAGACAGGCGGTCACTGAATACTGAGGATGGAGGAGACGGGCGGTCACTGAATACTGGGGATGGAGGATATGGGCGGTCACTGAATACTGAGGATGGAGGATACGGGCGGTCACTGAATACTGAGGATGGAGGAGACGGGCGGTCACTGAATACTGAGGATGGAGGAGACGGGTGGTCACTGAATACTGAGGATGGAGGAGATGGGCGGTCACTGAATACTGAGGATGGAGGAGACGGGCGATCACCAAATACTGAGGATGGAGGAGACGGGTGGTCACTGAATACTGAGGACGGAGGAGACGGGCGGTCATTGAATACTGAGGACGGAGGAGACAGGCGGTCACTGAATACTGAGGATGGAGGATACGGGCATTATATGAATATTTGCAATAACTTGGTCCTCCAATTTTTTAATCAAAAGTTGCAGAATAAAGGATCCTGACCTTCTCGCCACCTTCTACCAATATTGAATTGTATTTCCCCAGAAATTACTGAAAAATCTCCCCGTCGGCTCCTGTGAGACGCCGTCCTCCGCCGCGTTCCTGGCGATTGTGTCTCCATGTTAGTAATTTGTGTGTGTTGCACAATTAAGAATTGATATGCGTAATCAGAAAAGAAAACCTCGTGTGTGAATAGGCCCCAGCACGGAAACATTGTGTGAGGCGCTGGTTGTTCCATGAATGTGGATGGATAATGGTGTAGTTTAGTGTCTGGGCCCGGGCTCTGATGGAGATATTGTGCTGGGATGAATGAGGCGGAGGCGGACGGCTGAGCCCCAGCACTAGGCCCTCCCGCCGCCTATTGAGCCCCAGCACTAGGCCCTCCCGCCGCCTATTGAGCCCCAGCACTAGGCCCTCCCGCCGCCTATTGAGCCCCAGCACTAGGCCCTCCCGCCGCCTATTCACCACACACCTAATCGGCTTCTGCAGATCTCTCAGTACGGGGTTTTTTCGGGGTTTTGTTACTGTTCTTATAAAGCTCAGCTGGCCGCTGCCTGAAAAGAATCAAATTATTAAAGATTGTGTGGAAAATCCACTGAGAAAAGGCCGTAATAATGATGGCATTGTCCGGCGGCGAGCCTTCCCACCACCGGAGGGGTGAGGATCGACATGCGCTCGCCCGGATTAACCCTCACTGTGCCAGGGACATTATATTATACTCTCACTAAAGAGATATTAATGGCCCTAATCTGCCGGGATCCAATGACAAAGGGCCTATCTATTGTGTATCTATCTATCTATCTATCTATCTATCTATCTATCTATCTATCTATCTATTATTTATCTATTCTCTATCTACAGTGAAGGAAATAAGTATTTGATCCCTTGCTGATTCTGTAATTTTGCCCCCTTACACAGACATGAACAGTCTATAATTTAAAGGGTCGGTTAATTTTAACAATGAGAGTTAGAATATCAACAATAAAACCCAGAAAATCACATTGTGTAAATGATATAAATGTATTTGTATTTTTCAGAGAGAAATAAGTATTTGACCCCCTCCCAACCATTAGGAGTTCTGGCCCCTACAGAGCAGTTATCGGCTCCTCATCCCCTGGTTCCTGCATTACACACAGCTGTCTTACATTGTCACCTGTATAAAGACTCCTGTCCACACAATAAATCAGTCACCTCTAACCTTTACAACATGGGAAGACCAAAGAGTTTTGTAAGGATGTCAGGGAAAAGAATGACACCTTGGTGATTGGGAGAAGGTGCTGTGCTCAGAGGAGACAAACATTCAGCTCTTTGGCATTAACTCAACTCACCGTGTTTGGAGGAAGAGAAATGCTGCCTATGACCCAAAGAAGAACACCATCCCCACAGTCAGGCATGGTGGGGGAAACATTATGTTGGGGGTGTTTCTCTGCTAAGGGCACAGGACTACTTCACTGCATCAATGGGACAATGGATGGAGCCATGTACCGTAAAACCCTGAGTGACAATCTTCTTCCCTCCGCCAGGACATTAAAAATGGGTCATGTCTGGGTGTTCCATCACAATAATTACCAAAACATAAAGCCAAGGCAACAAAGGAGCGGCTCAAAAAGAAGCACAATAAAGTCATGGAGTGACCTAGCCTGTCTCCAGTCCTGGCTGGGCAACAGGACGATGGACCAATGTTTTGCAGCCACAAAGATTGTGTTTTTCTTCATGGTCAACAGGTTAATTTGGAGACAATTAAAAGCGAAAGGTCTAAAACCAACAGGGTGCACACCGTAGTGTGCTAACTATATACATCTAGTCCAGATCATTCACCGTCCATGATCTATAGTTTGTATGCGACAAACAATCAACACTCACACGATATGCAAAACAAAGAAAAACTATATACAAACATGCTGCCTCCTCTCCTTACTCCCTCTTCCATGGCAGTTCAACCGATTTCACTGCTTGTTCTCACAGCGGCATCGGGTGCAGGTACCCTACCTCGGGGACCTGTGTTTCCTGCTCCTGCAGTTTAGTCCGAGTGCACCTTTCTGGGCAGGCTCTGTTGCTGCGACAGCCTCGGGGCACACCCGCTTCACTCGAAGGGCGTATGGCTTTTGCTCGCCGTCATGCCAGTCAAACGTGACCCTGTCTCCGGGGTGCAGATCCCTGTCCGGGTGACCCTTAGACAGATGCTCCTCAACGTCTCAGCAGGACACAAAGAGTTCCTGAGCGGACCCCGGTTCTCTGAGGAACCCCCCAGCCTCTCTGGAGGTCAAAGGTGGTCACTGTACCCTGCCGCTGCAGCCCCGTATTAGCGGACTGAGTTTTGCAGGCCTCCACCTTCGCCGTGTTGCGTTCTTTTAAGGTTCTCTGCCAGGCCCTCCGATCCTACTTCTGTGCCTCCCACTGGGCAACCCACCATCGGACATGCTCAGCCCAGCTCAGGGTCTCTACCTCGGCTTTACCTGACTTTATCTTGCCTGGGAACCCCATCAGCATCCCACCCGGGTTCTCCCACCGAAATACTAGCAGCTCCCTGCGGACTTCTTGGGACGGGGACTCTGGTTTCAATGGGACGTCCAACCCCTCTCTGGTGACAGGGGTATTCTCCCAAGCCAGACTCGGCAGCGCCTGACCAGGGTACATAATACAAGGGGGTGCGACAGGCCCAAGCAAGGTCTCCTCGGCAACCGGGACAATGTGTCATCGTCCGTCCCGGCACCGGGTTATTTTCCTTCCCCTCTTCGTCGAAGGTTGGGGAGCCACGGTGCGAAGCAACCCACCATGCTGTCGCCTTCTCCATCAAGGCCTTCCTCCTTCATCCCATGTTGGTGATCTGGGTGTGCAGGAGCTGGCCGCTAAGCTCACAAACTTCACCCTGCAGAAAGTCAGAGTCCAATACGGGCAGCTGGCTCAGGCACTTCTCGGGTCGGCTGGGGGAGTCTTCCTCTGCCACCCCACGCTCCGGGTTCTCCTGGCTTCTTTACGCCATCTCGATATCGGACCCCACTCTGTGTCGTCTGCGCCACACCTTGCTGCTCTGCTTCCGCCAGAACTTTCTGGTTCCTCTTTTCGTGGGCGAGTTTCCTCTGTTTTGCTGTCAACCACACCTCTAGGTGGAGTAACACAGTCTCTTGGCCCGCCCTCCTGACTCTTGGAGGACAAAGGGGGTGTAGGCCATTTCTCCTGCTCTGTGCTGGCCTGGCCCACGATGGGGGACTGCAGCACATGCCCCAGCCAGTACATGGTTTCACTTTATTGCCGTCGCCATTACTCTGGCCTCAAAAGTACAGTCTTTCAATACAGTTCTGAAGGCGCACGAGACCCAGTAACACCGGGTCGGTACAACCTGTTCATGACGCCAAGTTGACGCACCCTGTGGGGGGCCGTGGGGTACTCGGAGCCGGGCCTGTCAGGGTCATCCGGGAATGGGATGTCACGGTGGCGCGATCCAGTCTGTGGCCCCTGAAACGGTCAATTAAAGGGGAGGGAGTGGTTAGAGGTTCATGGAATAGGGGTTATAGGGATTTAGGGGTGGTTGTTGTGACTTGTTTGAGACTTCTAAACAATCACTGATCTCAGGGAGACCAGTCAAAGGAAACACTGCGGGCAGCCGGCTAAAGCGCTCGAACACAGTGAAATCCTAGGTGCATTGCCCCCAGGGAATTTTAAATATGCCAATGGAGTCTGTGGAGCCTTGTTTAGGAGTCTCAAACACGGGACTAGCACGGGACTCCATTTGCATATTCCAAATTCCCAGGGGGCAATGCACCTAGGATTTCACTGTGCTTGAGCGCTTTAGCCGGCTGCCTGCAGTGTTTTACCACATTGGTTGTGAGATGTGGTTGATTTTGTGTCTAGAGGTGTATAGAAGACCTATAAAAGCGCCATGATTGTGCATGAAACAGCTGTCGCCCGTGACCTACCTCATCCTGCCGCCTTAGCTCGGTTTGCCATGTTTTAATGGATCAATAAATGTTAAGATTTTATATTTCCTCCAGTGAGTGCTGCTATTTTCTTCTTTTTGGATTTGGCCAGGGCAAGTGAGGGCCTAGGAACATGACGGCGATGGGAGGGGAATGACCTGCATAGGTGCATTAGGGAGTCCAGGGCACAGCCCTAGATCAGTGTCTTCAGGTGACCTCTCTCCCCTCTCCCTATCACCAGGGCCTTCCTTACTATACCATTCCCACTGCACACCCTTGTATTACAGCGCACACTGAGACACCCCTCTAGGCAGTGACCGGTGCGGAGGGTCGAAGACACCTGACACTTCACCATTTCCTAAATTTATTGGCTCCATAGTGTGAATCCAGCATCAAAGATTAGGTAAAAAATTCCATCAAAATCCAATGAATTGATAAAAGCCTTTAGCCCCTCATGGTGATGCGAGGTAAGCACGTTACTTGTATTGGACATGACTGTCCTTACTCCATTACTTCACCTATGAGTAAGGAGGCTCATGTCTGAAACATGTAAGGGGCTCACCCCGGACTATCATGGAGGGGTTATAGGTTTTTATCAAAATAGAAATGAATTAGAGAAATCCAAAATAAAGAGCTCCACCCATCAATAGTGGCCACCACTAAGCTCAAGAGATACACGTCATCCCAAAGGTCTCTACCGTTTGCCCCATAACTATTTCCCTAGTGGGACAGGCAATCCCTTATTGTGTTAATCAGTGGCATTATTCCTTTACGAGGCTCATGCCGTTTATTAGGTCTCACCTGGGACCATTATCCATTTATTATGCCATTCCTGTGCTCCGAGAGACGTATAGATTCCAGAACCCCTGATGATGACCCGAGGTGGGTTGAAACGTAGGGCGGAGCTCTTAATCTTGGGTTTCTCTAATTCTTTTCTGAATAAAAAAAGACAATGAATTTTCACAAGGTCGTCATTTTATCTCGTTTTTCGCAATTTACGCACTGAATGGCATAAGAAAGTCATGTAATAATTGCAATGAAATGGGGCGACGACATTCTTGGCTCGGTTGAAGCCTTTATTGGCTTGCTTAACGAAAAAGAACTTAGTTACATCCACCCACCCCATTAGTTGGAAGAAAAAGGCTATTCCGTTGCGTTGACGTACCCGATGCCCCTCTTAGTTTGAGCCTAATTAAAAATTCTGTCAGCACTTTGCATCTCGCTTGGTCACAGTTATGGACAGGCCTACCCTGGATTAGCCAGCACCACCCGTCCCAAGCCTTACCATAGACCTGCCAGGTGGCCGGTGTAATGGAGGCACAGATTAATGGCATCAGTGGTTGCCTACTGTGTCCCATAGGGATTAAGGACACTGGACACTCGCTGGTTGCGTCTTGGGGAGAAGGTTTCTGAAGGCCTGCCAATTGGAAGATAACAGTGAGTTAATGAGGTTACCGTCCTCATCCGCCGTTACTCTGGCTCGGCACCAGATGTTGTGTTGTAGACATAGTAGTGCTAGCCTGCGTATCAGCGCGAGTACGGGCCGTGATGTAGACGACATGTGGGTTAAGCTCTTTGCCGTTCTTGGATTTCTCGTGTGAAACCGAATGTTCGAGTTTTCTAACTCTTTACCCCATAGCTCTACCGACAATACTATTGTGAACATTTCTAACAGGGCTGGATCGCTGCCCCAGCTCGATGCGGTCCATAGATTTGGCCAGCTGCCTTGGTTTTTGTAGATTGCCGCAAAACCCTCTTTATTACGTCCTACATTGAGTCCGAGGTCCTTGTTTGACATCTCTAGTGCCATGATGCAGGTGTGGCCATTGAAGGATTGTAGGAATGTTTTCCAGACTAGTAAGTCTGCCGTCATTGAGCGAGTGATCCTGATTCTATGACCGGGCTGGGAGACGCCCTTCATGCTAACGATAATCGGTGACAGAAGGATCTGCCGAATGGTATTATGCGGCTGGTGAATGTCAGCAGACCTAGAAGTGACTGCATCTGTTGGAGGGTGACCTTTCTTACCTTGCAGAAACCCTCCACCATATGCAGTGTTCTTTGGATTTTTTTCTGCTGGTAGGTGGAAAGCCATTGCGTTAGTGTCTATTTCAATGCCGAGGAAGGGTAATATGTTACAAGGTCCAACAGTTTTTTGGGTGATAGCGGTCCGCTGAAATGCCAAGCTATGAATTTTTATCCATGTGGGGGATAGTACCATGGCCCCTCGCCTGGCGCCAATAGAGTGCCTCGCCTGTGATACCGAGCCGCTCTAGAGGGCGAGAGTGGGGTGTGGACCTCCTGCCTCCCTGCATCACTGGGGCAGAGGTAAAGGTTTTGTACGGGTGGTTTGTGTGATGGGGGGAGATTGCTGGAGGGGCATTAGTGGATGGGATCCAAGGGGAGGAGGTGCTGGAGCCTGGGACTACAGGGGAGGTTAGAGGGGACTGGGCAGCCTGGTGGAGGGAGAGATCCGGAGGGGCAGGAGTGGATGGAGCCCCAGGGGTGGACAGTGTCCCCTGAGGTACATCCACAGATATGGGCAGGGGGTCAGGAGAGGGCACAGGATAGGGAGCCCTGAGGCCAGAAATAAGGGCTTGTAGCCAGTGTTCACCTTCCTGTGCTGCTATCTGTAGCAGGGCCTCAATCGGTGGCTCAGACATCACTGCAGGGGGTTCACCGAGACAAAATCTTCCAGGGACAGCCGGGGGCAAAGAGAAAGTAACACCCCGAGTACCTGAATATAACCCCTGTAGGTGTGGCTGTCACCCCTTCCCCATTAATCCCATTGGTCAGTTGGGTATCCCAATTAGTGATTCCCCTGGGGAATGGTGGAAAGGGTGAATTCGGCACTGACCATTATTTTTTCTAGCTTTAGTCAGATGGGCCCCCCAGTCAGATGCACGTTGCTTAATCAATACCGTGCCTGCCATCTTTCTTATTTTCTTTATTATTATTGTTTTTCCTGTAAATGTCATTGTACAACGTGACATGACATCTACGGGATGTTACTAATTTATTGGTTTATTGGGATTTTACTTATTATTTTCTTTATTTTTGTCATTGTACTATGTGGTGTGATATCTATAAGATGTAACTAATTTTTTTTGCTTTTTTAGGATTTTACTTATCTTTGTTATTTTCTTTATTATTGTCATTGTACGATGTGGTGTGATATCCATAAGATTTTACTAACTTATTGGCTTTTTTAGGATGTTACTTATCTTTGTTATTTCTTCCATTTTTGTAATTTTTCCAGCGATCATCTTTGTATGATGTAATGTAACATTTATGGGATGTTTTAGCATTGACCTTTATCATTTTGCTGTATATCTCGGCTCTTTTTATTGCGTATTTTATATTGATGGCCGACGGTCGGGTACGTTCTCCGCTCCCTGTGATATGATAGGCGTCCGCCTCTACACTTCTTGTCATTCTATGGACTCGATATAATCATTGTTTTTTATCTTTATTGTATCTGACAGATCTTATTATGACATTGGTGTACTTAATTCCGCAGCTCAAAATTCCGTATTATTGGTGACGAGAATAGTTCAATCTCTATCCATCGAAATGGAAAAAGACCCCAATGGACCCCAGCATTGTGCATTGTGACATCATAGAGTGCGTCACCCCGTCATAACATCACGAGACCAAAAACGGAAGTGACGACCAAAGCCGCGAAGAGGAATGGAGGCGGCGGAAGAACAGACTCAACGATACTTTCATAGACCGTTCAGGTTGTGGAGCCGGTACGCCAAACCACCGACTCAACGGCAACCTTATTTCACTGTTATTGGCTTTACTCTAATTCCGCGTTTCTCAATAAAACCTTGACCGTTTTTGTAACAAAGTCATCTTAAATGTTTTCTTCACTTTTTAGTTTTTTTTATAGTTTCCAAAATGATATATTTTTTTAGATATGATAATTAAGGATTAAATCTTCCAATAATTTCCAGTAAATCCCTTTCTCCGGAGGCTGCAGGGTTACCGTGAAGCGGCGGTCTGCTCTTAATTGTCTTTCCCGTTCCTCAGGACGGGATAAACGTCTTTTGCTATATGTTTTCCCTCCGTGCCTGAAATACTTGATCCATTTTGTTTCGGCCTCATTTATTAGTTTACCCCCCCCAGGTCTCCGCTCTACAGGTATCTGGTGAAAGAGAAAATAATCCCTTTATGTTACAACAATCTTGTCTGCTTACCGAGCATCCAACACTGTTTTCCCATACACTCCCTTTTAATATGTGCAAAGCCCTTTTTAATGAATCGCCCAAATACTGAAAGATTGCGGACTTATCTCGGCGGTGCACCTATAGTGTGAACAATGGCCGACTCCTAGGTGCGGAAACACCATTCATGGCCTTCACTTCACAAAAAAAGGGAAAAACAAACACAAACAAATCAGATTTGTGTTCAGGGATCGCTGCCAGGAAGTCTTCTATAGGTGCAGAATCTCATCTCTCCAGAGAATAATGAGACAGACAAGGAAAAGGAGAATCGGAGCCACAAGACAACTCATTACATGATGTCATCTAAGGAACAGCAAAGTAAGAACTGGCTCTAAGCCCTAGTCCCCCCCTCAGTCCTCCATCATCGCAATGGTATTTACAAGTAAACGGTATCATTGAGGAACTTTCCAATAGTGGATTCTGTATTGACCCCAGTAGAGTGGATTCCTTATCGACCCGCCAATAGTGGATTCTGTATTGACCCCAATAGTGGATTCCATATTGACCCCAGTAGAGTGGATTCCTTATCGACCCGCCAATGGTAGATTCCATATTGGCCCCAATAGTGGATTCTGTATTGACCCCAATAGTGGATTCCATATTGACCCCAGTAGAGTGGATTCCATATCAACCACCCAATGGTGGATTCCATATTGACCCCAATAGTGGATTCTGTATTGACCCTAATAGTGGATTCCTTATCGACCCCAGTAGAGTGGATTCCTTATCGACCCACCAATGGTGGATTCCATATTGACCCCAATAGTGGATTCTGTATTGACCCCAATAGTGGATTCCATATTGACCCCAGTAGAGTGGATTCCTTATCGACCCCCCAATGGTGGATTCCATATTGACCCCGATAGTGGATTCTGTATTGACCCCAATAGTGGATTCCATATTGACCCCAGTAGAGTGGATTCCTTATCAATCACCCAATGGTGGATTCCATATTGACCCCAATAGTGGATTCTGTATTGACCCCAATAGTGGATTCTGTATTGACCCCAGTAGAGTGGATTCCTTATCGACCCCCCAATGGTGGATTCCATATTGACCCCAATAGTGGATTCTGTATTGACCCCAATAGTGGATTCCATATTGACCCCAGTAGAGTGGATTCCTTATTGACCCGCCAATGGTGGATTCCATATTGACCCCAATAGTGGATTCTGTATTGACCCCAATAGTGGATTCCATATTGACCCCAGTAGAGTGGATTCCTTATCGACCCGCCAATGGTGGATTCCATATTGACCCCAATAGTGGATTCTGTATTGACCCCAGTAGAGTGGATTCCTTATCGACCCCCCAATGGTGGATTCCATATTGACCCCAATAGTGGATTCTGTTTTGACCCCAATAGTGGATTCCATATTGACCCCAGTAGAGTGGATTCCTTATCGACCCGCCAATGGTGGATTCCATATTGAACCCAATAGTGGATTCTGTATTGACCCCAGTAGAGTGGATTCCTTATCGACCCCCCAATAGTGGATTCCATATTGACCCCAGTAGAGTGGATTCCTTATTGACCCGCCAATGGTGGATTCCATATTGACCCCAATAGTGGATTCTGTATTGACCCCAATAGTGTATTCCATATTGACCCCAGTAGAGTGGATTCCTTATCGACCCGCCAATGGTGGATTCCATATTGACCCCAATAGTGGATTCTGTATTGACCCCAGTAGAGTGGATTCCTTATCGACCCCCCAATGGTGGATTCCATATTGACCCCAATAGTGGATTCTGTATTGACCCCAATAGTGGATTCCATATTGACCCCAGTAGAGTGGATTCCTTATCGACCCGCCAATGGTAGATTCCATATTGGCCCCAATAGTGGATTCTGTATTGACCCCAATAGTGGATTCCATATTGACCCCAGTAGAGTGGATTCCTTATCGACCCGCCAATGGTGGATTCCATATTGACCCCAATAGTGGATTCTGTATTGACCCCAATAGTGGATTCCATATTGACCCCAGTAGAGTGGATTCCTTATCAACCACCCAATGGTGGATTCCATATTGACCCCAATAATAGGTTCTGTATAGGCCCCAATAGTGGATTCCATATTGACCCCAATAATAGGTTCTGTATAGGCCCCAATAGTGGATTCCATATTGACTCTCATGCAGCAGAAAAGCCTGAAACTTTACCATTTCTATCACCATGCTTTACACTGCAGGATCTTCTGTTGAAACGCAGTCTGTGATTCTTATATGTCTCATGGTTGGATGGTGTCTCTCTTCACCACCATTCTTTACATTGCAGTAAAATGCTTTCTGAGCACCTTTCTTCATGTCTATCAAGAGCATCTTGTGCCAAAAGCCCCTCTGTGCCCCAGGTGTTCAGGGGAAGCTTTATTCTAATGTCCTAGGATGAAGTTCTGGCCTCTTAGACACATCTTTCTGCATCTTGTATTCTCAGGCTGAATTTACTCCTCCACGAGTGCTTCTTCTCTAATACGTACCTGTTACGTTGTTGACTTTCTTTCATTGAGAGCTACCTGTATGTCTTTAGATGAGGTTCTCGTCTCTTATATCTTCCAGCATCATTTGTTCTCAGCTGATCTTACTCCTGAACAATGGTGGCCACCTCCTGGCCATGTAAAGGAACCTGAAGAGCCACTTCTTCCAACATGTCTACAACTTGCAAAGAGCCTCCATCTACTAAACTGCCACATGACTAACTCTACGCTCACCTATTATATCCTCACTTATCTTTGGAAACTGTGAACACTCACGGGCAGGGTCCTCTCTCCTCCTGTACTTGTGTATGCCTTGTATTGTTCATACATATTATGCTCCAGAGGTAGTCTCCTACAGGTGGTGAGCTCTTCTGGTGATGGTAGTCTCTAAAGGTGGTCTCCTTCTGTTGGTGGTGGTCTTCCCTAGTGATGGTCTTTTGTGGTTGTCACACGAGGTGGGCTTCTGCTGGCAATAGTCTCTAGAGGTTGTCTCCTCCTGGTGTTGGTCTACAGAGGTGGTTTCCTCCTTGTGGTGGTGGTCTCCAGAGGTAGTCTCCTCCTGGTGGTGGTGGTCTCCAGAGATGGTCTTCTCCTGGTGATTGTCTCTAGAGATGGTCTCTTCCTGATAGTGGTGGTTTCCAGTGGGAATCTCCTGGTGCAGGTCTCCAGTGCTGGTATCCTCCTTGTAGTGGTCTCCAGAGGTCACCTCCTCCAGATAATGTTGGTCTCCAGAAGTAGTCGCCTCCTGGTCATAGTCTCTACCTGCAGGTGGTCTACAGTGGTGGTCTCCTTCTTGTGATGGTCACCACTGGTGATCTCCTCCAGGTGGTGGTCTCCTCCTTTTTTTGGTCATCAATGGTGATCTTCTGCTGGTAGTGGTCTCATCCTGGTGGAAATCTATTCTTGCAGTGGTGGTCTCCAGAGGTGATCTCCTCCTTGAGGTGGTCTCCAGAGGTGGTCACTTCCTGGTGGTGGCCTCCTCCTAGTGGTGATCTCTGGAGTTAGTCTCCTTCTATTGGTGGTGGTCTCCAGAGGTAGTCTTCTAGTGGGAGTTTCCAGAAGTGTTCTCCTACTAGTGATGGTCTCTAGAGGTGGTCTCCTCTTTGTGGTCATACAAGTGGTGGGATCCTCCTCACCGATTGTATTCTGACCCATTTGTGTAGACTGTGAGCCCTCATGGGCAGGGTCCTCTCTCCTCACATGTTGTATACTCACCCAACCCTTGTAGACTGTGAACCCTTTTGAGCAGGATCCTCTCTCCTCCTGTACCTGTCTGTGCCTTGTACTTGTCAGGATTGTGGCTCATCTGATTACCTTTTGTATCTCCTCACCCTTATCCAATATGGTGTCTGCTACATTGTTCCTGTCCCTGTGTTCCTGCTTTCTTGCCTATATAAGCTCCAGTCCATCGTCCAGTCCTAACTTAAGTATTTTGCCTGGATCTGTGGCTCCTTTGTGCATCTCAGGTTTGTGCTCCTTCACCAGCTAATCCGGTTTGGCTCTTCCAGCTTCTCTGCAATCAGAAATCCATCTAATCTCTACCTGCTTCCAGTTGGCCTCACTGCAACAAGTTGCTCTGTCTGGAGTTTGTTTCTCCATCAGGATCCCCAGTCTGCTCTGCTTCACGTAAGCATTTGTTCTAAAAGGTTCACTCAGCTTTTCAGTTAGTTCATGTAAGTGCAGTAGCAGCGCTCTGGACTGTTCGGGACTTACATCTTGTTGCTCTGCATTCAGTCGGACTATGTATCAAAGACTGTACTGTTTCAGGTCTCCTCGTATGACCTGTTACTTATAGACTATTCCATTACGGCCATACTTATTGATTCTTCTGTTACTGTCGGCTATCAGTGTCAACTGTTGTTATAGATCTCTCTTCATCAGACACTACTAGTGTGACTTCCGGCATGGCTTCACTGTGTTTGAAATGTTATTATGCTGCTTGATTATGTTGCTGCATGTCTGCTCAAATACAGACTTTGAATTTATTACCTGTCTCAGTTGTGGCTTGCTCCACGCTATTAGATTCCTGTGTATCTCAATATTATTACAGTACTGTTCAAGATTGTGTACTTGTCTAAATATGCCCTTTACATGTAAAACGCCATGGATTAAATGGTGTTATAATAGTAAATATGTATTTTACGTGGGGAGGAGGTAAGCTGTGACATAAAATATTGTGAATGGTAAATACTGTGTTTTCTACTAGGTGTTATCAGTCATTGTACAGGAGGAGGAGGAGGTGAGCTGTGATATCACTTATTGTGAATGGTGGATCTGTGTTATCTACTGTATATAGAGGTGTTATCAGTCATTGTACGGAGGAGGAGTGAGCTGTGATATCATCTATTGTGAATGGTGGATCCTGTGTATCTACTGTATATAGAGGTGTTATCAGTCATTGTACAGGAGGAGGTGAGCTGTGATTCATCTATTGTGAATGGTGGATCCTGTGTTATCTACTGTAGATAGAGGTGTTATCAGTCATTGTACAGGAGGAGGAGGTGAGCTGTGATATCACCTATTGTGAATGGTGGATCCTGTGTTATCTACTGCATATAGAGGTGTTATCAGTCATTGTACAGTAGGAGGAGGTGAGCTGTGATATCACCTATTGTGAATGGTGGATCCTGTGTTATCTACTGTATATAGAGGTGTTATCAGTCATTATACAGGAGGATGAGCTGTGATCATTTGTGAGGTGGATCTGTTATCTACTGTATGATCTATCAGTGATTAAGGAGGAGTAGCTTGTACCTATGTGAGGGTCCTGTGTTACTATGTAATAGAGGTGTTATCAGTCATTGTACAAGGAGGTGAGCTGTGATATCACCTATTGTGAATGGTGATCCTGTTATCTATGATATAAGTTATCAGTCATTTACAGGAGGAGGAGTGAAGGCTAGTGAGTTATCATCATACATATTGTGAATATTGGAAGGTGATCCTGTGTTATCTACTGTATATAGAGGTGTTATCAGTCATTTACAGGAGGAGGTGAGCTGTGATATCATCTATTGTGAATGGTGGATCCTGTGTTATCTACTGTATATAGAGGTGTTATCAGTCATTTACAGGAGGAGGTGAGCTGTGATATCATCTATTGTGAATGGTGGATCCTGTGTATTACTGTATATAGAGGTGTTATCAGTCATTGTACAGAGAGGAGGTGAGCTGTGATATCACCTATTGTGAATGGTGGATCCTGTGTTATCTACTGTATATAGAGGTGTTATCAGTCATTGTACAGGAGGAGGTGAGCTGTGATATCACCTATTGTGAATGGTGGATCCTGTGTTATCTACTGCATATAGAGGTGTTATCAGTCATTGTACAGTAGGAGGAGGTGAGCTGTGATATCACCTATTGTGAATGGTGGATCCTGTGTTATCTACTGTATATAGAGGTGTTATCAGTCATTATACAGGAGGAGGTGAGCTGTGATATCATCTATTGTGAATGGTGGATCCTGTGTTATCTACTGTATATAGAGATCTTATCAGTGATTGTACAGGAGGAGGAGGTGAGCTGTGATATCATCTATTGTGTATGGGGATCCTGTGTTATCTACTGTATATAGAGGTGTTATCAGTCATTGTACAGGAGGAGGTGAGCTGTGATATCACTATTGTGAATGGTGGATCTGTGTTATCTACTGCATATAGAGGTGTTATCAGTCATTGTACAGTAGGAGGAGGTGAGCTGTGATATCACCTATTGTGAATGGTGGATCCTGTGTTATCTACTGTATATAGAGGTGTTATCAGTCATTATACAGGAGGAGGTGAGCTGTGATATCATCTATTGTGAATGGTGGATCCTGTGTTATCTACTGTATATAGAGATCTTATCAGTGATTGTACAGGAGGAGGAGGTGAGCTGTGATATCATCTATTGTGTATGGGGGATCCGTGTTATCTACTGTATATAGAGGTGTTATCAGTCATTGTACAGGAGGAGGTGAGCTGTGATATCACCTATTGTGAATGGTGGATCCTGTGTTATCTACTGCATATAGAGGTGTTATCAGTCATTGTACAGTAGGAGGAGGTGAGCTGTGATATCATCTATTGTGAATGGTGGATCCTGTGATATCTACTGTATATAGAGGTGTTATCAGTCATTGTACAGGAGGAGGTGAGCTGTGATATCATCTATTGTGAATGGTGGATCCTGTGTTATCTACTGTATATAGAGGTGTTATCAGTCATTGTACAGAAGGAGGTGAGCTGTGATATCACCTATTGTGAATGGTGGATCCTGTGTTATCTACTGTATATAGAGGTGTTATCAGTCATTGTACAGGAGGAGGTGAGCTGTGATATCACCTATTGTGAATGGTGGATCCTGTGTGATCTACTGTATATAGAGGTGTTATCAGTCATTATACAGGAGGAGGTGAGCTGTGATATCATCTATTGTGAATGGTGGATCCTGTGTTATCTACTGTATATAGAGGTGTTATCAGTCATTATACAGGAGGAGGTGAGCTGTGACATCACCTATTGTGAATGGTGGATCCTGTGTTATCTACTGTATATAGAGGTGTTATCAGTCATTATACAGGAGGAGGTAAGCTGTGATATCATCTATTGTGAATGGTGGATCCTGTGTTATCTACTGTATATAGAGGTGTTATCAGTCATTGTACAGGAGGAGGTGAGCTGTGATATCATCTATTGTGAATGGTGGATCCTGTGATATCTACTGTATATAGAGGTGTTATCAGTCATTGTACAGGAGGAGGTGAGCTGTGATATCACCTATTGTGAATGGTGGATCCTGTGTTATCTGCTGTATATAGAGGTGTTATCAGTCATTGTACAGGAGGAGGAGGTGAGCTGTGATATCACCTATTGTGAATGGTGGATCCTGTGTTATCTACTGTATATAGAGGTGTTATAAGTCATTGTACAGGAGGAGGAGGTGAGCTGTGATATCATGTATTGTGAATGGCGGATCCTGTGTTATCTACTGTATATAGAGGTGTTATCAGTCATTGTACAGGAGGAGGAGGTGAGCTGTGATATCACCTATTGTGAATGGTGGATCCTCTGTTATCTACTGTATATAGAGGTGTTATCAGTCATTATACAGGAGGAGAAGGTGAGCTGTAATATCACCTATAGTGAATGGTGGATCCCGTGTTATCTACTGTGTATAGAGGTGCTATCAGTCATTGTACAGGAGGAGGTGAGCTGTGATATCATCTATTGTGAATGGTGGATCCTGTGATATCTACTGTATATAGAGGTGTTATCAGTCATTGTACAGGAGGAGGTGAGCTGTGATATCACCTATTGTGAATGGTGGATCCTGTGTTATCTACTGCATATAGAGGTGTTATCAGTCATTGTACAGGAGGAGGAGGTGAGCTGTGATATCATCTATTGTGAATGGTGGATCCTGTGTTATCTACTTAATATAGAGGAGTTATCAGTCATTGTACAGGAGGAGGAGGTGAGCTGTGATATCACCTATTGTGAATGGTGGATCCTGTGTTATCTACTGTATATAGAGGTGTTATCAGTCATTGTACAGGAGGAGGAGGTGAGCTGTGATATCATCTATTGTGAATGGTGGATCCTGTGTTATCTACTGTATATAGAGGTGTTATCAGTCATCGTACAGGAGGAGATGAGCTGTGATATCATCTATTGTGAATGGTGGATCCTGTGTTATCTGCTGTATATAGAGGTGTTATCAGTCATTGTACAGGAGGAGGAGGTGAGCTGTGATATCACCTATTGTGAATGGTGGATCCGTGTGTTATCTACTGTATATAGAGGTGTTATAAGTCATTGTACAGGAGGAGGAGGTGAGCTGTGATATCATGTATTGTGAATGGCGGATCCTGTGTTATCTACTGTATATAGAGGTGTTATCAGTCATTGTACAGGAGGAGGAGGTGAGCTGTGATATCACCTATTGTGAATGGTGGATCCTCTGTTATCTACTGTATATAGAGGTGTTATCAGTCATTATACAGGAGGAGAAGGTGAGCTGTAATATCACCTATAGTGAATGGTGGATCCCGTGTTATCTACTGTGTATAGAGGTGCTATCAGTCATTGTACATGAGGAGGAGGTGAGCTGTGATATCATCTATTGTGAATGGTGGATCCTGTGTTATCTACTGTATATAGAGGTGTTATCAGTCATTATACAGGAGGAGGTAAGCTGTGATATCACCTATTGTGAATGGTGGATCCTGTGTTATCTACTGTATATAGAGGTGTTATCAGTCATTGTATAGGAGGAGGAGGTGAGCTGTGATATCATCTATTGTGAATGGTGGATCCTGTGTTATCTACTGTATATAGAGGTGTTATCAGTCATTGTACAGGAGGAGGTGAGCTGTGATATCACCTATTGTGAATGGTGGATCCTGTGTTATCTACTGCATATAGAGGTGTTATCAGTCATTGTATAGGAGGAGGAGGTGAGCTGTGATATCATCTATTGTGAATGGTGGATCCTGTGTTATCTACTGTATATAGAGGAGTTATCAGTCATTGTACAGGAGAAGGAGGTGAGCTGTGATATCACCTATTGTGAATGGTGGATCCTGTGTTATCTACTGTATATAGAGGTGTTATCAGTCATTATACAGGAGGAGGTAAGCTGTGATATCACCTATTGTGAATGGTGGATCCTGTGTTATCTACTGTATATAGAGGTGTTATCAGTCATTGTATAGGAGGAGGAGGTGAGCTGTGATATCATCTATTGTGAATGGTGGATCCTGTGTTATCTACTGTATATAGAGGTGTTATCAGTCATTGTACAGGAGGAGGTGAGCTGTGATATCACCTATTGTGAATGGTGGATCCTGTGTTATCTACTGCATATAGAGGTGTTATCAGTCATTGTATAGGAGGAGGAGGTGAGCTGTGATATCATCTATTGTGAATGGTGGATCCTGTGTTATCTACTGTATATAGAGGAGTTATCAGTCATTGTACAGGAGAAGGAGGTGAGCTGTGATATCACCTATAGTGAATTGTGGATCCTTGGTCGTCACAGTGATGATGCACCTAATCCACAGGTGTGGTATCATTCCTCTCAGGTAAGACAGGGACACAAACCTGAGACATACATCTTACACCCAAAAACATTCCCAACTCCAGGGTAGGAGATGCAGGGCAGAATAAACCCCTCTAGATTGCAGTCCCCGTCTGCTGGCTGGAGGAAGGAGTAGTTTAGAGGGTGGGTACAGAGTAGTGAGCAATTAGTCTGCAGGACACAGAGGAAGAAGGAGGATCATCAGAGTAACATGGATTTGTAAGGGAGGCTAGTGCTGGGGCGGAGTGGGACCAGTGGGTAGGTCGCTATGGAACCCTGGCCAGAGGGACCTCGAATCTACAACTGCCACCTAGGTCACGATAGAGCAACTAGCTGCTTGAGGAGACCGGCCCCAATCTAGTGTGAGACTGCACATCCAAGCCAGGAAACCGGAGGCTACTGGTCTGCATGAGCAGTAACCAACCTGTGTACACTCCCAGGCACAGTGACTACAGAGGGTCAAGAGGACTTGCTAGCCATCACTCGACAGGGCTCGCAGTCACCTGCATTGGACTAGTAGCACGAAGGTGCAGGACAGAAGGGTAGAAGATCAGCGCAGAAAGGGCAGCAAAGAAAGGCTTATAAAGGGTGTCTTAGCAGAGTGTTCCTGAACTATCTGAGAGCTGGCTGAGCTGCAATCTAGAAGAGTACAGTATCAGCCTGGCTCTGCACTGAGTGAAGTTACAATTAAAGAATCTGGTAAGAACTGCATCCCCTTTGTCTGTCTGCTTCTTCTGCACCTTCCTGCACTACTATTGCCATCATCGACACTGACTCTATTACCAAACCCTGGGGGCTCGCTCCGCCTGTGGGGAGTATTTCACCTAAGCTGCCACAACATCTATCCCCTGGGGTCCAAACAGCAGCGCTGGTCATCCCTGACCAGGCACCACAGGTGGCATCACGATAAAGACTTTAATCGCTTGTAAATAACCCCCTTGTATGCTCGGCCAGGGCCACAACCGCCGGGACTGCCACCGTGACATCCCCCTGACTACAACCAGATGGTCGAGTACCTCAGGCCCTTGCGACTGTTGCATTTGCAGTATGCTGTCCAGCTGACGTGCCTGAATATGTCCTAATCTGCACACGGAAAGTATGAGGTTGATTCATGTCGTACAAAACACACAGGGAGAGTCACGGCCCGGCACAAGACAATGGCGGCTCCATTCTGCGCAGAGACAGTATTAGTGAAGCCTCCACAATGAACAGAGAGGACGGGCCGGCCGGTAATTAGACAGGAACCTGCGGGTTAATGTAAGGCCGAGGTTTTCAGGGAATCTTAGTCCCTCCATTGTGCTGGAAGAAAGAAAAGAGCATCTCCCTTCTGTCCAACAAATAATCCTTCACCAACTTCTCGTGGAATAATTACCGGAGCCTCTTCATTCTCCGGACATTTCTTAGGCGGACTGAAGGAACCTTACATCATGAATAAGCATCGAATAGAATGAAGCCAATTGGCAAAGTTTGTGGTTTGGTTTCGAGCTCCGAGCAGGAGGAGGGAGAATATAATTGGTAACAACTCCCCATGGTCAGTAAAAAAGGAGGCAGTGAAACCTGCAGAAAAAGTCCCCGCAGGAGGCGAGAGCCGCGCCGCAGTGCACATGACACGCGGATGAAGTGGAAAGCCTCGTTCAGACCTCTAAAGATCTCCTGTGTGTTTATTATGGACAGAACATGGATTTATAATAATCTAAGAAACTGTTCGTATGTCACAGACCAATGTTATTCCTTTTGGCTTTTTAACAGACCCAATGTCAGTGTCATAAAAATCACAGCAAGCGCACGTCTCTAACATATTGCACATGAGACTCCGACATTCAAGTCTTTAAATGTGAAATATATATATATCACGAACGGATCAACCTTATAGCATCCAATTATTAAGGATATATTGCAAATTCTTGTGTTTGATCTTGTAAATTTTATTCACTGCTGATATATAAAAGTGAATGAGATTCACATTAAAAATATTATTTTTTATTCTGCATGAAAATTGGTGTAAGGGAGTAGAAGCAGCAGAAGATGAACTCAGCTAATATCTTGCAGTGTATGCGGGAGATCATCGCCATCTGCTGGTCAAGAGGAACAAGCAGGAACTGAAGAGCAAAACAGATGTTTCCTCAAGGGAAGAGATTAGAAGAGACACCAGGTGAAGTGACAGTTGTGGCGCAGCTACTAAATATAAAGGCTCGGATCAGCAGAGAAGGGGAGAAGTTGGCAACTAGACTTGAAAGAGAGGGGCCGTTTGAGCAGCGGTGCAGGTTTACAGCCTAACATATGTAACCTGGACCTAGAGGAAAATTGTCCCCTGTGCCGAGGGGAAGATTGGAGACCTGAGCGGAGAGGAAGATCAGTGAACCTGAGACGAGAAGAAAACCATGACCTGAGCTGAGAGAAAGATCAGTGACCTGGGCAGAGAGGAAGATCAGTGACCTGAGCCGAGAGGAAGATCAGTGACCTGAGCAGAGAGGAAGATCAGTGACCTGAGCCGAGAGGAAGATCAGTGACCTGACCCTAGAGGAAGATCAGAGACCTGGGCAGAGAAGAAGATCGGTGACCTGAGCTGAGAAGAAGATCAGTGACCTGACCCTAGAGGAAGATCAGTGACCTGACCCTAGAGGAAGATCAGTGACCAGAGCCGAGAGGAAGATCAGTGACCTGAGCCGAGAGGAAGATCAGTGACCTGAGCCGAGAGGAAGATCAGTGACCTGAGCCGAGAGGAAGATCAGTGACCTGAGCTGAGAGGAAGATCGGTGAACCTGAGCCGAGAAGAAAACCATGACCTGAGCTGAGAGAAAGATCAGTGACCTGGGCAGAGAGGAAGATCAGTGACCAGAGCTGAGAAGAAAACCATGACCTGAGCTGAGAGAAAGATCAGTGACCTGACCCTAGAGGAAGATCAGTGACCAGAGCTGAGAAGAAAACCATGACCTGAGCTGAGAAGAAGATCCATTACCTGAGCTGAGAGGAAGATCAGTGACCTGAGCTGAGAGGAAGATCGGTGAACCTGAGACGAGAAGAAAACCATGACCTGAGCTGAGAGAAAGATCAGTGACCTGACTCTAGAGGAAGATCAGTGACCAGAGCTGAGAGGAAGATCAGTGACCTGACTCTAGAGGAAGATCTGAGACCTGGCCCTAGAGGAAGATCAGAGACCTGGGCAGAGAGGAAGATCGGTGACCTGAGCTGAGAAGAAAACCATGACCTGAGCTGAGAAGAAGATCCATTACCTGAGCTGAGAGGAAGATCAGTGACCTGAGCTGAGAGGAAGATCGGTGAACCTGAGACGAGAAGAAAACCATGACCTGAGCTGAGAAGAAGATCAGTGACCTGAGCTGAGAGGAAGATCAGTGACCTGAGCCGAGAGGAAGATCAGTGACCTGGGCAGAGAGGAAGATCGGTGAACCTGAGACGAGAAGAAAACCATGACCTGAGCTGAGAAGAAGATCAGTGACCTGGGCAGAGAGGAAGATCAGTGACCAGAGCTGAGAAGAAAACCATGACCTGAGCTGAGAGAAAGATCAGTGACCTGACCCTAGAGGAAGATCAGTGACCAGAGCTGAGAAGAAAACCATGACCTGAGCTGAGAAGAAGATCCATTACCTGAGCTGAGAGGAAGATCAGTGACCTGAGCTGAGAGGAAGATCGGTGAACCTGAGACGAGAAGAAAACCATGACCTGAGCTGAGAGAAAGATCAGTGACCTGACTCTAGAGGAAGATCAGTGACCAGAGCTGAGAGGAAGATCAGTGACCTGACTCTAGAGGAAGATCTGAGACCTGGCCCTAGAGGAAGATCAGAGACCTGGGCAGAGAGGAAGATCAGTGACCTGAGCTGAGAAGAAAACCATGACCTGAGCTGAGAAGAAGATCCATTACCTGAGCTGAGAGGAAGATCAGTGACCTGAGCTGAGAGGAAGATCGGTGAACCTGAGACGAGAAGAAAACCATGACCTGAGCTGAGAAGAAGATCAGTGACCTGGGCAGAGAGGAAGATCGGTGAACCTGAGACGAGAAGAAAACCATGACCTGAGCTGAGAAGAAGATCAGTGACCTGAGCTGAGAGGAAGATCAGTGACCTGAGCCGAGAGGAAGATCAGTGACCTGGGCAGAGAAGAAGTTTGTGACCTGAGCTGAGAAGAAGATCAGTGACCTGATCCTAGAGGAAAACCATGATCTGAGATGAGAGAAATATCTTGACATGAGCCTACAGGAAGATCAGTGAACCTGGACAGAGAAGATTGGTGACCTGAGCTGAGAAGAAAACCATGACCTGAGCTGAGAAGAAGATCAGTGACCTGAGCTGAGAGGAAGATCGGTGAACCTGAGACGAGAGGAAGATCAGTGACCAGAGCTGAGAGGAAGATTGGTGAACCTGAGACGAGAAGAAAACCATGACCTGAGCTGAGAAGAAGATCAGTGACCTGAGCTGAGAAGAAGATCAGTGACCTGAGCCGAGAGGAAGATCAGTGACCTGGGCAGAGAAGAAGTTCGTGACCTGAGCTGAGAGGAAGATCAGTGACCTGAGCTGAGAGGAAGATCAGTGACCTGATCCTAGAGGAAAACCATGATCTGAGATGAGAGAAATATCTTGACATGAGCCTACAGGAAGATCAGTGAACCTGGACAGAGAAGATTGGTGACCTGAGCTGAGAGGAATATTGAGACCTGAGCCAAGAAGAAGATTGTTGTGACCTGAGCCTAGAGGAAGACCATGATCTGAGCTGAGAGAAAGATTGGTGACCTAAACTTAGAGGAAGATCGGTGACCTGAGCTGAGTGGAAGATCATGCCCTGAACCAAGAGGAAGAGCAGTGAACCTGAGCAGAGAGGAAGATCATTCCTTGACCCGAGATGAAGATCGGTGACCTGAGCCGAGAGGAAGATCGGTGACCTGAGCCGAGAGGAAGATTGGTGACCTGAGCCGAGAGGAAGATTGTGACCTGAGCTAAGAGCAAGATTGTGACCTGAGCCAAGAGAAAGACCATGACCTGAGCCGAGAGGTAGATTGTGACCTGAGCCAAGAGGAAGATCTGTTACCTATGCAGAGAGGAAGATCGATGACTTGAGGCAACTGAAAGACAGTAACCAGAGCCCAGAAGAAGACCATGATCTGAGTTGAGAGAAAGATTAGACTTCAAAGGTCAAGCACCGAAGACCAAAGACACTGGAGGTCAAGCACCAAAGACAGAACAATGACTACTGAATACAGAAGACCACATATCCCTTTAAAAAAAGACCCCTTACCAGACACAAGAGACGATATGGCCATAGCAGAGGATCATCTCTGTGAGCCAATGCTTCTGGTCCATGCATACGGGACTAAGTGGGGGCTGACCAATTCATTAGAGCCCGATAACCAACGTCAAGGTGTTCTCCTGTATCAGGTCCCTAGTCTATGCCTCTGCTTGCGATTTTAAAGCTGCATGTATGGGTGTACTTATGCCTCTAAGTGCAATTAAAACCTGCATGTATGGGTGTGATTAGGAACCTGGCTACAACAAGATGGTGGACTTAAAGGGATCCTGTCACCTCCAAAGCACCACCTCAGCTACCAAAAGATGCCCTGCACCATCCTATCACTAATCTCACACTCCTTTTGTCTCCTAAAAGCATCCTGTGAAAGTGCATAAAAACGTTTTAATACTCACTCATTAGTGATTATAATTAGCAGGGGCTTATTCCTTAGCCCTTAGGGCATGTTGTTTTGCAGCTCCAGGATCCACCCTCTCTCTGTGCAGCTTCTGCTGTGATGTAGAGCTGAAGGCAGGACTAATGATTTGCATTCTGTAAGTGATAGAGAGGGGGGAGGGCAAAGCCTGCACAAGCAGAGCACACAGACAGAGAGAGGGTGGATCCTGGAGCCTGCAAAACAGCCACCCTAAGGGCTAAAGAATACAGCCCCTGCTAATTATAATCACTAATGAGTGAGTATTAAAATGTTTTTATGCACTTTCACAGGACGCTTTTAGGAGACAAAAGGAGTGTGAGATTAGTGATAGGATGCTGCAGGGATGTTTTTGGTAGCTTAGGTGGTGTTTTGGAGGTGACAGGATCCCTTTAACATGGCTATGGGATGGGAGAGGGTGCTCAGTCAGAAAATTATAGTAACACTAAGAGTAGACACTGACTGGCGACACCTGTGTGTAAAGGTGCTAGCTGGAAAAATACATTATTATATTAGCTTTACACATTTGCCTTGCCATTGGTTTCTACAGCCAGTATGCTAGATCATGATTTTCCTTAGTGTTCAGTGTGTAGCAGTTTACCTTATTTTATAATGTATTTTCCTGCAAGTAGCACAGAGCAGCCAGGTACTCTCCCAGCACTCAGCCCCACACTCAGCCCGCACTCAGCCCATGCACTCACCCTGCTCTTAGCCCACACACTTACCCAGCACTCAGCCCACACACTCAGCCCCACTCAGCCATCACATCACCCATGCACTCAGCCCACACACTCAGCCCCCACTCAGCCATCACACTCACCCAGCACTCAGTCCACACACTCAGCCCCCACTCAGCCTGCACACTCAGCCCACGCACTCACCCCACACTTAGCCCACATACTCAACCAGCACTCACACTCATCACACAGCACATCACAGCACTCAGCCTGCACATTCAACCAGCACTCAGCCATGACACTCACCCAGCTCTCAGCCCATGCGCTCAACCAGCACTCAGCCCGCACACCCAACCAGTAGTCAGCCCACACACTTGCCCAGCACTAAGCCCCGCAATCTCAGCTCGCTTTCACCCAGCACTCAGCTGGAACACTCAGCCAGCAATCTGCTGGCACACTCACCCAGCACTCCAGACCGCACACTCACCCAACACTAAGCCCGCACACTCAGGCCCATATTCTCAGCCTCCACTCACCCAGCACTCAGCCTGCACACACCCAGCACTCAGCCTGCACACTAACCCAGTGCTCAGCCCGCACACTCACCCAGCACTCAACCTGCACACTCACCCAGCACTCAGCCCACAGACCCAACCAGCACTCAGCCCACACACTTGCCCAGCACAAAGCCCCCACACTCAGTCCCGCACTATCAGCCTGCTTTCGCCCAGCACCCAGCGGAAACATTCACCCAGCACTCAGCCATCACACTCACCCTGCACTCAGCCCGCACACTCACCCAGCACTCAGTCATCACACTCACCCAGAACTCAAGCCATCACACTTACCCAGCACTCAGCCCATGCGCTCAGCCAGCACTCAGCCTGCACACTCAAGCACACTCAGCCCGCACACCCAACCAGTACTGAGCCCACACACTTGCCCAGCACTAAGCCCCCACCCTCATCCCGCACTATCAGCCCGCATTCACCCAGCACCCAGCTGGAACAGTCACCCAGCACTCAGCCATCACACTCACCCAGCACACAGCCTGCACACTCAATCAGCTCTCAGCCCGCACACTTAACCACATCAGCTTGCACACTCAACCAGTACTCAACCCACACACTTGCCCAGCACTAAGCTCGCACACTCAGACTCAGCATTCTAAGCCCACACTGACCCTGCACTCAGCCCACACACTCAACCAGCACTCAGCCCTGCACAACTCAACCAGCACTCAGCCCGCACCAGACCCCAACAGTACTGAGCCACACACTTGCCCAGCACTAAGCCCCACCTCATCCTCCACTATCAGCCGCATTCACCCAGCACCAGCTGAACCAGTCACCCAGCACTCAGCCATCACACTCACCCAGCATCAGCTGTACCACTCACCCACACTCAGACTTCACACTCAACCATCACTTACCTGCCACTCACCCGACACTTAACCACGCACTCACCCAGCACTCAACCCCGTACCCTCAACCAGCAGTCAGCCATCGCACTCAATAGCACTCAGCCATCACACTCACCTAGCACTCAGCCTGCACACTCACCCAGCACTCAGCACACACTCTCCTCCAGCACTCAGCCCACACACTCACCCAGCACTCAGCTGTCACACTCACCCAGCACCAGCCAGCACTCAATAGCCTCAGCCATCACACTCACCTAGCACACAGCCTGCACACTCAATCAGCTCTCAGCCCGCACACTTAGCCAGCACTCAGCTTGCACACTCAACCAGTACTCAACCCACACACTTGCCCAGCACTAAGCTCGCACACTCAGACTCGCATTCTAAGCCCACACTGACCCTGCACTCAGCCCACACACTCAACCAGCACTCATCCTGCACACTCACCCAGAACTCAGCCTGCACACTCACCTAGCACTCAGCCCACACCCTCCCTAGCACTCAGCCCTCACACTCACATAGCACTCAGCCTGCACACTCACCAGCACTCAGCCACACCTCACTCCAGCACTCAGCCCACACAACTCACCCAGCACTCAGCTGTCACACTCACCCAGACTCAGCTGTCACACCACCCAGCACTCAGCCATCACACTCACCCAGCACTCAGTTGTCACACTCACCAGCACTCAGCCATCACCTCACCCAGCATACAGCCTGCACACTCAATCAGCACTCAGCCCGCACACTTAACCAGCACTCAGCTTGCACACTCAACCAGTACTCAACGCACACACTTGCCCAGCCTAAGCTCGCACACTCAGACTCTGCATTCTAAGCCCACACTGATGCTGCACTCAGCCCACACACTCAAACAGCACTCATCCTGCACACTCACCCAGAACTCAGCCTGCACACTCACCTAGCACTCAGCTCACACCCTCCTCTAGCACTCAGCCCTCACACTCACCTAGCACTCAGCCTGCACACTCACCCAGCACACACTCTCCTCCAGCACTCAGCCCACAGACTCAACCAGCACTCAGCTTTCACACTCACCCAGCACTCAGCCATCACACTCACCCAGCACTCAGCCATCACACTCGCCCAGCATGCAGCCTGCACTCAATCAGCACTCAGCCCGCACACTTAACCAGCACTCAGCTTGCACACTCAACCAGCACTCAGCCCACACACTTGCCCAGCATTAAGCTCGCACACTTAGATTCTGCATTCTCAGTCCACACTCACCCTGCCCTCAGCCCGCACACTCAACCAGCACTCATCCTGCACACTCAACCAGCACTCAGCCCGCACACTCACCAGAACTCAGCCCGCACCCTCAGCTAGAATTCAGCTCATGCACACTCACCCAGCACTCAGCCTGCACACTCTCCTCCAGAACTCAGCTGTCACACTCACCCAGCACTCAGTCATCACACTCACCCAGTACTCAGCCCACACACTCACCCAGCACTCAGTCATCACACTCAACCAGCACACAGTCATCACACTGACCCAGCACTCAGCCATCACACTCACCCACCACTTAGCCTGCACACTCAACCAGCACTTAGCCCGCGCACTCAACCAGCACTCAGCTCGCACGCTCAACCACCACTCAGCCTGCACACTCAAACAGCACTCAGCCACACTCGCCAGGCACAAAGCGCACACACTTAGCCCACACATTCTCATCCCACACTCATCGAGCACTCAGCCTGCACACTCACCCAGCACTCAGCCCACACACTCACCTAACACTCCACCCGCACACTCACCCTGCACTTAACCCGTGCACTCACCCAGCACTCACTTAGAACTCAACCTCACACTCACCCAGCACTCAGCCCACACACTGACCCAGCATTCAGCCCACACACTCACCCAGCACTCAGCCATCACACTCACCCAGCACTCAGCCATCACACTCAACCAACAACTCAGCCTGCACCCTGCACACTCAACCCCGCACTTTTAGCCTGCACTCCCCAGCACACAGCCGTTACACTCACTCAGCACTATACCCACACATTCTGCCCGCGCACTCACCCAGCACTCATGCCTCATACTCACCTAGCACTCAGCCTGCACACTCACCATCACTCAGCCCGCACACACACCTAGCACTCAGTCCGCACACTTATTTAGCACTCAGCCTGCACTCTCACCCAGCACTCAGTATGCACACTCACCCGATACTCAGCCTCCACATACTCAGCCCACACACTCACTCAGCACTCAACCTGCACACTCTCCTAGCACTCAGCCAGCACACTCACCCAGCATTCAGCCAGCACACAGACCCAACACTCAGCCTGCACACTCAGACCACACACTCACCCACAACACTCAGCCTGCACGCTCACCCAGCACTCAGCCTGCACACTCAGCTTGTATACTCACTCAACCTGCATACTCAGCCAGCACACTCACCCAGCACTCAGCCTGCAGTCAGCCCACATAAACACCCGATACTCAGCCTCCACACACTCACCTAGCACTTAGCCAGCACACTTACCTAGCACTCAGCCTGCACACTCATTCAGCACTCAGCCTGCACACTCAGCCCACACACGCACTCAGCCTGCACACTCAGCCCGCACTCTCAACCAGCACTTAGCCTGCACAGTCATCCCTGCACTCTTAGCTCGCACTGCCCAGCACTCAACCCACACACACAGCTAGCACTCAGCCCACACACTCACCCAGCACTCAGCCTGCACTATCACCCAGCAATCAGTCCGCACACTCACCCACCACGCACCCTGCATACGCAGCCCGCACACTCACACAGCCTTCAGCCCGCACACTCACCCAGCACTCAGCCAGCACTCAGCCTGCACACTTACCGAACACTCAGATTGCACACTCAGCACGCACACTCACCAGATACTAAGCCGGCACACTCACCCAGCACTCAACCCACACACTCACCCAACACTCAGCCTGCACACTCAGCCCGCACATTCACCAGATACTCAACCGGAACACTCACCCAGCACTCAGCCTGCACAGTCAGCCCGCATACTCACACGATACTCAGCCTCCACACACTCACCCAGTACTCAGCCTGGACACTTACTCAGCACTCAGCCTGCACAATCAGCCCACACATTAACCACACACTCAGCCTGCACACTCAGCCCACACACTCACTCAGCACTCAATCTGCACATTCACCTATCACTCAGCTCGCACACTCACCCAGCACTCCGCCCCACACACTAATTCAGCACTCAGCCCACACACTAACTCAGCTCTCAGCCCGCACACTGACCCAGCACTCAACCTGCACACTCAGCCCACACACGCACACAGCCTGCATACTCAACCACACACTCTTAGCCCGCACTCCCCAGCACTCAGCCGACACACTTACCCAGCACTATGCTCGCGCACTCAGCCCACGCACTCACCCAGCACTCATCTCGCACACTCATCAAGCACTTAGCCCACACACTTAGAACTCAGCCCACACATTCATCTAGCACTCAGCCTGCACTCTAACCCAGCACTCAGCCCGCATACTCACTCATCACTCAGCCTGCACACTCAGCCCGCACACTCAACCAGCACTCAGCCTGCACACTCAATCCCCGCACTCTTAGCCTGTACTCCCCAGCACTCAGCCAGAATACTTACCCAGCACTATGCCTGCACACTCAGCCCGCGTACTCACCCAGCACTTATTCCGCACACTCACCTAGCACTCAGCCATCATACTCACCCAGCACTCATTCTGCACACTCAACTAGCACTCAGCCCACACACTCACTTAGAACTCAGCCCACAAACTCATCTAGCACTCAGCCTGCGCACTCACCATCACTCAGCCATCATACGCACCCAGCACTCATTCTGCACACTCACCTAGCACTCAGTGCACACACACCTAGCACTTAGCCTGCACACTCAGCCCACCTATGCACCGCCCACTCGATGCGATAATATTGTGGCTCCCACCTACTCATTTGTATAATTGCCATCACCTGTGCTGTTCACCATACCTCTCATCTGTGGAAGAACTGAAAGAGGGACAAATTATGCGGTGCTCACAGCCGCAAGCCACACCTATGCCATACCTAAGCCACACCTGAGCCACACCTAAGCTACACCTGAGCCACACCCAAACCACACCTAAGCCACACCTGAGCCACACCCAAACCACACCTAAGCTACACCTGAGCTACATTCAAACCACACCTAAGCTACACCTGAGCTACACCCAAACCACACCTAAGCTACACCTGAGTCACACCTAAGCCACACCTGAGCCACACCCAAACCACACCTAAGCCACACCTGAGCCACACCCAAACCACACCTAAGCCACACCTGAGCCACACCCAAACCACACCTAAGCCACACCTGAGCCACACCCAAACCACACCTAAGCCACACCTGAGCCACACCCAAACCACACCTAAGCCACACCTGAGCCACACCCAAACCACACCTAAGCCACACCTGAGCTACACCCAAACCACACCTAAGCTACACCTGAGTCACACCTAAGCCACACCTGAGCCACACCCAAACCACACCTAAGCCACACCTGAGCCACACCCAAACCACACCTAAGCCACACCTGAGCCACACCCAAACCACACCTAAGCCACACCTGAGCCACACCCAAACCACACCTAAGCCACACCTGAGCCACACCCAAACCACACCTAAGCTACACCTGAGCCACACCCAAACCATACCCGAGCTACACCCAAGCCACGCCCATTTGGAAATTCTTTCTTCCCTGACAGGAGGAGATGTCACAGGGGTGGTGGTGGCAGAGAATGGAGAGCGGAGATCGAAATCCAGTACTTTCCTAGTGTATCCGGGACGGTAGAGACTAGAGATAGGCGGATGGATTCACAGGACTCCAGTCCAGGTCAGTGGTCCCCGATAATTGAACAAGGGGCCGTAGCCTGGAGCCTCCTACAGTGCTGTGAAAATTAATTGGGACAAAGCAAGTTTTAGTGTTACATTTCTGATAAGTGTTTTATCAGTTCTTGGTGTCGTTTCCCTTTTGGTTTTGGAGAAAACGATCCAGTTTCATTGTGTGTGAATTATTCTTGATTTTCCAATCCCAACAGTGGAAGCGATTCCTCTTACAGTCAGACTTGTATGTTCATTAAGAGTAATAATTCTACACCCTTCTGTGGAGTAACATCCATTATTACAGGCACGAATAACACTGAGAGAAAAAGTAACTAAACCACTCCTCACAGAAACAAGCTCTCACCTGAAGCTGAGGGGGCGCAAGCTGTTATTTACTGACTAAAACCAGTCACACCACATTTTGTTACTCAAGGTTGTACACTCACCTGTTCAAAGCAGTTAAAACTGGTTTGAATCACTGACTGGTAACCCCAACTTATGATTTTATTTATACAGTGCTGTGCAAATTAATTGGGACAAAGCATGTTTTTAACAGCAGTCTGGATGTGTAGTCTGGAGCCCCCTATAACAGCAGTCTGGAGTCTGGAGCCCCGTATAACAGCAGTCTGTATGTGTAGTCTGCAGCCCCCTATAACAGCAGTCTGGGTATGTTGCCTGCAGCCCCCCATAACAGCAGTCTGTATGTATAGTCTGGAGCCCCCTATAACAGTAGTCTGGATGTGTAGTCTGGAGCCCTCTATAACAGCAGTCTGGGTATGTTGTCTGCAGCCCCCCTATAACAGCAGTCTGTATGTATAGTCTGGAGCCCCCTATAACAGCAGTCTGGGTATGTTGCCTGCAGCCCCCCATAACAGCAGTGTGTATGTGTAGTCTGGAGCCCCCTATAACAGTAGTCTGGATGTATAGTCTGGAGCCCCCTACAACAGTAGTCTGTATGTATAGTCTGGAGCCCCCTACAACAGCAGTCTGTATGTGCAGTCTGGAGTCTCCCTATAACAGCAGTCTGTATGTCTCCCTATAACAGCAGTCTGTATGTATAGTCTGGAGCCCCCTATAACAGTAGTCTGGATGTGTAGTCTGGAGCCCTCTATAACAGCAGTCTGGGTATGTTGTCTGCAGCCCCCCTATAACAGCAGTCTGTATGTATATTCTGGAGCCCCCTATAACAGCAGTCTGGGTATGTTGCCTGCAGCCCCCCATAACAGCAGTGTGTATGTGTAGTCTGGAGCCCCCTATAACAGTAGTCTGGATGTATAGTCTGGAGCCCCCTACAACAGTAGTCTGTATGTATAGTCTGGAGCCCCCTACAACAGCAGTCTGTATGTGCAGTCTGGAGTCTCCCTATAACAGCAGTCTGTATGTCTCCCTATAACAGCAGTCTGTATGTGTAGTCTGGAGCCCCCTATAACAGCTGTCTGTATGTGTAGTCTGGAGTCTCCCTATAACAGCAGTCTGGACCTATCTAGGCTTGGAGAAGATCTTGGTGGACCTATCTAGGCTTGGAAATGGCCTTTATGGAGCTATAAAGACTTGGAAAATATCATGGTGGACTATCTAGGCTTGGAGATAACCTTGGTGGACCTATCTAGGTTTGAAGAAGACCCTGGTGGACCTTTCTAGGTTGGAGAAAACTGTTGGCCTACTAGACTAGAGACGTGCATACTACATGAAAAGACCCTGGTAGACCTGTCTAGGCTGCACAAGATTGATTTCCCAACAGAGCGTTCATCCATGAAGTCGCCGTGGCTCCAGATCGAGAGGAAGGCTGCCAAATCATCATAGTAGACTTGGATACTCTTGGATGATATGATGGCACAGATATGCAACCAGGGAATAAACTCAAGTTCTCTGCCTTCTATCATGTGAAGAACAATCTGCAAAGGCAATCACTGCTGAATTCTCTGGAGCCTTGTTTAAAATGAATCCATATTTAATTATCAATATAGAGTTAACACATCTAGCCACGTATAGGTAACACAATGGTATTAAACAGAACGCCATGTCTACCGTGCTGTCAGTGGGAACCAGAGTAAGACTTCGAGGTCACAACAACAGTAGCAAAGCGATAACAACACTGTCCCGACAAAGTTATCTCTGAAAATATATACTCTCACTAATATATACATTTATTCATAAAATAAATAGTCATAAAAAAATCATCCAACTTAAGAAATACAAAAAAAATGTCATGGTCTAAACGTTACATAGCTTTGGATCGTCATTGACGTGTATCCTGGAAGAAGCAGGGTGACGGGTCCACAGTGAAAGGTTGAGTAGAAGATGAGGACAAGAGGTCTGAAGACCGAGGGGTAAAGGTCAATCACAAGAGTCACATGCGGTCAGTTCTCATTGACCCAATCTTCATCCATGGACCAAGACCATCTTACTCTTCTGGTATCGAGAACGCTTATTATCATTGAAGAACTCAAGTTGTCTCCAAGATGTTGTGTCTTTGAGCTCTTCATCAGGTCCCTATTTCCTATCTAGAGCCCCCTGGCTTGTTACTATGACTTTGGTGGCTCCTGAAGAGCCTCCCGCTGCCTGTTGCGCTCTCCTACGATGCTCTCCCTGTTCTCCAATAAATTTAAGACCTTTCTTTAAACAGAGACAAAAAATTACCAGAAGATGAATTAGTACAAAACTTCACATATTTTTTATCTTAAAAAAACAAAAAAACAAACTATAACCTAGACAATTTCTTTCATAGAAAGAAAACAATTATATTTGTGTAATTATTAAAATGTTGATAGCAGCATTTAGGAAAGAAAATAACATTTTGATTAGCGCTTTCTTCCAATCGAGAGTCTTCCATTTCCTCTAGTTCTTGCCTCGTCGGTGTGTTGGTCGGAGGGAGTGGACTTTTTTTGGCTTGCTACAATAAAACATTGATCAAAACCTATAGCAAGAAAGGTCTAAAAATGGTTTATCTCAATTGTCGACCATTGCAAGTGTTCAGTGGAAGGTTTGAGGTGCAGAGCTGAGATGCAGTAGATGAAGCCTATGTAGTGCCAGAGAGCACAGGATGTCGATATGGAGGTTGATGCAGCTGAGCTCCAGCTCGTGAGCAACAGTAGAAGGAGCCCCATTCTAGTATTGCCGAGAGGCCATTGATCACACATGGATGTCGATGCCCGCTGAGCTCGGAGATGACAGTAGAAGACCCCACCTAGTATTGCCGAGAGGCCATTGATCACACATGGATGTAGATGCCGCCAAGCTCGTGAGACAACAGTAGAAGGAGCCCCATTTCAGTATTGCCGAGAGGCCATTGATCATACATGGATGTCGATGCCGCCAAGCTCGTGAGACAACAGTAGAAGGAGCCCCATTAGTATTGCCGAGAGGCCATTGATCACACATGGATGTAGATGCCGCCGAGCTCGTGAGACAACAGTAGAAGGAGCCCCATTTAGTATTGCCGAGAGGCCGATGATCACACATGGATGTCGATGCCGCCAAGCTCGTGAGAACAGTAGAAGGAGCCCCATTTAGTATTGCCGAGAGGCCATTGATCACACATGGATGTAGATGCGCCGAGCTCGTGAGATGAACAGTAGAAGAGCCCCACTAGATTGCCGAGAGGCCATTGATCACACATGGATGTATGATGCCGCCGAGCTCGTGAGACAACAGTAGAAGGAGCCCCATTTAGAATTGCCGAGAGGCCATTGACCACACATGGATGTTGATGCAGCCGAGCTCGTGAGAGAACAGTAGAAGAAGCCCCATTAGTATTGCCGAGAGGCCGATTACCACACATGGATGTCGGTGCAGCCGAGCTCGTGAGAGACAGTAGAGAGCCCCATTTAGTATTGCCGAGAGGCCATTGATCACACATGGATGGTCGATGTGGCCTGAGCTCATGAACAACATAGAAGAAGCCCCACTTTGTTTGCCAGAAGCCATTGATCACACATGATGTCCATGAGCTGATTGCGAGATGAAGAGAAGAGCCCCACCTAGTATTGCCGAGCTGATGATCACACTGGATGTCGATGATGTTGATCAGGCTAGCTCATGAAACGACCTGGAAGTAAGCACCATCTAGTTTTTGTCCAAGGGCCGATGATCACACATGACTGTCTAATTGAGATTGAAGAGACAGAGCCTCTGCATCTTCAAGCTACGGCTTGTTATGGTCACTTTACCGTTGGGAATTAGCAGATAATATGATGATACGAGCCGCCTAAAATGCCGGTAGTTAGCCAACTCTCATTAGTCAGAGCACTTTCTTAATCTAACATTTTTTTAGATAGTCTCTTCAAGGCTACTCTCTAAAATCAACATTCGGGAACTTCAATGCAAGATAATGAATTTTGCAAGGAAATGTAAGATTCCCTCGATCATGAAAATGTTGACAAGTGGCATATCAGGATTAGGCCTATTGGTGGCTTTACTCTATGGTATGGAGAGATGTAACTAGCTGCATGCAATATACATATCTCAACTCAACAACAAAATGTCCCATTGTGTGGTGCTCCGGATACAAATATGGCAGCTTAGGACGGCCGCATCACGTGACAATGCTTCATCTACTTCTCTCTCAGTTCGGCAGGGTTTTTGTGCTACAGTAGAAGAATGGAATCTGGAATGTAGAGTGAACCTTCTCTAAGAATCGGTAACGATCATCTGGAGACAGATAGTGACACAATATGACATCTACGTTTTGTTTCACGGTAACAAGGTATTTCCGCTTAAGTGAAAGGTTACTCTCCCTGTGTATCTTGGGACTTTAGGACACTAGTCAGTTAAAGGTCATATTGGTAAAACTCATTGAGCCAAGCCTGGACAACACCGTCTCCAGTTTACGAGGAATAGTCTTATCCATGAGTCCTTGCTTACTTGCATGTGTGGACATCGTAAACCCTGACACATTCCTGACAGCTGACGTAGCAACACCAATGAAAGATGCAATGACATTTTTCTTTTCTTTTCTCAGTCCTCGTGTTGTGTCCTCGTCCACAACACAAGAGATCGCAACCGTCAGATCCCGTGAGAGGTGACATTGCATATCCTGTCTCGTGTCCCAAATGAACCTGTCTCAGGGTTGGGTTCGCAAAAGTTAGGAGAGGTCTCGTAGTAAATAAGATCCCTCTCGGTCGGAGGCTTGAAAAAAGTGTATCTTGGTCGAAGGGTCTCCACCCAACCACGAGATTCACGATGCTTTTCCACGACCATCTCTGAAGCACTGTCGTACTTGTCCTTCAGGTAGTCTCCAATCATTCTGAAGTCTGGTTGTGACCACCAACATGTCTTCACCTCGCAGCTTCCCGACAGCCCGTGACACTTGCATTTAAGATGTCTGTGATCTGTGATAGACTGTAGAAGAAGAAGAGAGAAGGGCTTTATTAACAATTCTATTATCACTAGGGATGGCGAGTATACTCACTACTATTCAGTATTCGCTGAATACTACGGTATTGGCTACTCGCTACTCTCCGAGTACTTATGTGTACTCGGGAGTAGCGAGTAGTCCTAATACTTTCGCAGTCTATCTATAGATACACTACGAAAGTAGCCTAAAAGTGAGTAAGAGTTATGAAAAATATAATAAACTTACATACTCACCTTCCGACGCCTGCACCGGGACCGGAAAACCTCACCTCTGATCGCTGGACAAAGACCTTTCACTATCAGCCAATCAGATGGCGCCACGCCACAACCACGTGATCGCTAGCGGCCGCCTGATTGGCCAATTTGCAAGGTCCTAGATGTACTATCAGGACCTTGCAAACTGGCCAATCAGGTGGCCGCTAGTGATGACGTAGTTGTGACGTGGCGCCATCTGATTGGTCAGATCGCTACCGGCCATCTGATTGGCTGGTAGTGAAAGGTCCTTGTCCAGGGATCGGAGGTGAGGTTTTCCGGTCCCGATGCAGGCGTCGGAAGGTGAGTATGTAAGTTTATTATTTTTTTAACAACTTTTACTCACTTTTAGGCTACTTTCGCAGTGTATCTATAGACACACTACGAAAGTATTAGGACTACTCGCTATACTCGCAACAAGTAGCGAGTACTGCTACCTACTCGTTGCGAGTATAGCGAGCACGAATAATAAGGTACTCGCTCATCCCTAATTATCACTAATATACCAAAGAATATCATATAAGAGAAGGAGAAGAAAAGCGGCACCCACCAGGATACAAGAAAGTAAAAATCTTTATTCATTCATTTAAAGGCAGGGATATACAGGTGGGAGGACAGGGGAAGTCATAGCTGGACGACAGCCGTTTCATGCTGACAGTGGACCCATTGAAGCACTGTAATATAGCTGGACGACAGCTGTTTCATGCTGACAGTGGACACACTGAAGCACTGTAATATAGCTGGACGACAGCCGTTTCATGCTGACAGTGGACCCATTGAAGCACTGTAATATAGCTGGACGACAGCTGTTTCACGCTGACAGTGGACACACTGAAGCACTGTAATATAGCTGGACGACAGCTGTTTCACGCTGACAGTGGACACACTGAAGCACTGTAATAGTGCAAAACGGCTGCTGTCTGGCTATGAGTTCCCTTGTCCTACCACCTGTATATTCCCACTTTTAAAGGTTTTTGCTTTCATATATGCTGGTGAGTGCCACTTTTCTTCTATGATATGTTGCATGGACTGAGCACCGCTAGCAGGTTTATGATTTAAAACACCCACGTAGATGTTTAAGTAGATGATGAAAGGATTAAACAACTCTTGGCAGCTCCATGTTACACAGCGGTGCACACCCTGTTCTCCATTGACTTATATACCAAAGAAGAATTACCGTAGTTATTAAAAACTCTTTCCTTAACATATCCTATTGTGGGACCGCTAACAAAAAGCAGGAGCTTTTTATTAACCCAAAGTTACTTACCGTTCTTCCCGCTTCATGATTGTGTCTATTCATTGCCGACCGAGCATCTGGTCTGTTCTCACGAGCGTCTGCAAATTCTCGAGAAACCATGCCTCCAAAGTCCATGTCTTCACTGCAGCCGCCCCATTTCCAGCCTTCCCCCGGAGGACCCTTGTGATGGTTGTCACATCCACAGATTGTCGCAGATCCCTCGGCACAGGCTCTGGTTACCGCAAACGCTACTCCGGCCGAGGCGATGGCATGAACAAAGGCCGACTCTCGTGTCGCTGAAAATGAATGGAGGAAACAAGATGAGAATCTAAATCTGGTCATAGAGACGGTATCGCTCAGTGTAATTGTACATGACGGGGAGGGAGAGCGCCGAGCTTCTCTTTGATATCAAAATACTTATATTGGCCCAAAGTATCAAAGGCTTGGATTTGTTTAAATTAATTCCAAGTCAAAATGCCAAATAATTAAAGATATGTTGCGACGACAGAGCTTTTCTTAGTGCATGTCAGGGATTAATGTTCTTAATTTGGTCAGATGTATTGGTCTTTTGTTTGTTTTCATGTTTGCTAAGTCATCAGACTATTCAGAACCTTTATTGTCTGAGTATGTGTATTGCTATTTAATGTAAATTACCTCACCCCCCCCTGTCAGGATTAATGTTCTTAATTGGTCAATGTGTTGTCTTTTGTTTGTTTTTCATGCTTTCTAAGTCATTATTTCTTGTCAGACTATTCGGAACCTTTATGGTCTGAGTATTTTATTGCTAATTTAATGTAATTACCTCACCCCCTCTGTCAGGGATTAATGTTCTTAATTTGGTCAGATGTTGGTCTTTTGTTTGTTTTTTTCATGCTTTCTAAGTCATTGTTTCTTGTCAGACTATTCGGAACTTTATTGTCTGAGTATGTGTATTGGTAATTTAATGTAAATTACCTCACCCCCCCTCTGTCAGGGACTCGGTCATTACTCATAGGAGAATAATGTAGATATCAGATTGAGATGCCAACCATTAAGAGAACAGTCTTATTCCACCAATACTGGAAGATCACAACGCCCTGAGATGAGTGTTGGGGATATATAAGCTGGGCCTGCTTCATTCACCAAGTGTTCATATGTTACATGGCTTCAATCTAGGGGACCATAACTTCAGCCTAGGAATTTTGATTAAAAACATTGTGTTTCATACTCTGCATGGCCTCAATCTAGGAGCTTTGGGTCCGATTGGGGGAGCACTAAGACCGGATTATATTCTGTAAGAGCTCAGCCCATCATTCGTCTGGAATATCAGAGACTATTTATGGGAGATACCCAGGTTGTGACAATTCGGTCACCTGGCTACATGTGCTGTGCTGGGTCAGCTTCTTAACTTTCTCGATGGGTGCCCGCCAAAAGTGAGGTGCTGCTAGATTGGAGCAGTTGGTCCTGGAAGTCTCGAAGGCACAAATATTCTAATTCCTGGTGAACCAGTGGAAGGGTGAGACTCTGTGACATTGTGTGTTGTTTCCACGCGCTGTCTAGCTCTAATTATCTGCGGTCTATTCTTGATGCTGATGTAACATAAACTGTGTGAAATTCCCTCTAGTACTGCACGAGTTAATGCCAGTTCTATTTCTGTGTCCTGGTGGATGTGAGATTAATGTGTGAGTCTTCTCCCCCTAGCCTTTAAGTAGCCTCTCCTTCCATCAGGTGTTGCTGCTGATAGAGTTTCACTCTATGCCTGGAAGCCATGCTGTACAGACCTGATTGTTTGAAGTATTTTCCTTTGAGGTTACTGTACCCTGGTTCGGTGGAGGGAGGTGAGGGGGGAATAGCGCAAAGCTGGTGGAGGAGATAGAGAGAGGCTGGTGACTCAAACCTTCTCGCCATCAGAGATACGGGGTCAGGGCTCATTCCCAGTCTAGGAAAGACTAGTTTTCCCATAACTGCCATTCCCTCACCAGCATTTCCACTACACCATGACAGTTGTGCTTGGTTATGTGTTAGATGCCTTTGACTGTTGAGAATCCAATAAAGTCTTACCATTGTGTGGTTCCCTCACCCTGTGTTGTCTGAGTAGTGTTTTGCCTACAGGTAAGGAGTTTGGGTGTTCAGTTGGGATGAGCCGTGGTCCATGCAGTCTTTCTAAAGGTGGTCAGGCCAGCGGGCAAGAGCACCCAATGACCCCGGTGAGATACGGTAAGTCTGTGGAATTTAGGTCATTGGGAAGCTGCATGGATCAGAACCAGAGACCCTGAAGAGGTGCCATATTTATTGGTACGCTCTATAACAATGGTCATCAACCCTTCAGAAGAGCCACGTCCAGCGCTCAGTGGTACTTAGAGCCCCTAATTACTGAAGCTCCAGCAGAAGCCAAACTGAGACCTTGTGCCATCCTCCCTTATAGGGGTCCCACCTACCTCAAACTGGTAGTATCATCCCATCTCCAGTTTAAGATGTTATTCAATTTCCCACAGTATTTGTGCATCCAAATCGGGTCTGCTTGTCTAATTTGGTGTACCGGCTGTAATCTGCTCCCCCTAAATATAATACTGAGTGATCCCGTCACCTCCAGAGTCACATAATTAGCACATACCTCCACATGGGGGTCATTTCTACTCAGTATAACTAGAGCTGTTCTGTGAAGGCCTCAGAGGTTTGTGTGAGAACATTAGGGATTAAACAGCATCATGAGAAAACCAAGGAAATCACCAGACAGGTCAGGGATAAAGCTGTGATGAAGAGGAAAGCAGGGTTAGGTTATAAAAAAAAAAACCCAGGCTCAGAAAATCTCACAAAAGAACTGTCCAATCCATCATCCAAAAATGGAAGGAGTACGATGCAACTACAAACCTACCAAGACACGGCCGTCCACCAATGCCGACAGCCCAAGAAGGATAGAAGAGCTAAGAGGCCCATGGAGGAACCACAGAGATCACAGAATAGGGGATAATCTGTCCACAGGAAGACTATGAGTCATAGAATCCACAAATCTGCCCTTTATCAAAGAGCGCCAAGAAGAAGCCACAGAGGACACAGCAAGCAGTGGAGGACGGGGTAAGAATTAGCCATAGAGGATATAGCAAGCAGTGGAGGACGGGGCAAGAAGATGCCATGTAAGGAGCACAGCGAACAGAGGAGGACCGGGCAGGAAGAAGCCATAGAGGATATAGCAAGAAGTGGAGTACGGGGCAAGAAGACGCCGTGTAAGGAGCACAGCGAGCAGAGGAGGATGGGGCAAGAAGAAGCCATGTAGAGGACACAGCAAGCAGAGGAGGACCGGGCAGGAAGAAGCCATGTAGAGGACACAGCGAGCAGTGGAGGATTGGGCAAGAAGAAGTAATGTAGGGTACAAAATGAGCAGTGGAGGACGGGGCAAGAAGAAGCCATGTACAGGGCACAGCGAGCAGTAGGGGACGGGGCAAGAAGAAGCCATGAAGAGGGCGCATTGAGCAAAGGAGTACAGGGCAAGAAAAAGCCATGTAGAGGACAGTGAGCAGAGCAGGATGGGGCAAGAAGAAGCCATGTAGGGGACACAGCGAGCAGTGGAGGATTGGGCAAGAAGAAGTAATGTAGGGTACAAAATGAGCAGTGGAGGACGGGGCAAGAACAAGCCATGAAGGAGACACAGCAAGCAGTGGAGGACGAGGCAAGAAGAAGCCATGTAGAGGACAGTGAGCAGAGCAGGACGGGGCAAGAAGAAGCCATGTAGGGGACACAGCGAGCAGTGGAGGACAAGGCAAGAATAATCCATATAGAGGACACAGCGAGCAGTGGGGGATGGGGCAAGAAGAAGTCATGTAGAGGGCACAGCGAGCAGTGGAGGATGAGGCAAGAAGAAGCCATGTAGGGGGCACAGCGAGCAGTGGGGGACGGGGCAAGAAGAAGCCATGTACAGGGCACAGCGAGCAGTGGGGGACGGGGCAAGAAGAAGCCATGAAGAGGGCGCATTGAGCAAAGGAGTACAGGGCAAGAAAAAGCCATGTAGGGGACACAGCGAGCAGTGGAGGACGAGGCAAGAAGAAGCCATGTAGAGAGCACAACGAGCAGTGGAGGATGGGGCAAGAGGAAGCCATATAGAGGACACAGCGAACAGTGGAGGACGGGGCTCTGGTCAGAGGAGACCAAAGGAGAATTGGGCTAACAAAGTGCTAACTCAGGGAGCTGAATACTAATGCAAGACAGAGGAAGGTGGTCCTACAATGTGCTGACTCAGGGGGTGAATACTAATACAAGACAGAGAAAGGTGGTCCTACAATGTGCTGACTCAGGGGGCTGAATACTAATGCAAGACAGAGAAAGGTGGTCCTACAAAGTGCTAACTCAGGGAGCTGAATACTAATGCAAGACAGAGGAAGGTGGTCCTACAATATTGTGACTCAGGGGGCTGAATACTAATGCAAGGCAGAGAAAGGTGGTCCTACAGAGTGCTGACTCAGGGGGTGAATACTAAAACAAGACAGAGAAAGGTGGTCCTACAAAGTGCTGAGTCAGGGTGCTGAATACTAATGCAAGACAGAGAAAGGTGGTCCTGCAAAGTGCTGACTCAGGGGGTGAATACTAATACAAGACAGAGAAAGGTGGTCCTACAAAGTGCTGACTCAGGGGGCTGAATACTAATAGAAGACCGAGAAAGGTGGTCCTACAAAGTGCTGACTCAGGGGATGAATACTAATACAAGACAGAGAAAGGTGGTCCTACAAAGTGCTAACTCATGGAGCTGAATACTAATGCAAGACAGAGGGAAGGTGTGGACCTACAAAATACAGGCTCAGAGGGTGAATACTAATACAAGACAGAGAAAGGTGGTCCTACAAAGTGCTGACTCAGGGGGTGAATACTAATACAAGACAGAGAAAGGTGGTCCTACAAAGTGCTGAGTCAGGGGGCTGAATACTAATGCAAGACAGAGAAAGGTGGTCCTACAAAATACTGGCTCAGGGGGTGAATACTAATACAAGACAGAGAAAGGTGGTCCTGCAAAGTGCTGACTCAGGGGGTGAATACTAATACAAGACAGAGAAAGGTGGTCCTACAATGTGCTGACTCAGGGGGCTGAATACTAATGCAAGACAGAGAAAGGTGGTCCTGCAAAGTGCTGACTCAGGGGGTGAATACTAATACAAGACAGAGAAAGGTGGTCCTACAAAGTGCTAACTCAGGGAGCTGAATACTAATGCAAGACAGAGAAAGGTGGTCCTACAAAGTGCTAACTCAGGGAGCTGAATACTAATGCAAGACAGAGGAAGGTGGTCCTACAAAATACTGGCTCAGGGGGGTGAATACTACTACAAGACAGAGAAAGGTGGTCCTACAAAGTGCTGACTCAGGGAGCTGAATACTAATACAAGACAGAGAAAGGTGGTCCTACAAAGTGCTAACTCAGGGAGCTGAATACTAATACAAGACAGAGAAAGGTGATCCTACAAAGTGCTGACTCAGGGGGCTGAATACTAATACAAGACAGAGAAAGGTGGTCCTACAAAGTGCTGACTCAGGGGATGAATACTACTACAAGACAGAGAAAGGTGGTCCTACAAAGTGCTGACTCAGGGGATGAATACTAATACAAGACAGGGAGAGGTAGTCCTACAAAGTGCTGACTCAGGAGGTGAATACTAATACAAGACAGAGAAAGGTGGTCCTACAAAGTGCGGACTCAGGGGCTGAATACTAATACAAGACAGAGAAAGATGGTCCTACAAAGTGCTGACTCAGGGAGTGAATACCAATACAAGACAGAGAAAGGTGGTCCTACAAAGTGCTGACTCAGGGGGGTGAATACTAATACAAGACAGAGAAAGGTGGTCCTACAAAGTGCTGACTCAGGGGATGAATACTAATACAAGACAGAGAGAGGTAGTCCTACAAAGTGCTGACTCAGGGGGCTGAATACTAATACAAGACAGAGAAAGATGGTCCTACAAAGTGCTGACTCGGGGTGAATACTAATGCAAGACAGGTAAAGGTGGTCCTACAAAGTGCTGACTCAGGGGGTGAATACTAATACAAGACAGAGAAAGGTGATCCTACAAAGTGCTGACTCAGGGAGTGAATACCAATACAAGATAGAGAAAGGTGGTCCTACAAAGTGCTGACTCAGGGGGTGAATACTAATACAAGACAGAGAAAGGTGCTTCTTCCAAGTACATATGAGTGTTTGTGTAATGTCTGAGTACGTCTCTTGGTGATGGTAACGTTTGCCCAGTGACTACATCTCTTGGTGATGGTCACATTGGTTTTGTGAGTACATATCTCGGAACTGTTACATTGGCCCGGTGAGTATGTCTCTTGGTGATGGTCACATTGCCCTGTGAGTACATCTATCTGTGATGGTCATGTTGCCTCGTGAGCACATCTCTCGGTGATGGTTACATTGGTCCAATAAGTATGTCTTTTGGTGATGGTCATGTTGCCTGGTGAGTATGTCTCTTGGTGATGGTCACATTGCCCGGTGACTACATCTCTCGGTGATGGCCATGTTGCCTCGTGAGTACGTCTCTCGGTGATGGTCACGTTGGCCCAATAAGTATGTCTCTTGGTGATGGTCACATTGCCCGGTGAGTACGTCTCTCGGTAATGGTCATGTTGGCCCGGTGAGTACGTCTCTCGGTAATGGTCATGTTGGCCTGGTGAGTACGTCTCTCGGTAATGGTCATGTTGGCCCGGTGAGTACGTCTCTCGGTAATGGTCATGTTGGCCCGGTGAGTAAGTCTCTCGGTGATGGTCACGTTGGCCCAATAAGTATGTCTCTTGGTGATGGTCACATTGCCCGGTGAGTATGTCTCTCGGTAATGGTCATGTTGACCCGGTGAGTATGTCTCTCGGTGATGGTCACGTTGCCCCAGTGAGTACGTCTCTCGGTAATGGTCATGTTGGCCTGGTGAGTATGTCTCTCGGTGATGGTCACGTTGCCCCGGTGAGTACGTCTCTCGGCAATAGTCATATTGGCCTGGTGAGTACATCTCTTGGTGATGGTCATGTTGCCCCGGTGAGTACGTCTCTCGGCAATAGTCATATTGGCCTGGTGAGTACATCTCTCGGTGATGGTCACGTTGGCCCGATGTGGCTCCTCTCCGGAGTTGGCACTCACCACGTCAGTCGTTATTATTACACTAATTTAGTTGTCTGACTTTTGGCTCTCTGTCAGGACACTGTTTGTTTTCTAACAATAGAACATAGAGGAAGCGCTAAAAATACCGTTACCCTGAACTCAACCCTGAAAGTTTCCGGATCATTTCTCTCGCTGGTAAACTTTCTCCATAACAAAGTTATCAAGCCAAAATACAGCCGCTGCCAGGTATTTACTACAGCAGAGAACAGGCTGCAACGTGCACCGGACAGAAAGACCTGATGGTCCACAGCTTAGCCCCTCTGAAATTACCGGGTGTGAGGAGCTGACACCGGGAATCACATCCATAAGTAGCATTGCGCCCTTATTTTACAGGGAAAGTGAAAAAGTTGGATATTGATTGACACAATGAAGATCTTACAGCCTATTAGTGATTCAAAGATCTGAACCCAGCAGATACTGAAGCCCTATAGGTAGATGTGAAACCTGGACGATAAAGAAACAAGACAGAAGAAGAATCAACGCATTCTAAATGTGGAGCTGGAGAAGGAGGTTATCAATACCATGGATGGCGAGAAGAACAAGAATTAAGCCAGACATCTCTTCTGAAGCAAGGATCAGTCAGAATGCTACATCATATGAAGAGAACTGGAGAAGGACACATGGTCGGAAGAATAGAAGGAACAAGGTAGAAGAGGAAGACCAGCAACCCGATGTCTTGAAACTGTGAAGAAAATGGCAATGTAGACCCTGGTAGACCTATCGAGGCTTGGAGAAGACCCTGGTGATCCTATTTAGGTTTGGAGAAGACTGGTGAACCTAACTAGGCTTAGACAAGACCCTGGTGGACCTATTGAGACTTTAAAAAGACACTAGGCTTGGCAAAAGACCCTGGTGGACCTATCTAGGGTTACAGAATACTCTGGTGGACCTATGTAGGCTTGGACAAGACCCTGGTGGACCTACTGAGACTTGGAAAGGACACTAGGCTTGGCAAAGACCATGGTGGACCTATCTAGGGTTAGAGAATACTCTGGTGGGCCTATCTAGGCTTGGACAAGACCCTGATGGGCCTATCTAGGTTTGCCAAAAACCCTGGTGGACCTATCTAGGCTTGGCGAAGACCCTGGTAGACCAATCTAGGTTTGTAGCTCCCCTGGTGGAGCCAACTAGGCTTGAGTAAATCCTGGTGGACCCATCTAGGCTTGGAGAAGACTGTTGGACATATCTAGGCTTGGAGAAGATACTGGTGGACCTACTAGGCTTGGAAAAGACTGGTGGACCCATGTAGACTTGGACAAGACCCTGGTGGACCCATCTAGGCTTGGAGAAGACTGTTGGACCTATCCAGGCTTGGAGAAGACACTGGTGGACCTATCTAGGCTTGTAAAAGACTGGTGGACCTATGTAGACTTGGACAAGACCCTGGTGGACCTATATTGGCTTGGAGAAGAAACTGCTGGACATATCTAGGTTTGGAGACTGGTGGACCTTTCTAGGATTGGACAAGACCCTGATGGACCTCTTGAGACTTGAAAAAGACACTAGGCTTGGCAAAGACCCTGGTGGACCTATCTAGGGTTACAGAATACTCTGGTGGACCTATGTAGGCTTGGACAAGACCCTGGTGGACCTACTGAGACTTGGAAAGGACACTAGGCTTGGCAAAGACCCTGGTGGACCTATCTAGGGTTAGAGAATACTCTGGTGGACCTATCTAGGCTTGGACAAGACCCTGGCGGGCCTATCTAGGTTTGCCAAAAACCTGGTGGACCTATCTAGGCTTGGCGAAGACCCTGGTAGACCAATCTAGGTTTGGAGCTCTCCCTGGAGGAGACAACTAGGCTTGAGTAAATCCTGGTGGACCCATCTAGGCTTGGAGAAGACTGTTGGACCTATTTAGGCTTGGAGAAGATACTGGTGGACCTACCTAGCTTGGAAAAGACTGGTGGACTTATGTAGACTTGGACAAGACCCTGGTGGACTCATCTAGGCTTGGAGAAGACTGTTGGACCTATCTAGGCTTGGAGAAGACACTGGTGGACCTACCTAGGCTTGTAAAAGACTGGTGGACCTATGTAGACTTGGACAAGACCCTGGTGGACCTATCTTGGCTTGGAGAAGAAACTGGTGGACATATCTAGGTTTGGAGACTGGTGGACCTGTCTAGGATTGGACAAGACCGTGATGGACCTGATTACACTTGTGATCATCATCTGTGATGGCTCCATGTCAGGTAGTTGGATGAGTTCTTGGCTTCATGATTTGCATCAAGTACAGACATGAGATCTCCCAACACAAATCATCAACATGTTCCTGGCATTTACCAAAGTGGAAGACATATACTATTAGAAATTATTAGAAATATTAGAAAATGTTAGAACCTTGGACAATCTGTCTCTATGGCTCCGGTAGGTTGTGCCCCTGTATAGATCTTTATAGCCAACTCTATATGTAATGTAAAAAATCCAAGAAAAAAAGTCCTGATGGATGGTTCACAGAAAAGGAAGACGAGGGTGAAAAGGTCTCCAGTCCTGTCCCTCAATTAATGGAGAATCTGCTTGTGACAAGTGAAGATTGGAAGAAAAGTGCCGGGACAATAGGGCTGCACCAGGCCCACCTGAGGGCTGAATGGGAGGTTGTGTGTGAGGGGTCCGGTCACATGTGACAATTCCCCTTAACCCTGCCCGACCGGTATGGCAAATCGTCCTTATTACCTGCTGGGAGAATGAATCCCCCTTTGTGCAGCCACTGTCACGCTGCATTACATGCACAATGGCCCCAGATATTTTATATGAAATTCACCCTCAGCAGTGATTAGCAAGAACCAACTAAGTCATAGCAACCTACAACTATGCACTGGAAGGGCCTCGGTGTCGGCCAAAAGGGAAATCCCTATTGAAATGGTTTCATAAAACAATGTAAAGGGCGTGTGAATTGTGGGCGAGCGCTCCCACTTTTTTCTCTCCGGCTTAGTCTCATGGTCTTGGAGATATTGTGTTTGCGGCAGATCCCAGCAGGGAGTGGACCAGGGTCTCTCGTCAACTTCTTCTACACAAACTTTTCCATAAGACGCTGGTGCCATCGCCTCCCGCAGGAAAGAGGAACACGGAGTTATCAAAAGAGGAGCCCCCCCGAACACATCCTGAGCGGTCACCACTCCTCGTCCTCGGGTCACAGGTCAGAACCTGGAGTCTGCAGGGCGGCCATTTAATTCCTGCAGAATCCTACAACGTGGCACCTTCAGGCGATGAACTCTAAGTCAGTGCGTTTCACCATGGCCGACCCTAGACGGATTCCTGACACCGGGCGCTTTCTGCTATATAGGCTCTGCACAGGGGGATCACCCCGCCCCCAAGGTGATGACATCACTGGTATAATGACGGCTAAACTCTGACCAATAAACCTACTAACCAACCTATCCAACCGGATACACTAAATCGCCATCAATCATAACGAATAATTTACCAATGATGAGAAAACTAAAAAAAGCAACTTAGTTACCGGCCGACGTTCCATAGTCACAACAAAGCAACAACCGAGATACTAGAAGATGGAACGTGCGTCGGGTGAGCGCCTCCCCAGCTGGAGATCATGTATCCTTATGGGTTATTTCATTGATACTGTTTCATGGCTTTGTGACCACAATCCCTTCATACACACAGTGTAAGCTCACCTATTGTCTATAGGCCTGTGCGGTATATGTTGAGTCATTTATCTGTATATCCCCATACATACTGTATATGATGGTTGAGCCATGTTTTACTGCATTATCCATCTCCCTGCATACTTGTGACATTGCCCTCCGCTTTAGCCCTCACTCATATTCCATATTAGACCCTTATACAAATCTCAGTCACTTCACATTATTCACCGTTGTGTTGTAATTGGGGTCTTTATTTGAATATCCCTATAACAAAAGGTACAAGTCGACCTTTTGTACCAACAATAAACCAACTAGCCGGGTTACCAGACGTTCAGAGATATCAAACTGCCCCATGCACCCAAAACAATGTAACTGAGTTACTAGTCTGCCTTCTGAACTCATGAGTCAATTAACCGGGTCACCAGCCGACCGTCCATATCCAAGACAAACCAACTAAGCGACTTACCAGCCACAACAAGCCAACTGAGTTACCAAACTACCTCATGTACCCACACAAAACCTATTCACCATGTTACCAGCCGATGGCTAGGGTCACATTTGGGAGCCTGCGTCTGTTTGAGGGATGCTTTAAAGGATGCTTTTTTCCCCTTGCCATTTTCATGGCATATGTGCATTGTCTATGGGGCATGTGGCAAGTGCGGTATTGCTGCAATCCGGCAAATGCGGCAGTTGCAGCTGCAAAAAAACCCCCACAATGCTGCACTTGCCACAAGCCCCATAGAAAATGCATGGAGCTCGCCACAAGTGTGCTACAAGTGCGGCCAGATCTGCTGCAATCAGCAAAAAACACTGATGTGAAAGGGGCCTTAGCAGCCTACCAGTGCATCTTCTGTACCCAAAATGTATCTGAGTTACCAGCCTGCCTACTGTACTCAGAGCAAACCAGCTACCAGTCTACCTCCAGTGCCAACAACAAACCAACTACCAACCTACCTCCAGTGCCAACAACAAATCAACTACCAGTCTACCTCCAGTGCCAACAACAAACCAACTACCAGTCTACCTCCAGTGCCAACAACAAACCAACTACCAGTCTACCTCCAGTGCCAACAACAAACCAACTACCAGTCTACCTCCAGTGCCAACAACAAACCAACTACCAGTCTACCTCCAGCGCCAACAACAAACCAAGTACCAGTCTACCTCCAGTGCCAACAACAAACCAACTACCAGCCTACCTGCAGTGCCAACAACAAACCAACTACCAGTCTACCTCCAGTGCCAACAACAAACCAACTACCAGCCTACCTCCAGTGCCAACAACAAACCAACTACCAGTCTACCTCCAGTGCCAACAACAAGCCAACTACCAGTCTACCTCCAGTGCCAACAACAAACCAACTACCAGCCTACCTCCAGTGCCAACAACAAACCAACTACCAGCCTACCTCCAGTGCCAACAACAAACCAACTACCAGCCTACCTCCAGCGCCAACAACAAACCAACTACCAGTCTACCTCCAGTGCTAACAACAAACCAACTACCAGCCTACCTCCAGTGCCAACAACAAACCAACTACCAGTCTACCTCCAGTGCCAACAACAAACCAACTACCAGCCTACCTCCAGTGCTAACAACAAACCAACTACCAGCCTACCTCCAGTGCCAACAACAAACCAACTACCAGCCTACCTCCAGTGCTAACAACAAACCAACTACCAGCCTACCTCCAGCGCCAACAACAAACCAACTAAGTCAGCAGATTACCTTGTACACCCTCAACAAACCAACTAACTGAGTTACAAGCCGACCTTTTGTATCTCCAACAAACCAAATTACAAGCCTTCCCTCTGTATACACAGCAAAACAAGTTTCTAACATACCTGTTGTAAATATTAAAATCTAATTGAATTACGAGACGTCTTCGTGCACCCACAACATACATATCAACTGAGTTACCAGCCTTGATTCTGTACCCACAACAAACCAAGTACCTGAGTTACAGCCTGCTTTATGTACATGGACTCCTGACCTCTCCTGTCAAACCCTACACCGGATCCCAGACCTAACAGGCAGGAGTCACACACCATGCCAGATTGCAGTGCTTAGAGGTGTCCTACCCTGAACGTGACACACGTATTCTTCTATAAATACTACAAACCTGGGTGGTTTATGACTACAGATTTAGTATCAAAGTGATGCCCTAAGTGATTTACTATAATTCCTAAGCATATAAGGACCATCTGAAGACCAATCCTGAGGAAGACCCGATGTGGGTCGAAACGTTGATTGATTGTCTGTCTTCACAAATATAAATTAATAAAACCACGCAAAACAAAGTTCAACTTCTCCAGCCTTTTTATGGTGCAAGGGATTGATATTGATTATCTTACGGAATTTAGTTTCCCTTGAGCTCGATTTTATAATTTATATACTACATCATCCACAGACTTCCATCATCACTGCTCCGGAGACCTGGCCCTACTCGTGGAGGGCCATTACATCACTGTCTGCCTTCCATCATCCCCGGAGGTTCTGCAGCAGCGGTGGTCACCCTGACTACATACCATAGGTGGCGTCACGACTTCATCCCTGTAAATAATTCCCCTTTTACTTGTGGGGCTCGGGACACAGTCTGGACAAAGACCGTCGTGATCATCCCCCAGTGCAACCCCCAGTTCGGTACCGAGTACCCCGTCCCAGTGGGCCACACATATCCTTATACCGTACAAAGAGTATTACCAGTATATGAAAAAGGGGGCGGGGGGTCTGAGCAGAAACCAATTCAGGGGGGATTGTAGGGACAAAATAAGAGTGGTGCTCCCTGACCAACCTAGATGAAGTAAAGTGCTATGGCTAAGGCAGGTGTGTAAATATTCCCACATATACACCTCAACCAGAGGGGGACTGTAGGGACAATGTAATAGTAGTGAGTCTTGATCTAGTAAGGTATATGGTTAAGACAGATATGCACAATGTAAAGTTTCCCCACATAAGCATCGCAAGGATTACTATTGCTCAGGACTCATATTAAGGAACGCCAATGAGAAGAACGTAGTAGGAAGGAGCAGGACCTTATTTTTCCCACAACAAACCAACTAACTGAATTAGCAGAGAACCATCTGTACTAACAACAAACCAACTAACCGGGTTATCTTTATTTCTCATCATCCAAAAGAAACAACAACAAAAACGAATACTCAGCAACAAACCAACTAACTGATCTCTCATCTACCTTATAAACTCACCACAAACCAACTAACTGATCTCTCATGCTACCTTCTAAACTCACCACAAACCAACTAACTGATCTACCATCCTACCTTCTAAACTCACAACAAACCAACTAACTGGTCTACCATCCTACCTTCTAAACTCACAACAAACCAATTAACTGATCTACCATCCTACCTTCTAAACTCACAACAAACCAATTAACTGATCTACCATCCTACCTTCTAAACTCACAACAAACCACCTAACTGATCTACCATCTACCTTCTAAACTCAGCAACAAACCACCTAACTGATCTACCATCCTACCTTCTAAACTCACAACAAACCAACTAACTGATCTACCATCCTACCTTCTAAACTCAGCAACAAACCACCTAACTGATCTACCATCCTACCTTCTAAACTCACAACAAACCAACTAACTGATCTACCATCCTACCTTCTAAACTCAGCAACAAACCACCTAACTGATCTACCATCCTACCTTCTAAACTCACAACAAACCAACTAACTGATCTACCATCCTACCTTCTAAACTCACAACAAACCAACTAACTGATCTACCATCTACCTTCTAAACTCAGCAACAAACCAACTAACTGATCTACCATCCTACCTTCTAAACTCAGCAACAAACCACCTAACTGATCTACCATCCTACCTTCTAAACTCACCACAAACCAACTAACTGGTCTACCATCTACCTTCTAAACTCACAACAAACCAACTAACTGGTCTACCATCCTACCTTCTAAACTCACAACAAACCAACTAACTGATCTACCATCTACCTTCTAAACTCAGCAACAAACCAACTAACTGATCTACCATCCTACCTTCTAAACTCAGCAACAAACCACCTAACTGATCTACCATCCTACCTTCTAAACTCACCACAAACCAACTAACTGGTCTACCATCTACCTTCTAAACTCACAACAAACCAACTAACTGGTCTACCATCCTACCTTCTAAACTCACAACAAACCAACTAACTGATCTACCATCTACCTTCTAAACTCACAACAAACCACCTAACTGATCTACCATCCTACCTTCTAAACTCACAACAAACCAACTAACTGATCTACCATCTACCTTCTAAACTCAGCAACAAACCAACTAACTGATCTACCATCCTACCTTCTAAACTCAGCAACAAACCACCTAACTGATCTACCATCCTACCTTCTAAACTCACCACAAACCAACTAACTGGTCTACCATCTACCTTCTAAACTCACAACAAACCAACTAACTGGTCTACCATCCTACCTTCTAAACTCACAGCAAACCAACTAACTGATCTACCATCCTACCTTCTATACTCACAACAAACCACCTAACTGATCTACCATCCTACCTTATAAACTTACAACAAACCAACTAACTGATCTGCCATACTATCTTCTGAATTCACAACAAACCAACTGATCTACCATCCTACCTTCTAAACTCACAACAAACCAACTAACTGATCTACCATCCTACCTTCTAAACTCACAACAAACCACCTAACTGATCTACCATCTACCTTCTAAACTCACAACAAACCAACTAACTGATCTACCATCTACCTTATTAACTCACAACAAACCAACTAACTGATCTACCATCCTACCTTCTAAACTCACAACAAACCACCTAACTGATCTACCATCCTACCTTCTAAACTCACAACAAACCACCTAACTGATCTACCATCTACCTTCTAAACTCAGCAACAAACCACCTAACTGATCTACCATCCTACCTTCTAAACTCACAACAAACCAACTAACTGATCTACCATCCTACCTTCTAAACTCAGCAACAAACCACCTAACTGATCTACCATCCTACCTTCTAAACTCACAACAAACCAACTAACTGATCTACCATCCTACCTTCTAAACTCAGCAACAAACCACCTAACTGATCTACCATCCTACCTTCTAAACTCACAACAAACCAACTAACTGATCTACCATCCTACCTTCTAAACTCACAACAAACCAACTAACTGATCTACCATCTACCTTCTAAACTCAGCAACAAACCAACTAACTGATCTACCATCTACCTTCTAAACTCACCACAAACCAACTAACTGGTCTACCATCTACCTTCTAAACTCACAACAAACCAACTAACTGGTCTACCATCCTACCTTCTAAACTCACAACAAACCAACTAACTGATCTACCATCTACCTTCTAAACTCAGCAACAAACCAACTAACTGATCTACCATCCTACCTTCTAAACTCAGCAACAAACCACCTAACTGATCTACCATCCTACCTTCTAAACTCACCACAAACCAACTAACTGGTCTACCATCTACCTTCTAAACTCACAACAAACCAACTAACTGGTCTACCATCCTACCTTCTAAACTCACAACAAACCAACTAACTGATCTACCATCTACCTTCTAAACTCACAACAAACCACCTAACTGATCTACCATCCTACCTTCTAAACTCACAACAAACCAACTAACTGATCTACCATCTACCTTCTAAACTCAGCAACAAACCAACTAACTGATCTACCATCCTACCTTCTAAACTCAGCAACAAACCACCTAACTGATCTACCATCCTACCTTCTAAACTCACAACAAACCAACTAACTGATCTACCATCCTACCTTCTAAACTCACAACAAACCACCTAACTGATCTACCATCTACCTTCTAAACTCAGCAACAAACCAACTAACTGATCTACCATCCTACCTTCTAAACTCAGCAACAAACCACCTAACTGATCTACCATCCTACCTTCTAAACTCACAACAAACCAACTAACTGGTCTACCATCTACCTTCTAAACTCACAAACAAACCAACTAACTGGTCTACCATCCTACCTTCTATACTCACAACAAACCACCTAACTGATCTACCATCCTACCTTATAAACTTACAACAAACCAACTAACTGATCTGCCATACTATCTTCTGAATTCACAACAAACCAACTGATCTACCATCCTACCTTCTAAACTCACAACAAACCACCTAACTGATCTACCATCTACCTTCTATACTCACAACAAACCACCTAACTGATCTACCATCCTACCTTCTAAACTCACAACAAACCAACTAACTGATCTCCCATCCTACCTTCTAAACTCACAACAAACCAACTAACTGATCTACCATCCTACCTTATAAACTCACCACAAACCAACTAACTGATCTACCATCCTACCTTCTAAACTCACAACAAACCACCTAACTGATCTACCATCCTACCTTCTAAACTCACAACAAACCAACTAACTGATCTCCCATCCTACCTTCTAAACTCACAACAAACCACCTAACTGATCTACCATCCTACCTTCTAAACTCACAACAAACCACCTAACTGATCTACCATCCTACCTTATAAACTCACCACAAACCAACTAACTGATCTACCATCCTACCTTCTAAACTCACAACAAACCAACTAACTGATCTACCATCTACCTTCTAAACTCACAACAAACCAACTAACTGATCTACCATCCTACCTTATAAACTCACCACAAACCAACTAACCAGGTTACTCATAACAAATCAACTAACCAAGTTAGAAGACTACCTTCTGTACCTTGTACAAACCAAGTACCCAAGTTACCAGCCAACCTTTTGTACCCACTATAAACCATAAAACGAGTTCCCAACTGACCTTGTGAACTCATACCAAACTAACAGTGTTATTAGCCTTCATCCTCTACCAAAGACAACAATAAACCAATGAGTAAGTCATCACAGCCAGATCGTCAGATCAGGACGGTGCTTCATTAATTGATATCACATCACTGCAGACAGGTTGAAGACTTTCTTCTTCCACCATTTCCATGTCCTCATTCAGCAGGCGCCCGGTGTCCAGCACTCGGGAGGTCCTCTGAATGGCGGAAGTCAAGCAGCTTCTTTCCTTCTCTTTAGCCGCCTGCACAGGGACCGTGGCGGACGTTGGTCATGACATTTCCAAAGAAGCCAAGTGTGTTATTGTCAGCCACAATCAATGAATGACAATTGGCATTCTGGAATTCTAGATTCTAAGACTTTACTGAACTGAAGATGTCGGAGAAGATCCAATAGTGCCGCCCTGATGATGGGAGCCGTTATGTAAGATTAATGGACACAACATCAGATCACAATTGGCGGCTTTTGGTGAAGATGTGGAACGCACTGGAAATCCTTCTGAGGTGTCTCCGGGGACGTCTCGATTAGCAGCGGTAATGAGCTGTGACTAATATTATAACACAAGTACAAAAAAAACCCAAATTAAAGGCCTTAAGGACTATTCCAGGGTAACAGGCAGATTTCCACCAGTGCCCAGGAGCCTCGATCTGCAGTGTAGTGTAAAGGGCACAAGTCACTGACAATACGGGGAATGTGCCGATAGGAAGCTCATTTCAGTCTCAATCACTGAAGTAGAAAAAGTAAAGTGGTTCCGATACAAGACGTAAATGTGAGGCCTTAAAACCATATGTAGCTGTAGATCTACAGAAGATCATTAATGAGAAACCTTCATCCCCGCACTGGCTGTAGATCTACAGAAGATCACTAATGAGGAACCTTCATCCCCGCACTGGCTGTAGATCTACAGAAGATCACTAATGATAAACCTTCCTCCCCGCACTGGCTGTAGATCTACAGAAGATCACTAATGAGATACCTTCATCCCCGCACTGGCTGTAGATCTACAGAAGATCACTAATGAGAAACCTTCATCCCCGCACTGGCTGTAGATCTACAGAAGATCACTAATGAAAACCTTCATCCCGCACTGGCTGTAGATCTACAGAAGATCACTAATGAGAAACCTTCATCCCCGCACTGGCTGTAGATCTACAGAAGATCACTAATGAGAAACCTTCATCCCTGCACTGGCTGTAGATCTACAGAAGATCACTAATGAGAAACCTTCATCCCGCACTGGCTGTAGATCTACAGAAGATCACTAATGAGTAAACCTTCATCCCCGCACTGGCTGTAGATCTACAGAAGATCACTAATGAGAAACCTTCATCCCCGCACTGGCTGTAGATCTACAGAAGATCACTAATGAGAAACCTTCATCCCCGCACTGGCTGTAGATCTACAGAAGATCACTAATGAGAAACCTTCATCCCCGCACTGGCTGTAGATCTACAGAAGATCACTAATGAGAAACCTTCATCCCCGCACTGGCTGTAGATCTACAGAAGATCACTAATGAGAAACCTTCATCCCTGCACTGGCTGTAGATCTACAGAAGATCACTAATGAGAAACCTTCATCCCTGCACTGGCTGTAGATCTACAGAAGATCACTAATGAGAAACCTTCATCCCGCACTGGCTGTAGATCTACAGAAGATCACTAATGAGAAACCTTCATCCCTCGCACTGGCTGTAGATCTACAGAAGATCACTAATGAGAAACCTTCATCCCTGCACTGGCTGTAGATCTACAGAAGATCACTAATGAGAAACCTTCATCCCTGCACTGGCTGTAGATCTACAGAAGATCACTAATGAGAAACCTTCATCCCCGCACTGGCTGTAGATCTACAGAAGATCACTAATGAGAAACCTTCATCCTGCACTGGCTGTAGATCTACAGAAGATCACTAATGAGAAACCTTCATCCCCGCACTGGCTGTAGATCTACAGAAGATCACTAATGAAAACCTTCATCCCGCACTGGCTGTAGATCTACAGAAGATCACTAATGAGAAACCTTCATCCCGCACTGGCTGTACACTAATGAGAAACCTTCATCCCCTGCACTGGCTGTAGATCTACAGAAGATCACTAATGAGAAACCTTCATCCCCTGCACTGGCTGTAGATCTACAGAAGATCACTAATGAGAAACCTTCATCCCTCGCACTGGCTGTAGATCTACAGAAGATCACTAATGAGAAACCTTCATCCCGCACTGGCTGTAGATCTACAGAAGATCACTAATGAGAAACCTTCATCCCCGCACTGGCTGTAGATCTACAGAAGATCACTAATGAGAAACCTTCATCCCCGCACTGGCTGTAGATCTACAGAAGATCACTAATGAGAAACCTTCATCCCGCACTGGCTGTAGATCTACAGAAGATCACTAATGAGAAACCTTCATCCCCGCACTGGCTGTAGATCTACAGAAGATCACTAATGAGAAACCTTCATCCCCGCACTGGCTGTAGATCTACAGAAGATCACTAATGAGAAACCTTCATCCCGCACTGGCTGTAGATCTACAGAAGATCACTAATGAGAAACCTTCATCCCCGCACTGGCTGTAGATCTACAGAAGATCACTAATGAGAAACCTTCATCCCCGCACTGGCTGTAGATCTACAGAAGATCACTAATGAGAAACCTTCATCCCCGCACTGGCTGTAGATCTACAGAAGATCACTAATGAGAAACCTTCATCCCCGCACTGGCTGTAGATCTACAGAAGATCACTAATGAGAAACCTTCATCCCCGCACTGGCTGTAGATCTACAGAAGATCACTAATGAGAAACCTTCATCCCCGCACTGGCTGTAGATCTACAGAAGATCACTAATGAGAAACCTTCATCCCCGCACTGGCTGTAGATCTACAGAAGATCACTAATGAGAAACCTTCATCCCCGCACTGGCTGTAGATCTACAGAAGATCACTAATGAGAAACTTCATCCCCGCACTGGCTGTAGATCTACAGAAGATCACTATGAGAAACCTTCATCCCGCACTGGTGTAGATCTACAGAGATCACTAATGAGAAACCTTCATCCCCGCACTGGCTGTAGATCTACAGAAGATCACTAATGAAAACCTTCATCCCGCACTGGCTGTAGATCTACAAAGATCACTAATGAGAAACTTCATCCCGCACTGGCTGTAGATCTACAGAAGATCACTAATGAGAAACCTTCATCCCGCACTGGCTGTAGATCTACAGAAGATCACTAATGAAAACCTTCATCCCACTGGCTGTAGATTACAGAAGATCACTAATGAGAAACCTTCATCCCCGCACTGGCTGTAGATCTACAGAAGATCACTAATGAGAAACCTTCATCCTGCACTGGCTGTAGATCTACAGAAGATCACTAATGAGAAACCTTCATCCCCGCACTGGCTGTAGATCTACAGAAGATCACTAATGAAAACCTTCATCCTGACTGGCTGTAGATCTACAGAAGATCACTAATGAGAAACCTTCATCCCGCACTGGCTGTAGATCTACAGAAGAATCACTAATGAAAACCTTCATCCCGCACTGGCTGTAGATCTACAGAAGAATCACTAATGAGATACCTTATCCCCGCACTGGCTGTAGATCTACAGAAGATCACTAATGAGAAACCTTCATCCCGCACTGGCTGTAGATCTACAGAGATCACTAATGATAAACCTTCATCCCCCACTGGCTGTAGATCTACAGAAGATCATAATGAGAAACCTTCATCCCCTGCACTGGCTGTAGATCTACAGAAGATCACTAATGAGAAACCTTCATCCCCGCACTGGCTGTAGATCTACAGAAGATCACTAATGAGAAAACCTTCATCCCGCCACTGGCTGTAGATCTACAGAAGATCACTAATGATAAACCTTCCATCCCTGCACTGGCTGTAGATCTACAGAAGATCACTAATGAGAAACCTTCATCCCCGCACTGGCTGTAGATCTACAGAAAGATCACTAATGAGAGAACCTTAATCCCTGCACTGGCTGTAGATCTACAGAAGATCACTAATGAGAAACCTTCATCCCCGCACTGGCTGTAGATCTACAGAAGATCACTAATGATAAACCTTCCTCCCCGCACTGGCTGTAGATCTACAGAAGATCACTAATGAGAAACCTTCATCCCCGCACTGGCTGTAGATCTACAGAAGATCACTAATGAGAAACCTTCATCCCGCACTGGCTGTAGATCTACAGAAGATCACTAATGAGAAACCTTCCTCCCATGACTGCTGTAGATCTACAGAAGATCACTAATGAGAAACCTTCCCCCATGACTGGCTGTAGATCTACAGAAGATCACTAATGATAAACCTTCATCCCCGCACTGGCTGTAGATCTACAGAAGATCACTAATGATAAACCTTCATCCCGCACTGGCTGTAGATCTACAGAAGATCACTATGAGAAACCTTCATCCCCGCACTGGCTGTAGATCTACAGAAGATCACTAATGAGAAACCTTCATCCCCGCACTGGCTGTAGATCTACAGAAGATCACTAATGAGATACCTTCATCCCGCACTGGCTGTAGATCTACAGAAGATCACTAATGAGAAACCTTCATCCCCGCACTGGCTGTAGATCTACAGAAGATCACTAATGAGAACCTTCATCCCCGCACTGGCTGTAGATCTACAGAAGATCACTAATGAGAAACCTTCATCCCCGCACTGGCTGTAGATCTACAGAAGATCACTAATGAGAAACCTTCATCCCGCACTGGCTGTAGATCTACAGAAGATCACTAATGAGAAACCTTCATCCCGCACTGGCTGTAGATCTACAGAAGATCACTAATGATAAACCTTCATCCCCGCACTGGCTGTAGATCTACAGAAGATCACTAATGAGAAACCTTCATCCCCGCACTGGCTGTAGATCTACAGAAGATCACTAATGAGAAACCTTCATCCCGCACTGGCTGTAGATCTACAGAAGATCACTAATGATAAACCTTCTCCCGCACTGGCTGTAGATCTACAGAAGATCACTAATGAGAAACCTTCATCCCGCACTGGCTGTAGATCTACAGAAGATCACTAATGATAAACCTTCATCTCCTGCACTGGCTGTAGATCTAGAGAAGATCACTAATGAGAAACCTTCCTCCCCGCACTGGCTGTAGATCTACAGAAGATCACTAATGAGAAACCTTCATCCCCGCACTGGCTGTAGATCTACAGAAGATCACTAATGAGAAACCTTCATCCCCGCACTGGCTGTAGATCTACAGAAGATCACTAATGAGAAACCTTCATCCCCGCACTGGCTGTAGATCTACAGAAGATCACTAATGAGAAACCTTCCTCCCCGCACTGGCTGTAGATCTACAGAAGATCACTAATGAGAAACCTTCTCCCCGCACTGGCTGTAGATCTACAGAAGATCACTAATGAGAAACCTTCCTCCCGCACTGCTGTAGCATTGAGTAAGAGCATGAACTAAGGAATGTTATTACCTTTATCCAGCACAGGTCCAAATATCGCCAGGTTGTCATTTACTGTTGTACAATTCCACCTTCTTCCTCGGAATTGGTGCTGACACTCCTGGATGCCAATTTTGACTCCTTCGGCTACACTGGGCATTATCTCCATATAATTCCGACAGAAGCGCATCTGTTTGGTGACAAGGCCAGGAATGGTCCCACATGGGATAGGTTGTGTTCCAGGGAAGAGTACTGCTGACCAATAGCCAATGACCTGGAACAAAGAAACACAACATATGTGAAATGCGGTAGTGTTATGACTGAAAAGTGATGTAAGAAAAAATAAAAAAATAAAAAAAAGCGTCTAATCCAACTAATGTGTAAAAAGGAAAGATACAGAAAATCGTTTGTTCCGACAGCTGTGGGGATGTTTAACAAATGTATAAGTGTAAAGCAGTCCCAAGACTATGTGAAGTTCTATGTGTATGGGGGGAATAGGTGAGGTACATGTACCAGTCTACCCACATCTGCTGTCCATATAGACTTATTTTGTAAAGTGTGAAATGTTCTTGATCTTTGTTCTGCTGCTGTAATACTGTAATTTCCTCCGGGATCAATAAAGTTTATCTTATCTTATATCTTATCTTAACGTGTGTAAATGCTGGATTATACCTACAATTGGTGAGATGTGCTGGAAAGATCAATCCCTGGCCTAATAACTGGTCAACTCACGGGCCTACTTACTGATCTACTCACTGATCTACTAACTGATCCACTAAATTATGTATTTACTAGAATAGTCACTGGTCTACTTATTGACCTACTCACTGGATATCCACTGGTCTGCTCAAACACCTACTAACTGGTCTACTCACTGGTTTACTCATTGGTCTAACTCAATGGCCTACTCATCACTCTACTCAAAGCCTATTTACAGGTCAACTCAGTGATGGGCTAACACACTTGTCAACATATTGGTCTTCTGCTCACTGTTCTATCACTGGTCTACTCAATGAACCTACTCAATGGCCTGCTCACAAGTCTACTCAATGGCCTACTTACTGGTTTACTCAATGGTCTATTCACTGTTCTACTCATTGATCTACTCAATGGCGCTCACAAGTCTATCTGGCCTACTCACTGTTGTATCCTATCTAACAAAGGCCTACATATGTCTATACTTGTCTATTAATGGTACTACTTAGTCTACTCAAAGGCCTACTTATTTCTAATCACTGTGTACTCAATAGGCCTACCATAAGTCACTCAATGTCCTTCTTACTGGTCTACTCAATGGCCTATCAATAAGTCTAATCACTGGTCTACTCAAAAGCCTTCCAATAAGTCTACTCACTGCCCTACTCACTGGTCTACTCAATGCCTACAATAAGTCTACTCATTGGCCTACTCACTGTTCTAATCCCTAGTCTACGCAAAGGCCTACTTACTATTCTAATCACTTGTCTACTTACTGGTCTACTCAAAGGCCTACTTATTATTCTAATCACTGGTGTACAATAGCCTACGATAAGCCTACTCACTGCCCTACTCACTGGTCTACTCAATGGCCTACCAATAAGTCTACTCACTGGTCTACTCAAAAGCCTACCAATAAGTCTACTCATTGGCCTACTCACTGTTCTATCCTATCTACGCAAAGGCCTACTTACTATTCTAATCACTTGTCTACTCACTGGTCTACTCAATGGCCTACCAATACGTCTACTCATTGGCCTACTCACTGGTCTACTCAAAGGCATTTGCTTTCTTTGAGGTACATTAAAAAATGTTTCAATAACTTATAAGAATAGCTAACGAATCCCTCTCGTCAGAGGATATCTACACAGGTCCATAGTATGAGGGCCCTGCACACAGTTCTTCCTATCTTAGCTTCCATGAATGTTCTGGGGTTGGTAGAATTAGCCTACAGAAGGTCTAGAGAGTTATTGTGATTGTGTGTCGTTGGGTTCTTTTCCGTGGCCTCAGCCCAGAATTACTCATCGTCATCTGTCGAGGTAAATTAGAATCTGAATGTATGAATGAATAACCTTGCCCCGTCTATCCTCTAATTAGATAACATGTCTCTAGATTTGGATAACCGCTGCTATTCATTCCTGTGTGAATATAGAGAGTCACGATATCATGGTTCATGGGTGAATTATGATGTTATCTGAGCTCTGGACCTCAGAACTGATGGGATAGAAGAAGCTCAGACAGGGTCTAATTGGCAAAGCAAATCTTCGTAGGGATCGCGTCACCCCACCATCAATGTAGACATGTAGGTAGGTACGGCACAAGAAGGATCACCAAATCCCACGCTTATATAATCAATGCAAAGGGAAGGGAAAGATAGCGTGTAGAATGGACCGGGATCAAGCCAATTAATATATCTCAATAATTTTATTATCCATAGAAAAAACAAGTACACACATGTGCAATGACAAACATTTAAAAACAGTTAAAATAGCAGACAGGCTGCTAACATCAAGACTGGCTGCAATGAACAGGATGCACTAAATGACATAATGATCAGTGGAATCACAAAAAATCAAATCTATTTCCAGAGCAGACATAAAATCAATAGCACTGATAGACAGGCCTGTATCTGGATTAAACAGGTGGGCAAACCCCCTACAAATTCGTATACATCTTAGAAAACAGGCAGGCTAGTCATCATACATCAGATAATGCATCAGAATCAACTGGAAAATACATGTGAAACCAAGGAAAGAGCAAAAAAGCAACTAATATGCATTGGTGTCAAAGGTGCCCTGTAAAATTACCATCATTGCCCACTGAGGGGTATATGTTTGCAGCCAGTCAGGACCAAAGGACCCTCACCCAACACGTGTCGCCCCCCTATACTGGGGGCTTTCAGTCTACAGTATGCTGTAGACCACAGCACCACTTCCCGGGATATAAAGATGGTGAACACCAGAAGGTTGGCAAGCAAGTGATATGGTGACATTATTTTTATTATTATTGGAGTGTTGAGTTTTATGGCCCCCAGTCCTCCCTTGTAGGGCCACAGATACATTCATAAATCAGGGAGAGACCCTGTCCCTGGCGTCCTCCTCCTGACCGTATGTTTAGGCCTCAGTGACCTCTCCACACATTATTACCAAGCCATGATCCCTGGAGTCCGGACCGGCTGAGCTCACACGCCTTAGATTACAGAAAATGTCCCGGACATTCCACATTCTGCACATTATTCACGCGGTTGGACGTGGCCCCGGGCTGTAGACTGCGTCTCATCCTTCAGATCATATTGTCAGAGTTTATCATATATTCTGTGAATGTTATTAACCTCACGTAGCCAATTAAAGCCTAAACAACAATTAAGGGAGTTGTCTGCACTTCACAATTTATTTAAGAATCCTATTAAAAAATAAATGTCTGCGGAGGAACTAGGTAGGTCCACATTTTCCTGCAGTGCCCCATAGGGTAAATGAGGCAATCCATGGTGTCCACTGAATAGAGGAGCTGGCCATTAAATGCAGAATGGGGTGTAGAGACAGTAGGTGCAGGGATTGCTGACCTACATGGTGTCATGCCGGGGCATATAACCGGCTAGTATGTGGCACAACACAGGGGTCCTGATGGGGATGGGATAGAAGGAAGGTTGAGGTGATAGAGAGAGGGGAGAGAGGTCACCTTCTGACACTCAGCTGCGCTCCCTAACATTCCTATACAGGTCCTTCCCCCCATCACCGTCACAAGCCTAGGCCCTCACTTACCCTGGTTTTACCAGTGAGGACCTCTACAATAACACCACACAGGGAAAGGTTCACAGACATAGGGAAAATACAAAAACTCCACAACTGCACCGTGCCTCCAGCTGCAATAGTCATCACTCATAGACAGGCTCCTTCCACAGTAGTCAGAATAGAATGAGATAATATCATCAGCTGGTCAGACACATGACTCTTTATAGTAGAGGGGAGTAGTCAGAAAAAACTACACCTGAAATTAAGGCTACAAAGAACCAGACTGGAAAGGGTCCTTAACCCCTGCAGCACCTAACCTAACCTAACTAAATACGGTACATGTAAAAACAGGAATAATCCATCCGGGGTAGCAACCTTCAGGTCCCATATTCGTTCTAGGTCACCCGTGACACATGGACCTGGAGGCTAGGGGGCCCAAAAGGTCTCTTTGGCCTGAATGAGACAACCAATTCCATTAATGACATTCCGTCACCCTTTAAATAGTCTCATGAGCCATCACATGATGTCATTGATAGAGTTCATTCTCTGCTTGACAATTGTGCTGTGAGGGAGTCGTATTCAGCTGCTGCTACAAGTCATTCCTGATGCCGTCCTTCCTCTGCCTTGGAGTTTGGAAGCAGATTTCAAGTATCCTTGTCTGTTGTCACCTTCCCTGTGTTGTAACATCTGCAGTGGTGAGGCTAGCATCCTAGCCAGGGTTATACTAGGTGACAGCTAGGGTATAGGCACGGGGACAAGACCCACTTAGGGCTGTTAGGGCAGGAAGTGACAGTCATAGGCTGTGTCAGGAGATGTCCTCATTCCTTGCTGCCTATGGTTAGGGCCTTTCTTCCCTATTCCATCCTGCTGTGTCTTTGTGTTGAACATTTCCCCTGTTATACACAACATGGTCTATTTGGTCTTGTAAATAGTAATTAGAAAGCTCTGCATGAGCGGTGGATGTAAGTGTCAACGATAAAGTCAAGGGCACTACAATGCTCAGTGCAATACCATGCTCGGGTGCTCAGTACTCGAAACGAGCAGATTAGAAGCTCAGCTGGCGTGACTTGAGTATCGAGTAAGATGAAAGTCAATGGGAACCTCGACTACTTTTGCCATCGACTTCCATTATACTTGGGTAATGGAGTCGCGCCCATCCGACCTGCTCACTTCGAGCATTGGGCATGCTAGTGCCCAAATATGGTAGTGTTATGAGCATTGTAATTCCCCGAGCTTGGTAGTTCCCCGAGCACGGTAGTGCCCTGAGCATGATAATGCCCCGAGCATGCTAGTGACCCAAGAATGGTAGTGTCCCGAGCATGGTATAGCCCAAAACTAGAGAGTTTCTGGAGCATTGTAGTGCCCACATGCATGGTAGTGACCAAAGCAAGGGAGTGTCCTGAGCTTGGTAGTGCCCTGAGCATGGTAATGTCCTGGGCATGGTGGTGCCCTGAGCATGGTAGTGCCTTCCGCATTGTAATGTCCTGAACATGGCAGAACTGTGAGCTTGGAAGTGTCCCGTGCCCGGTAGTGCCCCAAGCATGGTAGCACCGCGAGCGTGGTAGCATCCCGAGCATGGTAGTGACCTGAGCACGGTAGTGTCCTGAGCATGGTAATGTCCCGAGCATGGTAGCACTCCGAGCATGGTAGTAGCCTAAACATGGTAAGGCCCTGAGCATGGTAGTGCCCCCAGCATGGTAGTGCCCCGAGCATGGTACTGCGTTGAACATGGTAGCACCCCGTTCATGGTAGCACCCCGAGCATGGTAGCGCCCCAAGTATGGTAGCAACCCAAGCATGGTAGCAACCCAAGCATGGTAGCACCCTGAGCATGGTAGCGTCCTAAACATGGTAGCGTCCCAAGCATGGTAGAAGCACGAGCATGGTAGCGTCTCGAGCATGGTAGTGTCCTCAGCATGGTAGTGCCCTGATATCCTGAGCATGTTAGAACCGTGAGCATGATAGCGTTCCGAGCATGGTAGTGACCTGAGCATGGTAGTGTCCTAAGCATGGTAGTGTCTGGAGCATGGTAGTATCTGGAGCATGGTAATGTCCCGAGCATGGTAGTGTCTGGAGCATGGTAGTTGCCCAAACATGGTAAGGCCCTGAGCATAGTAGTGCCCCAAGCATGGTAGTGCCCCGAGCATGTTAGTGGCCCAAACATTGTAGTGCCCCGAACATGGTAGTGTCCCAAGCATGGTAGTGCCCCGAGCATGGAAGCACCCCAAGCATGGTAGCATCCAGAGCATGGTAACATCCCGAGCATGGTAGTGTAGTGTCCTGAGCATGGCAGCGCTTGCTCATCACTCGTTCTGGTATATCGGAAAGATATGTGGAGCATCTTGTGAATCCCGCCACGCTCTTCTCCCTGATACATGGCGGTGACTCACTTCATTATACAACCTCCTGAACTCATCACAGTCTCTCAGGAAGAGAACAAATTGATTTAATCTCACAGGCTGCAGCATGTGCAATAATTGGAGAAATTTCCACCTCTTCAGACCGGTCTGACCCGACCTGAGCACCCGCTCCCAGCTGTGCAGACTCGTCACTCCCTCTCACCGGAGATAATATACAGCCAATATCTCATCAGAGTTGTGATGTCACCGAGGTCACATGACTGCCCCAAATGAAGGGGTGACGAACATAGATGTGAATAGATAGAATGAATGGTGTGAGGAGGAGGGGGAGGAGGGGATGCAGCTGCAGCTTCTCTATCTGTAGAATGAATGGTGTGAGAGGAGGAGGGGGAGGAGGGGATGCAGCTGCAGCTTCTCTATCTGTAGAATGAATGGTGTGAGAGGAGGAGGGGGAGGAGGGGATGCAGCTGCAGCTTTTTCTGTAGAATGAATGGTGTGAGAGGAGGAGGGGGAGGAGGGGATGCAGCTGCAGATTCTCTATCTGCAGAATGAATGGTGTGAGGGGAGGAGGGGATGCAGCTGCAGCTTCTCTATCTGTAGAATGAATGGTGTGAGAGGAGGAGGGGGAGGAGGGGATGCAGCTGCAGATTCTCTATCTGTAGAATGAATGGTGTGAGAGAGGGGAGGAGGGGATGCAGCTGCAGATTCTCTATCTGTAGAATGAATGGTGTGAGAGGAGGAGGGAGGAGGGGATGCAGCTGCAGCTTCTCTATCTGTAGAATGAATGGTGTGAGGGAGGAGGAGGAGGGGGATGCAGCTGCAGCTTCTCTATCTGTAGAATGAATGGTGTGAGAGGAGAAAAGGATGCAGCTGCAGCTTCTCTATCTGTAGAAGGAATGGTGTGAGGGGAGGAGGGGGAGGGGGGATGCAGCTGCAGCTTCTCTATCTGTAGAATGAATGGTGTGAGAGGAGGAGGGGGAGGAGGGGATGCAGCTGCAGCTTCTCTATCTGTAGAATGAATGGTGTGAGGGGAGGAGGGGATGCAGCTGCAGCTTCTCTATCTGTAGAATGAATGGTGTGAGGGGAGGAGGGGATGCAGCAGCAGCTTCTCTATCTGTAGAATGAATGGTGTGAGGGAGGAGGGGGAGGAGGGGATGCAGCTGCAGCTGCTCTATCTGTAGAATGAATGGTGTGAGGGAGGAGGGGGAGGAGGGGATGCAGCTACAGCTTCTCTATCTGTAGAATGAATGGTGTGAGGGGAGGAGGGGATGCAGCTGCAGCTTCTCTATCTGTAGAATGAATGGTGTGAGAGGAGGAGGGGAGGAGGGGATGCAGCTGCAGCTTCTCTATCTGTAGGATGAATGGTGTGAGGAGGGGGAGGAGGGGATGCAGCTGCAGCTTCTCTATCTGTAGAATGAATGGTGTGAGGGGAGGAGGGGATGCAGCTGCAGCTTCTCTATCTGTAGAATGAATGGTGTGAGAGGAGAGGGGAGGAGGGGATGCAGCTGCAGCTTCTCTATCTGTAGAATGAATGGTGTGAGAGGAGAGGGGAGGAGGGGATGCAGCTGCAGCTTCTCTATCTGTAGAATGAATGGTGTGAGAGGAGGAGGGGGAGGAGGGGATGCAGCTGCAGCTTTCTTCTGTAGAATGAATGGTGTGAGAGGAGGAGGGGAGGAGGGGATGCAGCTGCAGATTCTCTATCTGCAGAATGAATGGTGTGAGGGGAGGAGGGGATGCAGCTGCAGCTTCTCTATCTGTAGAATGAATGGTGTGAGAGGAGGAGGGGGAGGAGGGGATGCAGCTGCAGATTCTCTATCTGTAGAATGAATGGTGTGAGAGGAGGAGGGGGAGGAGGGGATGCAGCTGCAGATTCTCTATCTGTAGAATGAATGGTGTGAGAGGAGGAGGAGGAGGAGGGGATGCAGCTGCAGCTTCTCTATCTGTAGAATGAATGGTGTGAGGGAGGAGGAGGAGGGGATGCAGCTGCAGCTTCTCTATCTGTAGAATGAATGGTGTGAGAGGAGAAAAGGATGCAGCTGCAGCTTCTCTATCTGTAGAAGGAATGGTGTGAGGGGAGGAGGGTGGGAGGAGGAGGGGAAGGTGCAGCTGCAGCTTCTCTACTCTGTAGAATGGAATGGGGTGTGAGAGAGGAGGGGGAGGAGGGGATGCAGCTGCAGCTTCTCTATCTGTAGAATGAATGGTGTGAGGAGGAGGGGAGGAGGGGATGCAGCTGCAGCTTCTCTATCTGTAGAATGAATGGTGTGAGGGAGGAGGGGAGGAGGGGATGCAGCTGCAGCTTCTCTATCTGTAGAATGAATGGTGTGAGGAGGAGGAGGAGGAGGGATGCAGCTGGCTTCTCTATCTGTAGAATGAATGGTGTGAGGGGAGGAGGGGGATGCAGCTGCAGCTTCTCTATCTGTAGAATGAATGGTGTGAGGGAGGAGGGGAGAGGATGCAGCTGAGCTTCTCTATCTGTAGAATGAATGGTGTGAGGGGAGGAGGGGAGGAGGGGATGCAGCTCACTTCTCTATCTGTAGAATGATGGTGTGAGAGGGGAGGGATGCACTCAGCTTCTCTATCGTAGAATGAATGGTGTGAGGGGGAGGGGATGCAGCTGCAGCTTCTTATCTGTAGAATGAATGGTGGAGGGAGGGAGGGGGATGCAGCTCAGCTTCTCTATCTGTAGAATGATGTGTGAGGGGAGGAGGGGATGCAGCTGCAGCTTCTCTATCTGTAGAATGAATGGTGTGAGAGGAGGAGGGGGAGGGGATGCAGCTGCAGCTTCTCTATCTGTAGAATGAATGGTGTGGAGGAGGAGGGGGAGGAGGGGATGCAGCTGCAGTTCTCTATCTGTAGAATGAATGGTGTGAGGGAGGGGAGGAGGGGATGCAGCTGCAGCTTCTCTATCTGTAGAATGAATGGTGTGAGAGGAGAGGAGGGGGATGCAGCTGCAGCTTCTCTATCTGTAGAATGAATGGTGTGGAGGAGGGGAGGAGGGATGCAGCTCAGCTTCTCTATCTGTAGAATGAATGGTGGGGGAGGGGAGGAGGGGATGCAGCTGCAGTTCTCTATCTGTAGAATGAATGGGTGAGGGAGGAGGGGGAGGAGGGGATGCAGCTGCAGTTCTCTATCTGTAGAATGAATGGTGTGAGAGGAGGAGGGGGGAGGGGATGCAGCTGCAGCTTCTCTATCTGTAGAATGAATGGTGTGAGGGGAGGGGGGATGCAGCTGCAGCTTCTCTATCTGTAGAATGAATGGTGTGAGGAGGAGGGGAATGCAGCTGCAGTCTCTATCGTAGAATGAATGGTGTGAGGAGGAGGGATGCAGCTGAGCTCTCTTCGTGAAGAATGTGTGAGGGAGGGGATGAGCGCAGCTTTATCTGTGAATGAATGTTGAGGAGGAGGATGCAGCGCAGTTCTCTATCTGTAGATGATGTGTGAGAGGAGGGGGAGGGGAGGCTGCGCTTTCTATCTTAATGAATGGGAGGGAGGAGGGAGAGCGCCTTTCTATCTTAAGAATGTGTGAGGGAGGAGGAGGATAGGCAGCTCTCATCTGAGAATATGGTGAGGGAGGTGAGGATGTCAGCTTCTTATGTAAATGAAGGTGGGGAGGAGGGGCGCGCGCTTCTATTGTGATAAGGTGAGGGAGGAGGAGCAGCGCTTTCTTCTGTGAATGATGGTTGAGGGAGGAGGATCGCTGCGCTTTTATCTGTAGAATAATGGTGTGAGGGGGGGGAGCTGCGTTCTATCTGTGAATGAATGTGAGAGGGGGGAGAGGACAGCTGCGTTTACTGAGAATAATGGTGAGGGGAGGGAGCACGGTTCTTATCTTGAATGATGTGTGAGGGAGGAGGGATCGTGCGTTCTTATCTGTAGAATGAATGGGTGAAGAGAGGGGGAGGTGCAGTGCTCTATCTGTGATGAATGTGAGAGGAGAGGAGAGGTCGCTCCTTCTACTTAAGAATGAATGGTTCGTGTGTGTGGAGGAGAGGGATGCGCCATCTCTATTGTAGATGAATGTGGGGAGGGAGGAGGATGCAGCCAGCTTCTCTATGTGAGAGTGTGGGAGAGGGGAGCACGGTTATTTAATAATGGTAGGGGAGGGAGGCTGCAGTCTTATCGTAAGAATGGTGTGAGGAGGAGGAGCATGCGCTCTCTTCTGTAGAAAATGTGTGGGAGGAGGGAGCAGCTCAGCTTTATCTGTAAGAAGTGGAGGGGGGGGGATGCGCTGCGTTTTCGGAATATGTGGGGGAGGAGGGGAGGAGGTGAGGCGCTTCTTATTGTAAATGAATGGGTGAGGGGGGAGAGGATGCAGTCAGTCTATTGTAGAATATGTTGGAGGAGGAGGGGGGCAGCTTCTTCTGTAGATGATGGTGTGAGGGGGGGAGGAGGGGAGCCTCAGTTCTATCGTAGAATGTTGAGGGGAGAGGGGGATGCACTGCAGTTCCATTTGAATATGTGTGGAGAGGGGAGGATGAGTCAGTTTTATTGTGAATAAGGTGAGGAGGGGGGGGGATCGTGCGTTCTCATTGTAATGATGTTGGAGGGAGGGAGGGGATGCAGCTGCATTTTATCGAGAATGAATGTTGAGGGGGAGCACTGCAGCTTCTTATCTTAGAATGATGGTTGAGGGGAGGATACTGCAGTTCTATCTGTGAGAATGTGTGAGGAGGGACAGTGCAGTTCTATTGTAGATGATGTTGAGGGAGGGGGATGTGCAGCTTCATTGTAGATGAATGTGGAGGAGGGGGAGGGGAGAGTGCAGCTTTTATTGTAATGAATGTGTGAGGGGGGGATGCCGCAGTTCTATCTGTAGATGAATGTGGAGGAGGGGGGGGTGCAGCTGATTTCTATCTGTAATAATGGTGTGAGGGGGGGGGAGGAGGGGATGCAGCTGCAGTTCTCTATCTGTAGAATGAATGGTGTGAGAGGAGGAGGGGGAGGAGGGATGCAGCTGCAGTTCTCTATCTGTAGAATGAATGGTGTGAGGAGGAGGGGGAGGAGGGGATGCAGCTCAGCTTCTCTATCTGTAGAATGAATGGTGTGAGGGGAGGAGGGAATGCAGCTGCAGCTTTCTATCTGTGAATAAATGGTTGAGGGAGGGGGGAGGAGGGGATGCAGCTGCAGTTCTCTATCTGTGGAATGAATGGTGTGAGGAGGAGGGGGAGGAGGATGCAGCTGCAGATTCTCTATCTGAGAATATGGGAGGGGAGGAGGTGGTAGTTATGTGAGAGGGAGGGAGGGGATCAGCTGCATTCTTATCTGTAGAATGAAGGGGAGGGGAGGAGGGGATCAGCGCAGCTTCTCTATCTGTAGAATGAATGGTGAGGGAGGAGGGAGGAGGATCAGCTGCACTTCTTATGAGAATGAAGGTGTGAGAGGAGGAGGGGGAGGAGGGGATGCAGCTGCAGCTTCTTATCTGTAGAATGATGGTGTAGAGGAGGGGGGGGAGGGGATGCAGCTGCAGCTTCTCTATTGTAGAATGAATGGTGTGGAGAGGGAGGAGGGGATGCACTGCAGCTCTATCTGTAGAATGAATGGTGTGAGGGAGGAGGGGAGCAGTGCAGCTTCTTATCTGTAGAATGAATGGTGAGGGGAGGAGGGGAGCAGCTGGCTTCTTATCTGTAGAATGAGGTGTGGAGGGGGGGAGGGATGCAGCTGCAGTTCTCTATCTGTAGAAATGAAGGTGTAGAGAGAGAGGGGGAGGAGGGGATGCAGCTGCAGCTTCTCTATCTGTAGAATGAATGGTGTGAGAGGAGGAGGGGGAGGGGGAGAGCTGCAGCTTCTCTATCTGTAGAATGAATGGTGTGAGGGAGGAGGGGGAGGGGATGACAGCTGCAGCTTCTCTATCTGTAGAATGAATGGTGTGAGAGGAGGAGGAGGAGGGGATGCAGCTGCAGCTTCTCTATCTGTAGAATGAATGGTGTGAGAGGAGGGGAGGAGGGGATGCAGCTGCAGCTTCTCTATCTGTAGAATGAATGGTGTGAGAGGAGGAGGGGGAGGAGGGGATGCAGTGCAGCTCTCATCTGTAGATGAATGGTTGGAGGAGGAGGGGAGGAGGGGATGCAGCTGCAGCTTCTCTATCTGTAGAATGAATGGTGTGAGGGAGGAGGGGGAGGAGGGGATGCAGCTGCAGCTTCTCTATCTGTAGAATGACGGGTGTGAGAGGAGGAGGGGATGCAGCTGCAGCTTCTCTATCTGTAGAATGAATGGTGTGAGAAGAGGAGGGGGAGGGGGGGATGCAGCAGCAGCTTCTCTATCTGTAGAATGAATGGTGTGAAAGGAGGAGGAGGAGGGGGAGGAGGGGATGCAGCTGCAGCTTCTTTATCTGTAGAATGAATGGTGTGAGAGGAGGAGGGGGAGGAGGGGATGCAGCTGCAGCTTCTCTATCTGTAGAATGAATGGTGTGAGAGGAGGAGGAGGAGGGGATGCAGCTGCAGCTTCTCTATCTGTAAAATGAATGGTGTGAGAAGAGGAGGGGGAGGAGGGGATGCAGCTGCAGCTTCTCTATCTGTAGAATGAATGGTGTGAGAGGAGCAGGGGGAGGAGGGGATGCAGCTGCAGCTTCTCTATCTGTAGAATGAATGGTGTGAGAGGAGGAGGGGAGGAGGGGATGCAGCTGCAGCTTCTCTATCTGTTGAATGAATGGTGTGAGAGGAGGAGGGGAGGAGGGGATGCAGCTGCAGCTTCTCTATCTGTAGAATGAATGGTGTGAGAGGAGGAGGGGAGGAGGGGATGCAGCTGCAGCTTCTTATCTGTAGAATGAATGGTGTGAGAGGAGGAGGAGGAGGGGATGCAGCTGCAGCTTCTCTATCTGTAGAATGAATGGTGTGAGAGGAGGAGGGGGAGGAGGGGATGCAGCTGCAGCTTCTCTATCTGTAGGATGAATGGTGTGAGAGGAGGAGGGGGAGGAGGGGATGCAGCTGCAGCTTCTCTATCTGTAGAATGAATGGTGTGAGAGGAGGAGGGGGAGGAGGGGATGCAGCTGCAGCTTCTCTATCTGTAGAATGAATGGTGTGAGAGGAGGAGGGGGAGGAGGGGATGCAGCTGCAGATTCTCTATCTGTAGAATGAATGGTTTTAGCAGGTTGCAGGTAGTTTATAATATGAATTAATTGTAGACATTTGATGGAGTGGCGCCATCACTTATCCTGGGTGTAGACCCCCCTCTTTACGTGACCCCTTGGTTTTGCCCGTCCTGCTTATCGCCCTCATGTAATAATTTGCTGATGTCTTCATTCCATGATTTGGCCAGCTGCCACATAGTGCTCCATCAGCTCCCGGCTGCTCACTATTAAGCATGCACTGGCAGTGACATGTAGAGCTGCGCCATCAGTAAATCCGGCCCTTCAGAGCCGCTGCCAAAGTCAATAATGAGCGAAGCCGGAGATCCAAGAGAAGTCAATGTACGTCTGAGGCGCTAATGCTCCTGAATGCCCCCGGCGCTCCTCGCCCCCACGGTCTGTTCTCCTGCCGCAGATCGTGTTTGTGGTGCACCGCGGTGTCATACAAGGATGGCGGCGGTGTCTTCTGCAGCCAAATAAAGCAAATATTAAACCACCATCAGATCTGGGTGTCATCCAAGACAAAGGAAAGTATCAAAGAGGAAGTGAGGAGCCAGAAAACAACACCAGGAAGCTCAGGGGCCCCATGCCAAAGGGGCCCACAAAGTATGGCAAACATTCAATATCAATGTTTTTTTCTATAGGCCAAATGGACATTTAAGGCCCCCGAGACACCAGGGCTCAGGTGTGATTGCGTCCCCTGCACCTATTGTAGCTAAGCCCCTGCTCCCGGACCCATCCCTTGTACACTGTGAGCCCTCGCAAGCAGGGTCCTCTCTCCTCACCTACTGTATCCTCACCCATCCCTTGTAGACTGTGAGCCTCAGGCAGGGTCCTCTCTCCTCACCTACTGTATCCTCACCCATCCCTTGTAGACTGTGAGCCCTCGGGCAGGGTCCTCTTTCCTCACCTACTGTATCCTCACCCATCCCTTGTACACTGTGAGGCTCGCAGCAGGGTCCTCTCTCCTCACCTACTGTATCCTCACCCATCCCTTGTAGACTGTGAGTCTCGCAGCAGGGTCCTCTTCCTCACCTACTGTATCCTCACCCATCCTTGTAGACTGTGAGCCTCGCAAGGCAGGGTCCTCTCTATCCTCACCTACTGTATCCTCACCCATCCATTGTAGACTGTGAGCCCTCGGGCAGGGTCCTCTCTCCTCACCTACTGTATCCTCACCCATCCATTGTAGACTGTGAGCCCTCGCAAGCAGGGTCCTGTATCCTCACCTACTGTATCCTCACCCATCTCTTGTAGACTGTGAGCCTCATGGGCAGGGTCCTCTCTCCTCACCTACTGTATCCTCACCCATCCATTGTAGACTGTGAGTGCTCGCAAGCAGGGTCCTCTCTCCTCACCTACTGTATCCTCACCCATCCCTTGTAGACTGTGAGCCCTCATGGGCAGAGTCCTCTCTCCTCTCCTGCTGTATCCTCACCCATCCTTGTAGACTGTGAGCCCTCATGGGCAGGGTCCTCTCTCCTCCCTACTGTATCCTCACCCATCCCTTGTAGACTGTGAGCCCTCGTGAGCAGGGTCCTCTCTCCTCACCTACTGTATCCTCACCCATCCCTTGTACACTGTGAGCCCTCGTGGGCAGGGTCCTCTCTCCTCACTTACTGTATCCTCACCCATCCCTTGTAGACTGTGAGCCCTTGCGGGCAGGGTCCTCTTTCCTCACCTACTGTATCCTCACCCATCCCTTGTACACTGTGAGTGCTCGCAAGCAGGGTCCTCTCTCCTCACCTACTGTATCCTCACCCATCCATTGTAGACTGTGAGCCCTCGCAAGCAGGGTCCTCTCTCCTCACCTACTGTATCCTCACCCATCCATTGTAGACTGTGAGCCCTCGCAAGCAGGGTCCTCTCTCCTCACCTATTGTATCCTCACCCATCTCTTGTAGACTGTGAGCCTCATGGGCAGGGTCCTCTCGCCTCACCTACTGTATCCTCACCCATCCATTGTAGACTGTGAGCCCTCGCAAGCAGGGTCCTCTCTCCTCACCTACTGTATCCTCACCCATCCATTGTAGACTGTGAGCCCTCGCAAGCAGGGTCCTCTCTCCTCACCTACTGTATCCTCACCCATCCATTGTAGACTGTGAGCCCTCATGGGCAGGGTCCTCTCTCCTCACCTACTGTATCCTCACCCATCTCTGGTAGACTGTGAGCCCTCGCAAGCAAGGTCCTCTCTCCTCACCTACTGTATCCTCACCCATCCATTGTAGACTGTGAGCCCTCATGGGCAGGGTCCTCTCTCCTCACCTACTGTATCCTCACCCATCCCTGGTAGACTGTGAGTGCTCGCAAGCAGGGTCCTCTCTCCTCACCTACTGTATCCTCACCCATCCATTGTAGACTGTGAGCCCTCGCAGGCAGGGTCCTCTCCCCTCACCTACTGTATCCTGACCCATCCCTTGCAGACTGTGAACCCTCATGGGCAAGGTCCTCTACCCTCACCTACTGTATCCTCACCCATCCCTTGTAGAGTGTGAGCCCTCACAGTCAGGGTCTTCTCTCCTCACCTACTGTATCCTCACCCATCCTTTGTACACTGTGAGCCCTCGTGGGCAGGGTCCTCTCTCCTCCTCTACTGTATCCTCACCCATCCCTTGTAGACTGTGAGCCCTCGTGGGCAGGGTCCTCTCTCCTCCTCTACTGTATCCTCACCCATCCCTTGTAGACTGTGAGCCCTTGTGAGCAGGGTCCTCTCTCCTCACCTACTGTATCCTCACCCATCCCTTGTACACTGTGAGCCCTCGTGGGCAGGGTCCTCTCTCCTCACCTACTGTATCCTCACCCATCCCTTGTAGACTGTGAGCCCTCATGGGCAGGGTCCTCTCTCCTCACTACTGTATCCTCACCCATCCCTTGTAGACTGTGAGCCCTCGTGAGCAGGGTCCTCTCTCCTCTCCTACTGTATCCTCACCCATCCATTGTAGACTGTGAGCCTTCTTGGGCAGGGTCCTCTCTCCTTCTGTTTGTGCCTTGTATTGCTCATGTTTATTGTACCTGTCTATGTTTGCTCCTTTTCACATGTAAAGCGCCATGGAATAAATGGTGCTATAATAATGAATAATAATAATAATAATAATGTGCAGTGGATATAAACAGTGAGCTAAGCCAAGGAAGTCCCTTCACATGATGACCCAGTAGGTCCCTTCACACCATGATCTAGGAAGTCCCTTCACACAATGACCCAAGAGGTCCCTTCACATGATGAGCCAGGAGGTCCCTTCACACAATGACCCAGGAGGTCCCTTCACACAATGACCAGTAGATCCCTTCACACAATGACCATGGAGGTCCCTTCACACGATGTCCCATGAGGACCCTTCACACAATGATCCGGGAGGTCCCTTCACACGATGACCCAGGAGGTCCCTTCACACAATGATCCGGGAGGTCCCTTCACACGATGTCCCATGAGGACCCTTCACATGATGAGCCAGGAGGTCCCTTCACACAATGACCCAGGAGGTCCCTTACACAAAATGACCCAGTAGATCCCTTCACACAATGATCCGGGAGGTCCCTTCACACGATGTCCCATGAGGACCCTTCACACAATGACCATGGAGGTCCCTTCACACGATGTCCCATGAGGACCCTTCACACAATGATCCGGGAGGTCCCTTCACACGATGTCCCAGGAGGTCCCTTCACACAATGATCTGGGAGGTCCCTTCAAACAATGTCCCAGGAGGTCCCTTCACACGATGACCAGGAGGTCCCTTCACACAATGACCCAGGAGGTCCCTTCACACGATGTCTCAGGAGGTCCCTTCACACAATGACCAGGAGGTTCCTTCACACAATGACCCAGGAGGTCCCTTCACACGATGATCCCGGGAGGTCCCTTCACACGATGACCTAGGAGGTCCCTTCACACGATGTCCCAGGAGGTCCCTTCACACGATGACCCAGGAGGTCCCTTCACACGATGACCCAGGAGGTCCCTTCACACAATGACCAGGAGGTCCCTTCACACAATGACCCAGGAGGTCCCTTCACACAATGATCTGGGAGGTCCCTTCACACGATGTCCAGGAGGTCCTTCACACAATGACCAGGAGGTCCCTTCACACGATGACCCAGGAGGTCCCTTCACACAATGACCCAGGAGGTCCCTTCAAACAATGATCCCAGGAGGTCCCTTCACACATGACCCAGGAGGTCCCTTCACACAATGACCCAGGAGGTCCCTTCACACGATGATCTCAGGAGGTCCCTTCACACAATGACCCAGGAGGTCCTTCACACAATGACCCAGGAGGTCCCTTCACACATGACCCAGGAGGTCCCTTCACACAATGACCCAGGAGGTCCCTTCACACAATGACCCAGGAGGTCCCTTCACACGATGACCAGGGAGGTCCCTTCACAGATGACCCGGAGGTCCCTTCACACGATGACTAGGAGGTCCCTTCACACGATGACCTAGGAGGTCCCTTCACACGATGACCCAGGAGGTCCCTTCACACGATGACCTAGGAGGTCCCTTCACACGATGACCCAGGAGGTCCCTTCACAATGACCCAGGAGGTCCCTTCACACGATATCCAGGAGGTCCCTTCATGCAATGACCTAGGAGGTCCCTTCACACGATATCCCAGGAGGTCCCTTCATGCAATGACCCAGGAGGTCCCTTCATGCAATGATCCCAGGAGGTCCTTCATGCAATGACCCAGGAGGTCCCTTCATGCAATGACCCAGGAGGTCCCTTCACACTCCATCCTTTCTTATATGATTCTGTGATAAGTGGTAGGACAAGTTCCTCATCCTTCCTGAGCCGCCGCATTGTTGGAGTCATCATCTCCCAACAGCTTCACATTCCATGGAGAGAAATCCTTCCACTACTACAAGGATTCAACACAAAGACACATCTCCTGGAGGCCATACCTTCCCACACACAGTAAGGTGATGTCATAGAATAAGTGTCCATCACCTGTTGCCTCCCAGGTTCTTCAGAGTCCCAACAATGGCCAACCTCTGTATTGTGACGTTTACCCTCTCGGCAGCTTCTCCAGCACGGGTCACCCAGGACTCCGGTTCCTCTCTGTTTCTTTGACCTTGACCCTATCAGTTTACCTTTTTTTAAGTGCCCACCCTGGTAATGAGCACAGACACGAGCAGAAGACAATGCTATTCAGTAAACCGCATCTCATAATACTTCTCCTCCCCGACCCCTTATAGGGGGGTCACATTATCACAGGGGACATCGAATTAAAGCTGATCAGATTAATCGGATCAGACAGACAGCTGGACGGGTGCTGTCACACCTGTAATCCTACAAAGTGAGGGATGGTCCTCATCAACCATGGGGGGCTCACTGGTGTCTTGGATATGGAGCTTTAAGGAGATGATATTGTAGAGCAAAAGAAGACTATGGAGCCATCAGGGGTATATGAGAAGAAGAAGGGAGATTCTACAGCATAAGGGTAAGTGCGACATGCCGGGTTTTGGGCGGTTTACCTGTGTAAACCGCCGGTTTGTTTACATTAGTTTTATGTAAATTTATGTTAATCCAAACCGGCGTTTGGATTAACATTAAAACCAATGTAAACCGACCAAGGCTGTGCACCACCGGCGGTTACACAGCCTCATCCGTTGCTAACCCGCAGGTTTCCCAGGGGTTAGCAAAGAATGAGCATGTTCTATAAAACGGCGGTTCTGCAGCGGCTGCAAGCAGAATCATGTGCTGCTTCCAGCGCAGCAGACCCGCCGCGAGAACCGCTGTGCAACCGCCGGCTCCCGCCCGTCACCCGCCCGGCTCCGCCCACATACCCGCCAGGAAGCGGTGGACGGCGCGGAGCTTCTGGCGGGTTCGCCCAGCCGCGCGACCAACCCGCGGTAAGTGTGATACCCTAAGTAGAGCATTACCATACAACGCGTCTACTGGAGATGATCACCACCAGTTACAACGGCGTCTACTGGAGATGTCACCACCATTACAAACGCGTCTACTGGAGATGATCACCACCATTACAACCGCGTCTACTGGAGATGATCACCATCATTACAACCCTCTACTGGAGATGGGTCACCACCATTACAACCCCATCTCCTGGAGATGATCACCACCATTACAACCCATCTGCTGGAGATGATCACCACCATTACAACCCTGTCTACTGGAGATGATCACCACCATTACAACCGCGTCTACTGGAGATGATCACCACCATTACAACCGCGTCTACTGGAGATGGTCACCACCATTACAACCGCGTCTACTGGAGATGGTCACCACCATTACAACCGCGTCTACTGGAGATGGTCACCACCATTACAACCGCGTCTACTGGAGATGATCACCACCATTACAACCGCGTCTACTGGAGATGGATCACCACCATTACAACCGCGTCTACTGGAGATGATCACCACATTACAACCGCGTCTACTGGAGATGATCACCATCCATTACAACCGCGTCTACTGGAGATGATCACCACCATTACAACCGCGTCTACTGGAGATGGTCACCACCATTACAACCGCGTCTACTGGAGATGGTCACCACCATTACAATCGGTCTACTGGAGATGGTCACCACCATTACAACCGCGTCTACTGGAGATGAGTCACCACCATTACAACCGCGTCTCCTGGAGATGATCACCACCATTACAACCGCGTCTACTGGAGATGGTCACCACCATTACAACCGCGTCTACTGGAGATGGTCACCACTATTACAACCGCGTCTACTGGAGATGGTCACCACTATTACAACCCCATCTACTGGAGATGGTCACCACCATTACAACCGCGTCTACTGGAGATGGTCACCACCATTACAACCCCATCTGCTGGAGATGATCACCACCATTACAACCGCGTCTACTGGAGATGATCACCACCATTACAACCGCGTCTACTGGAGATGATCACCATCATTACAACCCCATCTCCTGGAGATGATCACCATCATTACAACCCCTCCTGGAGATGATCACCATCATTACAACCCGATCTACTGGAGATGGTCACCACCATTACAACCGCGTCTACTGGAGATGTCACCACCATTACAACCCATCTGCTGGAGATGGTCACCACGGTTTACAACTCCATCTACTGGAGCATGATCACCACCATTACAACCGCGTCTACTGGAGATGTCACCACCATTACAACCGCGTCTACTGGAGATGATCACCATCATTACAACCCATCTCCTGGAGATGATCACCATCATTACAACCATCTCTGGAGATGATCACCACCATTACAACCGCGTCTACTGGAGATGGTCACCACCATTACAACCGCGTCTACTGGAGATGATCACCACCATTACAACCGCGTCTACTGGAGATGATCACCACCATTACAACCCCTCTGCTGGAGATGGTCACCATCATTACAACCCCTCTGCTGGAGATGATCACCACATTTACAACCCATCTGCTGGAGATGGTCACCACCGTTACAACTCCTCTACTGGAGATGATCACCACCATTACAACCGCGTCTACTGGAGATGATCACCACCATTACAACCGCGTCTACTGGAGATGATCACCATCATTACAACCCCATCTCTGGAGATGATCACCATCATTACAACCCATCTCTGGAGATGATCACCACCATTACAACCGCGTCTACTGGAGATGGTCACCACCATTACAACCGCGTCTACTGGAGATGGTCACCACCATTACAACCGCGTCTACTGGAGATGTCACCACCATTACAACCGCGTCTCTGGAGATGTCACCACCATTACAACCGCGTCTACTGGAGATGGTCACCACCATTACAACCGCGTCTACTGGAGATGTCACCACATTACAACCCATCTGCTGGAGATGATCACCATCATTACAACCCATCTGACTGGAGATGTCACCATCATTACAACCCCCATCTACTGGAGATGGTCACCACCATTACAACCGCGTCTACTGGAGATGGTCACCACCGATTACAACCCCATCTGCTGGAGATGGTCACCACATTACAACCCCATCTCCTGGAGATGATCACCACATTACAACCCGTCTACTGGAGATGATCACCATCATTACAACCCCATCTCCTGGAGATGATCACCATCATACAACCCATCTCCTGGAGATGATCACCACCATTACAACCCGTCTACTGGAGATGGATCACCACCATTACAACCCGTCTACTGGAGATGATCACCACCATTACAACCCCGTCTCCTGGAGATGATCACCACCATTTACAACCACCATATTTGCTGAGATGATCACCATCATTACAACCATCATGATGGAATATGATCACCATCACCTTGTCCCCATCTGCTGAGATGTCACCCATTACAACCCATTGGGCATTGGAGATGATCACTCATTACAACCCCCATCTCCTGGAGATGTCACCTCCATTTTCTCCCCATCTCTGGATGATCACCACATTACACCCATTCTCCTGGAGATGATCACTCCATTACAACCCATTCTCATAGAACTGTCAGACTTTCTCCCACCTTTAAATTTTGAAAAGCTGCCTGAACTCCTACAATTTCAGAAAGGTGAACAACCTACAAGAACACAGCTATGTCCTCACTTTCATGAGAGCGAGCTGGATCTCCTCTCACCTATTTTCTATCCCCTGTAGATCACAGACCCTCGCAGGTTTTCACCTCTATTTCTTTGTCTTTTACTTTACTTTTTCTCTCTTGTGATATACTTATGTGGTGAGTGGTAATGACATTGTATAAGTGACTGTACACTTTATCATTATCCAATGCATGGTCTCCATTTATCGGGTGTTGGCGTTGCGTCCACACATCGTTCCCCGTCTCGCCGCTCGCGGTTCGTCCTCCATATTGTTCAATCCGCAGGAGTAAATGGAGACTTTAATTTGTACATTTTTTTTATTGACAAGTTTAGTCTCCATAAATCACCTGAAGTTACGGAAGAATTTTATATGGAGCCTGTAAACTCCTCTACGGTTGTCAATGGAGCGACATATGGGGCGGCAGCACACAATGGTTCACTATGAGGACGGCTGTAAATCACGCGAATGTCTCCGCAGACAAGATTCATTAGATCCAGTAATTATCAGGCACAATCCGCTCTCTGGAGGGATTTATACTGAAGACTCAGCTGACACATTCCTCTGCTCACCTGTATCATTTTACATCAAGCTCATGCACTGCCATATCCACGGGCACCGATCCTACAATCCACCTCCACCACCACAATCACACCGCCGTGTCCTCGGGCACCGATCCTACAATCCCCCTCCACCACCACAATCACACCGCCGTGTCCTCCGGCACCGATCCTACAATCCACCTCCACCACCACAATCACACCGCCGTGTCCTCGGGCACCGATCCTACAATCCACCTCCACCACCACAATCACACCGCCATGTCCTCAAGCACCGATCCTACAATCCACCTCCACCACCACAATCACACCGCCGTGTCCTCGGGCACCGATCCTACAATCCACCTCCACCACCACAATCACACCGCCGTGTCCTCGGGCACCGATCCTACAATCCCACCTCCACCACCACAATCACACCGCCGTGTCCTCAAGCACCGATCCTACAATCCACCTCCACCACCACAATCACACCGCCGTGTCCTCGGGCACCGATCCTACAATCAACCACCTCCACCACCCACAATCACACTGCCGTGTCCTCGGGCACCGATCCTACAATCCACCTCCACCACCACAATCACACCGCCGTGTCCTCGGGCACCGATCCTACAATCCAACCCCACACCACAATCACACCGCCGTGTCCTCGGCACCGATTCCTACATCAATCCACCTCCACCACCACAATCACACCGCCATGTCCTCGGCACCGATCCTACATAAACCACCTCCACCACCACAATCACACCGCCATGTCCTCAAGCACCGATCCTACAATCCACCTCCACCACCACAATCACACCACTGTCCTCGGGCACCGATCCTACAATCAACACTCCACCACCACAATCACACGCCGTGTCCTCAAGCACCGATCCTACAATCCACCTCCACCACCACAATCACACCGCGTGTCCTCGGGCACCGATCCTACAATCAACCACCTCCACCACCACAATCACACTGCGTGTCCTCGGGCACCGATCTTCAAATCCACCTCCACCACCACAATCACACCGCCGTGTCCTCAGGCACCGATCTACAAATCCACCTCCACCACCACAATCACACTGTCGTGTCGTCGGCACCGATCCTACAATCCACCTCCACCACCACAATCACACTGCCGTGTCCTCGGGCACCGATCCTAAAATCCACCTCCACCACCACAATCACACTGTCGTGTCTCGGGCACCGATCCTACAATCCACCTCCACCACCACAATCACACTACATGACCTCGGGCACCGATCCTAAATCAACACCTCCACCACCACAATCACACTGCTGTGTCTCGGGCACCGATCCTACAATCCACCTCCACCACCACAATCACACTGCCGTGTCCTCGGGCACCGATCCTACAATCAACCACCTCCACCACCACAATCACACCGCGTGTGTCTCGGGCACCGATCCTACAATCAACCACCTCCACCACCACAATCACACCGCCGTGTCGTCGGCACCGATCCTACATCAACCACCTCCACCACCACAATCACACCGCCGTGTCCTCAGGCACCGATCCTACAATCACACCTCCACCACCACAATCACACGCCGTGTCGTCGGGCACCGATCCTACAATCACCCCTCACCACCACAATCACACAGCCAGTGTCCTCAGGCACCGATCCTAAAAATCCACCTCCACCACCACAATCACACTGCCGTGTCCTCGGGCACCGATCCTACAATCAACCACCTCCACCACCACAATCACACTGCCGTGTCCTCGGCACCGATCCTACAATCAACCACCTCCACCACCACAATCACACTGCCGTGTCCTCGGGCACCGATCCTACAATCAACCACCTCCACCACCACAATCACACCGCCGTGTCCTCGGGCACCGATACTACAATCAACCACCTCCACCACCACAATCACACTGCCGTGTCCTCGGGCACCGATCCTACAATCAACCACCTCCACCACCACAATCACACGCCGTGTCCTGGGAGCACGATCCTACATCAACCACCTCCACCACCACAATCACACGCCGTGTCCTCGAGCACCGATCCTACAATCAACCACCTCCACCACCACAATCACACTGCCGTGTCCTCGGCACCGATCTACAATCAACCACCTCCACCACCACAATCACACTGCCGTGTCCTCCGGCACTGCTTCAATAATCCACCACCACAATGTGCTGCACCGAGGAGCAGCACCTGCAACAAATACCACACCACTCTGTCCAGACCGGATGATACACAGCATACCATAATACATCGTCTCTATAGTCCCAAGGTAGGGCTACATAACACTGTCCTATAGTCAGTACACCCCATATATCACCATCCTATACTCACTACAACCATATGTCACCGTCCTATAGTCATTACACCCATACATCACTGTCCTATAATCATTACACCCCATATATCACCATCCTATACTCATTACACCCATATATCTCCATCCTTATACTACACTACAACCAATATTCACCCTTCCTATAGTCATTACACCCCATACATCACTGCCCTATAGTCAGTACATTCCATATATCTCTATCCTATACTCATTACACCACATATTTCACCCTCTTATAGTCATTACACACATTATCTCACCTATAGTCATTACACCCATATATCACCATCCTATAGTCATTACACCCATATATCATCCATCCTATACTCACTACAACCAATATGTCACCGTCCTATAGCCATTACACTCATATATCACTGCCCTATACTTATTACACCCCATATATCCTATCATAGAGCCACATATCACCATCCTATAGACCTTACACCACATATATCTCTAATGGCCACTTTACACGCAGCTACAGGTAACAGGTTTTCACAGGTAACTTACTGGCTGCAGTGAAATCATGGAGACATGGTTCTATCTTGTTGCTGTGTACAAATGGAACTATCTCTCCATGATTTCACTGCAGCCAGTAAGTTACCTGTGGAAAATCTGTTACCTGTAGCTGCGTGTAAAGTGGCCATAAAGGTACCTTTACACGCCGCCACAGAAGGTTAGAAACAACCGGGTGCTTCACGTGCACGAGCACGTAGCAACGTTTACAAACGGTACCCGATACCGCCTTTACACGCCGCAACAAGGTTGTCGCTACAGAAGGTTGAATCTATCTCTGGAGGACCGCCGGGTGCCACAAGTTACCTTCTGCAGAGCACCTTACCTCATTTACACACCGCTACATGAAGGTAATATGGGGCGTACCTGGTGCAGCAGGGACAACACATAGGCGTGCCAGAGTTGTGGATTACGAGACGCTCGTACGGTGATTGGACAATGCAATAGCATCATGATTGGCCAGGCATCGCAGGAGGCAGATTAATACATGACGCTCAAACAATTGTGTAGTGTGACTGGTCAGCTCCTTAAATATGCCGCCCTGTGCGGCGACTACCAATCGTAACGCAGGAGCTTCCACCAATGATCGCTGACGGGGCGCGGTATCCCGGAGGCTGTGTCACGCCCCAGGGAGTTAACTAGGTGGCGCAAAAAACCTTACCGTACCTTATTTAGACGACGCCGCTACCATCGAGTTGTAATCAACCTGTATTAGAGCACGGCTGAAAAACAGGTGTCGACAGTGACGGGTGGCAACAACCTACTTTACACGCCGCTACCTCGGGTTGATTTGACGGTGCAAGATACAATTGTCTCCGACACCCGGTTGTTTTCAACCTTCTGTAGCGGGTGTAAAGGTACCATATCCTATAGTCATTACACCACAAATATCTCCATCCTATAGTCATATATCACTGCCCTATACTCATTACAACCAATATGTCACTGTTCTCCCCCATAAGTAACTGTAGGTCCTGTGTTCTTTTCTCTGACCTCCCCCATATGTGACTGTAGGTCCTGTGCTCTTTTCTCTGCGCTCCCCCATATGTGACTGTAGGTCCTGTGCTCTTTTCTCTGCCCTCCCCCATATGTGACTGTAGGTGTTGTGCTCTTTTCTTTGACCTCCCCCATATGTGACTGTAGGTCCTGTGCTCTATTGTCTGACCTTCCCCATATGTGACTGTAGGTCCTGTGCTCTTTTCTCTGCCCTCCCCCATATGTGACTGTAGGTCCTGTGCTCTTTTCTCTGCGCTCTCCCATATGTGACTGTAGGTCCTGTGCTCTTTTCTCTGCCCTCCCCATATGTGACTGTAGGTCCTGTGCTCTTTTCTCTGCCCTCCCCCATATGTGACTGTAGGTCCTGTGCTCTTTTCTCTGCGCTCTCCCATATGTGACTGTAGAACCTGTGCTCTTTTCTCTGAGTTCCCCCATATGTGACTGTAGGTCCTGTGCTCTTTTTCTGACCTCCCCCATATGTGACTGTAGGTCCTGTGCTCTTTTCTCTGACCTCCCACATATGTGACTGTAGGTCCTGTGCTCTTTTCACTGACCTCCCCCATATGTGACTGTAGGTCCTGTGCTCTTTTTTCTGAATTTCCCCATATGTGACTGTATGTCCTGTGCTCTTTTCACTGTCCTTGTAGGTCCTGTGCTCTTTTCTCTGACCTCCCCCATATGTGACTGTAGGTCCTGTGCTCTTTTCTCTGAGCTCCCCCATATGTGACTGTAGGTCCTGTGCTCTTTTCACTGTCCTATGTAGGTCCTGTGCTCTTTTCTCTGACCTCCCCCATATGTGACTGTAGGTCCTGTGCTCTTTTCTCTGACCTCCCCCATATGTGACTGTAGATCCTGTGCTCCTTTCTCTGACCTCCCCCATATGTGACTGTAGGTCCTGTGCTCCTTTCTCTGACCTCCCCCGTATGTGACTGTAGGTCCTGTGCTCTTTTCTCTGATCTCCCCCATATGTGACTGTAGGTCCTGTGCTCTTTTCTCTGTCCTCCCCATATGTGACTGTAGGTCCTGTGCTCTTTTCTCTGACCTCCCCATATGTGACTGTAGGTCCTGTGCTCTTTTCTCTGCCCCCCCATATGTGACTGTAGGTCCTGTGCTCTTTTCTCTGACCTCCCCCATATGTGACTGTAGGTCCTGTGCTCTTTTCTCTGCCCTCCCCCATATGTGACTGTAGGTCCTGTGCTCTTTTCTCTGCCCTCCCCCATATGTGACTGTAGGTCCTGTGCTCTTTTCTCTGACCTCCCCCATATGTGACAGTAGGTCCTGTGCTCTTTTCTCTGACCTCCCCCATATGTGACTGTAGGTCCTGTGCTCTTTTCTCTGACCTCCCCCATATGTGACTGTAGGTCCTGTGCTCTTTTCTCTGACCTCCCCCATATGTGACAGTAGGTCCTTTGTTCTGTTCTTAGCCGGCCTCATTCTGTTTTCGGTAAACAGTAGAATGATTCGCTTTACCTAAAAGCTCTACCTCGTCTCTCCTGTCCATATGACCCTTTCCCTGAAGGATTTTGGTTCCTCACGTACATTTTGGCTTTTTTCTGTCCTGTGTCAGCAGTGGGTCCTCCTGGGTCTCCTCATAGCGTTTCATGTCATTCACATGTAGACAGTTTATGCTGACACTGATGTCCCATGAGCCTGCAGGGCGGCTTGAATTTCTTTGGATCCGGACTATCTTACATTACAGCTTTTCATCATTTTTTTGCTGCCATAGACATACAGGAAGATTAGCTACAGTGCCATGGTTGTAAACCTCTTGATTATGTTGTGCACGTATACAAATGAACATTGGTTCTTGTGTCCTCAGACCATTCTCTTCTCCGCTTTCTGTTCTCCATACTTAGTGTGACACATACAGACACACAATGCAACGATTGAGGCAACTTCTCCCCTTTTATCTGGTTTCAGGTGTGATTTTCATATTGCCCACAGCTGTTACTTGCCACAGGTGAGTGTGAACGAGCGTCACGTGCTGGAAATAAAGTTGTGTTTTTTTTGTTTTAGGATATAATGTCCAATTTGCCTTTTTTTTCTTTGTTTTTTAATAAACGTGTGTATAGCAAAACGTGGAGAATTGTTAGAATATTGGAGAAATACTTCATTTCCTGGAACAATTTCAAAGGCCATGACTACATATATATCTACATTTAGTTCCCGTCCTGTGTCGGTGGAGTCCCCCAGTCCGGCATTATTCATCTCTCTTTCCGGTATCTGTAGGGTAAATCTCTGATTTTGGGGGATGATGACTCTTTTCTGGGTGTTCTCTTCCCTCTTGTCCTAATTTCGCCTCCTTACAGAAGCTCCTGGTGTTTTTGATGCACATTTCAGACGTGTCTGAGCACAGATCAGGAGACATTTCACTTGCCGCCCGGGGCCACAGATTCGCCTCCTCGCACCAACACGAGGTTTTTTTTGTCTGTTAAAGAATGTGGAGTCTCTCACCTGCAGCTATTTACGTGAAGGAGCTGAGGATCTAGTCCTGATGGGTAGGGAAGTGATGTCTGGCTGGAGAGAGCAGGGGCCACAGGAGAAAATGAGGTCCACAAGAGAAAGAAGCAACCACAGGACAGAGTGGGGCCTACAGGACAGAGCGCGGGTCACAGGAGAGTACAAGGACCACAGGAGAGAATGGGGGGACCACAGGAGAGAGCGCGGGTCACAGGAGAGTACAAGGACCACAGGAGAGCATGAGGGGCCCACAGGATAGAGCGCGGGTCACAGGAGAGTACAAGGACCACAGGAGTGCATGGGGGGACCACAGGAGAGGGTGGGGCCCTCAAGACAGAGCGGGGGTCACAGGAGAGTACAAGGACCACAGGAGAGCATGGGGGGACCACAGGAGAGAGTGGGGCCCTCAGGACAGAGCGGGGGTCACAGGAGAGTACAAGGATCACAGGAGAGCATGGGGGGCCCACAGCATAGAGCACGGGTCACAGGAGAGTACAAAGACCGCAGGAGAGCATGGGGGGACCACAGGACAGAGTGAGGTCACAGGAGAGTACAAGGACCACAGGAGAGCATGGGGGGACCACAGGAGAGAGTGGGGGTCACAGGAGAGTACAAGGACCACAGGAGAGCATGGGGGGACCACAGGATAGAGCGCGGGTCACAGGAGAGTACAAGGACCACAGGGGAGCATGGGGGACCACAAGACAGAGTGAGGTCACAGGAGAGTACAAAGACCACAGCAGAGCATGGGGGGACCACAAGACAGCGTGGGGCCCACAGGACAGAGCGCGGGTCACAGGAGAGTACAAGGACCACAGGAGAGCATGGGGGGACCACAGGAGAGAGTGGGGGTCACAGGAGAGTACAAAAACCACAGGAGAGCATGGGGGGACCACAGGAGAGAGTGGGGGTCACAGGAGAGTACAAGGACCACAGGAGAGCATGGGGGGACCACAGGATAGAGCGCGGGTCACAGGAGAGTACAAGGACCACAGGAGAGCATGGGGGGCCCACAGGAGAGAGTGGGGGTCACAGGAGAGTACAAGGACCACAGGGAGCATGGGGGGACCACAAGACAGAGTGAGGTCACAGGAGAGTACAAAGACCACAGCAGAGCATGGGGGGACCACAAGACAGCGTGGGCCCACAGGACAGAGCGCGGGTCACAGGAGAGTACAAGGACCACAGGAGAGCATGGGGGGACCACAGGAGAGAGTGGGGGTCACAGGAGAGTACAAAAACCACAGGAGAGCATGGGGGGACCACAGGAGAGAGTGGGGGTCACAGGAGAGTACAAGGACCACAGGAGAGAGTGGGGGTCACAGGAGAGTACAAGGACCACAGGAGAGAGTGGGGGGACCACAGGAGAGAGTGGGGGTCACAGGAGAGTACAAAACCACAGGAGAGCATGGGGGGACCACAGGAGAGAGTGGGGGTCACAGGAGAGTACAAGGACCACAGGAGAGCATGGGGGGACCACAGGATAGAGCGCGGGTCACAGGAGAGTACAAGGACCACAGGAGAGCATGGGGGGCCCACAGGAGAGAGTGGGGGTCACAGGAGAGTACAAAGGACCACAGGGGAGCATGGGGGGACCACAAGACAGAGTGAGGTCACAGGAGAGTACAAAGACCACAGCAGAGCATGGGGGGACCACAAGACAGCGTGGGCCCACAGGACAGAGCGCGGGTCACAGGAGAGTACAAGGCCCACAGGAGAGCATGGGGACACAGGAGAGAGTGGGGTCACAGGAGAGTACAAAAACCACAGGAGAGCATGGGGGGACCACAGGAGAGAGTGGGGTCACAGGAGAGTACAAGGACCACAGGAGAGAGTGGGGTCACAGGAGAGTACAAGGACCATAGGAGAGCATGGGGGGACCACAGGACAGAGCGGGGGCAACAGGAGAGCATGGAGACCACAGGACAGAGCGGGGGCCACAGGACAGAGCGAGGGCCAGAGGAGAGCATGGGGGATCACAGGAGAGTGGGGCCACAGGACAGAACAGGGGCAGATAATGTCCCGGAGACCTGGGTGACTATGACTCTTTAATGCGATATTTCTAGCTTCCTAAAGCAGAGGAATCAGATAGTGATCGTAAATACAAGTCAGTTTGCAATTTACACCTGTTCATGTGATATTAACCCTTTCACGTTTACACCTCGTTACCTTGGAGATTGACCACTGCGTCTCTAGACAGCGGATCCTGCGCAGCGCTTACTGACTCTTTTCTATGGAGCTTGTGAGCCCTGACTGCCGGCTCAGATGCTTTGTTACTGCCTGCTCTCAGCTTCTGTACAGTATTTACAATCCACACCAGCGGTGGTCGGTCTCCAGGGCAACGAGTTGTAAACACAAAACAAGTGTAAATATCTCAGGTTCGGCTAGAAATGTTGGTCATTTTTAAATTGCAAAGAGTGCAAAATCCTACAACATCCATCTGTAGAGATAGGAATAACCCACCGAGGCTCGACATTCACAGCTGGGAGAGAGAAGGAGTCCAGAGCGTAACCGGCTGATACAGGAGGAAAACAGCGAACGGGAACATAAATAAACTCTGCAACTTTGTAATTAACTTTAGTTTCTCACCATTTCTAGTTGTCGTAAATAAATGGTAATGTGCTGGCTAGGACTAAGTGAGCACTACCATGCTCAAGACACTACCATGCTCGGGGCACTACCATGGTCCGTACACTACCATACTCGGGTCACTATCATGCTCCAGACACTACAATGGTTAGGGCACTACCATGCTCTGGACACTATCTTGATCAGACACTACTATGCTCTGGAGCATGGTAGTGTCTGGGAGCATAGTAATGCCCTGAGTATGGTAGTATTCGACTATGGTAGTGTCCGGAGCAAGGTAGTGTCCGGAGCACGGTAGTGTCTGGCGCACGGTAGTTTCTGGAGCATGGTAGTGTCTGGAGCATGGTAGTGTCTGGAGCATGGTAGAGACTGGAGCATGGTAGTGTCTGGAGCATGGTAGTGTCTGGAGCATGGTAGTGTCTGGAGCATGGCAGTGTCTGGAGCATGGTGGTGTCCGGAGCAAGGTAGTGTCCGGAGCACGGTAGTGTCCTGGCGCACGGTAGTGTCTGAGCATGGTAGTGTCTGGAGCATGGTAGTGTCTGGAGCATGGTAGAGACTGGAGCATGGTAGTATCTGGAGCATGGTAGTGTCTGGAGCATGGTAGTGTCTGGAGCATGGTAATGTCTGGAGCATGGTAGAGACTGGAGCATGGTAGTATCTGGAGCATGGTAGTGTCTGGAGCATGGTAGTGTCTGGAGCACGATAGTGTCTGGAGCATGGTAGTGTCTGGAGCATAGTAGTGTCTGGAGCATGGTAGAGACTGGAGGATGGTAATGTCCGGAGCATGGTAGTGTCTGGAGCATAGTAGTGTCTGGAGCATGGTAGTGTCTGGAGCATGGTAGTGTCCGGAGCATGGTAGAGACTGGAGCATGGTAGTGTCTGGAGCATGGTAGTGTCTGGAGCATGGTAGTGTCAGAGCATGGTAGTGACAGGAGCATAGTAGTATCTGGAGCATGGTAGTGTCAGAGCATGGTAGTGACTGGAGCATGGTAGTGTCTGGAGCATGGTAGTATTGGAGCATAGTAGTATCTGGAGCATGGTAGTGTCCGGAGCATGGTAGTGTCTGGAGCATGGTAGTGACTGAAGCATGGTAGTGTCAGAGCATGGTAGTGACTGGAGCATGGTAGTGTCTGGAGCATGGTAGTGTCTGGAGCATGGTAGTATCTGGAGCATGGTAGTGTCCGGAGCATGGTAGTGTCTGGAGTATGGTAGTGACTGGAGCATGGTAGTGTCTGGAGCATGGTAGTGTCCGGACCATGGTAGTATCTGGAGCATGGTAGTGTCCGGAGCATGGTAGTGTCTGGAGTATGGTAGTGACTGGAGCATGGTAGTGTCTGGAGCATGGTAGTGTCCGGAGCATGGTAGTGTCCGGAGTATGGTAGTGTCTGGAGCATGGTAGTGTCTGGAGCATGGTAGTGTCTGGAGCATGGTAGTGTCTGGAGCATGGTAGTATCTGGAGCATGGTAGTGTCTGGAGCATGGTAGTGTCAGAGCATGGTAGTGTCTGGAGCATGGTAGTGTCTGGAGCATGGTAGTGTCTGGAGCATGGTAGTATCCGGAGCATGGTAGTGTCCGGAGTATGGTAGTGTCTGGAGCATGGTAGTGTCTGGAGCATGGTAGTGTCCGGAGCATGGTAGTATCTGGAGCATGGTAGTATCTGGAGCATGGTAGTATCTGGAGCATGGTAGTGACTGGAGCATGGTAGTGTCAGAGCATGGTAGTGACTGGAGCATGGTAGTGTCTGGAGCATGTTAGTGTCCGGAGCATGGTAGTATCTGGAGCATGGTAGTGTCTGGAGCGTGGTAGTGTCAGAGCATGGTAGTGTCTGGAGCATGGTAGTGTCTGGAGCATGGTAGTGTCTGGAGCATGGTAGTATCTGGAGCATGGTAGTGTCTGGAGCATGGTAGTGTCAGAGCATGGTAGTGTCTGGAGCATGGTAGTGTCTGGAGCATGGTAGTATCCGGAGCATGGTAGTGTCCGGAGTATGGTAGTGTCTGGAGCATGGTAGTGTCTGGAGCATGGTAGTGTCCGGAGCATGGTAGTGTCTGGAGCATGGTAGTATCTGGAGCATGGTAGTATCTGGAGCATGGTAGTATCTGGAGCATGGTAGTGACCGGAGTATGGTAGTGTCTGGAGCATGATAGTGTCTGGAGCATGGTAGTGTCTGAGCAAGGTAATGTCGGAGCATGGTAGTGTCTGGAGCATGGTAGTGTCTGGAGCATGGTAGTGTCTGGAGCATAGTAGTGTCTGGAGCACGGTGGTGTCTGGAGCACGGTGGTGTCTGGAGCATGGTAGAGTCGGAGCATGGCAGTGTCCGGAGCATGGTAGTGTCTGGAGCATGGTGGTGTCTGGAGCACGGTAGTGTCTGAGCAAGGTAATGTCGGAGCATGGTAGTGTCTGGAGCATGGTAGTGTCTGGAGCATGGTAGTGTCTGGAGCATAGTAGTGTCTGGAGCACGGTGGTGTCTGGAGCACGGTGGTGTCTGGAGCATGGTAGTGTCGGAGCATGGCATTGTCCTGAGCATGGTAGTGTCTGGAGCATGGTGGTGTCTGGAGCACGGTAGTGTCTGGAGCATGGTAGTGTCTGGAGCATGGTAGTGTCGGAGCATGGTAGTGTCCGGAGCATAGTAGTGTCTGGAGCATGGTGGTGTCTGGAGCACGGTAGTGTCTGGAGCATGGTGGTGTCTGGAGTACGGTAGTGTCTGGAGCATGGTAGTGTCTGGAGCATGGTAGTGTCTGGAGCATGGCAGTGTCCGGAGCATGGCAGTGTCTGGAGCATGGTAGTGTCTGGAGCATGGTGGTGTCTGGAGCACGGTAGTGTCTGGAGCATGGCGGTGTCTGGAGCACGGTAGTGTCTGGAGCATGGTAGTGTCTGGAGCATGGCAGTGTCTGGAGCATGGTAGTATCTGGAGCATGATAGTGTCTGGAGCATGGTAGTGTTGGACAATAGTGTTGCAGCATGTAGTGTTTTGACGCTTAGTTAATTTTCTGGAGAATGGTTAGTGTCTGGAGCAGGGTCTGTTCTGGAGCATGTGAGTGACTGGAGCATGGTGTTGTTTGGAGCCGTAAGTTTCTGGAGCATGCTAGTGTCTGGGCAAGTAGTTGTCTGGTAGATGTAGGTCGGAGAACGGTATTGTTTGGAGCATGGTAGTTCTGTGAGCATGGTAGTGCTGGAGCATGGTAGTGTCATGGAGTCACGGTAGTGTCTGGACATGGTGGATCGGAGGGCATGATGGTGTCTGGAGCTATTTGTAGTGTCTGGACATTTGTTGTCTGATGAACGGTAGTGTCTGGAGATGCAGTGGCTGAGCATGGTAGTGCTGAGCAGGGTCAGGGTCTGGAGTCACGTATGGTCTGGGCACTTAGTGTCTGGAGCATGCTAGTGTCTGGAGCATGTATGTCTGGAGCATGGTAGTGTCTGGAGCACGGTATGTCCTGAGCTATGGTAGTGTCTCGACATGGTGGTGCCCGGAGCATGGTAGTGTCCGGTAGCATGGTAGTGTCTGGAGCAGGTAGTGTCTGGAGCATGGTAGTGTCCGGAGTATGGCAGTGTCTGGAGCATGGTAGTGTCTGGAGCACGGTAGTGTCTGGAGCATGGTAGTGTCTGGAGCATGGTAGTGTCGGAGCATGGTAGTGCTGACTCATCACCAGTGCTGCTACATCCACAGATTAAGACCATCCTGGCCGAGTCCTGCTCACGCTGCTCAGGTTTTGCTTTAATGTGCAATATTGTGACACAGCTGAATAAGAATAGCCTTGTCTCGTTGAGTTATTTGTAATTGGTAAACCATGTAAACATTGTACAAGTGAAAGTCCCTGGTGTCCGTCCTGGAGTCGTCCTCCTCAATGTCTCCTATGTAATCACACTCACACGGGCATACACAACGATAGCAAAGACGTCATATCAATTACATACAGAAAATACAAGGCTGAAAACAAGAGTACACATCATCCGACACAAGGAAGTCATTACTCCTGAGCAATGGAGACATCATATCACCTGCCCGGCTGCAGGATCAGGGCTCAGAAGGTGTTTCCTGTAAAGCTGCTGTCAATTCTCTGAATAGACTAAAGTCTACAATAAAGCGATGTACAGGTGTGGATGACCACAGGTATATAACCTGCAGAGTCACCGTATACATACAGCCATGGCCCGAAATGTTGGCACCCCCTTGAAATAGTTCCAGAAAATTAAGTATTTCCCCATGTTTTGTCATCCACACTTTTATTTCCTTTGTGTTTATTGTAAAAAACACAAAAAAAATTAAGAAAAAATGTGTAATTTTACACAAAACCCCAAAAATAAGCCGAACAGAATTATTATCACCTTTCAAAATCAAATGTTTGAAGTAACAGGTGAGGGCAATATGAAAATCACACCTGATATCAGATGAAAAGGGGAGAGTTGCCTCAATCTTTGTATTGTGTGTCCTCACGCTTAAGGGTCACTCAGATCATGCTACTCTACACTTGCCAGAGCTTAGGTCTATTTCCATGAAACGTTGGGCCCTATCTCTCATTCGGACAGGAAACTGTCTCTGACCCTGCACTCAAGCCCCTCCCACTCTGGGCCAGTCCCAACAATTAACTCAATACCTACTCACTGCCTGTCGCTGGGCAGAACACAACTTTCTCAGATGGCAGTGCCGATATTACACATCATAAGAATAACACGGTGTCCTCAAGAAGGAGAGTCCACATCCATCTCCTCACACATGTGCCGACTGCCCCACGTGGCTGAACATCTGTGAGCATCCTATGTTTAGAGATAATTTACTCCTGGTTGGCTATGAATGTCTCGTGGCTTTGATCTACCGTCACCTGCAATTCCCTCAGATAATTCTTTAATTGAGGCAGCTGTGGGAGGATGAAATTGATTAGTACAGCAGGAGATCTCTGCGGCTTAAAGGGATTTTTCTCACGAACAAAGTTAATTTTTTATTAATAGATTTTGAATAATAATAATAACTTCCATAATTGGACGTCATGTAAAATGTTTTAGTGCTGAGATAATCTTATAGAGAAGGACCTGGTCTGATCATACCACATCTCCTGGGCCGGGGAGGAAGAAAAGAGAAGGACATGGTCTGATCATACCACATCTCCTGGACATTGGAGGAAGGAAAAGAGAAGGACATGGTCTGATCATACCACATCTCCTGGACATTGGAGGAAGGAAAAGAGAAGGACATGGTCTGATCATACCACATCTCCTGGCCGGGGAGGAAGGAAAAGAGAAGGACATGGTCTGATCATACCACATCTCCTGGACTGGGGAGGAGGAAAAGAGAAGGACATGGTTGATCATACCACATCTCCTGGGCCAGGGAGGAAGAAAAGAGAAGGACATGGTGTGATCATCACATCTCCTGGACCGGGGAGGAAGGAAAGAGAAGGACATGGTCTGATCATATCACATCTCCTGGGACCGGGGAGGAAGGAAAAGAGAAGGACATGGTTGATCATACCACATCTCCTGGGCCAGGGAGGAAGGAAAGAGAAGGACTGGTCTGATCATATCACATCTCCTGGGCTGGGAGGAAGGAAAAGAGAAGGACATGGTCTGATCATACCACATCTCCTGGACTGGGGAGAGAAGAAAAGAGAAGGACATGGTCTGATCATACCACATCTCCTGGACCGGGGAGGAAGGAAAAGAGAAGGACATGTTTGATCATACCACATCTCCTGGACTGGGGAGGAAGGAAAAGAGAAGGACATGGTCTGATCATACCACATCTCCTGGACGGGGAGGAAGGAAAAGAGAAGGACATGGTTGATCAATCACATCTCCTGGACTGGAGAAGAAGGAAACGAGAAGGACATGGTCTGATCATACACATCTCTGGCTGGGGAGAAGGAAAAGAGAAGGACATGGTCTGATCATACCACATCTCCTGGCTGGGAGAGAAGAAAAGAGAAGGACATGGTCTGATCATACCACATCTCCTGGGCCAGGGAGGAAGAAAAGAGAAGGACATGGTCTGATCATACCACATCTCTGGACGGGGAGAAGGAAAAGAGAAGGACATGGTCTGATCATACCACATCTCCTGGACTGGAGAGAAAGAAAAGAGAAGGACATGGTCTGATCATAACACATCTCCTGGGACTAGGGGAGAAGGAAAAGAGAAGGACATGGTCTGATCATACCACATCTCCTGGACTGGGAGGGAAGGAAAAGAGAAGGACATGGTCTGATCATACCACATCTCCTGGGCGGAGGAGGAAGGAAAAGAGAAGGACATGGTCTGATCATACCACATCTCCTGGACTGGAGAAGAAGAAAAAGAGAAGGACATGGTCTGATCATACCACATCTCCTGGGCTGGGGAGGAAGGAAAAGAGAAGGACATGGTCTGATCATACCACATCTCCTGGGCTGGGGAGGAAGGAAAAGAGAAGGACATGGTCTGATCATACCACATCTCCTGGGCCAGGGAGGAAGGAAAAGAGAAGGACATGGTCCGATCATACCACATCTCCTGGGCTGGGGAGGAAAGAAAAGAGAAGGACATGGTCTGATCATACCACATCTCCTGGACCGGGGAGGAAGGAAAAGAGAAGGACATGGTGTGATCATACCACATCTCCTGGAGTGGGGAGGAAGAAAAGAGAAGGACATGGTCTAATCATACCACATCTCCTGGACCGGGGAGGAAGAAAAGAGAAGGACATGGTCTGATCATACCACATCTCCTGGGCTGGGGAGGAAGGAAAAGAGAAGGACATGGTCTGATCATACCACATCTCCTGGACTGGAGAGGAAGAAAAGAGAAGGACATGGTCTGATCATACCACATCTCCTGAGCCGGGGAGGAAGGAAAAGAGAAGGACATGGTCTAATCATACCACATCTCCTGGGCCAGGGAGGACACAGTATACACTACACAGACATTACAGCACAGGATCACAGATTATTCTTTCTTTGAGTTAAAACATTTCCCTGCCTGTTTTACCTGTAATAAAGGATAATTTGTGATCACATACTTCGATATCTGTACAGTCTTTGGCGTCCTCCCTGGCCCAGGAGATGTGGTATGATCACACCATGTCCTTCTCTTTTCCTTCCTCCCTGGCCCAGGAGATGTGGTATGATCAGACCATGTCCTTCTCTTTTCCTTCCTCCCCGGCCCAGGAGATGTGGTATGATCAGACCATGTCCTTCTCTTTTTCTTCTTCTCCAGCCCAGGAGATGTGGTATGATCACACCATGTCCTTCTCTTTTCTTCCTCCCCGGCTCAGGAGATGTGGTATGATCACACCATGTCCTTCTCTTTTCCTTCCTCCCCGGCCCAGGAGATGTGGTATGATCACACCATGTCCTTCTCTTTTCCTTCCTCCCTGGCCCAGGAGATGTGGTATGATCAGACCATGTCCTTCTCTTTTCTTCCTCCCCGGCTCAGGAGATGTGGTATGATCACACCATGTCCTTCTCTTTTCCTTCCTCCCTGGCCCAGGAGATGTGGTATGATCAGACCATGTCCTTCTCTTTTCTCTCCTCCCCAGTCCAGGAGATGTGGTATGATCAGACCATGTCCTTCTCTTTTCCTTCCTCCCCGGTCCAGGAGATGTGATATGATTAGACCATGTCCTTCTCTTTTCCCTCCTCCCCAGTCCAGGAGATGTGGTATGACCAGACCATGTCCTTCTCTTTTCTCTCCTCCCCAGTCCAGGAGATGTGGTATGATCAGACCATGTCCTTCTCTTTTCTTTCCTCCCCAGCCCAGGAGATGTGGTATGATCAGACCATGTCCTTCTCTTTTCCCTCCTCCCTGGCACAGGAGATGTGGTATGATCAGACCATGTCCTTCTCTTTTCCTTCCTCCCTGGCCCAGGAGATGTGGTATGATCAGACCATGTCCTTCTCTTTTCTCTCCTCCCCAGTCCAGGAGATGTGATATGATCAGACCATGTCCTTCTCTTTTCCTTCCTCCCCGGCCCAGGAGATGTGATATGATCAGACCATGTCCTTCTCTTTTCTTTCCTCCCCAGCCCAGGAGATGTGGTATGATCAGACCATGTCCTTCTCTTTTCCTTCCTCCCCGACACAGGAGATGTGATATGATCAGACCATGTCCTTCTCTTTTCCTTCCTCCCTGGCCCAGGAGATGTGGTATGATCAGACCATGTCCTTCTCTTTTCCTTCCTCCCCGGCCCAGGAGATGTGATATGATCAGACCATGTCCTTCTCTTTTCTTTCCTCCCCAGCCCAGGAGATGTGGTATGATCAGACCATGTCCTTCTCTTTTCCTTCCTCCCCGACACAGGAGATGTGATATGATCAGACCATGTCCTTCTCTTTTCCTTCCTCCCTGGCCCAGGAGATGTGGTATGATCACACCATGTCCTTCTCTTTTCCTTCCTCCCCAGTCCAGGAGATGTGATATGATCAGACCATGTCCTTCTCTTTTCCCTCCTCCCTGGCCCAGGAGATGTGGTATGATCAGACCATGTCCTTCTCTTTTCTCTCCTCCCCAGTCCAGGAGATGTGATATGATCAGACCATGTCCTTCTCTTTTCCTTCCGCCCCAGCCCAGGAGATGTGATATGATCAGACCATGTCCTTCTCTTTTCCTTCCTCCCCGGCCCAGGAGATTGTGGTATGATCAGACCATGTCCTTCTCTTTTCCTTCCTCCCTGGCCCAGGAGATGTGGTATGATCAGACCATGTCCCTGCACAGTCAGACACATCCATTACACAGCACATTTATCAGATTTTCTCCGCACAGGAAGATTTTTTTAAACACATCTAACTGTAGAAATTATTATTATTCTAAGATACAAGATTAAAATCAACTTTGTTAGTGGGAAAACCCCTTAAGACTGCCATCCATCATTCCTTCTAGAGAAGGCTGAACAGAAGTGCTGTATTATCCCAGTCCCGGAGCGCTGACGGTTCCAGTGTAGGGTAAACATGTTGTTACAATGTGCGATTGTCCGGATTATTTGCCTCTTTCACCCCCCGGATCACTCCATGGTAAATACAGAAGTTCATGTCAAGGTCTTCAGAGACAATGCCTTGCAGAGGACACGGCGGTGGAAGCCGTGACAGCTCCCGACATGTCAGCCATCATTTCTGGATGTGATTGATCCTCCTGTGCACAAATCCCATTGTTTCTTTTATTTTGGAAACGGATGTGAGTTATAGCGGTAATGGAGACGACCTGCTGGTGATCTTCAGCTACACATGTAGAAATGGTATTAATGCCTCAATAGGGGGCGCAACTATGAAACCCCATTAACTGCAACTCTCTAATCTTATGATGGACTGGTGCAAAGAGCAACATATGGAATCACAAGATATAGTGACCTTGACCAACCAATAGAGTAATCCAGGAGCTCCCACCAGGGGCGTAACTACAATAGGTCAGATATTGCAATCACACCCGAGCCCTGGAGCCTAAGGGGCAATAAAAGTTCCTTTGGCCTATAGAAAAAAATATTGCTTTATTTGCAATAATGTGGGGCCCCGTGAGAGCTTTCACATCGGGGCTCATAAGCTACAAATTACGCCACTGACTCCCACCCTCTTTTAGCTCTCTTGACTTGTCCGACATACATAGCTGCACTGGTCCATAAGCATACTGGAGGCCTCCCGGTAGTGGAAGCCTTGGTTTATACAAGTCAGAGCCGATCACAGAAAGATCGGAAAGTGATGCAAACACCGCTATAGCATCCGACTGTGACCAATCTGGAAAAACATCTGACGTGGTGACTGGTGATGAAACAATCCTACTGAAAACCATAAGATCGGTTCTAGGTTCAGTTTCCACTGAGAACTTCTGCAACATTTGTAATGCACACGGCAAAATATAAACTCATCCGGTCCCTGTACAGACTAAGGTCCCCAGAGACACAGGCTGGAACAACCCTGACCACAAAACTAGGAGATGACAACTTGGACCTGGCTGCCTAAAAGGCCATTGAGTGTTTCTCGTACCTCCTTAGGAACCGATGAGAGATGCAGAGCACCATAATCCTAAATAAGGCAGGACATGCATAGATTGAGTGAGTACCGCTTCCTGTACTCATCTCTTCTGACATCTCTGCGGTTTAGGCTCTTTATTGTAATTTCATGGGGTTACAGTGCAGGGAGGGGGTGACTAAACTATCGGCAGACTAAACTAATGCATTATTGAGCAAGAAAACTCATTCATCATTTTTTCCTTTCTTTCTTTCTTTGTTTTCTACAGTAATCTTTTTGAGGTGGAGGAATAAACAGAGGGGATGAGAAAACAGGTAGAGAAAAGGAGGAATGCAAGAAAAAAGGAGGAAGGTAAGAAAAAAAGGAGGAAGGCAAGAAAAAAGGAGGAAGGTAAGAAAAAAAGGAGGAAGGCAAGAAAAAAAGGAGGAAGGTAAGAAAAAAGGAGGAAGGTAAGAAAAAAGGAGGAAGGTAAGAAAAAAGGAGGAAGGCAAGAAAAAAGGAAGAAGGTAAGAAAAAAGGAGGAAGGCAAGAAAAAAGGGGGAAGGCAAGAAAAAAAGGGGGTAGGCAAGAAAAAAGGAGGAAGGCAAGAAGAAAGGAGGAAGGTAAGAAAAAAGGAGGAAGGCAAGAAGAAAGGAGGAAGGCAAGAAGAAAAGGAGGAAGGCAAGAAAAAAGGAGGAAGGCAAGAATAAAAGGAGGAAGGTAAGAAAAAAAGGAGGAAGGCAAGAAAAAAAGGAGGAAGGTAAGAAAAAAGGAGGAAGGCAAGAAAAAAGGAGGAAGGCAAGAAAAAAGGAGGAAGGTAAGAAAAAAGGAGGAAGGCAAGAAAAAAGGAGGAAGTGAAGAAAAAAGGGGAAGGCAAGAAAAAAAGGGGAAGGCAAGAAAAAAGGAGGAAGGCAAGAAAAAAGGAGGAAGGCAAGAAAAAAAGGGGAAGGCAAGAAAAAAGGAGGAAGGCAAGAAAAAAGGAAGGAAGGAGAAGAAAAAAGGAGGAGTAAGAAAAAGGAAGGAAGGCAGAAAAAAGGAGAAGGTAAGAAAAAATGAGGAAGGAAGAAAAAAAGGATTAAGGTAAGTAAAAAAAGGAGAAGCAAGAAAAAGGGAAGGCAAGAAAAAAGGGGAAGCAAGAAAAAAGGAGGAAGGCAAGAAAAAAAGGAGGAAGGCAAGAAAAAAAGGAGGAAGGCAAGAATAAAAGGAAGGAAAGGCAAGGAAAAAAAAGGAGGAAGGTAAGAAAAAAAGGGGGAAGGCAAGAAAAAAAGGAGGAAGGTACAAGAAAAAAGAGGAGGAAGGTAAGAAAAAAGAGGGGGAAGGCAAGAAAAAAGGAGGAAGGTCAAGAAAAAAGAAGGAAGGAAGAAAAAAAGGAGGAAGGCAAAGAAAAAAAAAAGAGAAGGCAAGAAAAAAGGAGGAAGGTAAGAAAAAGAGGAGGAAAGGTAAGAAAAAAAGAGGGAAGGCAAGAAAAAAGGAGGGCAAGAAGAAAAAAGGGGAAGGCAAGAAAAAAAGGAGGAAGGCAAGAAAAAAGGAGGAAGGAAGAAAAAGAGGAGGAAGGAAGAAAAAGGAGGAAGGCAAGAAAAAGGAGGAAGGAAGAAAAAAGAGGAAGGCAAGAAAAAAGGAGGAAGCAAGAAAAAAAGGAGGAAGGCAAGAAAAAAGGAGGAAGGAAGAAAAAAGGAGGAAGGAAGAAAAAAGGAGGAAGGAAGAAAAAAGGAGGAAGGCAAGAAAAAAAGGAAGGAAGGAAGAAAAAAAGGAGGAAGGCAAGAAAAAAGGAGGAAGGTAAGAAAAAAGAGAGAAAGGAGGAAGCAAGAAAAAAGGAGGAAGGTAAGAAAAAAGGAGGAGGAAGAAAAGGAAGGAAGAAAAAAGGAAGGAAGGTAAGGAAAAAAAAGGAGGAAGGCAAGAAAAAAAGAGGAAGGAAGAAAAAGGAGGAAGAAGAAAAAGGAGAGAAAGGAAGAAGAAAAAAGGAGAGGAAGAAAAGGAAGGCAAAAAAAAGGAGGAAGGCAAGAAAAAAGGAGAAGGAAAGGAGAAAGAAAAAAAGGAGGAAGGCAAGAAAAAAACAAAAAAGGGAAGGCAAGAAAAAAGGGAAAAGAAAAGGAGAAGGTAAGAAAAGGAGGAAGGCAAGAAAAAAAGGAGGAAGGTAAGAAAAAAGGAGGAAGGCAAGAAAAAAAGGAGGAAGGCAAGAAAAAAAAGAGAAGGTAAGAAAAAGGAGAGGAAAAAGGAGAAGCAAGAAAAAAAGGGAGGAAGCAAGAAAAAAAGGAGGAAGGTAAGAAAAAAGGAGGAAGGTAAGAAAAAAAGGAGTGAAGGTAAGAAAAAAGGAGGAAGCAAGAAAAAAGGAAGAAGGTAAGAAAAAAGGGAAGGTAAGAAAAAAAGGATTAAGGCAAGAAAAAAAGGGAGGAAGAAGGGAAGAAAAAAAGGGGAAGGCAAGAAAAAAAGGAGGAAGGCAAGAAAAAAGGAGGAAGGCAAGAAAAAAGGAGGAAGCAAGAAAAAAGGAAGGAAGAAAAAGGGGGCAAGAAAAAAGGAGGAAGGCAAGAAAAAAGGAGGAAGCAAGAAAAAAGGAGGAAGGCAAGAAAAAAAGGAGAAGGAAGAAAAAAAGGGGAAGCAAGAAAAAAAGGGGAAGCAAGAAAAAAAAGGAGAAGGAGGAAGAAAAAAAAGGAGAAGGCAAGAAAAAAGGAGGAAGGAAGAAAAAAGGAGAAGTAAGAAAAAGAGGGAAGGGAAAAGGAAGTAAGAAAAAAGGAGGAAGGCAAGAAAAAAAGGAGGAAAGGCAAGAAAAAAGGAGGAAGGTAAGAAAAAAGAAGGAGAAGGTAAGAAAAAAGGAGGAAGGCAAGAAAAAAGGAAGAAGGAAGAAAAAAGAGGAAGGAAGGAAAAAAAGGAGGTAAGGAAAAAAAGGAGGAAGGCAAGAAAAAAAGGAGGAAGGCAAGAAAAAAGGAGGGAAGGCAAGAAAAAAAGGAGGAAGGCAAGAAAAAAGGAGGAAGGCAAGAAAAAAGGAGGAAGGCAAGAAAAAAGAGGAAGGCAAGAAAAAAAGGAGGAAGGTAAGAAAAAAGGGGGAAGGCAAGAAAAAAAGGAGGAAGGCAAGAAAAAAGGAGGCAGGTAAGAAAAAGAGGGGGAAGGCAAGAAAAAAGGAGGAAGGCAAGAAAAAAGGAGGAAGGCAAGAATAAAAGGAGGAAGGCAAGAAAAAAAGGAGGAATGCAAGAAAAAAGGAGGAAGGTAAGAAAAAGAGGGGGAAGGTAAGAAAAAAAGGAGGAAGGCAAGAAAAAAGGAGGAAGGTAAGAAAAAAGGGGGAAGGCAAGAAAAAAAGGAGGAAGGCAAGAAAAAAGGAGGAAGGTAAGAAAAAGAGGGGGAAGGCAAGAAAAAAGGAGGAAGGCAAGAAAAAAGGAGGAAGGTAAGAAAAAAGGAGGAAGGTAAGAAAAAAAGGAGGAAGGCAAGAAAAAAGGAGGAAGGTAAGAAAAAAGGAGGAAGGCAAGAAAAAGAGGGGGAAGGCAAGAAAAAAGGAGGAAGGCAAGAAAAAAAGGAGGAAGGCAAGAAAAAAAGGAGGAAGGTAAGAAAAAAGGAGGAAGGCAAGAAAAAAGGAGGGGGGGGGGGGCAGAAATTGAGAATCAGTAAGTGAAAAAATCAGCAGCAGAAAATATGCAGCAAGATGGGTAAATTATATAAAAAATGATAGTAATCCCACTAGACTGTATATAAATAACATATACAATATAATAAGGTCAAATTTCTATGCTGTCCAAACAGATGTATAAATATGTTGAATGAGGATTAGACATTGATATAAAGGAACATACTATACAGCTATAAAGAGACGGCCATATCAAGGTTATCATTTAAGACCCTTGAGCGTCGGTAGCCAGTATCCACCCTGCCTCACTGTGAAGGAGATGTCTATGAAGATCTCCACCTCTGCACAGAGGGCCTGGAAAAGACAGCACCTCAGGGTTGCCAGAATGGCTGTATGAGGCGTGGGCAGCCTTTTCCACAGACAATAGAGTTGTAGTGCTCTCCTGTTAAATAAAGGACGAATAGTTTCCTCGATATAGAAGCATTTACAGGGACAGTATATGACATATACTGCCCAACTAGTCCTGCAATTGATGGATGATTTTACTGGATACGATCTCCCATGTAATTGTAAGCTAGGGCCTGTTTTGCTGTATCTGCACCAGGGGCAGTTGTTACACTTGTAGTTACCTTTCACGGCCTTTTCTTTTGACCAATAGATCTTCCATATTTTTGCTGCGTCTGTAAGTTATTATAGGCTGCGATGAGCTCAATACTCCTTGATCCGATGACATGCCAATGTCTCCTGACTGCGTTGCGACAGAGTCATACATTGTTAATACTATGGGTGACTGGTATCTAACCTCTAAGTGCAGGTGCAAGCAGAAAAAATACATACTAATGAAAATAGGAGATATCCGCTGCCACACTGACACTAAATGTGCACAATTCATGAGTGCAATTTATACAACTTATACATTTGTTAAACATCCCCACAGCTGTCGGAACAAACGATTTTCTGTATCTTTCCTTTTTAATGTGTAAAAAGGAAAGATACAGAAAATCGTTTGTTCCGACAGCTGTGGGGATGTTTAACAAATGTATAAGTGTAAAGCATCCCAAGACTAAGTGAAGTTCTATGTGTATGGGGGGAATAGGTGAGGTACATGTACCAGTTTACCCACATCTGCTGTCCATATAGACTTATTTTGTAAAGTGTGAAATGTTCTTGATCTTTGTTCTGCTGCTGTAATACTGTAATTTCCTCCGGGATCAATAAAGTTTATCTTATCTCTATCTTAATGAGCGGCCGAGCTGCACAGCTAATATAAGAAACATGATAAAATGTATTATGGCAAACATTGCCCTAGAATATATTGAAATTGGAAGACTTAGCTTCAGCAGTGGCCACTGTGGAGTGCCCGGTGACCAACGACAAGGTGCTTCCATCATACATTGGACCTAATTTAAAGTTAAAGAAGAATTTTTCTTCTTTTCTAATTTTTTGTCTTTTATGACATCATGTTGTATTTGATTTTTTGATTTTTTTTGGTCCATCCATGCTTTGTCTCGGGCAGCTTTCTACACACTGGATGGATAACCCCTATATAATAATGCCATTTCCAGTTCATCTGCCTGTCTTATGCAACCTGGCTGAGTGTTGTTGATACGTTTTACTGGTAGGAACTGACTGTATGGTCTGTGTATTGAGGTAGTCCATGAACTGACCAAACTCTCTTTCCTCACCATCCCATACAATCAGTGTGTCATCGATATATCTCACATAGTACCTGATATGCTTTAAATATACATTCTTTTCAGAATAGATAGAAGAGATCCTAAGTAAGAAAACATAAAAAATGACTGCAAAGTGGAATAAGTAAAGTGGTATTGCAATAAAGAATAAAGCCTCCTACTATCTAACTATTGTCAGGAGGAACAACAAAGATAATAAACCTAGTTGTTCTCTATGTATCATAATTCCTTGGCAGTATGAAGCATGATCCACATAGGAATATAGCCAGCAGAGAAGACCAGCAAGGGGAAGGTATAATTAGCCGCACCCACAATGTGATAGGGCAGACTAAATGACAAATGAAAACACTTGTCCACAATGAATAAAACAAAGGTAAAATATAATCAGTACTTGGACGGATTGAAACGCCTGTGGCTCAGCAGAGAATGAAACATATCACACAGCACAGGGTCACCGGATCGAATCCCGAGGCACGACACCATTATAACTACACAAAAGGTGAGAGCCACAGATATGATGGGGTCAGTTCACTAGTATATACTAAGAAATAGCAAAATAGCACAGCATGACCTGTTACATGGCAATCACCTGCCTACTGTGCACTGCAATATCACAGTATTGTAATATAATAGAATTAATACACAAATTGCATTATATGAGGTCACTTTACATGGAAGATGAGTCCAGGGAACTGACTGCAGTTTGATGATGTACCATATAGTGGGGCAAATATCTGCTCACACCAGACTCTGCTGTCTCATAGGAAAAACCTTGTATTACAAAACGATGAATATGATGTCATCATACGAGCGAGAACATGAGTCATGGATTATGATTCACATACACAGCCAAGCATGAGGTCACTGGAGGTGTGATGTCATCAGATCTGTGGCCTTTCATCCTCTATTTATCCCCTGCTGTGAGGTCCAGCTGCTAATTACCATTATAAAACCATGTGACTTCCCACAATCCCCCTCACCTGATTCTTTAGTGTGTCCTATAAATATAGGTTTGTCTTAAGGGGTAAATGCATGGGGGGTTTGCACATGTGCCATCTCATGCAAAGTGGCATTAAATGCTAAATGGCTTGCAATTTCTTCATGGCAGTTAGTCAGGGCAGGAGTCAGGTAACCCACATTCTTTCATTCTCTTTTTTAACTATGTCCTTTATTTCAATGTCTAGCTTCCTATGAGCCTTTGCCATTCATTTTCACCGCCCCTCTCCCCCTCATCCACTTCAGCCCCTCTCTCCTTCCCTACCCTATGTTCAGCTCCCATGCTATCTTCACCATAGTGAATAATCACAGACCATCATATTCCAGTGTATTGCATCATAAAAAAAAAGTCCTAAATCCAGAAACTCTTTGCTTTTTCTCTTTTTGCTGCTGCTTCTGTCAGGTGATATCTCCAAATTCTGGTCCACCCTCGCCAACGTCACCCCCTCCCCCATCTCACATAAAAACCATGCTAACCTTATCAACATTACCTGCACACCTTTATCTCCCTCTTTTAATTGCACTCTGTGGAATCCACGTCTGTATGCAACAAGCTTCTCTTTATCCACAACTACTTTCTTCCTAACTCTCAATCTGCTGGCCCTCACTGAAACCTGGAACCAGGACTCAGATACGGTTTCCCTGCCGCTATTTCTCACGGCGGTTTACATTTCTCCTATTCTCCGAGACCTGGGAACAGACATGGTGGTGGAATTGACTTACTCCTGTCCCCACAAATCTACTTTCCAGGTCATCCCCCCCACTCCATCACTCTCATTCCCTTCTTTCGAGGTCCACACCATTAGGCTCTTCCACCGCCTCCCTCAGAGTAGCGGTGTTATACCGCCCCCCAGGGTCACCCACCCAGTTCCTCAACCATTTTTCCACATGGTTGCCATACTTCATGTCCTCAGAATTATCAACCCTTATTCTGGGAGACTTTAACATCCCCATAAACAGCCCCATCTCCCCATCTGCATCCCAGCTCCTATCTGTAACCACTTCTGTTGGCCTCTCACAGCTCTCAATCTCTGAGACACACAAGGATGGTAACACCCTTGACCTGGTCTTTGTCCGGCTCTACTCAACCTCCTCTTTAAATAATTCACCTCTTCCCCTCTCTCACCACAGCATTCTCTCCTTCACACTCACAAACCCTCGCCCACCCCAACACACCCCTACCTATCACACATTCAGAAATCTACAGGCCATAAACCCTCATACATTCACAGACTCTCTCATCTCATCACTGTCCTCAATCTCCTCATTCTCCTGTCCAGATCTGGCAGTAAATCACTATAATAACACTCTCAGAAGCTCCCTGAACCAAGTAGCGCCGCTCACCCTCAGAACCTCCAAACATAGAACAAAACAGCCCTGGCTCACACCACAAACTCGATTCCTCCAGCGATGCCCTAGGAGTGCTGAACGTCTATGGAGGAAAACCCGCTCACCAGAAGACTTTATCCACTATAAATTCATGCTGAGAACTTACAACTCTGCCCTTCACCTCACCAAACAGACCTACTTCACCACCCTGATCTCCTCACTATCCAACAACCCTAAAAAACTCTTTGACACCTTTCACTCTCTCCTCAGTCCTAAAGTGCAGGTCCCCATCACTGACCTCTGTGCTGATGATCTGCCCCATCACTGACCTCTGTGCTGATGATCTGCCCCATCACTGACCTCTGTGCTGATGACCTGCCCCATCACTGACCTCTGTACTGATGACCTGCCCCCATCACTGACCTCTGTGCTGATGATCTGCCCCATCACTGACCTCTGTGCTGATGATCTGCCCCCATCACTGACCTCTGTGCTGATGATCTGCCCCCATCACTGACCTCTGTGCTGATGATCTGCCCCATCACTGACCTCTGTGCTGATGATCTGCCCCCATCACTAACCTCTGTGCTGATGATCTGCCCCATCACTGACCTCTGTGCTGATGATCTGCCCCATCACTGACCTCTGTGCTGATGATCTGCCCCCATCACTGACCTCTGTGCTGATGATCTGCCCCCATCACTGACATCTGTGCTGATGATCTGCCCCATCACTGACCTCTGTGCTGATGATCTGCCCTCATCACTGACCTCTGTGCTGATGATCTTCCCCCATCACTGACCTCTGTGCTGATGATCTGCCCCATCACTGACCTCTGTGCTGATGATCTGCCCCCATCACTGACCTCTGTGCTGATGATCTGCCCTATCACTGACCTCTGTGCTGATGATCTGCCCTCATCACTGACCTCTGTGCTGATGATCTGCCCTCATCACTGACCTCTGTGCTGATGATCTGCCCCATCACTGACCTCTGTGCTGATGATCTGCCCCCATCACTGACCTCTGTGCTGATGATCTGCCCCATCACTGACCTCTGTGCTGATGATCTGCCCCATCACTGACCTCTGTGCTGATGATCTGCCCTCATCACTGACCTCTGTGCTGATGATCTGCCCCATCACTGACCTCTGTGCTGATGATCTGCCCCATCACTGACCTCTGTGCTGATGATCTGCCCCCATCACTGATCTCTGTGCTGATGATCTGCCCCCATCACTGACCTCTGTGCTGATGATCTGGCCTCTTACTAAGAAAATAGAAAACATCCGTCAGGAAATCAACTCCCAACCTCAAAGCGCTGTTACTCCCATCTCTCCCCACATTTCCTCACTCTCCACATTTGACCCAGTCACAGAAGAAGAAGAAGTCTCCAGGCTTCTCTCTTCCTCTCATCCCACTACATGCACTACTGACCCCATCCCCTCACACCTAACCTAAATCTTCAACCTCTCCCTCTCTTCTGGCATCTTCCCCTCCTCCTTCAAACACTCTATCATTACTCCGTTATTAAAGAAAACCTCTCTAGACTCATCCTGCACAAACAACTACAGACCAGTCTCCAATCTCCCCCTCATTTCTAAACTCTTGGAGCACCTGGTCTACACCCCCCTCACTTGTTACCTCTCCGCTCACTCTCTTCTAGATCCGCTCAAGTCTGGTTTTCACCCCTTACATTCTACAAAAACTGCCCTCAAAGTGACCAATGACCTTCTGATGGGAAAACATAATGGTGACCACTCTCTGCTTATCCTTCTTGATCTCTCTGCAGCTTTTGACACTGTTGACCACCATCTCCTACTCTCTATGCTGCACTGCATTGGCATCAAGGACACTGCTCTCTCCTGGCTCTCCTCCTATCTTTCTGGTCTTTCAGTGTATCATTCTCTGGCAACACTTCCTCCCCTCTTCCTCTCACTATTGGGGTCCCTCAGGGGTCAGTCCATGGCCCTCTTCTTTTCTCTCTCTACACGGCCCCGATTGGACAGACCATCATCAGATTTGGCTTCCAGTACCATCTTTATGCTGATGATACACAACTATACACTTCTTCCCCTGACCTTACTCCCGCTGTATTACAGAACACCAATGACTGTCTAGCAGCAGTTTCCAATATCCTGTCCACTCTCTACCCGAAACTCAACCTTTCCAACACTGAACGTCTTCTGCTCCCCCCATCCACTAACCTCCCTAAATAAGACATCTCTCTCAGTGTGCAGCACCATGATAACGTCTAGTCAGCAGGCTCGCTGTCTGGTGTTTATGTTTGACCCTGATGTTTCTTTCACCTCATATATACAATCTGTTGTCCGCTCTTGTCGCTTGCACCTGAAGAACATCTCTACAGTTCGTCTCTTTATCACCATGAAAACCACAAAAACCCTCACTGTGGCCCTGATTCACTCCCGCCTTGACTATTGTAATTCTCTATTAATTGGCCTCCCCCTCACTAGACTCTCCCCTCTCCAGTCCATCCTTAATGCAGCAGCCAGGATCACCTATCTAGCTATCCGTTACTCAGACGCTTCTGCTCTATGCCAGTCATTTACAAGAACATCAGACAAACTCTTCAAGAGTTTTAGATGCTCTGTTTGAACCAATCCATAGTGACCCCTAAATATCCAGTGTGAACAAACCCCTTGAGAGTCCTAGATACTTTATGGAAACAAGCCTTTATAAAGTTCTAGATACTTTATGTGACAGAGCCTTATACAATGTTAGATACTTGGTACTGCTGAACCATTAGAGAGTTCTAGATACTCTGTATGATTAAACTCTAACTCACACTGAATGAACCTTGATATAATGCTTTATCTGCAGGAGCTTATCACTATAGGACAACTCCCCTCTTGCCTCCTAGTCCAACCTGCCCCAGCACTTATTAGCAGTCACTATACAATGTGCACAGAAGGCTGGAGTGAGAGGTGTTAGACACATGACTGAGCTCTGCTAGATCTGCATCAGAATAAAGTGTGACTAACATGACTGCTGCCCAGTAAACTAAGAGACTCATCACTGGAAACAGGGTCTCTGTCTGCTCTTGTGTGTTACACAGCGAACATCAGCTGACAGATTGACTTGATGACCCGTGTACTCGGCTTTTACAGGGTTGTCGGAGGTTTCATTGTAAGTTGTAAGTGTGGTCAGTAGCGGGGTCCCGGGGAGGCTGTTCATGTGCTCATCATGCCGCACACACACTACCATCAGTCACAGGGTTTCACTGGCTTCGTGCAAGCTGTGACACGGTGGAAAATGTGCGCTGGCACGTGAACTGCACGAGTCAGTGTACATGACCGGGGAGGAGGCAGCATCACAGGATGGGTGATCCCCGGACACGTTATGTCATCCTCATACATAAGCGAGGTACAGCCAGAGTACAGCAGCAAAAGGACAGCCAGAGTATACAGGCGCCAAAGTACAGCCAGAGTATACAGGCAACAAAGTACAGCCAGAGTGTACAGGTGCCAAAGGACAGCCAGAGTATACAGGCGACAAAGTACAGACAAAGTACACAGCCACCAAAGTACAGCCAGAGTGTACAGGCGCCAAAGGACAGCCAAAATACACAGCCACCAAAGGACAGCCAGAGTGTACAGGCGCCAAAGGACAGCCAGAGTGTACAGGCACCAAAGTACAGCCAGAGTACACAGCCGCCAAAGTACAGCCAGAGTGTACAGGCGCCAAAGTACAGCCAGAGTGTACAGGCGCCAAAGTACAGCCAGAGTGTACAGGCGCCAAAGGACAGCCAGAGTACACAGCCGCCAAAGGACAGACAGAGTATACAGGCGCCAAAGTACAGCCAGAGTGTACAGGCGCCAAAGGACAGCCAAAATACACAGCCACCAAAGGACAGCCAGAGTACACAGCCGCCAAAGTACAGCCAGAGTGTACAGGCGCCAAAGGACAGCCAGAGTACACAGCCGCCAAAGGACAGACAGAGTTATACAGGCGCCAAAGTACAGCCAGAGTGTACAGGCGCCAAAGGACAGCCAAAATACACAGCCACCAAAGGACAGCCAGAGTGTACAGGCGCCAAAGGACAGCCAAAATACACAGCCACCAAAGGACAGCCAGAGTGTACAGGCGCCAAAGTACAGCCAGAGTGTACAGGCGCCAAAGTACAGCCAGAGTGTACAGGCGCCAAAGTACAGCCAGAGTGTACAGGCGCCAAAGGACAGCCAGAGTACACAGCCGCCAAAGGACAGACAGAGTGTACAGGCGCCAAAGGACAGCCAAAATACACAGCCACCAAAGGACAGCCAGAGTGTACAGGCACCAAAGGACAGCCAGAGTGTACAGGCACCAAAGGGCAGCCAGAGTGTACAGGCACCAAAGGACAGCCAAAATACACAGCCACCAAAGGACAGCCAAAATACACAGCCACCAAAGGACAGCCAGAGTGTACAGGCGCCAAAGGACAGCCAGAGTGTACAGGTGCTAAAGGACAGCCAGAGTATACAGGCGCCAAAGTACAGCCAGAGTGTACAGGCGCCAAAGGACAGCCAGAGTACACAGCCACCAAAGGACAGCCAGAGTGTACAGGCACCAAAGGGCAGCCAGAGTGTACAGGCACCAAAGGACAGCCAAAATACACAGCCACCAAAGGACAGCCAAAATACACAGCCACCAAAGGACAGCCAGAGTGTACAGGCGCCAAAGGACAGCCAGAGTGTACAGGTGCTAAAGGACAGCCAGAGTATACAGGCGCCAAAGTACAGCCAGAGTGTACAGGCGCCAAAGGACAGCCAGAGTACACAGACGCCAAATGACAGACAGAGTGTACAGGCGCCAAAGGACAGCCAAAATACACAGCCACCAAAGGACAGCCAGAGTGTACAGGCACCAAAGGACAGCCAGAGTGTACAGGCACCAAAGGGCAGCCAGAGTGTACAGGCACCAAAGGACAGCCAAAATACACAGCCACCAAAGGACAGCCAAAATACACAGCCACAAAGGACAGCCAGAGTGTACAGGCGCCAAAGGACAGCCAAAATACACAGCCACCAAAGGACAGCCAAAATACACAGCCACCAAAGGACAGCCAGAGTGTACAGGCGCCAAAGGACAGCCAGAGTGTACAGGTGCTAAAGAACAGCCAGAGTATACAGGCGCCAAAGTACAGCCAGAGTATACAGGCGACAAAGTACAGACAAAGTACACAGCCACCAAAGTACAGCCAGAGTGTACAGGTGCCAAAGTACAGCCAGAGTACACAGCCGCCAAAGTACAGCTAGAGTGTACAGGCGCCAAAGTACAGCTAGAGTGTACAGGCGCCAAAGTACAGCCAGAATGTACAGGTGCCAATGGACAGCCAGAGTGTACAGGCGCCAAAGTACAGCTAGAGTGTACAGCCGCCAAAGTACAGCTAGAGTGTACAGGCGCCAAAGTACAGCCAGAATGTACAGGTGCCAATGGACAGCCAGAGTATATAGGCGCCAAAGTACAGCCAGAGTGTACAGCCGCCAAAGTACAGCTAGAGTGTACAGGCACCAAAGTACAGCCAGAGTGTACAGGTGCTAAAGGACAGCCAGAGTATACAGGCGCCAAAGTACAGCCAGAGTATACAGGCGACAAAGTACAGACAAAGTACACAGCCACCAAAGTACAGCCAGAGTGTACAGGTGCCAAAGTACAGCCAGAGTACACAGCCGCCAAAGTACAGCTAGAGTGTACAGGCGCTAAAGTACAGCTAGAGTGTACAGGCGCCAAAGTACAGCCAGAATGTACAGGTGCCAATGGACAGCCAGAGTATATAGGCGCCAAAGTACAGCCAGAGTGTACAGGCGCCAAAGTACAGCCAGAGTGTACAGGTGCTAAAGGACAGCCAGAGTATACAGGCGCCAAAGAACAGCCAGAGTGTACAGGTGCCAAAGTACAGCCAGAGTACACGGCCGCCAAAGTACAGCTAGAGTGTACAGGCGCCAAAGTACAGCTAGAGTGTACAGGCGCCAAAGTACAGCCAGAATGTACAGGTGCCAATGGACAGCCAGAGTGTACAGGCGCCAAAGTACAGCTAGAGTGTACAGGCGCCAAAGTACAGCTAGAGTGTACAGGCGCCAAAGTACAGCCAGAGTGTACAGGTGCTAAAGGACAGCCAGAGTATACAGGCGCCAAAGTACAGCCAGAGTATACAGGCGACAAAGTACAGACAAAGTACACAGCCACCAAAGTACAGCCAGAGTGTACAGGTGCCAAAGTACAGCCAGAGTACACAGCCGCCAAAGTACAGCTAGAGTGTACAGGCGCCAAAGTACAGCTAGAGTGTACAGGCGCCAAAGTACAGCCAGAATGTACAGGTGCCAATGGACAGCCAGAGTATATAGGCGCCAAAGTACAGCCAGAGTGTACAGCCGCCAAAGTACAGCTAGAGTGTACAGGCGCCAAAGTACAGCCAGAGTGTACAGGTGCTAAAGGACAGCCAGAGTATACAGGCGCCAAAGTACAGCCAGAGTATACAGGCGACAAAGTACAGACAAAGTACACAGCCACCAAAGTACAGCCAGAGTGTACAGGTGCCAAAGTACAGCCAGAGTATACAGGCGCCAAAGTACAGCTAGAGTGTACAGGCGCCAAAGTACAGCTAGAGTGTACAGGTGCCAAAGTACAGCCAGAATGTACAGGTGCCAATGGACAGCCAGAGTGTACAGGCGCCAAAGTACAGCTAGAGTGTACAGCCGCCAAAGTACAGCTAGAGTGTACAGGCGCCAAAGTACAGCCAGAATGTACAGGTGCCAATGGACAGCCAGAGTATATAGGCGCCAAAGGACAGACAGAGTATACAGGCACCAAAAGACAGCCAGAGTATACAGCTGCCAAAGTACAACCAGAGTGTACAGCTGCCACTGCAAGACATCAGGAAGAGGCAGTATAGAATAGTCAAGAGCAGGTACAGCACAGAGTATTTCAGGAAGGGAGTGTGCCGTCCTTGTCTGGGCAGTGACCGTGGACGATGTCTATCTCAGGGGTTGCAATTGCAACTGGGCCCTGGGGCCTGAGGGGCCCCACAAGTCCCTTTGGTGTTAGAAAAGGACTAATGCTATTAAACATTTGCAATAATTGGGGGCCCCGCTGGAGCTTTCTCATTGGGACTTTAGGTTATGCCGCTGGTCCATGTTATGCCTCCGTTCTCCATGGCGGCTCCTCTCTAGGAAACGTCTGCTGTGATCTACAAGTCCCTGCTCGCACGTAATCATCATCCTCACCATACAGAACTGGAGGAGCAACAATGAGGGTTAAATTAGGGCAAGCGATGGAGCAGATAAACAAGGCTGATCCCTCCAGGTGCAGCACGTGAGAAGTTAGGACCACGGGGACTACAACTCCCAGGATGCCCTGACATCAGGCCCAGTTACTGCTTCATTTCATTCCCTGTTCCCATCGGGATTTCTCCTATCCTTGTAGGGCTGGGGGCCCAAAAAATCACTGACATCAATCCTAGTACTGACCCCAGCACTCATACATGTCATAGACTTGAACATCAACCCTGGCACTGACCCCAGCACTGACCCCAGCACTGACCCCAGCACTGACCCCAGCACTCATACATGTCATAGACTTGAACATCAACCCTGATACTGACCCCAATACTGACTACAGCACTGACCCCAGTACTGACCCCGGTACTGACCCCGGTACTGACCCTGGTACTGACCCCAGTACTGACCCCGGTACTGACCCCAGCACTGACCCCAGTACTGACCCCAGCACTAACCCCAGTAGTGACTACAGCACTGACCCCAGTATTGACCCCAGTAGTGATTACAGCGCTCACCCCAGTACTGACCCCAGTAGTGGCTACATCACTGACCCTGATACTGACCCCAGCACTGACCCCAGTACTGACCCCAGCACTAACCCCAGTAGTGACTACAGCACTGACCCCAGTACTGACTACAGCACTAACCCCAGTACTGACCCCGGTACTGACCCTGGTACTGACCCTGGTACTGACCCCGGTACTGACCCCAGCACTGACCCCAGTAGTGACTACAGCACTGACCACAGTAGTGACCCCAGTATTGACCCCAGTAGTGATTACAGCGCTCACCCCAGTACTGACCCCAGTAGTGGCTACATCACTGACCCTGATACTGACCCCAGTACTGACTACAGCACTGACCCCAGTACTGACTACAGCACTGACCCCAGTACTGACCCCGGTACTGACCCCAGTACTGACCCCGGTACTGACCCCGGTACTGACCCCGGTACTGACCCTGGTACTGACCCCGGTACTGACCCCGGTACTGACCCCAGCACTGACCCCAGCACTGACCCCAGTAGTGACTACAGCACTGACCCCAGTAGTGACCCCAGTATTGACCCCAGTAGTGATTACAGCGCTCACCCCAGTACTGACCCCAGTAGTGGCTACATCACTGACCCTGATACTGACCCCAGCACTGACCCCAGTACTGACCCCAGCACTAACCCCAGTAGTGACTACAGCACTGACCCCAGTACTGACTACAGCACTAACCCCAGTACTGACCCCGGTACTGACCCTGGTACTGACCCTGGTACTGACCCCGGTACTGACCCCAGCACTGACCCCAGTAGTGACTACAGCACTGACCACAGTAGTGACCCCAGTATTGACCCCAGTAGTGATTACAGCGCTCACCCCAGTACTGACCCCAGTAGTGGCTACATCACTGACCCTGATACTGACCCCAGTACTGACTACAGCACTGACCCCAGTACTGACTACAGCACTGACCCCAGTACTGACCCCGGTACTGACCCCGGTACTGACCCTGGTACTGACCCCGGTACTGACCCTGGTACTGACCCCGGTACTGACCCCGGTACTGACCCCAGCACTGACCCCAGCACTGACCCCAGTAGTGACTACAGCACTGACCCCAGTAGTGACCCCAGTATTGACCCCAGTAGTGATTACAGCGCTCACCCCAGTACTGACCCCAGTAGTGGCTACATCACTGACCCTGATACTGACCCCAGTACTGACTACAGCACTGACCCCAGTACTGACCCCGGTACTGACCCTGGTACTGACCCCGGTACTGACCCTGGTACTGACCCCGGTACTGACCCCGGTACTGACCCTGATACTGACCCTGGTACTGACCCCGGTACTGACCCCAGTACTGACCCTGGTACTGACCCCGGTACTGACCCTGGTACTGACTACAGCAGTGACCCCTGGCTAGCACTTTTCCTTCAGACCACACTGCAGCAGAATCATGAAATCTTGTTGATATTTAGTAAACCTGTGAGCGGTCCTGTGTGGAGCGGAGAGAAGCTCATCATCATCATCATCATCACGGCCGGCGCAGATGCTCCTGATGACAGCGCAGGCAGATTAACAAGGAAACATTTAGCGGGTGTCACTCTATACAGTGTAAACAATGGATTATTAATACAGCTACAAATTACCCGAACAAGACGGAGTCAGGTGTCACCGCCGCACTCACTGTGTACACTCCTCATACATGGGCCGCAAGTCATATCCAATAAATAATGACAATTACACTTTGCTTCTCAATTGTGGATAAACAGAAAAAAATAAAATAAAAAATGAAAGTGACCTGGACAAAAAGATAGTTTATCTAGATAACATTGACCATGATTTGATCATTAAGGTGTGCCCTGTAATCAGCATCACCGGCATCTACAGACTTGTAATCATTCAGTTGCCTATTTATAGTGTGAAAAGTAGTCACTGTGCTGTTTGGAATCATTATGTGCCACACTGAACAGGGAGCAAAGGAAGCTCAACAGACAATGTTCTTAGGAGATTAGAAAGGAGATAACACGTGTTACAGGTAAAGAATATAAGATCTCCACACAGCCTGTTAGTACACAACACATATTCAGAAGAGTAAGGGCTATGGAGCTACAGCCAACCTCCCTGGACGTGATTACAAGAGGAAAACTGATGACAATGAAGAGTTGGATAATATCAATGGTAACAAAGAGCACAGAATCACTTCCAGAGAGATTAGAGGTCACTGCAAGCAGAACTGTGGAGTCGGAGTCGATTTTAGTGGTGTCGGAGTCGGATTCAGGGAAATTGAGGAGTCAGAGTTGGAGATGGATGTCTGACTTACTGACTTTACAGCCCTGGTTGTGGAGTGGACTTGTGTAGTCAGAGTCGGTTTCCATTTTGGTGGAATCGGACTCGCAATCAGGGAAATTGAGGAGCCGGAGTTGAATGTTTGGTTTTCTGACTTCACAGTCAGGGTTGAGGAGTCGAAGTCGTGGAGTCGGAGTCCATTTTGCTAAAGTCAGATGTTTGACTTACTGACTCACACCACAGGTTGTTGAGTCAGAGTCATGGTGTCAGAGTCAGAGACGGTCTCCATTTTGGTGGAGTCAGATGTTTGGCTTACTGACTCACACCACAGGTTGTTGAGTCAGAGTCGTGGTGCCAGAGTCGGAGACGGTCTCCATTTTGGTGGAGTCAGATGTTTGGCTTATTGACTCACACCACAGGTTGTTGAGTCAGAGTCGTGGTGTCAGAGTCGAAGACGATCTTCATTTTGGTGGAGTCGGATGTTTGGCTTATTGACTCACACCACAGGTTGTTGAGTCAGAGTCGTGGTGCCAGAGTCGGAGACGGTGTACCTTTTGGTGGAGTCAGATGTTTGGCTTACTGACTCACACCACAGGTTGTTGAGTCAGAGTCATGGTGTCAGAGTCGGAGACGGTCTCCATTTTGGTGCAGTTGGATTCAGTGAAATTGAGGAGTTGGAGTTGCATGTTTGGCTTACTGACTCACACCACAGGTTGTTGAGTCAGAGTCGTGGTGTCAGAGTCGAAGACGATCTCCATTTTGGTGGAGTCGGATGTTTGGCTTATTGACTCACACCACAGGTTGTTGAGTCAGAGTCGTGGTGCCAGAGTCGGAGACGGTCTCCCTTTTGGTGGAGTCAGATGTTTGGCTTACTGACTCACACCACAGGTTGTTGAGTCAGAGTCGTGGTGTCAGAGTAGGAGACGGTCTCCATTTTGGTGCAGTTGGATTCAGTGAAATTGAGGAGTCGTAGTTGCATGTTTGGCTTACTGACTTCACAGTTTTGCCAGACAGTAGGTGATAGAGAGTTTGCCGGTGAGAGCTGTTTGCAGTCTGTGATCAGCGCCAACCGGGGGACAAATCCAGGTTTTCGCCTGTACTGTGCCTGTAAAATAAAAAAAATAAAAATCTCCACCCTCCTGCCCTAAGAAGTGTCCTGATGATGGCTGGCTCTATGAGGGCGTAAAGCTGAACAGCCAATCAGTGATGTCCAATAAGGATCGGGGTGAATCTCTGGTCCCACATACCGCCACCTCAACCCGAGCTTCACAGTTTTCGCTCATCTCTAGTAAAAGGACTGACCCGAGGACTGGACAGATGGCGTAAGATGGGTCCTGGGACAGGACAGAGCAGGACATAGAACTAAGTGAGTCCTCGAGTGGGATTTCCTTAATCGTCAGAGAGATACAGCTCAGTCCGGCCATATTGGCACATTCCCTTTGAAAGGGAGAAGACGTAGAACCACAAGAGGAGAAAACCACTTTCATGAACTGTGATGTGATGCTGGGCTCAGTTGTGGAGAGGTGAGTGGGACTGGTGAAGAGGGGGACTAGTGAAGAGTGGGGACTGGTGAAGAGGGGCACTGGTGAAGAGGGGGACTGGTGAAGAGTGGGACTAGTGAAGAGTGGGACTAGTGAAGAGTGGAACTAGTGAAGGGTGGGGCTAGTGAAGAGTGGAACTAGTGAACAGTGGGACTAGTGAAGGGTGGAACTAGTGAAGAGTGGGACTAGTGAAGAGTGGGACTAGTGAAGAGTGGGACTAATGAAGAGTGGGACTAGTGAAGAGTGGAACTAGTGAAGAGTGGGACTAGTGAAGAGTGGGACTAGTGAAGAGTTGGACTAGTGAAGGGTAGGGCTAGTGAAGAGTGGGACTTGTGAAGAGTGGGACTAGTGAAGAGTGGGACTAGTGAAGAGTGGGACTTGTGAAGAGTGGTACTAGTGAAGTGTGAGACTAGTGAAGTGTGAGACTAGTGAAGACTGCGATTAGTGAAGACTGGGACTAGTGAAGAGTGGGACTAGTGAAGAGTGGGACTAATGAAGAGTGGGACTAGTGAAGAGTGGAACTTGTGAAGAGTGGGACTAGTGAAGAGTGGGACTGGTGAAGAGTGGGACTGGTGAAGAGGGGGACTGGTGAAGAGTGAGACTGGTGAAGAGGGGGACTGGTGAAGAGGGGGACTGGTGAAGAGGGGGACTAGTGAAGAGTGGGACTGGTGAAGAGTGGGATTGGTGAAGAGGGGGACTGGTGAAGAGGGGGACTGGTGAAGAGTGGGACTGGTGAAGAGAGGGATTAATTTAGAGGGGGACTAGTGAAGAGTGGGACTGGTGAAGAGTGGGAATGGTGAAGAGTGGGATTAATTTAGAGGGGGACTAGTGAAGAGGGGGACTAGTGAAGAGTGGGACTTGTGAAGAGTGGGATTAATGAAGAGGGGGACTAGTGAAGAGTGGGACTAGTGAAGAGTGGGACTAGTGAAGAGTGGGATTAATGAAGAGTGGGATTAATGAAGAGTGGGATTAATGAAGAGGGGGACTAGTGAAGAGGGGGACTAGTGAAGAGGGGGACTAGTGAAGAGTGGGACTAGTGAAGAGTGGCACTAGTGAAGAGTGGGACTAGTGAAGAGTGGGACTGGTAAAGAGTGGGACTGGTGAAGAGTGGAACTAGTGAAGAGTGGGACTGGTGAAGAGGGGGACTAGTGAAGAGTGGGACTGGTGAAGAGTGGGATTAATGAAGAGGGGGACTAGTGAAGAGGGGGATTAGTGAAGAGTGGGACTGGTGAAGAGTGGAACTAGTGAAGAGTGGGATTAATGAAGAGGGGGACTAGTGAAGAGGGGGACTAGTGAAGAGTGGGACTAGTGAAGAGTGGGATTAATGAAGAGGGGGACTAGTGAAGAGTGGGATTAATGAAGAGGGGGACTAGTGAAGAGTGGGATTAATGAAGAGGGGGACTAGTGAAGAGGGGGACTAGTGAAGAGTGGGACTGGTGAAGAGTGGAACTAGTGAAGAGTGGGATTAATGAAGAGGGGGACTAGTGAAGAGGGGGACTAGTGAAGAGGGGGACTAGTGAAGAGTGGGACTGGTGAAGAGTGGAACTAGTGAAGAGTGGGATTAATGAAGAGGGGGACTAGTGAAGAGGGGGACTAGTGAAGAGTGGGACTTGTGAAGAGTGGGACTAGTGAAGAGTGGGATTAATGAAAAGGGGGACTAGTGAAGAGTGGGACTAGTGAAGAGTGGGACTAGTGAAGAGTGGGACTAGTGAAGAGTGGGATTAATGAAGAGGGGGACTAGTGAAGAGTGGGATTAATGAAGAGGGGGACTAGTGAAGAGTGGGATTAATGAAGAGGGGGACTAGTGAAGAGGGAGACTAGTGAAGAGTGGGACTGGTGAAGAGTGGAACTAGTGAAGAGTGGGATTAATGAAGAGGGGGACTAGTGAAGAGGGGGACTAGTGAAGAGGGGGACTAGTGAAGAGTGGGACTGGTGAAGAGTGGAACTAGTGAAGAGTGGGATTAATGAAGAGGGGGACTAGTGAAGAGGGGGACTAGTGAAGAGTGGGACTTGTGAAGAGTGGGACTAGTGAAGAGTGGGATTAATGAAAAGGGGGACTAGTGAAGAGTGGGACTAGTGAAGAGTGGGACTAGTGAAGAGTGGGACTAGTGAAGAGTGGGACTAGTGAAGAGTGGGATTAATGAAGAGAGGGGACTAGTGAAGAGTGAGAATAATGAAGAGTGGGACTAATGAAGAGTGGGACTGGTGAAGAGTGGGACTGGTGAAGAGTGGGACTAGTGAAGAGTGGGATTAATGAAAAGGGGGACTAGTGAAGAGTGGGACTAGTGAAGAGTGGGACTAGTGAAGAGTGGGACTAGTGAAGAGTGGGACTAGTGAAGAGTGGGATTAATGAAGAGGGGGACTAGTGAAGAGTGAGAATAATGAAGAGTGGGACTAATGAAGAGTGGGACTGGTGAAGAGTGGGACTGGTGAAGAGTGGGACTGGTGAAGAGTGGAACTAGTGAAGAGTGGGATTAATGAAGAGGGGGACTAGTGAAGAGGGGGACTAGTGAAGAGGGGGACTAGTGAAGAGTGGGACTGGTGAAGAGTGGAACTAGTGAAGAGTGGGATTAATGAAGAGGGGGACTAGTGAAGAGGGGGACTAGTGAAGAGTGGGACTTGTGAAGAATGGGACTAGTGAAGAGTGGGATTAATGAAAAGGGGGACTAGTGAAGAGTGGGACTAGTGAAGAGTGGGACTAGTGAAGAGTGGGACTAGTGAAGAGTGGGACTAGTGAAGAGTGGGATTAATGAAGAGGGGGACTAGTGAAGAGTGAGAATAATGAAGAGTGGGACTAATGAAGAGTGGGACTGGTGAGAGTGGGACTGGTGAAGAGTGGGACTAGTGAAGAGTGGGATTAATGAAAAGGGGGACTAGTGAAGAGTGGGACTAGTGAAGAGTGGGACTAGTGAAGAGTGGGACTAGTGAAGAGTGGGACTAGTGAAGAGTGGGATTAATGAAGAGGGGGACTAGTGAAGAGTGAGAATAATGAAGAGTGGGACTAATGAAGAGTGGGACTGGTGAAGAGTGGGACTGGTGAAGAGTGGGACTGGTGAAGAGTGGGACTGGTGAAGAGTGGGACTGGTGAAGTGGAGGAAGTGAAAAGAATATGTATAGAGATTTTCTGTGATAATGAAAAGTGCCAGAAGATATTTACCTGCTATCTCATGAACAGTTGTCGTCAAACTTCTGCTCAATAAAACTCTGTTTCTAAGGAACTGGTGGTCTCTTTCTCGATGAACTGTGTAATGTTATGTAGCACACGGGAAAGAGGTAGCACACTAAAATCTGCAACTGACCCTGCCAGTTCCTGTACAGACTAGAGATCCCAACCGTGCAGTCCATAGTGCTTCCTGCATGACTTAGAACAGCCTGGATCACAGTCAACGATGGCAACCCAGACCTATTCTACCTGATTGGCCATCGAGCTCATCACGCTTCTCTTAAAGAATCAGAGGGCAGAGCAGAGTGCAATCTACCTACAGAGGGGAAGGTGTGCTGAGGCGGAAGATGATCCCAGAGTGGGTAAAACATACAACATAATACAAGAGAGGTCTAAAGAACATGCCGCCTATGTCCTAACAACAAACAGAAGATAGGTGCAGAGTAAAGGGTGAAAAGAGCAGAGAGGTGATCCTAGAGGGTTTTCCACTGACCGGTATAAAACATAGTAAGTGGGAATGGATTATGTACAGTAATCTTATTAATCTCTCTAAAATACAAACAAGGATGCGACCCTCCACGGTGACTGATGAAGAGGACGGTCTTATGTGACCCCTTAGGTACCTTTACACGCCGCCACTGTGCCTAGCAACAGGTATCTACCGCAGTGCATGCGCACGTTTTTGACGGTGGATGCCGATCGCGATGCCGCATATACACGCCGCCATTGCATTGTCAACTGAAGGTATCTTTTCTCATCGGAAGTTCCGACAGATCCTGCGGCTTACTTCCTGTTGAATACCTTCGCTACTTCACACGCCGCTACCACAAAGGAATATGGGCGTACATCTTTCGCGCCGCAAGTACATAGGCGTGACAGAGTTGTGTATTCCGTGACACAAAGCGTTGATTGGACAACGCAATAGCGTCATGATTGGGCAGCCTGTGGATGAAGGCCAGGTAATACATGACGCCATTCCAATTGTGTAGTGTGAATGGACAGCTCTTTAAATATGGCGCCCTGTGAAGGGACAGCCAATCGTAACACAGTAGCCCCCACCAATCATCGCTGATGGGGCGCGGTATCCAGCACGCTGTGGCACGCCCCTGGGAATTCACTAGGTGACGCAACATCCATGCCTGTGCCCTGTTTAGACGCCACTACCAGGGCAATTGTGCCTTTGTTTTGCCTTGGGTTTTTGGGCACGGCTTAGCAACAGGTATCTGAGGCAACTGCAGGACACCGGGAGGAACTGCCCTATTTACACACCGCCATTTCATAGCAATTTCATGGCAACAGCCAATTATCCCCAATGCGCCAGTTGCTACCACGCAGTGGTGGCGTGTAAAGGGACCCTTAGACTCTTCTGAATATACTCCTTCATCTATTTCAAGAAGGGAAAGGTTACACAGAGGAAATTTAGGCAATTTGGCCCCTGGTATAAATTTGATAGCACAATCATATGACCTATATGATGGGGGAAGAACTTCACATATCCTGAAAAATCTGGAGGAAGAGATGTCATAGATGCCAACGATTTGGATAGGCAACTGGAAAAAGAAGAATCCCCCAAGACGTAACCTCCAAGTCTCCCAACTGATGGTAGGATTGTGTTCACCATCCACGCCGTACCCAACACAACCTCATCTAATAAAGAAGGAAAACCATGAATGGAATAGCTTGTGTGTAACGCTCCCACTGTCATACACATTCTCCACCTTACAAGTATCAAGACATAAGGAAAGGGGTGAATTATCCATGGCAGATACTGAATGGGATGACTGAAGGTAGACACTTCAATCGATAGCAAAGTCACAGTCAATAAGATCTAAGGAGGAATCGGAATTAACAAACACAGCTACATTTATATAATTTCGAGTGCCAAATCAATGGTATGTCAGGAGTCAACTCTTTGGTATCTCAATGCCATCTCTATGTATATTGGCTCCACTATTAAGTTTTCTCAGGAGTTACAGGGGCGTAACTGCAATAGGTGCAGGGGTTGCAATTGCACCCGGCCCTGGAGCCTAGGGCCCCAAAAGTCACCCTGGCCTATCAAAAAAGCCTATTTTTATTAAAGATTTGCAAGGGGCCCCATTGGAGCTTTCGCATCAAGGCCCCTGAGCTACAAGTTATGCCACTGCGCAGAAGTAATTATAACTCCAGACACGGTAGCCAATCATTTGTAGGAAAAAACCAATAGCATCTATGAGAGAACTTCAAACCTTTACAATCAATGCCCTTGCATATTAATGATTTTATCTTAATAAATTCATTATTGTATCTGAAACACTGAATATGACCAGACTGACCCCAGTGTGGGCAGAGAGGTGTTCCAAGGTCAATGACCAATTCACATAGGTTCACTACTAGTGAGGGCCTGTAGGACCTGCGGTGACGTCATAATCTCAGCAGCGGTTTCCGGTCACATGACAAGTTATCGCGAGAACTCATCATTTTATGAAATGCCGAATTTGGAGCAAATTGTTCTAATTCGACGAACGACTCGAACACCGCCAAAAACAGCTCGGATTTGAGATTGGCGAACAATTCGATTCGAACATCGCTCATCTCTACTCACAAATGGTAAAGACAATAACGGTGGCAGGAGGAAAAACCAGAGCAGGAAGGAAACTACAGAACAACAGGGGAGAACGGTCACAACTGCATCAAGCAAATAGCACAACTTTCACCAGAGTCTGGGACACCGCACCTCACAGACCAACATAGGATAAACTATAGCTGGCATGGGTAGAAGGATGCCACCAGCATAAATAGGAGAGGAGCCTCTGTGATAGGCCTCTCCACAACATGTGATAACAGGAGCCAATAGCCCCGCAGAGATTAACCCTTGCTAGCCTGCCTTTGAACCCGCACACAGCAGATCAGTGACCGAGTATGCCTGTGTTAATCCCAGTCACCATAAAGACAATTGGACGGAGCGTAGAATCTGCAATCTAAAGAGAGCCCAATGCCGCCATGACCGTAAACACAGGTTGTGTGACACGTACTTCGTATGTATATGAGCCGGGCTGTCCACGGATTATTGCCTCAGAATCATATCACAGTAATGTGAAAACGAGCTCCTACAGATGAGAAGCCCATACGTATGATTTGCCACCCCTGGACCAGACCTTTCTGGCATTTTAGAGCCTCCTTCACCCACATCACATGGCATTACCTGCTGCATAACTGGCTGCAAGAAGAGCTGATGTGACTGCAGGGGATGATTTTCATGCATGTTGCCTGTGCCGCTAGTCACACAACAACTAGGTTGTGATACAGAATGGGAAGCTAGTCACTACAAAAACTAGATTGTGATACAGTCACTACTTACATGACTAGGGGCATCATTGAAGTCAGGTAATCTGGGGTCAGTTCCAGGAGGGTTTGCAGTATGACGGGAATAGACAGAGACATGGTCATAGGTTCTTGTATTCCAGGAGATCACAATGAGGTTACAGGGATTAAACAGATGCTTAAACATATAACGGTCCAGGGGTCAACAGGCACAAGTGTAATTAACCAACAGTCCAGGTCAGAAAACAGGAGAGCAGGCCACACAGCAATTCAGGTAAAAATGTATGACTGGCAGCATTCTGGAGAAAGCTGCTCAGTTAAGTAAAAGAGCAATCACTGGGAAATAGAAACATCTGAGTAACCCACCCTTCCCAGAACCAGCATAGAGAAAAAACTCTGAATATAAACATACCGACAACGCAACACTCCCAGGTACCAATGACAGCAATATACAATAGTGTCCTAGACTAACTGTGCGGCAGGATCATGACATTGCCTGTGCTGCGTATCACTGATGCCAGCAACCTACTCTTATGATGACCTCAACTGCTTGTCACCTGTCTGGTTCCCAGACTTGTCCAACACAGAATCATCATTATCATCTTTATCGTCATCCATGATTTGGCTGACAGGTGCCTGGAAAATAGCAGGTGCTCCTAAGACCCCCGCCTCCGCCTTATTCTCACCCTGAGATCTGCCCTGGTTCAAAGGGTGCTACCAACGACAAATACGACCTGCGTCTATTCTTACTATTGCCATGACTCTGGGTCTTGTGACCTGACCCCTAACCCCAAAAACCTACCTGAAACCCCTCCCCCCACTCTCTTCCCCCCTACTCTTTCCCAAACCAACCCCACCCCCATTCCCTCAAATCAAACTGTCGACACCATCTATCTTCTTTAGATAAAAATGGCCACAGAAGCCTTTATTTTGACAACATAAAGAAAAACATAAATAAACCAATTGGTGAGGCCCTCGAAGCTACAAAATCTGGTGATTTCTATGACATCACCCCTCCCCTCTCTCTACCAAAAAATTACTCCTAGCCGTGATCACCATGAACCCTAGAGGAGAGGAGAGGTTTATCCCAAATACCGCTAAGGTGAACCCAACGTTCCATTGCAGGGTAACACCGAAAAATGATTTCCCCCAGACGAAACCCAACATTCCATCGCCGGGTATCGTCGAAAATTCTGAGCATCTGAGGTCAAAGAGGGCTCTCCCCCTAGGTCAGCCGTATTTAAGTCTTATCTAAGGTCCCACCTATAATTACGACCCCAGACCCCATGTCACCGCCTCTCTCACCTAAGACCCCTGCCCCAATATCACCTTTCACTCTTCCCCCTCCCCCCCTTACTTATCTTGTGGCCATTCCTCCCTTCCAGCGTCATGCCAGCTTCTACCCCCATCCCTTCGTGGAGGGTCCACCTGGTACTTGATGGCTCCTTCCGGCATATTAGTAGATTTAGAGCTGCCGCTAGCAATGACCACGGTCCTCCCACGTCCATCGCTCGTGCCGGTTTGAGTTTACCAGACATTTTGGACAAAAGTAGAACGTTCGATTTGTTTACAAACTTTGTTAATAAACTTACCCAATTTGCTGGTCAAAATTGTCCTTTTAACCTAGACAAAACAAGCTGAACCCCAAATAAATTGTGGCGCCAACGACTGTTAAATGGACTGGTCAGAGAGGTGCAGAACCTGAACCTCTTAGGTGGCTTCACCCCACGGCAGAGTCGGGTCGGAGCTGTAAAGCACACAGCCCCGGACCGGATTTTGGCCCCATAGTATCCTATTGGGGCCGATGGAGCCGGATGGCAGCTATCGGCCATCTGGTTTCCATTTCTCTGGAGAATCCAAGAGAAATCAGATTTTTCCCCCAGGAGACAAAAATGTTGCTTGCAACGTTTGTGCCGGGGAGAAAAATCTCCCCAAATTGACCATATCCCGGATTCCCCGGATTCAGGGCAATCCGTCACTCCCTAACATGGGAGCCTATGGGGCCGGATTTCCCCGATCCAGGAGGATCCGGGAACAGGATACCGGTGGCTGCACGCTGCTGTTAATTCAGGATCGTGGCTAGCTCCTGCGAGCTGCGGTCCTGATTCATCAGAAGCTGCGTCAGGCTGCACACCGGACCGGAGGGCACATTTGGCCTTCCTGTTCTGTGTGCTGATCCGGTCCGGGGCTGTCAGGTTCATCCTGACAGCCCAGGACCGGACTCTGCCGTGGTGTGACGCCGGCCTATCTCTGTCACTTCAGATGATTCTGAGCTTCAGCCAAAATGAAAAGTCGTTTAATGAATCCTAAATCGCTCAATGGAGAAGATGCTGCACCGAGGTCACGATCAATAACCAACAAGAGGCAACAATCACCGTATGGACGAGGCGTGCACCGGAGCTAGAGGAGAGGATTAAGTCAGGATGTAATAAATTACACATTACACATCATACATCATACATCAGACATCATACATCATACATCAGACACTACACATCATATATCATCCATCACACATCATACATCACACATCATATACTACACATCATACACTTCACATCATACACTATACATCGCCATCATACATCATACATCAGACACTACACATCATACACTTCACATCATATATCATCCATCACATCATACATCTTACACTACACATCATACACTTCACATCATACATCACACATCATACACTACACATCATACATCACACATCTTACACTACACATCATACACTTCACATCATACATCACACATCATACACTACACATCATACACTTCACATCATACACTATACATCGCACATCATACATCATACATCAGACACTACACATCATACACTATACATCGCACATCATACATCATACATCAGACACTACACATCATACACTATACATCACACACTTCACGTCATACATCATACACTACACATCTCACATCATACATCACACATCATACACTCAACATCATACACTTCACATCATACACTATACATCGCACATCATACATCATACATCATACACTTCACATCATACACTATACATCGCACATCATACATCATACATCAGACACTACACATCATACACTATACATCACACACTTCACGTCATACATCATACACTACACATCACACATCATACATCACACCTAATACACTACACATCATACACTATACATCACACATCATACATCACACCTAATACACTACACATCATACACTACACATCATACATCATACACTATAACTCATACACTACACATCACACATCATACATCACACCTAATACACTACACATCACACATCATACATCACACCTAATACACTACACATCACACATCATACATCAGACACTACACATCATACACTATACATCACACACTTCACGTCATACATCATACACTACACATCACACATTATACATCACACCTAATACACTACACATCATACACTACACATCACACATCATACATCACACCTAATACACTATACATTACACATCACACACTTCACGTCAAACTTCACACACATCATACATTACACTTTATACATCATACTCTACACACCAGACACTACACATCACACATCTTACACTACAAATCATACACCACACATCATACATCACACCTAATACACTACACATCATACATCATACACTATAACTCACACATCATACATCAGACATCATACATCATACACTATGCATAATACACTGTACATCAGACACTTCAAATCAAACTTCACACATCATATATTACACTTTATACATAACATCATACATTACACTTTATACATCAGACACTACACATCATACATCAGACACTACACATCATACACCACATATCACTCATCATACACTATACATCAGACACTACACATCACACATCTTACACTACAGATCATACACCACACATCATACATCACACCTAATACACTACACATCATACACTACACATCACACATCATACATCACACCTAATACACTACACATCACACATCATATATCAGACACTACACATCATACACTATACATCACACACTTCATGTCATACATCATACACAACACATCACATCACACATTATACATCACAACTAATACAATACACATCACACATCACACACCACGTCAAACTTCACACACATCATACATTACACTTTATACATCATACTCTACACACCAGACACTACACATCACACATCTTACACTGCAAATCATATACCACACATCATACATCACACCTAATACACTACACATCATACACTACACATCATACATCATACACTATAACTCATACACTACGTCATACATCACACATCATACACTATGCATAATACACTGCACATCAGACACTTCACATCAAACTTCACACATCATACATTACACTTTATACATCAGACACTACACATCATACATCAGACACTACACATCATACACCACATATCACTCATCATACACTATACATCAGACACTACACATCACACATCTTACACTACAGATCATACACCACACATCATACATCACACCTAATACACTACACATCCTACACTACACACCACACATCATACATCACACCTAATACACTACACAACATACACTACACACCACACATCATACATCACACCTAATACACTACACAACATACATCATACATCACACATCATACACTATATATCACACACTTAACGTCAAACTTCACACATCATACATTACACTTTATACATCATACACTACACATCACACATCTGTGTTTTTTAACTATTTCCTCTCAGGATTGATAATGTGTGAGTCTCATAGAGACTTGAACATTATCAATCTGGGCTTAAAGACAAGCTGTCCATACTCAGCTGTCATTAACCCCTTCTATCACCCCGATGCCACTACACCAGGGCATCGTAAAGAGTCGGGTAAAGCGGTAGGAATTGGCGCTTCTAAGAATGCGCCAATTCCTGGGGCGGCTGTGGTCTGCTATTCTGTAGCCTGGGGAGGCCCAATAACTATGGGCCCCCACCATGCTGAGAATACCAGACCCCAAGGGTAGCAGCCCGAAGCTGTCCTCTTTATCTGCGCTGACAATCAAAAATACTCTACATAATTTATTGTTAATTATTTATTTATTTTTACACTACTATGATGCCAGGTTTGTTGCTTATGGCAACCAATCAGAAACGCTGGTTCAATGGATGAGGGGCACAACAACCAATCAAAAACATTGTCACAGTGATTGGGTGTCTGTGATTGGCTGTTGAAGCCAGTGAGGTAACCTGTAAGCAGCCCATACATTCTAGCATCTACCGTACAGTGAATAACCAGGAAGTCAATGAGCAGCCCCGGAAGGGCGCAGACCGGAGAGTATGAGGGGATGTTTAATCAGTGGTTTATTTTTATGGTTCCCCAACCCCAATTTCATAACTTTAAAGTCTGAGTTCTGGGTTTGGGTCAAGTCCGGTCAGTCTGGGTCTAGAGAGCCCGAACATCGGCAGGTTCACCCATCACTAATTGAAAGGCTCTGGATATTGCCCCGCTCAACCATTGTGTGTTCCTCTGACTGGTCCTGTCTGTACATAGCCTCAATTATCACATCCGCCATGTTGTCTCACACATGACACCATCGTCCTCTGCAAAGAAACACCGACTGACAGGAAGAGGACGACGACGCAAGTCATCTCTGACACTGCTGAGGTAAAAATGAAAGCCAAGCTCTGATTGGCCAAAATGAAAGCCAAGCTCTGATTGGCCAAAATGAAAGCCAAGCTCTGATTGGCCAAAATGAAAGCCAAGCTCTGATTGGCCAAAATGAAAGCCAAGCTCTGATTGGCCAAAATGAAAGCCAAGCTCAGATTGGCAAAAATGAAAGCTAAGCTCTGATTGGTTGTGTAAAATGAATGCAAGCATTGGCTGGTGGGGTAAAATGAAAGCTGAGCTGTGACTGGTTCTAAAATGAAAGCTGAACTGTGATTGACTGGGTAAAATGAAAGCTGAGCTGTGATTGTTTGTGTAAAATGAAAGCTGAACTGTAATTGGTTGGGTAAAATGAAAGCTGAGATGTGACTGGTTGGGTAAAATGAAAGCTGAACTGTGATTGGTTGGGTAAAATGAAAGCTGAGATGTGACTGGCTGAATAAAATGAAAGCTGAGCTGTGACTGGTTGGGTAAAATGAAAGCTGAGCTGTGACTGTTATGTGTAAAATGAAAGCTGAACTGTAATTGGTTGGGTAAAATGAAAGCTGAGATGTGGCTGGTTGGGTAAAATGAAAGCTGAACTGTGATTGGTTGGGTAAAATGAAAGCTGAGCTGTGACTGGTTGGGTAAAATGAAAGCTGAGCTGTGATTGTTTGTGTAAAATGAAAGCTGAGATGTGACTGGCTGAATAAAATGAAAGCTGAACTGTGACTGGTTGGGTAAAATGAAAGCTGAGCTGTGAGTGGTTGGGTAAAATGAAAGCTGAGCTGTGACTGGTTGGTAAAATGAAAGCTGAGCTGTGACTGGTTGGGTAAAATGAAAGCTGAGCTGTGACTGGTTGGGTAAAATGAAAGCTGAGCTGTAATTGGTCGGTCTGGGTGACACAGACTGTCTTTCTATAACATGTCCTATATACAGGTGAGCTTTATATAGACCCATCCTCCTCTCTCCTTGTGCTAAACACAGCAGCCATGGCTTCTTCTAAGCAGCAGCCGAGCTCTCTGAAAATGATGGAGAAACTATAGGAGGATAGCAAAGTGTTCTCATATATAAAATGTACATCTTACTATACACAGCACGCACCGTGCGACTGTGGACAATGTGAGGACCGACCGCCATGACGCGCGTCTAACACAATTTTGCACTAAACCCCCTCTTATTTCTCCTTATTTCTCCCCATCAAAAAACAGAGAAGGCGCCAAACACCAGAAAACTGTAATTAAAAGTCACCACAAACAGTAAGAAATGGTAGAAAGCCTGATTGTGAAGAGTCACCAAATACCAGTACAGTGCAGCCATACACTGCAAAATGCCGCCATACAGTGTGGTCACATAATATCACTATACAATGAGAACGTAACACTGCCTGAAAATGCTATATAATACAGCCGTACAGTGCCTATATAATACAGCCATACAGTGCCTATATAATACAGCTATACAGTGCCTATATAATACAGCCATACAGTGCCTATATAATACAGCTATACAGTGCCTATATAATACATCTATACAGTGCCTATATATACAGCCATACAGTGCCTATATAATACAGCTACTCATTGCCTATATAATACAGCTATACAGTGCCTATATAATACAGCCATACAGTGCCTATATAATACAGCCATACAGTGCCTATATAATACATCTATACAGTGCCTATATAATACAGCTATACAGTGCCTATATAATACAGCCATACAGTGCCTATATAATACAGCTACTCATTGCCTATATAATACCGCTATACAGTGCCTATATAATACAGCTATACATTGCTTGTATAAACAGTTAATTGCCTACATAATACTACCATACAGTGCCTATACAATACAACTAAACAGTGCCTATATAATGCTGCCACTCATTGCCTATATAATACAGCCATACAGTGCCTATATAATACAGCTACTCATTGCCTATATAATACAGCTATACAGTGCCTATATAATACAGCCATACAGTGTCTATATAATACAGCTATACAGTGCCTATATAATACAGCTATACAGTGCCTATATAATACAGCTATACAGTGCCTATATAATACTGCCATACAGTGCCTATATAATACAGCTATACAGTGCCTTATATAATAAGCTATACGTCAGTGCCTATATAATACAGCTATCCAGCCAATAATACGATTCAAGTCCTATATAATACAACTATACAGTGCTATATAATACAGCTATACAGTGCCTATATAATACAGCCATACAGTGCCTATATAATACAGCTATACAGTGTCTATATAATACAGCCATTCAATGCTCTATATAATACAGCCATACATTGCCTATATAATACAGCTATAAGTGCCTATATAATACGCCATACAGTGCCTATATAATACAGCATACAGTGCCTATATAATACAGCTATACAGTGCTATATAATACAGCTATACAGTGCCTATATAATACAGCTATACAGTGCCTATATAATACAGCTAATCAGTGCCTATATAATACAGCTATACAGTGCTATATAATACGCTATACAGTGCCTATATAATACAGCTATACAGTACCTATATAATACAGCCATACAGAGCCTATATAATACAGCTATACAGTGCCTATATAATACAGCTATACAGTGCCTATATAATACAGCCATTCAGTGTGGTCACATAATATCACTATACAGTGAGGACTAGGGATGGGTGAATCTACTCGCTAGGACTCGTTACTCTGCGAGTAGTAAGGGACTCGCTAGGACTCGTTACTCTGCGAGTAGTAAGGGACTCGCTAGGACTCGTTACTCTGCGATTTTCCAAGCGATTACTCGCACGAGTCCAATGCAAATCAATGGCAATCCTAGTTTTGTCAGAGTTTGCATTCAGTATTTTTCTCAGTCGCTAAACTCGCTATCACATCGCTGTCTATGTAGCTGGATTGTCCCCAAATTCACGGATACCCGCTGTCAGCAGCGAGTCTAGGGATGAGCGAGTCTACGAGTCCTGTATACTGTATTCGGGACTCACTGAATACAGAATATGTTAATGTTCCGCCTAGCGTGTTAGGTCAGAAAACTGTGAAGATGGACAAGCACGTTAGCCAATCATATTCAGTAATGCCGCAGCCATGTTGGTTGTGGCATTACTATGATTGGCTGCTGTCCATCGTGATGCCTATGTCATGCATGAGAGGCGAGGCTGTATATAAGGCTTGCCACCGCCATTTCCTCCACATTCCTGTGACGATCTGAGCTAGTGTGGGGTGAGTAGGGAGACTTGGAGCAGATCCTAGCTAGGGAGTGTCAGTGAGCGTAGGAAACTCATCTCAAGATTCCTCACATTTAACCCAAACAGCAAATAACCCAAATAGTTAATAAATAAAATCCTCTTACGTCCGACGTAGCCCAAACGCGGTGTCAACTCTGCTACATCCCTCTACATAGACACACATGTCTATCCAGAGGGACAGCAGGCTGAGAAACGTCTTTGGGTTCACCTCAGGTGAACCTTGCTGTCAAAGCCCGAATCTCTGCTGCAGGCTCCGGAGATTACTGAGCGAGGACAGCAGTCCGTTTTTATAAAAAAAATGTTTTTTATATTCTTTAAAAGCCAGCGGCTTTTTGCGCTGGCTTTTAAAGAATAAAACGGGGAATTGCAGGTTTTTCCTCTGCTGTTTTTCCTCTGCTTATAGGGTCCAGCAGCACAGGAATCGCTGCAATATTCGCTTCCCCATTCATTAACATTGGACTCGCTAGACTCGCAACGAGTAGCGAGTTTCCGACTCGGACTCGTTAGATCCAGCCATACAGTGCCTATATAACACAGCTACACAGTGCCTATATAATACAGCCATACAGTGCCTATATAATTCCGCTATACAGTGCCTTATAACACAGCTACACAGTGCCTATATAATACTGCCATACAGTGCCTATATAATACCGCTATACAGTGCCTATGTAACGCTGCTACACAGTGCCTATATAAAACTGCCATACACTGCCTATATAATACAGCTATACAGTACCAATATAATACAGCTATACAGTGCCTATATAATACAGCTCTACAGAGCCTGTATAATACAGCTACACAGTACCTATATATCACAGCTACACAGTGCCTAAATAATGCAGCCATACAGTGCCTATACAATAAAGCCATACAGTGCCAATATAATACAGCTACACAGTGCCTATATAATACAGCCATACAGTGCCTATATAATACAGCCATACAGTGCCTATATAATACTGCCATACAGTGCCTGTATAATACAGCTATACAGTGCCTATATAATACTGCCATACAGTGCCTGTATAATACAGCTATACAGTGCCTATATAACACAGCTACACAGTGCCTATATAATACAGCTATACAGTGCCTATATAACAGCTACACAGTGCCTATATAATACTGCCATACACTGCCAATATAATACAGCTCTACAGTGCCTATACAATAAAGCCATACAGTGCCTATATAATACAGCCATACAGTACCTATATAATACAGCTATACAGTGCATATATAATACAGCTATACAGTACCTATATAATACAGCCATACAGTACCTATATAATACAGCTATACAGTGCCTATATAATACAGCCATACAGTGTCTATATAACACAGCTATACAGTACCTATATAATACAGCTACACAGTGCCTATATAATACTGCTATACAGTGTCTATATAATACTGTCATACATTGCTTATATAATACAGCTATAATGTGCCTATATAATACAGCCATACAGTGCCTATATAATATTGCCACTCATTCCCTATATAATACAGCTACACAGTGCGTATATAATACTGCCATATGGTGCCTATATAATGCAGCTATACAGTGTCTGTATGATACAGCCATTCATTGCTTTTTTAATACAGCTATACAGTACCTATATAATACAGCGCCTATATAATTCAGCTATACAGTGCCTATATAATTCCGCTATACAGTGCCTATATAATACAGCTATACAGTGCCTATATAATACAGCCATACATTGCCTATATAATACAGCTATACAGTGCCTATATAATACAGCCATACATTGCCTATATAATACAACTATATATTGCCTATATAATACAGCCATACAGTGCCTATATAATACAACTATATATTGCCTATATAATACAACTATACAGTGCCTATATAATACTGCCACATGGTGCCTATATAATACAGCCATTCATTGCTTTTATAATACAGCTATACAGAACCTATATAATACAGCTATACAGAGCCTATATAATACCGCTATTCAGTGTCCATATAATACTGTCATATATTGCCTATATAATACAGCTATACAGTGCCTACAGTGTTGGCCAAAAGTATTGACACCCCTGCCATTCTGTCAGATAATCCTCAGTTTCTTCCTGTAATGATTGCAATCACAAATTCTTTGCTATTATTATCTTCATTTAATTTGTCTTCAATGAAAAAACACAAAGAGAATTGTCCTAAAGCCAAATTGTATCTAATTCCACCAAACATAAAAAAGGGGGTGGACAAAAGTATTGGCACTGTTAGAAAAATCATGTGATGCTTCTGTAATTAGTGTAATTAACAGCACCTGTAACTTACCTGTGGCACCTAACAGATGTTGGCAATAACTAAATCACACTTGCAGCCAGTTGACATGGATTAAAGTTGACTCCACCTCTGTCCTGTGTCCTTGTGTGTACCACATTGAGCATGGAGAAAAGAAAGAAGACCAAAGAACTGTCTGAGGACTTGAGAAACCAAATTGTGAGGAAGCATGAGCAATCTCAAGGCTACAAGTCCATCTCCAAAGACCTGAAATGTTCCTGTGTCTACCGTGCGCAGTGTCATCAAGAAGTGTAAAGCCCATGGCACTGTGGCTAACCTCCCTAGATGTGGATGGAAAAGAAAAATTGACAAGAGATTTCAACGCCAGATTGTGCGGATGGTGGATAAAGAACCTCGAGTAACATCCAAACAAGTTCAAGCTGCCCTGCAGTCCGTGGGTGCAACAGTGTCACCCCGTACAATCCGTCAGCGTCTGAATGAAAAGGGACTGTATGGTAGGAGACCCAGGAAGACCCCACTTCTTACCCCGAGACATAAAAAAGCCAGGCTGGAGTTTGCCAAAACTTACCTGAGAAAGACTACAACGTTTTGGAAGAATGTTCTCTGGTCAGATGAGACAGAAGTAGAGATTTATGGGCAAAGGCATCAACATAGAGTTTACAGGAGAAAAAAAGAGGCATTCAAAGAAAAGAACACACTCCCTACAGTCAGACATGGCGGAGGCTCCCTGATGTTTTGGGGTTGCTTTGCTGCCTCTGGCACTGGACTGCTTGACCGTGTGCATGGCATTATGAAGTCTGAAGACTACCAACACATTGTGCAGCATAATGTAGGGCCCAGTGTGAGAAAGCTGGGTCTCCCTCAGAGGTCATGGGTCTTCCAGCAGGACAATGACCCAAAACACACTTCAAAAAGCTCTAGAAAATGGTGTGAGAGAAAGCACTGGAGACTTGTAAGGTGGTAGCAATGAGTCCAGACCTGAATCCCATAGATCACCTGTGGAGAGATCTAACAATGGCAGTTTGGAGAAGGCGCCTTCACATATCAGGGACCTGGAGCAGTTTGCCAAAGAAGAATGGTGTAAAATTCCAGCAGAGCATTGTAAGAAACTCATTGATGGTTACCGGAAGCGGTTGATCGCAGTTATTTTGGCTAAAGGTTGTGCAACCAAGTATTAGGCTGAGGGTGCCAATACTTTTGTCCGGCCCATTTTTGGAGTTTTGTGTGAAATGATCAATGTTTTGCTTTTTGCTTCATTCTCTTTTGTGTTTTTTCATTGAAGACAAATTAAATGAAGATAATAATAGCAAAGAATTTGTGATTGCAATCATTTTCAGGAAGAAACTGAGGATTATCTGACAGAATTGCAGGGGGGGCAATACTTTTGGCCAACACTGTATATAATACAGCTATACAGTGCCTATATAATACAGCTATACAGTACCTATATAATAAAGCTATACAGTACCTATATAATACAGCTATAATTACCTATATAATAAAGCTATACAGTGCCTATATAATACAGCCATACAGTACCTATATAATAAAGCTATACAGTGCCTATATAATACAGCTATACAGTACCTATATAATACAGCTATACAGTACCTATATAATACAGCCATACAGTACCTATATAATACAGCCATACAGTACCTATATAATAAAGCTATACAGTGCCTATATAATACAGCTATACAGTACCTATATAATACAGCTATACAGTACCTATATAATACAGCTATACAGTACCAATATAATACAGCTATACAGTGCCTATATAATACAGCTATACAGTACCTATATAATACAGCTATACAGTACCTATATAATACAGCTATACAGTACCAATATAATACAGCTATACAGTACCTATATAATACAGCTATACAGTACCTATATAATACAGCCATACAGTACCTATATAATACAGCTATACAGTACCTATATAATACAGCCATACAGTACCTATATAATACAGCTATACAGTACCTATATAATACAGCTATACAGTACCAATATAATACAGCTATACAGTACCTATATAATACAGCTATACAGTACCAATATAATACAGCTATACAGTACCTATATAATACAGCTATACAGTGCCTATATAATACAGCTATACAGTACCTATATAATACAGCTATACAGTACCTATATAATACAGCTATACAGTACCAATATAATACAGCTATACAGTACCTATATAATACAGCTATACAGTACCTATATAATACAGCTATACAGTGCTTATATAATACAGCTATACAGTGCTTATATAATACAGCTATACAGTACCTATATAATACAGCTATACAGTGCTTATATAATACAGCTATACAGTACCTATATAATACAGCTATACAGTACCTATATAATACAGCTATACAGTACCTATATAATACAGCTATACAGTACCTATATAATACAGCCATACAGTGTCTATATAACACAGTTATACAGTACCTATATAATACAGCTATACAGTGCTTATATAATACAGCTATACAGTACCTATATAATACCGCCACTCATTGCTTATATAATACAAGGTCTGGGAACTTGCTATCTACCTTATGGAGACAGCTAAGTAGGTGAGGAGATTGTAGCCACTTCCCTCCTCTAGGAAATATGCAAATTTGCACTTCAGTAAGGAAGTAGAATAACTCCAGCGCCACCTTAAGCAGCTCCTCAAAGTCATAATCGCTTTCCAACAAGCTTTTAAATATGACTAAGTGATTTGTGCCAGATCAGAACCCCAAACTACAGACGCTGTGTTTTGGGGTAACTGCCAGCCAGATCAGAATATCCCACACACTGCACTGATGAGGGGCAGTTACCCCGAAACGCAGCGTCTGTAGTTTGGGGTTCTGATCTGGCACAAATCACTTAGTCATATTAAAAGCTTGTTGGAAAGCGATTATGACTTTGAGGAGCTGCTTAAGGTGGCGCTGGAGTTATTCCACTTTTGCACTGAAGTGCAAATTGATATAATACAGTGATACAGTGCCTATATAATACTGCCACTCATTGCTTATATAATACTGCCATACATTGCTTATATATGCAAATTGAGTCCGTGGAGTCTCGATTAAGAGTCTCAAACACGGGACTAGCCAGATATCTCTTCAGGGAAGGACCCAGCCCTGGGGTGGAATCCTTGCGGAGACCACCATAACCACCATATTAAGTGGCCCTTTTTAGTCAATATCCCACTCAGTTGCGAGTTAAGGATATGACAAGGGAGTTAACAGAGCCAGGTATCCATCCACAGACAGCTGTTTCGGGGTATTGCCCCTCATCAGTGTGGAGTAGGATTCTGGCTAGGTTGGAGCAATGCCTGGTAGACCAACATCACAAAGCTCTCACTGATCTCAGGGAGACCAGTGGAGGAAAACACTGCGGGCAGCCGGCTAAACCGCTCAACACAGTGAATTCCTAGACGCATTGCCCCCTGGGAATTTGACTATGCAAATGGAGTCCGTGGAGCCTCGATTAAGAGTCTCAAACATGGGACTAGCCAAATATCCCTCCAGGGAAGGACCTAGCCCTGGGGTGGAATCCTAGCAGAAACCACCATAACCACCATGTTAAGTGGCCCTTTTTAGTCAATATCCCACTCAGTTACGAGTTAAGGATATGACAAGGGAATTAACATAGCCAGGTATCCATCCACAGACAGCTGTTTCGGGGTGTACATATATATATATCTAATATATAAAGCTGAATGTGTGTGTGTGTGTATGTGTATGTATATCTGGGATTGGCATCTACACCGTTGCAACTACAGCCACAAAAGTTTGCACAGTCACACATCTGGACCCCGAGAGCGTCATAGGCTATGTTGTGAGGTGAAATTTTAACCCTGCGCGTTCCAGTTCACCAAACAATTTTGCCCCTATCTACATAATGGGGAAAAAGTGAATGGAAAAGTGTTGGAGGAAAATCGACAGCTGTCAGCTATAGCCACAAAATTTTGCAGAGTCAAACGTCTGGACCCCGAGAGCGTCATAGGCTATGTTTTGAGGCGAAATTTTAACCCTGCGCGTTCCAGTTCACCAAACAATTTTGCCCCTATCTACATAATGGGGAGAAAGTGAATTGAAAAGTGTTGGAGGAAAATCGACAGCTGTCAGCTATAGCCACAAAATTTTGCACAGTCACACGTCTGGACCCCAGGAGCGTCATACGCTATTGTGAGGTGAAATTTTAACCCCGCGCATTCCAATTCACCAAACAATTTTGCCCCTATCTACATAATGGGGAGAAAGTGACAGTTACCAGTTGACAGTTGTGAATGAAAGGGGCTTAATGATAGCGCCAAAGACTAACAGCACATACCAGCATATAGTCACTAAGGTGGGGCCCCAACATGAGATATTCACCACGCACGGGGACATGTATACACACCACACGCACAAAAAGAGTAACACCAAGTGGTTAGTCGCTCAGGTGCAGCCCCATTATTGGATACTCACCACGCACCCGAACAAACACACACACACCACAAAGAGACACACACAACACAGAGACACACAAACACACCCCCAAGGGGACACACACACACCCTATAGCGACACATGCACTCACCCTACAGAGACACACACACACACCACAAAGAGACACACACAACACAGACACACACACCACACAGACCCCCCCACAAGGACACACACACATAGCCACCCTATAGGGACACATGCACTCACCGCACAGGGACACACACGCACACACCACAAAGAGCACACACACACACACACCACACAGACCCCCCCCACAGGGACACACACACATACACACTCTATAGGGACACATGCACTCACCGCACAGGGACACACACACACACACATACCACAAAGAGACACACACAACACAGATACACACACATCACACAGACCCCCCCACAGGGATACACACACATACACACTCTATAGGGACAAATGCACTCACCGCACAGGGACACACAGACCACAAAGAGACACACACAACACAGATACACACAGACCCCCCCACAGGGACACACACACACACCCTATAGGGAAGCATGCACTCACCCCACAGGGACACACACACCACAAAGAGACACACACAATAGAGACACACACCACACAGACCCCCCCTCCACAGGGACACACACACATACACACCCTATAGGGACACATGCACTCACCCCACAGGGACACACACATACACACCCCAGGGACACACACACCACACAGACAGACACAGATGTGCACAAATCACCTCACACAACTCGCCTCATACGTGTGCTATCTTTATTTTCCAAACATAAACATCTGATTAAAAACAGCCAATGTGCAACACATGTGTCATATAGAGAATTAAGGCAGATGTCAGTCACATGAGCTGTCTATTATGTGTATGTGTGAGGTAACATATACTGCCCGGCCGGGGGGAGGGGTTACTGTTGGCTGGAGATTTATCAGGCTGCCTATAGCAACCAATCACAGCTCAGCTTCTATTTTCTTACAGGTCATTAATATGACATATTCACATTCTATTTTGTTATAGCTAATATCAGTTATTTATTAACCCGGGCGTAACCGGGTACTACAGCTAGTATATATATATATATATATATATATATATATAATACAGCTATACAGAACCTATATAATACAGCTATACAGTGGCTATATAATACAGCTATACAGTGCCTATATAATACTGCTATACAGTACCTATATAATACAGCTATCAGGGGCTGGCTGGTGGAGCTTTTCCTGGGTGGCAGCTAGATCCTTCAGCCCTGAGGACTGGGGGATCTGGGGGGTGCTATCGGATCCGGCCGGGTGAGGAGCGGGTGGGGGGAAAGTTTTCCGATACTCAGCACATGCTGTCCGGCGCTGTGTCATTGTAGCAGTTGCGGCCGCAAAGCAAGAGCGGCCACCGGCGAATGTCCTTAAGGGGTTGGCCCTAAATTAGGGCAAAACCACCACCCTGGGGGGCACTTACCCCCCTGCCACCTGGGCTAGTCCGCCCCTGACAGCTATATAGTGCCTATATAATACTGCCACTCATTGCCTATATAATTCAGCCATACAGTGCCTGTGTAATACAGCTATACAGTGCTTATTAATACCGCTATCCAGGGCCTACACAATACTGCCAAATACTGCCATCATTGTGCCTTTTAATACCACTATCCAGCCCATACACAATACTGCCACATACTGCCAACATTGTGCCTATGAATACCACTATCCAGGGACTACACAATACTGCCAAATACTGCCATCATTGTGCCTTTTAATACCGCTATCCATCATCTACACAATACTGCCACATACTGCCAACATTGTGCCTATTAATACCGCTATCCAGGGACTACACAATACTGCCAAATACTGCCATCATTGTGCCTTTTAATACCGCTATCCATCATCTACACAATACTGCCACATACTGCCAACATTGTGCCTATTAATACCGCTATCCATCATCTACACAATGCTGCCACATACTGCCAACAATGTGCCTATTAATACCCCTATCCAGCGCCTACACAATACTGCCACATACTACCAACATTGTGCCTATTAATACCCCTATCCAGCGCCTACACAATACTGCCACATACTACCAACATTGTGCCTATTAATACCGCTATCCATCATCTACACAATACTGCCAACATTGTGCGTATTAATACCGCTGTATAGCACCTACACATTACTGCCACATACTGCCAACATTGTGCATATTAATACCGCTATCCAGCACCTACACAATACTGCCACATACTGCCAACATTGTGCTTATTAATACCCCTATCCAGCGCCTACACAATACTGCCACATACTGCCAACATTGTGCTTATTAATACCCCTATCCAGCACCTACACAATACTGCCACATACTGCCAACATTGTGCCTATTAATACCGCTATCCATCATCTACACAATACTGCCAACATTGTGCGTATTAATACCGCTGTATAGCACCTACACAATACTGCCACATACTGCCAACATTGTGCTTATTAATACCGCTATCCAGCCCCTACACAATACTGCCACATACTGCCTACATTGTGCCTATTAATACCGCTATCCATCATCTACACAATACTGCCACATACTGCCAACATTGTGCATATTAATACCGCTATCCAGCCCCTACACAATACTGCCACATACTGCCAACATTGTGCCTATTAATACCGCTATCCAGCCCCTACACAATACTGCCACATACTGCCAACATTGTGGCTATTAATACCGCTATCCATCATCTACACAATACTGCCACATACTGCCAACAATGTGCCTATTAATACCGCTATCCAGCCCCTACACAATACTGCCACATACTGCAAACATTGTGCCTATTAATACCGCTATCCAGCCCACATACAATACTGCCACATACTGCCAACATTGTGCCTATTAATACCGCTATCCAGCACCTACACAATACTGCCAACATTGTGCTTATTAATACCGCTATCCAACACCTACACAATACTGCCACATACTGCCAACATTGTGCATATTAATACCGCTATCAAGAGCCTACACAATACTGCCACATACTGCCAACATTGTGCTTATTAATACCGCTATCCAGGGCCTACACAATACTGCCACATACTGCCAACATTGTGCTTATTAATACCGCTATCCAGCCCCTACACAATACTGCCAATACTGCCAAATTGTGCTTATTAATACCGCTATCCAGCACTACACAATACTGCCACATACTGCCAACATTGTGCCTATTAATACCGCTATCCAGGCCTACACAATACTGCCACATACTGCCAACATTGTGCTTATTAATACCGCTATCCAGCCTACACAATACTGCCACATTACTGCCAACATTGTGCTTATTAATACCGCTATCCAGCACCTACACAATACTGCCACATACTGCCAACATTGTGCCTATTAATACCGCTATCCAGCCCTACACAATACTGCCACATACTGCCAACATGTGCTATTAATACCGCTATCCAGGCCTACACAATACTGCCACATACTGCCAACATTGTGCCTATTAATACCGCTATCCAGCACCTACACAATACTGCCACATACTGCCAACATTGTGCTTATTAATACCGCTATCCAGACCTACACAATACTGCCACATACTGCCAACATTGTGCCTATTAATACCGCTATCCAGGCATAAACATACTGCCACATACTGCCAACATTGTGCCTATTAATACCGCTTCCAGCCTACACAATACTGCCACATACTGCCAACATTGTGCTATTAATACCGCTATCCAGGGCCCACACAATACTGCCACATACTGCCAACATTGTGCCTATTAATACTGCAATCCAGGGCATAAACAATACTGCCACATACTGCCAACATTGTGCTATTAATACCGCTATCCAGGGCCCTACACAATATTGCCACATACTGCCAACATTGTGCTTATTAATACCCTATCCGGGCACTACACAATACTGCCACATACTGCCAACATTGTGCTATTAATACCGCTATCCAGGCATAAACAATACTGCCACATACTGCCAACATTGTGCTTATTAATACCGCTATCCAGCACCTACACAATACTGCCACATACTGCCAACATTGTGCTTATTAATACCCCTATCCAGCACCTCACAAATACTGCCACATACTGCCAACATTGTGCTTATTAATACCGCTATCCAGCACCTACACAATACTGCCACATACTGCCAACATTGTGCTATTAATACCCTATCCAGCACCTACACAATACTGCCACATACTGCCAACATTGTGCTATTAATACCCTATCCATCATCTACACAATACTGCCACATACTGCCAACATTGTGCTATTAATACCGCTATCCAGCCACTACACAATACTGCCACATACTGCCAACATTGTGCTATTAATACCGCTATCCAGCACCTACACAATACTGCCACATACTGCCAACATTGTGCTTATTAATACCGCTATCCAGCCTACACAATACTGCCACATACTGCCAACATTGTGCTTATTAATACCCTATCCAGGCCTACACAATACTGCCACATACTGCCAACATTGTGCATATTAATACCGCTATCCAGGTCTACACAATACTGCCACATACTGCCAACATTGTGCCTATTAATACCGCTATCCAGCACTACACAATACTGCCACATACTGCCAACATTGTGCCTATTAATACCGCCTATCCGCACCTCACAATACTGCCACATACTGCCAACATTTGTGCTTATTAATACCGCTATCCAGCACCTACACATTACTGCCACATACTGCCAACATTGTGCCTATTAATACCGCTATCCATCATCTACACAATACTGCCACATACTGCCAACATTGTGCATATTAATACCGCTGTCCAGGCCTACACAATACTGCCACATACTGCCAACATTGTGCTTATTAATACCGCTATCCAGCACCTACACAATACTGCCACATACTGCCAACATTGTGCCTATGAATACCGCTATCCAGCACCTACACATTACTGCCACATACTGCCAACATTGTGCTTATTAATACGCTATCCAGGCCTACACAATACTGCCACATACTGCCAACATTGTGCCTAATAATACCGCTATCCATCATCTACACAATACTGCCACATACTGCCAACATTGTGCTTATTAATACCGCTATCCAGCACCTACACAATACTGCCACATACTGCCAACATTGTGCCTATTAATACCGCTATCCATCATCTACACAATACTGCCACATACTGCCAACATTGTGCCTATTAATACCGCTATCCATCATCTACACAATACTGCCACATACTGTCAACATTGTGCTATTAATACCGCTATCCTGCACTACACAATACTGCCACATACTGCCAACATTGTGCCTATTAATACCGCTATCCAGCACCTACACAATACTGCCACATACTGCCAACATTGTGCCTATTAATACCGCTATCCAGCACCAACACATTACTGCCACATACTGCCAACATTGTGCCTATTAATACCGCTATCCTGCACCTACACAATAATGCCACATACTGCCAACATTGTGCCTATTAATACGCTATCCTGCACCTACACAATACTGCCACATACTGCCAACATTGTGGCTATTAATACTGCTATCCAGCCCCTACACAATACTGCACATACTGCCAACATTGTGCTTATTAATACCGCTATCCAGCACCTACACATTACTGCCACATACTGCCAACATTGTGCCTATTAATACCGCTATCCAGGGCCTACACAATACTGCCACATACTGCCAACATTGTGCTTATTAATACCGCTATCCTGCACCTACACAATACTGCCACATACTGCCAACATTGTGGCTATTAATACCGCTATCCAGCACCTACACAATACTGCCACATACTGCCAACATTGTGCTTATTAATACCGCTATCCAGCCCATACACAATACTGCCACATACTGCCAACATTGTGCCTATTAATACCGCTATCCAGCCCACATACAATACTGCCACATACTGCCAAACATTGTGCATATTAATACCGCTATCCAGCACCTACACAATACTGCCACATACTGCCAACATTGTGCCTATTAATACCGCTATCCATCATCTACATAATACTGCCACATACTGCCAACATTGTGCTTATTAATACTGCAATCCAGCCCTACACATTACTGCCACATACTGCCAACATTGTGCTTATTAATACCGCTATCCAGCACCTACACAATACTGCCACATACTGCCAACATTGTGCCTATTAATACCGCTATCCTGCACCTACACAATACTGCCACATACTGCCAACATTGTGCCTATTAATACCGCTATCCATCATCTACACAATACTGCCACATACTGCCAACATTGTGCCTATTAATACCGCTATCCATCATCTACAAATACTGCCACATACTGCCAACATTGTGCTATATAATACCGCTATCCAGCACCTACACAATACTGCCACATACTGCCAACATTGTGCTATTAATACCGCTATCCATCATCTACACAATACTGCCACATACTGCCAACATTGTGCTATTAATACCGCTATCCAGCACCTACACAATACTGCCACATACTGCCAACATTGTGCCTATTAATACCGCTATCCATCATCTACACAATACTGCCACATACTGCCAACATTGTGCTATTAATACCGCTATCCATCATCTACAAAATACTGCCACATACTGCCAACATTGTGCTTATTAATACCGCTATCCATCATCTACAAAATACTGCCACATACTGCCAACATTGTGCTTATTAATACCGCTATCCAGCACCTACACAATACTGCCACATACTGCCAACATTGTGCCTATTAATACCGCTATCCTGCACCTACACAATACTGCCACATACTGCCAACATTGTGCCTATTAATACCGCTATCCAGCACGTACACATTACTGCCACATACTGCCAACATTGTGCCTATTAATACCTCTATCCAGCACCTACACATTACTGCCACATACTGCCAACATTGTGCCTATTAATACCGCTATCCAGGGCCCACACAATACTGCCACATACTGCCAACATTGTGCCTATTAATACCGCTATCCATCATCTACACAATACTGCCACATACTGCCAACATTGTGCCTATTAATACTGCTATCCAGCACCTACACAATACTGCCACATACTGCCAACATTGTGCCTATTAATACTGCTATCCAGCACCTACACAATACTGCCACATACTGCCAACATTGTGCCTATTAATACCGCTATCCAGCACCTACACAATACTGCCACATACTGCCAACAATGTGCCTATTAATACCGCTATCCACACCTACACAATACTGCCACATACTGCCAACATTGTGCCTATTAATACCGCTATCCAGCACCTACACAATACTGCCACATACTGCCAACATTGTGCCTAATAATACCGCTATCCAGGCCTACACAATACTGCCACATACTGCCAACATTGTGCCTATGAATACCGCTATCCAGCACCTACACAATTACTGCCACATACTGCCAACATTGTGCCTATTAATACCGCTATCCAGCACCTACACAATACTGCCACATACTGCCAACATTGTGCCTATTAATACCGCTATCCAGCACCTACACATTACTGCCACATACTGCCAACATTGTGCCTATTAATACCGCTATCCTGCACCTACACAATACTGCCACATACTGCCAACATTGTGCTATTAATACCGCTATCCAGGGTCTACACAATACTGCCACATACTGCCAACATTGTGCTTATTAATACCCTATCCAGCGCCTACACAATACTGCCACATACTGCCAACATTGTGCCTATGAATACCGCTATCCTGCACCTACACAATACTGCCACATACTGCCAACATTGTGCCTATGAATACCGCTATCCAGCACCTACACAATACTGCCACATACTGCCAACATTGTGCTTATTAATACCGCTATCCAGGGCCTACACAATACTGCCACATACTGCCAACATTGTGCTTATTAATACCGCTATCCAGCACCTACACAATACTGCCACATACTGCCAACATTGTGCCTATTAATACCGCTATCCAGGGTCTACACAATACTGCCACATACTACCAACATTGTGCCTATTAATACTGCTATCCAGCGCCTACACAATACAGCCATATACTGCCAACATTGTGCCTATTAATACCGCTATCCTGCACCTACACAATACTGCCACATACTGCCAACATTGTGCCTATTAATACCGCTATCCAGGGCCTACACAATACTGCCACATACTGCCAGCATTGTGCCTATTAATACCGCTATCCATCATCTACACAATACTGCCACATACTGCCAACATTGTGCCTATGAATACCGCTATCCAGCCCCTACACAATACTGCCACATACTGCCAGCATTGTGCTTATTAATACCGCTATCCAGCACCTACACATTACTGCTAACATTGTGCTTATTAATACCGCTATCCAGCACCTACACATTACTGCTAACATTGTGCTTATTAATACCGCTATCCAGCACCTACACATTACTGCTATATAATGCTTCCACTGTACAGTGTGGAAAGATTGGAGCTCTGTGTATCCACGCACTGCGGTGATCACCTTTAGGCGGTATTATTCTCAGCTCGAGGGGGCAGTCTTCGCCCCGGGGTCCCTGATTTCTTAATTATTAGACGCCACATTTTCTTTCATTTATGACTTTCGTTAACTGAGTAAATGAATCATTTCCCTGATCCAGTCTCCTGCCGGTTGTGTGTCCGATCCCGCTAATTACCGCACACGTTGATGAATAAGGCGCCATAATCTCATGAGAATTGAAATTATACATCATCGCTTACAGGACTGTGTGACCTAAATGCATAACGAGCATCTACGAGACGAGCGCTCCAATGAGATGAGCGCGCCAATGAGATGAGGGAGACGAGAGAGCTAACGAGACAAGCACACCAACGAGAAGAGCGCGCCAACGAGAAGAGCGCGCCAACGAGAGGAGTGAGCCAACGAGACGAGCGAGCCAACAAGACGAGCACTCCAATGAGATGAGCGCGCCAACAAGACGAGTGAGACGAGTTAGCCAACAAAACGAGCGCGCCATCGAGACGAGTGTGCCAATGAGACGAACAAGACGAGATGAGAGAGACGAGACTAGTGAGCCAACAAGACGGGTGCGCCAATGAGATGAGTGTGCCAACGAGACGAGCAAGACAACGAGATGAGCGAGCCAACATAGTGATCTGCTCCTCTCCACATACAAACATCCAACATCTGTACATCCACCTGGATAAAAGAGGCGTCCTAAAATTCCCCACTGCAGAGGGTCCCGAGTGTCGTTTTATAGAGTACTACTGCCCCCCGTGCCCCCTACTGAAGTACTAATGGCATGAGTGCCCCTTATACACTACTAATGTCCCAAGTGCCCTCTTATGAAGTGCTAATGTCCCGAGTGCCTCCTTATGAAGTAGTAATGTTCAGGGTACCCTCTTATAAGGTACTAATGCCCCGAGTTCTCCCTTATGAAGTACTAATCCCCGAGTTCTCCCTTATACATTATTAATGCCCCGAGTGCCCCTATATAAAGTACTAATGTCCCAAGTGCCCCCTTATGAAGTAGTAATGTTCAGGGTACCCTCTTATAAGGTACTAATGCCCCGAGTTCTCCCTTATGAAGTACTAATCCCTGAGTTCTCCCTTATGAAGTACTAATCCCCGAGTTCTCCCTTATACATTATTAATGCCCCGAGTGCCCCTATATAAAGTACTAATGTCCCAAGTGCCCCTTATGAAGTAGTAATGTTCAGGGTACCCTCTTATAAGGTACTAATGCCCCGAGTTCTCCCTTATGAAGTACTAATCCCCGAGTTCTCCCTTATACATTATTAATGCCCCGAGTGCCCCTATATAAAGTACTAATGTCCCAAGTGCCCCTTATGAAGTGCTAATGTCCTGAGTGCCCCCTTATGAAGTATTAATGTTCAGAGTACACACTTATAAAGTACTAATGCTCCGAGTGCTCCCTTATGAAGTACTAATGTCCCGAGTGTCCCCTTATAAAGTAATAATGCCCCCAGTGCCCAATTATGAAGAACTCCTGCCCCGAAATGGTACTGAGTGCCTTCACCACAACCCAGCTCGGAACTACAGCCCAGTTGGTGAGAGTCCTATTCTCAACAAGCTTTTTCTTCCCTCTTAAACGGATTAGTTTGCCAATATGGCCGGTGCGTAGCTTAACTGCTTCTGATGCTTGGGACGCTCTCTTTGTCTCATGTTCTCTGTTTTGAGTTGCTCGGTGTCCTATCCCAGGACCCGTCTCCAGTCAATCACTCTGTCCTTCTGTAAATTCTCTCTCTTTTGTCATCTTCAGGATCTTGATATCTTCTATCTCGGTCTCCTCTCAGGGACACCCACAACAGGTGGCTCAGTTCAGTAGTCAGACCTTAGGTCTGCTCTTACTGCATGCTGGGCCCTATCTAACCTCCTAACAGGAAACTGTCTCTGTCCCTTCACTATAACCCCTCCTACTGGGGGCTAGTCCCAAAAATTAACTCCAATTCTCTCTTTCTTCGTATTTCTCTGGATCATGCTATCTTTTCTTCGGTCTCCTCTCACATCAGGGACACCCACAACAGGCGTCTCAGTTCAGTAGTCAGACCTAAGGTCTGCTCTCACTGTATGCTGGGTCCTATCTAATCTCCTGACAGGAAACTGTCTCTGTCCCTTCACTATAGCCCCTCCCAGTATTATACATTAACCCTAACTCTCCCTACTGCTGGACAAGTACAATCTACCACTAATAACGCAGGCCACAATTCACATTACACATCATAAGAGTACTCATGTCTTCAAGGGGGAAAGAGGGCAGTATGTCCATCTTCATACATTAACTCGATTTGTAACTCTTTTATCTGTCATTTTCTGAGCTCTTCGGTGCTGATTTATGACCACATCTAAGTTGTTACCTTTGATCTGGTTTGTGCTCCTAAATCTACACAGTAGCTAATAGAAATACACATGAGTTTAAAGCTCCATCAGAAGAAGCTCACTGAACGATTCTCAGTTCATTCATTAATCAACCAGCAATATCCAAGGAAACAATACATCAGTAAAAGCCAAATGGTGGAAGTATTTTTTATGAAACCTGATTTGACAAATTATTTTAGTTCAAAAAATCATGTGTGGACATTCATGTGGCAACTAAATTTCGCCCTTGGTGGGAAAGGCTACAGCAGGGGTGGGGAACTGCAGTCCTCATGGGCTGCCAAAAATACATGTTTCAGGATTTCCTTAGCATTGCATAGGTGATAATATAATCTCCTGCGCTGTGATGATTCCAACCCACGTGCAATGCTAAGGAAATCCTGAAAGCCTGCACTGTTGGTGACTCTAGAGGACTGGAGTTCCCCACTCCTGGGCTACAGAACGACAGTCAACAATAATGTCTGGCGCTCCACCAGGTAGGCCACAACCAGAGGTACTGCACTCCTGCGGTTAAGGGAAGTAGTGCCTCTGCTCTCCAGTTGCTGGGGTGGTGCAGTTGAGCCCAAAAACACACACGCACACACAACCATAGGCCCCTGGTTCAAAAAGGGAGACAAGGAAGTATAGCGGAGTTAGTAGTAGTAGTAGTAGTAGTAGGAGTTGGAGAGTAGAGACCATCGAGAAAGGAGTGCTGTAAGACAGAGAGAGACCACCAGAGACAGGAACACCTAGAGAGAGAAGTAAGGGCGCCGACCGTGGCTTGACTGCACTAACCCGGTACTGCACTAACCCGGTACTGCACTAACCCGGTACTGGAGACAATGCTGAACCGGAGGTTGGCAAGGAATGTACTTAGCAGCCATGCTGAAAGAACTGCGTAAAAGTAACATAACTCCAGCCGCGGTGTGTGAGACATTTATTAGTAGCGACCACCAGCTGCTGAGGCCGCACGAGACACCGGGGTGCTGATAACCAAACATCTTCCAAGGTACGAACTGAACCCTCCTTCCCGCTGCCCTGGGGAGCGGAACCATCCAAGCTGCCGGTCACCGTCCCCGGAGGTTCTGAAGCAGCGGTGGCCGCACTGGCCGCATATTGCAGGTGGCGTCACGAATACCCCTTATCCCCTCAGACTTTCCCTATCATCGTCCCCCTGTTTATTAACAGTGACACGGCCAGGGTCACGGGACTGAGTCTCGGCCCCCATCTGTCCCCGTGAAAAGAACCAAAAGAGGTGAAGAGAACAACGAGTGAACGACTGGTTCCAGAGTCTTCACTGGCCCTGGAGTGGGCGTCACATTTCATTTCTATCATTCTTAAGGTCGATCATCACCAGGGTCCTTCAGGCGTCTGCCAGAGAGACATTGTGTGAGGACTGGAGGATCCCTTTAGGAGTAGAACTACGGTATCACGAGAGGTAATGACGGACAAAGGGATCAGGCAAAAGGTGATCAGGGGAACTAGCCGGACCCTTACACTGGGGGTCCCTAGTTGTTCCCAGAAGTACCTCTAAAGGTAAGGATCAGGCCGGTGTAACAGGCCAGACTAACCCCCCGACCAGAATATACCCGGGGTTAAAGTGGCCTAGCCCAGATTATACCCCGGGATATAAACTGGGCTAGCCCAGAATATACCCCCCTGGGCCAGAATATACCCCGGGGTATAAACAGGCCTAGGCTAGATGATACCCCTCCGTATACCACAGCAGCTGTAGATCAGGGCCCCAAGCCGTGCACAGGGCCCCAAGCAACGCATGGGGCCCCGAGGCAGCTCAAAGTGGCCCCAGGCAGCAGAAAGTGGCCCTAAGCAACATACAGGGGCCCCAGGCTACACACAGGGGCCCCATGCAGCATACAAGAGCTCCAGACAGCACAAAGGGGCCTCAGGCAGCACAAAGTGGCCCCAGGCAACATAGAGGGGCCCCAGGCAGTACTAGGGGCCCCAGGCTACACACAGGATCCCAAGCTACACACAGGGGCCCCATGCAGCATAGAAGAGCCCCAGGCAGCACAAAGTGGCTCCAGGCAGCATACAGGGGCCCCAGGCAATACTAGGGGCCCTAGGCTACACACAGGATCCCAGGCTACACACAGGGGCCCATGCAGCATACAAGGGCCCCAGGCAGCACAAAGGGGCCCCAGGCAGCACAAAGTGGCCCCAGGCAAATTACAGGGGCCCCAGGCAGTGCTAGGGTCCCCACGCTACACACAGGATCCCAGGCTACACACAAGGGCCCCAGGCAGAATACAAGGGTCCCAGGCAGTGCACGGGGACCCAGGCAGTGCACAAGGCCCTAGGCAGCACAAAGTGGCCCCAGGCAACACACAGGGGCCCCAGGCAGTACTAGGGGCCCCAGGCTACACACAGGATCCCAGGCAACATACAGGGGCCCCAGGCAGTACTAGGGGCCTTAGGCTACACACAGGATCCCAGGCTACACACAGGGGCCCCAGGCAGCATACAAGGGCCCCAGGCAGTGCACAGGGCCCCAAACACAAAGTTTCCCCAGTCAGCAGAAAGTGACCCCAGTCAGCAGAAAGTGGCCCCAGGCAACATACAGGGGCCCCAGGCAGCACACAGGGGCCCCAGGAAGCACACGGGGTCAGAGACAGCACTAGGGTGGGGGGGAGACAACGCACAAGGGGGCAAGAGACAGCATTCAGGGAACCTGTCCCCCCCTTTTGCACCTATCTCCCCCTGCGTGCCTGTCTCCCCCCTATGCGCTGTGTCTCTCCACACCTGTTTCCACCTGCACGCTATCTTCCCCTGCGCCTGTCCTCCCCTGCACGCTTTCTCCATCTGCGCCTGTCTCTCCCCATGGGTGTAATTTGCCCTGACAGGGCCTCCTGAGCGCTGCCTCCCTACCCCACCTCACCCTCACTGGACTCTGAGTGCTGCCCTTCACCTCACCCTCAGGGGCCCTTGAGCGTTGCCCCTACACACCTCAGCCTCAGGGGCCCCTGAGAGCTGCCCCCACACATCATCTTAGGGGGCCCATGAGAGATGCCTCCACACTCTTCCTTGGGGCGGGGCCATGAGAGCTGCCCCCACACTCATCCTCAGGGGGGGCCCATGAGAGCTGCCCCCACACTCATCCTCAGGGGGGCCCATGAGAGCTGCCCCCACACTCATCCTCGGGGGGCCCATGAGAGCTGCCCCCACACTCATCCTCGGGGGGGCCCATGAGAGCTGCCCCCACACTCATCCTAGGGAGGGGCCCATGAGAGCTGCCTGCCCCCACACTCATTCTTGGGGCCTGTGGGCCCCTGAGCGCCCCCACATGTCATACTAAGGGGCCCCTGACTGCTGCCCCCACATGCCATCCTCGGGGCCCCCTTAGCGCTGCCTCCCCCCTCTCTCCATTACCAATGGGCAGTCTCGCTGATTGCAGCCTGTCATGTAGTGTGACGCTGCAGCCAGCGGTACATGAACTAGAGTGGCGCCGGCTCCAGCTGACACTACACATGACAGGCTGGGTGCCCACCGGTAATGGAGAGAGAGGGGGAGGCAGCCCTAAGGGGGCCCCGGAGATGACATATGGGGGCAGCGGTCAGGGGCCCCCTAGTCTTACATGTGGGGGCGCTCAAAGGCCCACTGGGCCCCGGCATTTGCCCGAGTTGCGACGGGTGCTGACGCCGGCCCTGGTGAGGATGTCTGGGCCGCCACCCTAGCCCTGCTTGTGACCAAACTAGGCTATAACCATCTCACCTCTACCCAGGGACCAGGATAAGCACAACAACTCCCTGAGAGATGACAATCTTCATGAAGCTACAGAGACAAGAGACACCAGTAGAACAGCAGGCAGCTTTATAGAAGCCCAACTATCAAATATCACTTGAATAAGACAGCACAGAAACTGAAAGTCTGCGGATCCTCCTGGGGTTCCTCCACACCTGTCCTGAGGACGTCCACCCTCACCTTGGTGTACTCTGTCGCAGAATACAGTACTCCAGTATGGCTGAATAGTTGTCACTTGAACACAATCAACACCCAACTGAACAACTCTATGTGTATAATATCTGGCGCTATCAGACCTACACTGGAGATGACAATGTTATTGTATCCAACTCTGATTTCTGTTCAATCGCTGTTCATTGTACGTTATTCAGTCTCATATGATGTTAAAATATACGTTCATACATTTAATTAAAGAAAGCACCCAGCATCAGCACAGGTCAAGGTCTTTGCCGAAAATGAACTCTATCAGCGACACCAGCTGATGGTGCATGGGATTACGTAAGGGCTGAGGGAGTGGATAACCACATCACATGATACACACAGCAGCAGCAGCTCACATGAAGAGTCACAGACGTTACACCTTAATAGACTGAAGGAAATTAACTGCATTTAACTACTGCAGAGCAATTCACAGAGACTGCAGAGCAGTGTACATGTGGCACCCCTGCGTTCAGGAGGCCACAAAGGGAACTGCAGCCAGGCAGGTAGGACGACAGTTGAACATCAACACCCTCACAGCCCACACAACCCACGTAATAGTAGAGGGCAGCACCCAACCCGGAGCCTGGGAACTCTAGGCAGGCAAGGGGTGGTGGGTTTAGAGACAGTGGGTGGGCAAACACGTAGTCAGGTGACAGAGGGTAGATATAGAGCAGGGGGAGGAGAAAGGAGTCAGTAGGCCGAGGTAGGCTGAGCAGAACAGAAGGAAGCACACGTCCTGGACGAGTGGGGTGAAAGGGACGCAGAATCTGGAAGAGCCAGTGTGAGCCGCAGAGAGAAAGCTTAACCGGAGCCAGCACCCCAGGAGTGTGAGGGACGAGAGGGACAGTGACACTGGGCCCTAGAACCACGGCTGAGACGGCAGACTGCAGGCGGAGTAGCCCTCCTATGGAACCCGAAGACACAGTAGAGAGAGCCTGGTAGAGCCTCACACGGGAGGACTGCTGGAGGCTGGGCAGAAGTAGAGTGTCGGCTCTAAAGGGGACCGTAGCTTCACCCGGTGCCCCAGACAACCGACGGGGGGTCCCAGCTGTAAGTTAGGATCCCTACCCCCAAGGACAGGCAGCTCAGTGGCAACCCGGAGGGCTCACAGGAGTCCGAGCCACCGCCATACTGTCCGGAGTCACACACACTAAGTGAACTAAGAGAGAGTCAAAAGCCTGGAAAGGACAGAGAGACAGAGTGAGGGGTCACAGAGAGGAGAGACCTGGCTGCAGGGAGTAAAGGAACCCAGAGGGGAGAGTGTGCCCGTGTAACTGAGAACTGTAACTGAACTGAGAAGTTGAGAGTAAACACGGTGAACCCTGACTCTGACTCCATTGCATGATTCTCCCAGCACCTGAATCCCTCCAACAGGTCCGCTCAGGATTCCAGCCTGGAGAGCCACAACCTGTCAGCATCCAAGCAGTAAGTGAATTGCACTCAGCACCAGGCCTGCACACTACAACATTGACTTTACTAACACTGCCCCGGGGAACTCAGTTCTGCCCACGGAGAATTATTCCATCCTAGTTGCTATCACATCATCCCCGGAGGTTCTGAGGCAGCGGTGGCCCCAACACTGGCCACACACTGTGGGTGACGTCACGACTAACATTATCCCCTGTAAATATCCCCTTTATCAGTGCCAAGGCCCGGGACACAGTCCGGACCAGGACCACCCGTGACATCCCCAGTAGCAGACCCAGTCCGGTACCGAGTACCCCGTCCCAATGGGCTCGACATACACGTGACAGAGCAATTCACAGAGATTGCAGAGCAGTGTACACACGACATTACCTACTGCAGAGCAATTCACAGAGACTGCAGAGCAGTGTACACATGACATTACCAACTACAGAGCAATTCACAGAGACTGCAGAGCAGTGTACACACGACATTACCTACTGCAGAGCAATTCACAGAGACTGCAGAGCAGTGTACACATGACATTACCTACTGCAGAGCAATTCACAGAGACTGCAGAGCAGTGCACACATGACATTACCTACTGCAGAGCAATTCACAGAGACTGCAGAGCAGTGCACACATGACATTACCTACTGCAGAGCAATTCACAGACTGCAGAGCAGTGTACACATGACATTACCTACTGCAGAGCAATTCACAGAGATTGCAGAGCAGTGTACACATGACATTACCTACTGCAGAGCAATTCACAGAGATTGCAGAGCAGTGTACACATGACATTACCTACTGCAGAGCAATTCACAGAGATTGCAGAGCAGTGCACACATGACATTACCTACTGCAGAGCAATTCACAGACTGCAGAGCAGTGTACACATGACATTACCTACTGCAGAGCAATTCACAGAGATTGCAGAGCAGTGTACACACGACATTACCTACTGCAGAGCAATTCACAGAGACTGCAGAGCAGTGTACACATGACATTACCAACTACAGAGCAATTCACAGAGACTGCAGAGCAGTGTACACACGACATTACCTACTGCAGAGCAATTCACAGAGACTGCAGAGCAGTGTACACACGACATTACCTACTGCAGAGCAATTCACAGAGACTGCAGAGCAGTGTACACATGACATTACCTACTGCAGAGCAATTCACAGAGACTGCAGAGCAGTGCACACATGACATTACCTACTGCAGAGCAATTCACAGAGACTGCAGAGCAGTGCACACATGACATTACCTACTGCAGAGCAATTCACAGACTGCAGAGCAGTGTACACATGACATTACCTACTGCAGAGCAATTCACAGAGATTGCAGAGCAGTGTACACATGACATTACCTACTGCAGAGCAATTCACAGAGATTGCAGAGCAGTGTACACATGACATTACCTACTGCAGAGCAATTCACAGAGATTGCAGAGCAGTGTACACATGACATTACCTACTGCAGAGCAATTCACAGAGATTGCAGAGCAGTGTACACATGACATTACCTACTGCAGAGCAATCCAGAGATTGCAGAGCAGTGTACACCTGACATTACCTACTGCAGAGCAATTCACAGAGATTGCAGAGCAGTGTACACATGACATTACCTACTGCAGAGCAATTCACAGAGACTGCAGAGCAGTGTACACATGACATTACCTACTGCAGAGCAATTCACAGAGACTGCAGAGCAGTGTACACATGACATTACCTACTGCAGAGCAATTCACAGAGATTGCAGAGCAGTGTACACATGACATTACCTACTGCAGAGCAATTCACAGAGACTGCAGAGCAGTGTACACATGACATTACCTACTGCAGAGCAATTCACAGAGACTGCAGAGCAGTGTACACATGACATTACCTACTGCAGAGCAATTCACAGAGATTGCAGAGCAGTGTACACATGACATTACCTACTGCAGAGCAATCCACAGACTGCAGAGCAGTGTACACATGACATTACCGACTGCAGAGCAATCCACAGACTGCAGAGCAGTGTACACATGACATTACCTACTGCAGAGCAATTCACAGAGACTGCAGAGCAGTGCACACATGACATTACCTACTGCAGAGCAATTCACAGAGACTGCAGAGCAGTGTACACATGACATTACCTACTGCAGAGCAATTCACAGAGATTGCAGAGCAGTGTACACATGACATTACCTACTGCAGAGCAATCCAGAGATTGCAGAGCAGTGTACACCTGACATTACCTACTGCAGGGCAATTCACAGAGATTGCAGAGCAGTGTACACATGACATTACCTACTGCAGAGCAATTCACAGACTGCAGAGCAGTGTACACATGACATTACCTACTGCAGAGCAATTCACAGAGATTGCAGAGCAGTGTACACATGACATTACCTACTGCAGAGCAATTCACAGAGATTGCAGAGCAGTGTACACATGACATTACCTACTGCAGAGCAATCCAGAGATTGCAGAGCAGTGTACACCTGACATTACCTACTGCAGAGCAATTCACAGAGATTGCAGAGCAGTGTACACATGACATTACCTACTGCAGAGCAATTCACAGAGACTGCAGAGCAGTGTACACATGACATTACCTACTGCAGAGCAATTCACAGAGACTGCAGAGCAGTGTACACATGACATTACCTACTGCAGAGCAATTCACAGAGATTGCAGAGCAGTGTACACATGACATTACCTACTGCAGAGCAATTCACAGAGACTGCAGAGCAGTGTACACATGACATTACCTACTGCAGAGCAATTCACAGAGATTGCAGAGCAGTGTACACCTGACATTACCTACTGCAGAGCAATTCACAGAGATTGCAGAGCAGTGTACACATGACATTACCTACTGCAGGGCAATTCACAGAGATTGCAGAGCAGTGTACACACGACATTACCTACTGCAGGGCAATTCACAGAGATTGCAGAGCAGTGTACACACGACATTACCTACTGCAGGGCAATTTACAGAGATTGCAGAGCAGTGTACACTCGACATTACCTACTGCAGAGCAATTCACAGAGACTGCAGAGCAGTGTACACATGACATTACCTACTGCAGAGCAATCCACAGAGATTGCAGAGCAGTGTACACCTGACATTACCTACTGCAGAGCAATTCACAGAGATTGCAGAGCAGTGTACACATGACATTACCTACTGCAGAGCAATTCACAGAGACTGCAGAGCAGTGTACACATGACATTACCTACTGCAGAGCAATTCACAGAGACTGCAGAGCAGTGTACACATGACATTACCTACTGCAGAGCAATTCACAGAGATTGCAGAGCAGTGTACACATGACATTACCTACTGCAGAGCAATCCACAGACTGCAGAGCAGTGTACACATGACATTACCGACTGCAGAGCAATCCACAGACTGCAGAGCAGTGTACACATGACATTACCTACTGCAGAGCAATTCACAGAGACTGCAGAGCAGTGCACACATGACATTACCTACTGCAGAGCAATTCACAGAGACTGCAGAGCAGTGTACACATGACATTACCTACTGCAGAGCAATTCACAGAGATTGCAGAGCAGTGTACACATGACATTACCTACTGCAGAGCAATCCAGAGATTGCAGAGCAGTGTACACATGACATTACCTACTGCAGAGCAATTCACAGAGACTGCAGAGCAGTGTACACATGACATTACCTACTGCAGAGCAATTCACAGAGATTGCAGAGCAGTGTACACATGACATTACCTACTGCAGAGCAATCCAGAGATTGCAGAGCAGTGTACACCTGACATTACCTACTGCAGGGCAATTCACAGAGATTGCAGAGCAGTGTACACATGACATTACCTACTGCAGAGCAATTCACAGACTGCAGAGCAGTGTACACATGACATTACCTACTGCAGAGCAATTCACAGAGATTGCAGAGCAGTGTACACATGACATTACCTACTGCAGAGCAATTCACAGAGATTGCAGAGCAGTGTACACATGACATTACCTACTGCAGAGCAATCCAGAGATTGCAGAGCAGTGTACACCTGACATTACCTACTGCAGAGCAATTCACAGAGATTGCAGAGCAGTGTACACATGACATTACCTACTGCAGAGCAATTCACAGAGACTGCAGAGCAGTGTACACATGACATTACCTACTGCAGAGCAATTCACAGAGACTGCAGAACAGTGTACACATGACATTACCTACTGCACAGCAATTCACAGAGACTGCAGTGCAGTGTAACACGACATTACCTACTGCAGAGCAATTCACAGAGACTGCAGAGCAGTGTACACATGACATTACTACTGCAGAGCAATTCACAGAGACTGCAGAGCAGTGTACACATGACATACAGGTGATGAGACAGGTCTCAGAGAGGTGGATTGTTCTCAGCAAACAGAAGCCGCAGTCTGAAGAAGTGTCCATCACCTGCCGGCGTTTCCTCAGCCAACAGCTCCTTAGAAGTGGGCTGATCTGTGAAAACATGGAAAGCTCCGGATAAAGAACATTTAATCCGGTTGTTATTTTGGTTAATGCATTCATCTCCGCAGCCTGAATGACGAGCGCGCCGCGTTTCCAAGGTGCGCTCTGTTTTCTGCCTGTTGTATAAACATTCTCCGGGAATCTTATTTTGTTTCGTTACGTTTGTATGTCTTTAGGTTTGAGTCGTCTTCCAGCGGCGTGACCGTCAGCTCAATGTCATCATTATGGGTTTTCCAAGTTTTGGTGGAAGCAGGAAAATAAATGTTTAACCCCTTTTATGGATGTAACATATATTGTCGTCCTCCAGCAGTGATCTATCCAGATCTATTCCTGAGATCATCTACTCTCCTCGAGGATTCACTAGGCCGGAGGCTGAAACTTGTACGATGAGAAACACCATAATATTGCCTAATCCTGCAGACTCATGCCTCAACGTCTACCCCATGAGAGGTCCACTCATAGTCTATGACCTGTACCGAAACTTGTACAATGAGAAACACCATAATATTGGCCTATCCTGCACACTCATGCCTCAACGTCACCCCATAGAGAGGTCCACTCCATAGTCTATGACCTGTACCGAAACTTGTACAATGAGAAACACCATAATATTGCCTATACGCAGACTCATGCCCTCAACGTCTACCCCACAAGAGGTCCACTCCATAGTCCATGACCTGTACGAAACTTGTACAATGGGAAACACCATAATGCATTGAACATGCAAGTATACCTGAGCAGATCATGCCGTACAACTGAATATAACACATAGAGAGTTGCAACACTGAGAGCCATAGTCAATGACAGTATGGAAACATTAGAGTTGAACAATGAGAATGACACATGAAGTATTAGCAAGGGACTATGACACTGGCAGAGAGTACTGAACATGCGCACAAGTCTACCCCATAGAGAGCTCATCATAGTCGAATGACACTGTACCGAGAATTGAACAATGGGAATATGGACAACATGAAGATAGCAATCGCAGATCATGCCCTCGAAGCTACCATGAGAGGTCACTCCATACATGACTGTACGAAATTGGAGAAACCTGCGGGTTAGCAAGGATACTGTGAACCACCGGAGTGCACAGCCATGGGGGTACAATTAGTAATGTATAATGACAAACCCGGATTGAGCATAAAAATGAAATAACAACAATGGATAAACATGAAACAGGGGATTACACGCATGCGCACATAGCATACACAGTTTTATAAAATCAAGCATCATGAAATTAAGTTTGCAGAAGACATTGTGATTTGTGTACGATGAGAAAAAGAAGAATATGGAGAACATAGAAAAGAGAGAACGCGAAGCCATGAGGAACATGGAAACCGAGGTATGAAAATGGAAAATGGAGAACATGGAGAATATGGGAAAATGAAGAACATGGAGACTATGAAACAATGGAGAACATGGGAAAGAGGAAAACATGGAAACATGGAGAGCATGAGGACAGGAGAAAAAGGCAACATGCAAAATTGGAAAACATGAAACAGGAGACATGAGAAAATGGAAACATGGAGAGTATGAGACAATGGAGAGTATGACAACATGGAGAGTATGAGACAATGGAGAGTATGAGACAAATGGAGAGATGAGACAATGGAGAGTATGGACAACATGGAGAGATGAGACAATGGAGAGTATGGACAACATGGAGAGCATCAGACAATGGAGATATGGACAAATGGAGAGATGAGACAATGGAGAGTATGGACAACATGGAGAGTATGAGACAATGGAGAGTATGGACAACATGGAGAGTATGAGACAATGGAGAGTATGGACAACATGGAGAGTATGAGACAATGGAGATATGGACAACATGGAGAGCATGAGACAATGGGAGAGTATGGACAACATGGAGAGCATGAGACAATGGAGAGTATGGACAACATGGAGAGCATGAGACAATGGAGAGTATGGAAACATGGAGAGTATGAGACAATGGAGAGTATGACAACATGGAGAGATGAGACAATGGAGAGTATGGACACATGGAGCATGGACAAATGGAGAGTATGGACAAATGGAGAGTATGAGACAATGGAGAATATGGACAACTGAGAGCATAGACAATGGAGAATAAGACAATATGGAAGCATGAGACAATGGAGAGTATGAGACAATGGAGAGTATGGACAACATGCAGAGTATGAGACAATGGAGATATGGACAACATGGAGAGATGAGACAATGGAGAGTATGAGACAATGGAGAGTATGGACAACATGGAGAGCATGAGACAATGGAGATATGGACAACATGGAGAGTATGAGACAATGGAGAGTATGGACAACATGGAGAGCATGAGACAATGGAGAGTATGGACAACATGGAGAGCATGAGACAATGGAGATATGGACAACATGGAGAGCATGAGACAATGGAGAGTATGGAAACATGGAGAGCATGAGACAATGGAGAGTATGGACAACATGGAGAGCATGAGACAATGGAGAGTATGGACAAACATGGAGAGCATGAGACAATGGAGAGTATGGACAACATGGAGAGCATGAGACAATGGAGAGTATGGACAACATGGAGAGCATGAGACAATGGAGAGTATGGACAAACATGAGAGCATGAGACAATGGAGAGTAGAGACAACAGAGAGCATGAGACAATGGAGATAAGGACAACATGGAGAGATAGACAAATGGAGTATGGACAACATGGAGATGAGACAATGGAGAATGAGATGGAGACAAGAATGGAAATAGAGACAATGGAGGTATGACAACATGAGAATGAGAAATGGAGAGTATGGACAACATGAGACATGAGACAATGGAGAGTATGGACAACATGGAGAGATGAGACAATGGAGAGTATGGACAACATGAGAGCATGAGACAATGGAGAGTATGGACAACATGGAGAGCATGAGACAATGGAGACTATGGACAACATGGAGAGCATGAGACAATGGAGAGTATGGACAACATGGAGAGTATGAGACAATGGTAGAGTATGGACAACATGGAAGAGCATGAGACAATGGAGAGTATGGACAACATGGAGAGCATGAGACAATGGAGAGTATGGACAACATGAGAGGCATGAGACAATGGAGAGTATGACACAATGGAGAGCATGAGACAATGGAGAGATGGACAACATGGAGAGTATGAGACAATGGAGAGTATGGACAACATGGAGAGCATGAGACAATGGAGAGTATGGACAACATGGAGAGCATGAGACAATGGAGAGTATGGACAACATGGAGAGCATGAACAAATGGAGAGTATGAACAATGGAGAATGAACAATGGAGATAGAACATGGAGAGTATGAGACAATGGAGAGTATGGACAACATGGAGAGCATGAGACAATGGAGAGTATGGACAACAATGGAGAGCATGAGACAATGGAGAGTATGGACAACATGGAGAGTCATGAGACAATGGAGAGTATGGACAACATGGAGAGCATGAGACAATGGAGAAGTATGGACAACATGGAGAGCATGAGACAATGGAGAGTATGGACAACATGGAGAGCATGAGACAATGGAGAGTATGGACAACATGGAGAGTATGAGACAATGAGAGTATGGACAACATGGAGAGCATGAGACAATGGAGATATGGACAACATGGAGAGCATGAGACAATGGAGAGTATGGACAAATGGAGAAGCATGAGACAATGGAGAATATGGACAACATGGAGAGCATGAGACAATGGAGAGTATGGACAACATGGAGAGCATGATGACAATGGAGAGTATGGACAACATGGAGAGCATGAGACAATGGAGAGTATGGACAACATGGAGAGCATGAGACAATGGAGAGTATGGACAACATGGAGAGCATGAGACAATGGAGAGTATGGACAACAGGAGAGCATGAGACAATGGAGAGTATGGACAACATGGAGAGCATGAGACAAATGGAGAGTATGGACAACATGGAGAGCATGAGACAATGGAGAGTATGGACAACATGGAGAGCATGAGACAATGGAGATATGGACAACATGGAGAGCATGAGACAATGGAGAGTATGGACAACATGGAGAGCATGAGACAATGGAGAGTATGGACAACATGGAGAGCATGAGACAATGGAGAGTATGGACAACATGGAGAGCATGAGACAATGGAGAGTATGGACAACATGGAGAGCATGAGACAATGGAGAGTATGGACAACATGGAGAGCATGAGACAATGGAAGAACTATGGAGACAAACATGGAGAGCATGAGACAATGGAGAGTATGGACAACATGGAGAGCATGAGACAATGGAGAGTATGGACAACATGAAGATGAGACAATGAGAGATGACAACATGGAGAGATGAACAATGAGGTGACAACATGGAGAGCATGAGACAATGGAGAGTATGGACAACATGGAGAGCATGAGACAATGGAGAGTATGGACAACATGGAGAGCATGAGACAATGGAGAGTATGGACAACATGAGACATGAGACAATGAGGAGCACATGGAGACAATGAGATATGGACAACATGGAGAGCATGAGACAATGGAGAGTATGTACAACATGGAGAGCATGAGACAATGGAGAGTATGGACAACAATAGAGCATGAGACAATGGAAACATGGAGAGCAGGGAGAGTCATGAGACAAGGAGGAACTATGACAACATGGAAGATGAGACAATGGAGAGTATGGACAACATGGAGAGCATGAGACAATGGAGAGTATGGACAACATGGAGAGCATGAGACAATGGAGAGTATGTACAACATGGAGAGCATGAGACAATGGAGAGTATGTACAACATGGAGAGCATGAGACAATGGAGAGTATGGACAACATGGAGAGCATGAGACAATGGAGAGTATGGACAACATGAGAGCATGAGACAATGGAGAGTATGGACAACATGGAGAGCATGAGACAATGGAGAGTATGTACAACATGGAGAGCATGAGACAATGGAGAGTATGTACAACATGGAGAGCATGAGACAATGGAGAGTATGTACAACACGGAGAGCATGAGACAATGGAGAGTATGGACAACATGGAGAGCATGAGACAATGGAGAGTATGGACAACATAGAGAGCATAGAGACAAATGGAGAGTAATGGGAATACAACATGGAGAGCATGAGACAATGGAGAGTATGGACAACATGGAGAGCATGAGACAATGGAGAGTATGGACAACATGGAGAGCATGAGACAATGGAGAGTATGGACAACATGGAGAGCATGAGACAATGGAGAGTATGGACAACATGGAGAGCATGAGACAATGGAGAGTATGGACAACATGGAGAGCATGAAGGACAATGGAGAGATATGGAAACAATGGAGAGCATGAGACAATGGAGAGCATGAGACAATGGAGAGTATGGACAACATGGAGAGCATGGGATATGAGACAAATGGAGAACATGACAAATGGAGAGCATGAGAACAATGGAGAGTATGGACAACATGGAGAGCATGAGACAATGGAGAGTATGGACAACATGGAGAGCATGAGACAATGGAGAGTATGTACAACACGGAGAGCATGAGACAATGGAGAGTATGGACAACATGGAGAGCATGAGACAATGGAGAGTATGGACAACATGAGAGCATGAGACAATGGAGAGTATGGACAACATGGAGAGTATGAGACAATGGAGAGTATGAGACAATGGAGAGTATGGACAACATGGAGAGTGAGACAATGGAGAGTATGGACAACATGGAGAGCATGAGACAATGGAAGAGTATGAGATCATAACAAGGAGAAGCATGAACAATGGAAGTATGGACAACATGGAGAGCATAACAAATGGAGGAACATGTGGAGCATAAATAGATGGAGACTGTGGAGAATGAAGAATGGAGAATACGTGAAAATTGGGAAAATGTGAAAACAGATACTCGATAACCTCCCCTGAATCTCCCTGGTGAGGACACTGTGATCCTATTTTCTGACTCTCGTTCACCATTGTCTATGGGTCTGACATCTTGTGAGAACGTCAGCTTTAGCCGCTCTTCACACATTAACCAGTCATAGCCCCAGGCCGGGACAAGCCATGAGTTGACTGGATGTGAAGAGAGGGGCTTCCGGGGTCCAGCCATGAAATCCTGGCCTTACAGCTGTCAGAGCACACAGATGACAGGGGCTTATACCCTCAATTGGCGGATTATGTATTTGTGTGAGAACACATTACACAAAGCTGCACTTTAAGGTGAGATTTGGCAAAGCCGCCCGGAAGCCCCCGTGTAGAGCGCAGGTGAAGCCATCTGACGAAATGAATGAATTTTCAGTTATTATTATAGATTTACTGAAGGGGTTTTCAAAAGTCTCTTTGATCTTGGAATATTTTCCTCCAATTTTCTGCCCCGGGTTAATCTTCCGGAGATTTATTTTCAGCCTTAAAAATTGTCTGGTGATTGTTTGTAGGCACAAAGTATTCGATGAGCTCATGAGAGGTGGACACGAAAAACAATCCCTCAATGAACTCCTCACCCAACGCTGCCGGATCTCAGCCGGGGCAACCGCTCGAACATGACAAGGTCTCTACCGCCAAAGAGTCCCATCTGCACTCATACCTACCGCCAAAATAGTCAGTCCCCTCTATCCTCCCTCCGACCGCCAAGATCCATCTGCCCTCCTACTGCAAAATAGTCAGTCCCCTCTATCCTCCTACCGCCAAATACTCAGTCCCCTACATCCTCATACCGCCGAATAGTCCCCTTCATCCTCCTACCGCCAAATACTCAGTCCCGTCCAGTCCCCTACCCACCCAAATAGTCAGTCCCCTTCATCCTCCTACCGCCAAATATCAGTCCCTTCTCCTCCTACCACCAAATAGTCCCTCCTCCTCCTACCACAAATACTCAGTCCCCTCATCCTCCTACCAGCCAAATACTCAGTCCCCTCATCCTCCTACCGCCAAATAGTCAGTCCCCTTCATCCTCCTACCGCCAAATAGTCCCTCCTCCTCCTACCACCAAATACTCAGTCCCCTTCATCCTCCTACCGCCAAATACTCAGTCCCCTTCATCCTCCTACCGCCAAATACTCAGTCCCCTTCATCCTCCTACCGCCAAATAGTCAGTCCCCTTCATCCTCCTACCGCCAAATAGTCCCGTCCGTCCTCCTACCACCAAATACTCAGTCCATTTCATATTCCTACCGCCAAATAGTCAGTCCCCTTCATCCTCATACCGCCGAATAGTCCCCTCCATCCTCCTACCACCAAATACTCAGTCCCCTCCATCCCCTACCACCAAATAGTCAGTCCCTTCCGCCTCCTACCACAAAGAGCCAGTCCCCTCCGTCCTCCTACCACCAAATATTCCCCTCCATCCTCCTACTGACAAATATCTCCCCTGTCCTCCTATCGCCAAATATTTAAGTCCCTCCAGACTCCTCTGTATTATCAGTGCTCCTGACTCCTCTGTATTGACCGTCCTCCTGACTCCTCTGTAATTGATCGTCCCCCTGACTCCTCTGTAATGATCAGTCCTTCTGACTCCTCTGTTTACGGTTCCCTGACTCCTCTGTATTGACCAGTCTCCAAACGCCTCTGTATTGATCATCCTCCTACTCCTCTGTATTGATCAGTCCTCCTGACTCCTCTGTATTGATCAGTCCTCCTGACTCCTCTTATTGATCAGTCCCCTGACTCCTCTGTATTGATCAGTCCCTCCTACTCCTCTGTATTGATCTTCCCTCCTGACACCTCAGTATGATCGATCCTCCTGACTCCTCTGTATTTGATCAGTCCTCCTGACACCTCAGTATTGATCGGTCCTCCTGACTCCTCTGTATTGATCTGTCATCCTGACACCTCAGTATTGATCGTCCTCCTGACTCCTCTGTATTGATCGGTCCTCCTGACTCCTCTGTATTGATCAGTCCTCCTGACTCCTCTATATTGATCTTCCTCCTGACTCCTCTCTATTGATCGTCCTCCTGACTCCTCTGTATTGATCTGTCCTCCTGACACCTCTGTATTGATCAGTCCTACTGACTCCTCTGTATTGATCAGTCCTCCTGACTCCTCTGTATTAATCAGTCCTCCTGACACCTCTGTATTGATCTGTCCTCCTGACTCCTCTGTATTGATCGGTCCTCCTGACTCCTCTGTATTGATCAGTCCTCCTGACACCTCTGTAATTATCGGTCCTCCTGACTCCTCTGTATTGATCGGTCCTCCTGACTCCTCTGTATTGATCGGTCCTCCTGACTCCTCTGTATTGATCTGTCCTCCTGACTCCTCTGTATTGATCGGTCCTCCTGACTCCTCTGTATTGATCAGTCCTCCTGACACCTCTCTATGATCTGTCCTCCTGACTCCTCTGTATTGATCTGTCCTCCTGACTCCTCTGTATTGATCGGTGCTCCTGACTCCTCTGTATTGATCGGTCCTCCTGATTCCTCTATATTGATCAGTCCTCCTGACTCCTCTATATTGATCAGTCCTCCTGACTCCTCTGTATTGATCAGTCCTCCTGACTCCTCTGTATTGATCGTCCTCCTGATTCCTCTGTATTGATCTGTCCTCTATTCTCTATATGATCGGTCCTCCTGACTCCTCTGTATTTTTTTTCCCTAGCTCCTATCATTCTGAATCTGTAATATAACAATATTTAAGATGCCCTCAACGATCTGTCATTTTTTCTGTGTCGGGAGTTATTGTCCTCTGGAAGGACAGATACTCGTGTTTGTTCCTTCTTTGGAGCTGTATTTGCATATATGCATGTCTCATTATTTGCATATAAGAAAGTGCAGTTCATTAAACCTACTAATTATGCTTTAAGCTCCAGTGATGCCCTGCTGAGAGGAGATGGGATGCTGCGGCTCATCCGCCGGGCCTGGGTATCTGGGGACCGGGGGAAGAGAGAGTTTCAGAATAATATCCTCACTCCCTCGTCTCGTCTTTGTACGAGCTCAAAGTTAAAAGCTTTATGATACAATTTCTTAAGGTATAAGCTTGTCCGTAGAGATAGAACGTTCCACACGGAGAGAAATGTTATACTACGAGTCATGAAATAATAATATACTGATATTTAAGGGTTTAGGAACAAAGGATGACGACCAGTGGTGGTTTATATCCCACATCGCACCGTACTTGAAGGGCAAATACCGGACTCTGTACTTTTAGGTGACAGAGTCTCGTTGGTCTGTCCTCTAATATTTTACCTGTGGTCGATTACGAGGATGCTCTCATCTTTTACAGATCTAGAGGGGCTTTTATATTTTAATGGCCGGGCGTCCCCTTCCTGTCATTTCGAGATGATGGTCTTCTCGCCCACCCATTAGGCCATAAAGCTCCATATTTTCCATTCTACTGGATATTGGTTGTAAGTTTCCCACACTCCCTCTACAAGCGTCGTCCGGCCCTGTACCCTCTAGTGCTTCCTGACATCTCAGTTTATGGCTCAGAGAACTTCCTCTACGAGATGCGCCTAATCCTGGGCCTGGAGGACACCTGGTTAATTGATTTATTGGCTGGATGGGACACATGCAAATAAATATTACGATTTGGGAACCTTGTCCCTGAATACTTCACACAGTCCATACCCCTCGGGTAGTTACAGCTACAAGTGTGAAAACAGGCATTCAATGATGTATAATACAAACCTGCACACTTCACGTCTGTGACCAACATAGCACCATAGTGTTATTGGTTCATGGCCGACAAAGTATCTGATGAAGAGGCTGACTAGGACCATATTTATGATGTCCATACACATTAGATAATCCATAAATATAATAATGAATACAACTTTAGTCAATCCATGTCACTGTCACATCATATGAAGAGAGCAATCACTGGAGAAAGATATCATGGTCGTAAGTATAGAAGAAACAAGGCAAAAATGAAGACCAGCAGAGAATTTCCGGGTGAACCTAGCTAGACTTGGAGAAGACCTTAGTGTACCTATCTAGGCTATGCGAAGACCATGTAGGACCTATCTTAGGTTGGTGAAGAGCCTGGTAACCTATCTATTCTTGAGGAAGACCTAGGTGAACCTATCCAGGCTTGGAGAAGACACTAGTGGAGCTATCTAGGCTTGGAAAAGACCATGGTGGACCTATCTAGGCTTGCAGAAGACCCTGGCAAAATTATCAAGGCTTGTAGAAGACCCTGGCAGACCTATCTAGGATTGGAGAAGACTCTAGGCTTGGAGAAGACCCTGGTGGAGCTATCTAGGCTTGGAGAAGACCCTGGTGACCTATCTAGGCTGAACAAGGTCAATCTTCCTACATAGCATTCATCCATTAAGTTGCCATGGCTCAAGATAGAGCCAAAGGTCGGTAAATAAATAATGTCATCACCTAAACTAAAGTCGCCATCTTTGAAGTTATGTTCGAAAGTAAAATGAATGAAAGATGTTTCATCTACAAATGATTTTTTTTAAAAGAATATTCTCAGAAAGATAGTTCCTTCTACGTCCGATGTCACTGATTATGTTTGTCGTTGTGGACTAAATGTCTATAACGGCGTCTTCGTAACAATTCATCACCCATCAGTCTACTTTTGACTTCTGTGTGGCCAACCTTACTCAACATATCCGCGAACAATGAGGAGATTTAGAAGATGAAAGAATGGAGAAACTATTAACTATGAAAGAAGAATCAGTAACCTTCAAAATGAAGACTCCGTTATGTACGAGTCAACAATAAAGACCTGAAGACCTTGGTAGTGAGAGCAAAAAGGAAAGAATAAAGATGAGGCTAAGCCTGAAGAAGACACATAATGTACAGCTGTTGGTGAAGACATGGAAGCTTAGAATCTTGTATTCTAAAATATCATGACGAACAAAACAGAGCTGGACTCAGAAAGATCCAGAAGAATGTCTCACGTAACAATGATAAAGATCTTTGGGATCTCCTGAAATGTCTGAGGGTGTGAAGCTGCAAGAAAAGGTTTTCACCTACAACTTTTGGATGTGATGAAGACTCTAAAGATTCTGTGGTCATGATGGAGCAGAAGGACCTGGATTCTGGATAAATGTTAGGAGGAAAGGTCTACTATGTGCTTTATTGTATTATATTACCAGTTTATGAGAGGATGTAGCTCACGAAAGAGGTGATCACAGAGATCACCATGGCGCCATTGTGAGAAGAGACCGGACGTAGAGTCAGAGCACTGGTCTCATGGGGTCCGAAGCCGATCCCATGAAATTACATATGAGAAGAAATCTACACGTCAATGTTATGGTCTCACGGGACATCATTTGCCGCAACTACAATACAATCTACCCAGACTCAAACACTATGGCAGAAGGAGGGGACATCATTTTATGAGCATACTTTACTTCCTGTCCAATAATTACACTACTTTACTTCCGTCCAATAATTACACTGAAAAATATCAATACAGCCAAAAACCAAAGACAGGTCCCACCCTGCTAGAGTGAAAAACGTCCGGGACTCACTCTATCTATCTATCTATCTATCTATCTATATCTATCTATCTATCTATCTATCTATCTATCTATCCAACTATCCATCAACCTATCATCTGTCTATATATTATCTATCTCTCTATTTTGTGTCTCTATCCCCATCTAACACTTTATCTCGCACTCCAGGAACGGAGTGTTCCCCCTCTGACAGCCATCTGCCCCATTTATCACCCTTCATGTTGGGGTTTGATATTTTCTACTGATCTCTTGTATGAAGACAATAAAAACAAGAGTTTGAGGAATTCTATTGTGTCTTAGAAGCGTTTCCACCCCCAGAGAGCGTCACAATAACCCCGGAGTGATAAATTGTTCATTTTGAGAAAGGTTACATAAGATATATCTGGGTGTCGGTCCTGGTGTAAAGAGCAACGAATAAATAATTAACACAAAGATTATAGGATGACTCTTTGCCGGGACAATGGCCACAGAGCGAGACGCTCCATCATGGGATAAAGGACGACTCTTCCAGGACAATGGCCGCAGAGTGAGACACTCCATCATGGGTTAAAGGATGACTCTGCCGGGACAATGGCTGCAGAGCAAGACACCCCATCATGGGTGAAAGGATGACTCTGCTGTGACAATGGTCGCAGAGCATGCCGCCCCATCATGGGTTAAAGGATGACTCTGCCGGGACAATGGCCGCAGAGCGAGATGCTCCATCATGGGTTAAGTCACCTCGGAGCATTGGCTTCTAAAACACCCGAAACACAAAGATCATGAAAAATGTAAAAATAATAATGATTACATCAACCAATAAAAGCTAGTTTACTAGCTATAAAAAAATAATAAAGCTGGCTGTATTCATAGAATTACACAATATAAACCCCCAGATCCCGAATAATCTCCTGCACAGATAGTCAGAATAAGTATAAAAATGAAGAAATAATGATTTATTGAATTTTTATTTGATTTTATAGGTTTATAAGAGAATCACATTTGTTACAACCTCTATTCTTTTTTTTATAATTGTATAATTCTATTTTTATATTAAACGGAGCTATAATAATAATAAATAATAATAATATTACGTTTCCTATTTAAGTATTTCGGTCTCTTAAAGCTCATACCTTTACAAATAAATATAATAATAACGCAGATATTGTTTTCCTATTTACTTTTGAAGTATTTTTTACAAATTGTATAATTTTCCATCCGTTATTTGAATATAAATAATGTTTTCAGAAGGATTTTTGCATCATTTCATTCATCTTTTTAGTATTTTTAATTGTATCTTTATTAAGTTAATGAAAAGTATTAAAATCTGAGAGTCAATAATGATAATATAATATAAGTGAGAAGATGGTAAATAATAGAAGCTTTCCAGACTCTGAGGTCTCTTCATCAGGATCGTCATAATTAAGTTATTAATTAATAATAATAATAATAATAATAATAATAATAATAATGTTATTATAAGGATTGATTCTCGGATTCTCCAGGCCACCGGTGGATTTCTTTTCTCTGTTACATTATATACAATGACTGAATAATTTTTACTGCTACATTTTTTGGGTGAGGAAAATAATTGAAATGAGAGAAAATGCAAGAAAATGTGGAAATACCCTAAAGTCATATAATAATCGATCAAAATGTTTCATTGATGGAGTCTGGGGGTTAATAGAGCTTTCTTTTTTTTTTGTTAGGTATAATGTGATGAATGAATGAATGGATGGATGAATGAATGAATGAATGGATGAATGAATGAATGAATGGATGAATGAATGAATGAGTGAATGAATATTCTCTGTTAGATTTTAAGGTTTGTAAAGTTCTTTATTGGGAAAAAGAAAAATTTGAAATGAGAGAAAATGCAAGAAAAAGTCAAAATAAATAAAATAATAATATTATAAATAAATGAACAGAATAAAATAAATAAATACATGAATAAAATAATAGACTACTAATAATAATAATGAAATAAAATAATAATAATTATAATAAAATAATATAAGTAAATAAAGTCATAATAAAATAAAGTAAACAAATAAATAAAATAAAAATAAAATAAAACGAGTGCATAAAGTAATAAAATAAACAAATAAAATAATATACTACTACTAATAATATAAAATAATATACTACTAATAATCATAATAACATAAATAAAATAATATACTACTAATAAAATAAAATAATAATAAAATAATATACTACTACTAATAATAATAATAAAATAATATAAGTAAATAAAGTCATAATAAAATAAAGTAAATAAATAAAATAAAAATAAAATAAAACGAGTACATAAAGTAATAAAATAAACAAATAAAATAATATACTACTACTAATAATAAAATAATATACTACTAATAATCATAATAAAATAAATAAAATAATATACTACTAATAAAATAAAATAATAATAAAATAATATACTACTAATAATAATAATAATGAAATAAAATAATAATAATAAAATAATATAAGTAAATAAAGTCATAATAAAATAAAGTAAACAAATAAATAAAATAAAAATAAAATAAAACGAGTACATAAAGTAATAAAATAAACAAATAAAATAATATACTACTACTAATAATAAAATAATATACTACTAATAATCATAATAAAATAAAAAAATAATATACTGCTAATAAAATAATAATAAAAAAAATAAGTACATAAAGTAATAATAAAATAAAGTAAATAAATAAATAAAATAATAAATAAATAAATAAATAAAAATAATATAATATAATAAAATAAAATAATAAAATAATAACTATAATAAATAAAATAATAATAAAAATAAATAAAAAATAAATAAATAATATAACATAATAAATAAAATAATAATATAATAAAATAAATAAAATAATATACTACTAATAAAATAAAATAATAATAAAATAAAATAGTACATAAAGTCAATAATAAAATAAAGTAAAAAATAAATAAAATAATATAATAAATAAAATAATATAATAAAATAATATATAATATAATAAAATAAATAAAATAATATAGTAATAATAAAATGAGATCCATAACTAAGGTGAAGCACAGAGTGAGTAGTCTTGTGTGGTTGGGGATGTTGTGTTGGGTTTTGTACATGTTTGTGTAGGACGATGCTCTGTGTCCCGGTGATCGGCGGTGGCCGCGGGGCGATGACACCGGTGGATTTAATGTCACTTATCCGGAATCACACAAGTGGCGATCCCCGGCCGCGGCTCCTGGCGTTTCGGGTCGGGGTGGGGAGAGGGGACCTGTCATTGTATTTTTCCCTTTTTGATGAACCCTCCCGCTGATCATTTTTCTTGCACGTGTCTGAATTTGTCCATTTGCTTCTCGCCAAAGGGGTAACAATAGATTAAAGCACAGTTAACCCTTGCAATGCAAAACCGCCTGCAATTCAAAGACAACTATTTAGCAGAGATTGCAGCGACCTCGGTCTCGGCCCCCGGGGGCCCCGCAGCACCTCGTGCCACATAGCGAGACACACATTCCTCCGGGAGGAGAGGGGTTAATGTTTTATGGCTTTGTCCTGCAGGCGAAGTTATCAGATATATGGAAAATCCACAAATGTAAGATGACAAATTAAGGGGGAAATCATTTCATTGCTAATAAAAAGGTCTTAAAGGGACAGTGACACCTTTATGTGAGCGCGGTCCGGGGGGCGGAGCCCGGGATTAACATCACGTCACAGACAAAGACAGCGAATGTCACCAACACTAAAACTGTGGAAATGATCAAATATCTACACATAGAGCAAAAAATACAGGCTGCAAAAATAGTGAATATTTACAAATATCCAAGGACATTTTACCCCCAAAAAAAAAAAAAAAAAAAACAAATTTCACAGGATTATTATTATTATTATTATTATTATTATTATTAACTATTTTAATGAACAGCTCTTCAATCAATGTTTCTAATTGAACTGTGATTATTTTATTATTGTTAAAATTATTCATTATTGTAATGATTAACTCTTTCATGTAAAGTTCTCATTGAACTGTAATGTATTTACAGTACTATTTTTTATTACTAATAATAATAATAATAATAATATTTTAATAAACAGCTCTTCATTAAAGATTTCTTACTGAACTGTGATTATTTTATTTATATAGCACCAACATATTCCGCAGCTTCACAATTCAGAGTTATTATTAATTATTACTTGAACAAAGAGCCTTCAATCAACATTTCTTATTGAACTGTAATATTATTATTAATTATTATTTTAATGAAAAACTCTTCAATGTAAGATTCTGATTGAACTGTCATTATTGTATTAATATTAGTAACATTATTAATTATTATCTTAACTAAAAGCTTTCCAATAGAAAATTCTTATTGAACAATAATTGTTTTATTACAATTATTAATTATTATTATTATTTAATAAAAAGCTCTTCAATCAAAATTTCTTATGGAACTGTAATTATTTTATTTAATATTAAAATTATTCATTATGATTTTAACAAAAAGCTTTTCAATAGAAAATACTTATTAAACTAATTATTTTAATTATTATTATTATTTATTATTATTAATAATTATTTTAATAAAAAACTCTTTCATTTAAATTTTTTATTGAACTGTAATTATTGGAATAATATTAGTAACATGATTAATTATTATTTTAACAAGAACCTTTTCAATAGAAAATTCACATTAAACTGTAATTATTTTGTTACTATTATTGATATTATTATTATTATTATTATTATTATTATTTTAACAAAAACCTTTTAATTTGAAAATTCTTATTCAACTGTAATTATTATTATTATTATTAATATTAATATAATAATAATAATACTTTTAATGAAAAGCTTTTAATCTAAATTTCATATTGAACTGTAATTATTTTATTAATATTAACAACATTATTAATTATGATTTTAATGAAAACCTTTTCAATTGAAAATTCTTATTGAACTGTAATTATTTTATTACTATTATTATTATTATTATTATTAATATTTATTTTAATAACAAACTCCTCAATCTAAATTTTTTATTGAACCTTAATTATTTTATTAATATTAGTAACATTATTATTATTTTAACAAAAAGCTTTTCAATATAAATTATATGTAATTATTATTATTATTATTATTATTATTATTATTATTATTTTAATAATCTCTTCAATCAGCATGTCTTATTGAACTGTAAATTTTATTATTTTAATATTAATATTATTACTTGAATTATTTCTTGAATCATGGAAAACAATGAGATTGGAGAAAATATTGGGTGAAATATAAAAAACTAGTCTGGAAATAATAATGGTGAAATAACACAAATTATCTATAGTATTGAGATAATATTGGTTGACATAATGAAAACTAGATAAAAAGACAATGCAAGAAGAAAACAATAAAGACATATTCTCCTCGAGGCTTTGTTTCCCATTATAGTGAGATATAAAGAACATTCTTAACTTCTACTGACTTTCTATTACAAACAATACAATGAAATATCCCCATCCAGTGCAGTGTGCTGTCCTTGGCTGGGGATGGCGGTCTTCTGTGTCCTGAGCAGGGGATAGCGGTGTTCTGTGTCCTTGGCTGGGATGGCGGTGTACTGTGTCCTGAGCTGGGGATGGCGGTGTACTGTGTCCTGAGCTGGGGATGGCGGTGTACTGTGTCCTGAGCTGGGGATAGCGGTGTACTGTGCCCTGAGCTGGGGATGGCGGTGTACTGTGCCCTGAGCTGGGGATGGCGGTGTACTGTGTCCTGAGCTGAGGATGGCGGTGCTCTGTGTCCTGAGCTGGGGATGGCGGTGTTCTGTGCCCTGAGCTGGGGATGGCGGTGTACTGTGTCCTGAGCTGGGGATGGCGGTGTTCTGTGTCCTGAGCTGGCGATGGCGGTGTTCTGTGTCCTGAGCTGGGGATGGCGGTGTTCTGTGTCCTGAGCTGGGGATGGCGGTGTTCAGTGTCCTGAGCTGTGGATGGCGGTGTACTGTGTCCTGAGCTGGGATGGCGGTGTTCAGTGTCCTGAGCTGTGGATGGCGGTGCTCTGTGTCCTTAGCTGGGGATGGCGGTGTTCAGTGTCCTGAGCTGTGGATGGCGGTGTACTGTGCCTGAGCTGGGGATGGCGGTGCTCTGCGTCCTGAGCTGGGATGGCGGTGTTCTGTGTCCTGAGCTGGGGATGGTGGTGCTCTGCGTCCTGAGCTGGGGATGGTGGTGCTCTGTGTCCTGAGCTGAGGATGGCGGTGTTCGTGTCCTGAGCTGGGATGGCAGTGTTCTGTGTCCTGAGCTGGGGATGGCGGTGCTCTGTATCCTGAGCTGGGGATGGCGGTGTCTGTGTCCTGAGTGGGGATAGCGGTATGCTTTGTCCTGAGCTGGGGATGGTGGTGTTCTGTGTCCTGAGCTGGGGATGGCGGTGTTCTGTGTCCTGAGCTGGGGATGGCGGTGTTCTGTGTCCTGAGCTGGGGATGGCGGTGTTCTGTGGCTTGAGCTGGGGATGGCGGTGTTCTGTGTCCTGAGCTGGGGATGGCGGTGTTCTGTGTCCTGAGCTGGGGATGGTGGTGTTCTGTGTCCTGAGCAGGGATGGCGGTGTTCTCTGTCCTGAGCTGGGGATGGCGGTGTTCTGTGGCCTGAGCTGGGGATGGCGTGTTTCTGTGTCCTGAGCTGGGGATGGCGGTGTTCTGTGTCCTGGAGCAGGGGATAGCGGTGTTCTGTGTCCTGAGCAGGGGATGGCGGTGCTCTGTGTCCTGAGCTGGGGATGGCGGTGTTCTGTGTCCTGAGCTGGGGATGGCGGTGTACTGTGTCCTGAGCTGGGGATGGCGGTGTACTGTGCCTGAGCTGGGGATGGCGGTGTACTGTGTCCTGAGCTGGGGATGGCGGTGTACTGTGTCCTGAGCTGGGGATGGCGGTGTACTGCGTCCTGAGCTGGGGATGGCGGTGTACTGCGTCCTGAGCTGGGGATGGCGGTGTACTGTGTCCTGAGCTGGGGATGGTGGTGTACTGTGTCCTGAGCTTGGGATGGCGGTGTACTGTGTCCTGAGCTGGGGATGGCGGTGTACTGCGTCCTGAGCTGGGATGGCGGTGTACTGTGTCCCGAGCTGAGGATGGCGGTGTACTGTGTCCTGAGCTGGGGATGGCGGTGTACTGTGTCCTGAGCTGGGGTTGGCGGTGTACTGCGTCCTGAGCTGGGGATGGCGGTGTACTGAGTCTTGAGCTGGGGATGGCGGTGTACTGTGTCCTGAGCTGGGGATGGCGGTGTACTGTGTCCTGAGCTGGGGATGGCGGTGTACTGTGTCCTGAGCTGGGGATGGCGGTGTACTGTGTCCTGAGCTGGGGATGGCGGTGTTCTGTGTTTTTGCCCTGTAGGTGCTCAGGGAGGTGACAGGGAATATTTATGTGGGTTTCAGAGGAATGTCTTCCCCCTGTCAGCTCCAGGAATGCATCAATGCTTTGTAATTATAAGCTGTATAATAACTGTGAATTAAACATTGCTCATTATGGATTACAGGCCAGGTGTTCCTTCTGCCTGTCTTATCAAGAGCACATTTGCATTTTATTACCTTCTAATTGAAATGAATTCTGTCTTGCAGACATACCTGAGATGCCTCAGAGAGACAAGGACCTCACCCTACGGTGACACCGAGTGCACCACAAACCCACACATTACCCCATACAACGCCAACACCAGATACTAATACTGAATATTACATCCAGAGCATGGGCCGGTGCTGAGGGAGGGGGGCTGCCATGTGGACCACTTACAGGATCACTACTCTGGATCATTGAAAGAACACTTCCATGCTTATTACACAATATTCACACAAGGCACAGAGAGCTCTATGGGGTGAGCACAGTAAGGTGAGCTCTATAGCATGAGCACTATTGAGTGAGCATTATCGGGTGAGCTCTATGGGGTGATATCTATGGGGAGAGCTCTGTGGGGGAGCTCTGTGGGGCACGCACAGTGGGGTGAGCTCTATAGGTGGAGCACTATGGGGTGAGCACTATGGTGTAAGTTCTATGGGGTGAGCACTATGGGGTGAGCACAGTAGGGTGAGCTTTATGGAGTGAACACAATGGGGTGAGCTGTATGGGGTGAACTCTATGGGGTGACTGCTCCTTGGGGAGCTCTGTGGGCGGGCACAGAGGGATGATCTCTATGGGGTGAGCACCGTAGGATGAGTACAGAGGGGTGAGCTCTTTGGGGTGATGCTCTATGGGGTGATCTGTATGGGGTGAGTTCTGTTGGGTGAGCACTATGGGGGGAGCTCTTTGGGGTGAGCACAAAGTTGTGATGACAGTGGGGTGAGCTCTATGGGAAGAGCACAGTGGGGTCAGCTTTATAACGTGACTCCATGGGGTGAGCACAGTGAGGTGAGCTCTGGGTTGAGCACCGTGTGGTGAACAACATGGGGTGAGCTCTATGGGGGTAAGCACAATGGGGCAAACACAGCTTAGTGCACTCTTTGGGGTGAGCACTCTGGGGCAAGCAGTATGGGGTAAGTTCTGTGTGGTGATGACAATGGGCTAAGCTCTATGGGGTGAGCTCTATAGGGTTAGCAGTGTGGGGTGAGTTCTGTAGGGTGAGCACAGTGGGTTAAGCTCTATAGAGTGAGGACTATGGGGTGAGCATAGTGGGGTAAGCGTAGTGAACACTATGGGGTGAGCCCTATGGGGTGAGCACTATGGCATGAGGTCTGTGGGGCAAGCACAGTGGGGTGAGCACAGTAAGGTGAGATCTATAGGGTGAGCATTATGGGGTGAGCTCTATAGGGTGAGCACTATGGGATGAGCACTCAGGCTGAGCACTATGGGGTGAGTTCTGTGGGGTGAGCACAGTATGGTGAGCACTATGGGTGTGCTCTATAGGGTGAGCACTATGGGGTGAGCTCTATAGGGTTAACAGCATGTTGTGAGCTTTATAGGGTGAGCACTATGGCGTGAGCACAGTGGGGTGAGCACTATGGGGTGAGAACAGTGTAGTGAGCACAGTGGGGTGAGCTCTATGGCATGAGCTCCATAGTGTGAACTCTATGGGGTAAGGACTGTGGGGTGAGCTCTGTGGGGTGAGCACCATGGGTTGAGCACTATGGGGTGAGCTCTATGGGGTGAGCACCATGGGTTGACCTCTATGGGGGTAGAAATATGGGGTAAGAAATATGGAGTGAGCTCTATGAGGTGAGCTCTACAGGGTGAGTTCAGTGTAGTGAGCACAGTAGGGTGAGCTCTATGGGATGAGCACTATGGGGTGAGCTATGTGGGGCGAGTACTATGGGGGTGAGAAAAGTTGGGCGAACTCTATGGGGTGAGTACAGTGTAGTGAGCTTTATGGGGTGAGCTCTATGGCAGGAGTTCTATAGTGTGAACTTTATGGGGTGAGCATCATGAGTTGAGCTCTATGGGGTGATCTCTGTGGGGTGAGCACCATGGGTTGAGCTCTTTGGACTGAGCTCTATGGGGTGAGCTCTATGTGGTGAGCTTTATGGGGTGAGCAATATGGTGTGAGCTCTATGAGATGAGCTATATAGGGTAAGTACAGTATAGTGAGCACAGTGGGGTGAGTTCTATTGCATGAGCTCCATAGTGTGAACTATATGGGGTGAGCTCTGTGGGGGTGAGCTCTGGGGTAAGCACTATGATGTGAGGAGAGGTAGGGGTAATTAGGGGATATGACACTCAGCAGATGACTGTAACACTATCTGTTTGTATCTGCTCTGCGGTGACTCTGTTGGCCTCCTCGGATCTCTGCACACACTTGCCTTGTCAGGCCCCATTAGGTGAATGGTGAGTTGATAATTACAGCTGATGCTTCTGCTGCAGAGAAGATCCTCTGTACAAACATCTCCTCACATACCAGGAACCTGCTCTGCTTCCCACAGGTACATACCTGGTGAGACAGATCAGCCTGCAGCTCCCCAGGCGAGAGAGAGGGAGCACCTGCCTGACTGCTGGGGGGGACCCGAAATATGGGATCTGGGCTTCCCCACCAATCTAATGTGACTCCTGAGTTTCATGGGGATCCTCATCACTGCAAGTTGTAAAGTCCTCCCTGCAGGGGGTGACCCTGTAACTAGTGCTGTGCAGTTGTGTAACTGCAACAGGTGCAGGGGATAGAATCGCACCCGGGCCCTGGAGCCAAGGTGGGGCCAAAAGTTCCTTTGGCCTATAGAAAAAGACTAATGCTATTAAAGATTTGCAATAATTGGGGGCCCTGTTGAAGCTTTTGCATCGAGACCCTTGAGCTTCAAGTTACCCCACCGGTGCTGGGTATGGATCAGAGGAGCCCTGCACCCCCAGATCGCAGCCCTGCCATACAGAACATGACATATAAATATAAATGTCTCCTTACACCCACAAAACACAGGGGTCCCTAATACAGCCAGAAATCACAGAAATCAGCAGCTCTGATCCCCAGTGATCTCCGACCACCAAGAACCCAATGGAGCCACAAAGAGTAAGATATGGCGAGAAGGGAGAGGAAACAAGAAAGGGCAAGAAATGAGAACAAGAGGAGCAGCTCTGTACAAACCTACACATCTGCCATTATCTATCTATCTATCTATCTATCTATCTATCTATCTATCTATCTATGTCTGTCTAACTGTTATCTATCTATTACCTATTATCTATCTATGTGTCACGTACACCTATGCACACATATCTGCAGTGTTGGGTGCAGGCTGCCTGATCTTGTCTTTCCTGCTTTCATGTTTTTCCCTTACAGCAAAATAAAAAAAAAGTTTTCTGAGTTTCTCATTTTCTTCCCGCTGAACTGACGGCAACTTGTGTCATTAACAGCTGAATATTACATTGTCAGGATGAAAGGTCCAGGAGAATGAGGGGCAGGGGTCAGAAATCAGCCAGTGCCCTCCATACTGTGTGACCACCCGACAATGAGGGGCAGGGGGCAGAAATCAGCCAGTGCCCTCCATACTGTGTGACCACCCGACAATGAGGGGCAGGGGGCAGAAATCAGCCAGTGCCCTCCATACTGTGTGACCACCCAAAACTAAAATGTAGGGGGCAGAAATCAGCCAGTGCCCCCCATACTGTGTAACCACTAGGGAATGAGGGGCAGGGGGCAGAAATCAGCAAGTGCCCCCCATACTGTGTAACCACTAGGGAATGAGGGGCAGGGGGCAGAAATCAGCCAGTGCCCTCCATATGGTGTGACCACCCAAAAATAAAATGTAGGGGGCAGAAATCAGTCAGTGCCCTCCATACTGTGTGACCACCCAAAAATAAAATGTAGGGGGCAGAAATCAGTCAGTGCCCTCCATACTGTGTGACCACCCAAAAATAAAATGTAGGGGGCAGAAATCAGCCAGTACCCCCATACTGTGTGATTACCCAAGACTGAGGGGCAGGGGCAGAAATCAGCCAGTGCCCCCTATACTGTGAGATTACCCAAGACTGAGGGGCAGGGGCAGAAATCAGCCAGTGCCCCCCATACTGTGTGACCACCTGAGAATGAAAGGCAGGGGTCAGACATCAGCCACTGCCCCCCATACTGTGTAACCACTAGAGAATGAGGAGCAGGGTCAGACATCAACCAGTGCCCTACATACTGTGTGACCACTCAAGAATGAGGGGCAGGGGGCAGACATAAGCTCATGCACCCCATACTGTGTGACCACCAGAGAATCAGGAGCAGAGGGCAGTTATCAGCCAGTGCCCCCCATACTGTGTGATCACCAGAGAATGAAGAGCAGGGGGCAGAAATTAGCCAGTGCCCTCCATACTGTGTAACCAACCGAGAATGAGGGGCAGGGGGCAGAAATCAACCAGTGCTCCCAATACTGTGTGACCACCCAAAAATGAAAGTCAGGGGGCAGAAATCAGCCAGTGCTCCCCATACTGTGTGATCACCCAAGAATGAGGGGCAGGGGGCCTAAATCAGCCAGTGCCTCTCATACTGTGTGACCACAAGAGAATGAGGAGCAGGGGGCAGAAATCAGCCAGTGCTCCCCATACTGTGTAACCACAAGAAAATGAGGGACAGGAGGCAGAAATCAGCTAGTACCCCCCATACTATGTGACCACCCAAGAATGAGGGGCAGGGGGCAGACATCTGCCGGTGCTCCCCATACTGTGTGACCACTTTAGAATAAGGGGCAGGGGGCAGAAATCAGCCAGTGCTCCCCATACTGTGTAAGCACTCGAGAATGAGGGGCAGAAATCAGCCACTGCCCCCCATACTGTGTGACCACCCAAGAATGAGGGGCAGGGGGCAGACAACAGCCAGTGCTCCCCATACTGTGTGATCACCTGAGAATGAGGGGCAGGGGCAGACATCAGCCAGTGCACCCCATACTGTGTGATCACCTGAGAATGAGGGGCAGGGGGCAGAAATCAGCCAGTGCACCCCATACTGTGTGATCACCTGAGAATGAGGGGCAGTGGCAGACATCAGCCAGTGCACCCCATACTGGTGATCACCTGAGAATGAGGGGCAGGGGAAGACATCAGCCAGTGCTCCTCATACTGTGTGATCCACCAGAGAATAAAGGGCAAGGGTCATAAATCAGCAAGTGCTCCCCATACTGTGTACACAAGAATGAGGGGCAGAAATCAGCCACTGCCCCCCATAATGTGTGACCACCAGAGAATGAGGGGCAGGGGCAGAAATCAGCCAGTGCCCCCCATAATGTGTGATCACCCGAGAATGAGAGGCAGGAAGCAGACATCAGTCACTGCCCCCCATACTGTGCACCCGAGAATGAGGGGCAGAAATCAGCCACTGCCCCCCATACTGTGTGCTCTTAGCCTGTAATTACTAAAAGTGCTGATATCACCCCCCCATCATCAGTATCTCCTCCCATATTCAGTATCACCCACATTATCAGTATCACCCCCCATCATCAGTATCACCCCCATTATCAGTATGACCCCCATCATATCAGTATCACCCCCATCATCAGCATCACCCCCGATTATCAGTATCACCCACCATTATAGTATCACCCCCATCATCAGTATCACCCACATTAAAGTATCACCCCCCCATATCAGTATCACTCCCCATCATCAGCATAACCCCCATCATCAGTATCACCCCCATCATCAGTATCACCCCCCAATTATAAGTATAACCCCCATTATCAGCATCACCCCCATTATCAGTATCACCCCGATCATCAGTATCACTCTCCATATCATATCACCCCCCATCATCAGTATCAGCCCCCATATCAGTATTACCCCCCATTATCAGTATCACCCCCCATTATCAGTATCACCCCCCATTATCAGTATCACCCCCATTATCAGTATCACCCCCCATTATCAGTATCACCCCCCATTATCAGTATCACCCTCCCATTTCAGTATCACCCCCCATTCATCAGTATCACCCCCCATCATCAGTATCACCCGCCATCATTAAGTATCACCCCCCATCATCAGTATCAGCCCCCATTATCAGTATCACCCCCCCATTATCAGTATCACCCCCCATTATCAGTATCACCCCCATTATCAGTATCACCCACCGATATCAGTATCACTCTCCATCATCACTGTCACCCCCCATCATCAGTATCAGCCCCCATTATCAGTATTACCCCCATTATCAGTATCACCCCCATTATTAGTATCACCTTCCATTATCAGTATCACCCCCCTTATCAGTATCACTTCCATATCAGTATCACCCCCATCATCAGTATCACCCCCATTCATCAGTATCACCCCCATCATCAGTATCACCCCCATTATCAGTATCACCCCATCATCAGTATCACTCCCCATCATCAGTATCACCCCCATCATCAGTATCACCCCCATTATCAGTATCACCCCCCCATTATCAGTATCACCCCCATCATCAGTATCACCCCAATATCAGTATCACTCCCCATCATCAGTATCACTCCTCATCATCAGTATCACCCCCATCATCAGTATCACCCCCATTATCAGTATCACTCCTCATCATCAGTATCACCCCCCATTATCAGTATCACCCCCCATTATCAGTATCACCCCCATCATCAGTATCACCCCCCATATCAGTATCACTCCTTATCTTCAGTATCACCCCCCATTATCAGTATCACCCCCCCATCAACAGTATCACCCCCCATTATCAGTATCACCCCCCATCATCAGTATCACCCCCCATTATCAGTATCACCCTTATCTCAGTATCACCCCCATCATCAGTATCACCCCCCATTATCAGTATCACCCCCCATCATCAGTATCACCCCCATTATCAGTATCACTCCCCATTATCAGTTTCACCCCCATCATCAGTATCACCCCCATTATCAGTATCACTCCCCATTATCAGTATCACCCCCCATCAACAGTATCACTCCCCATTATCAGTATCACCCCCATCATCAGTATCACCCCCCATTATCAGTATCACCCCCAATCACAGTATCACTCCCATCATCAGTATCACCCCATTGTCAGTATCATCTCCCATCATCAGTATCACTCCTCATCATCAGTATCACACCCCCACATTATCAGTATCACCCCTCATCATCACTATTACCCCGTCATCATTTCACCCCCATTATCAGTATCACCCCCATCATCAGTATCACCCTCCATTATCAGTATCACCCCCATCATCAGTATCACCCCCCATTATCAGTATCACCCCCATTATCAGTATCACCCCCATTATCAGTATCACCCCCATCATCAGTATCACCCCCATCATCAGTATCACCCCCCATTTATCAGTATCACCCCCCATTCATCAGTATCACCCCCATTCATCAGTAATCACCCCCCATTATCAGTATCACCCCCATCATCAGTATCACCCCCCCATGATCAGTATCAGTCCCATCATCAGTATCACCCCCCATCATCAGTATCACCCCCATTATCAGTATCACCCCCATTATCAGTATCACCCCCCATTATCAGTATCACCCCCATTATCAGTATCACCCCCATCATCAGTATCACTCCCATCATCAGTATCACCCCCCATTATTAGTATCACCCCCATCAAGTATCATCCCCATTATCAGTATCACTCCCATCTATACAGTATCACCCCCCATCATCAGTATCACCCCCATCATCAGTATCACCCCATCATCAGTATCACCCCCCATTCATCAGTATCACCCCCCATCATCATTATCACCCCCATCATCAGTATCACCCCCCATTCATCAGTATCACCCCCCTTTCATCATTATGACCCCCCATTATCAGTATCACCCCTATCATCAGTATCACCCCCCATTATCAGTATCACCCCTTCATCGTATCACCCCCATTCATCAGTATCACCCCCCTTTATCAGTATCACCCCCATTATCAGTATCACCCCCCATTCATCATTATGACCCCCCATTATCAGTATCACCCCCATCATCAGTATCACCCCCCATCATCAGTATCACCCTCTCATCAGTATCACCCCCATATCAGTATCACCCCCCATATCAGTATCATCCCCTTCATCAGTATCACCCCCCATCATCAGTATCACCCCCCATTATCAGTATCACCCCCATTCATGAGTATCACTCATCGCAGGATTGGGTACTCACCACCAGATTGGATACGTTGACAGAACCTGGCTGAGTCCACAGAGGAAAAGCAAATATCCAAAAGAGAACATTGTCCGGGAGGTGAAAGGTGAGAACCCTAACTGCAGAGCGGAGTCCTTCTTCAATGGAGGATTCAATTATACCAAAAATCCAGAAAGATCCAGAAATGCAGCAAAAATAGTGATAACTCCCAAGATGTGCTAAAAGGGTGCAGGCAGGTGCACGACTCTCCTCCTGTGTGAGCAGGCAGGTGGGCACGACTCTCCTCCTGTGCTGGGCAGGCAGGTGGGCACGACTCTCCTCCTGTGGTGAGCAGGCAGGTAGGCACGACTCTCCTCCTGTGCTGGGCGAGTGGCACGACTCTCCTCCTGTGCTGGGCAGGCAGGTGCCCGACTCTCTCTGTGGTGGCAGCAGGTGCCGACCTCCTCCTGTGCTGGGCAGGCAGGTGGGCACGACTCTCCTCCTGTGCTGGGCAGGCAGGTGGCACAGACTCTCCTCCTGTGCTGGGCAGGCAGGTGCCCGACTCTCCTCCTGTGCAGTAGGCACGACTCTCCCTGTGCTGGGGAGGCAGGTGGGCACCACTCTCCACCTGTGCTGAGCAGGCAGGTGGGCAGACTCTCCTCCTGTGCTGGGCAGCAGGTGGGCACCATCTCTCTTGGGCTGAGGTGGACAGGTGCCCGACTCTCCTCCTGTGCTGGGCAGGCAGGTGGCACGACTCTCCACCTGTGCTGAGCAGGCAGGTGGGCACGACTCTCCTCCTGTGCTGGGCAGCAGGTGGGCACCACTCTCCTCTTGGGCTGGGCAGGCAGGTGCCGGACTCTCCTCCTGTGCTAGGAAGGCAGGTGGGCACCACTCTCTCTTGGGCTGGGCAGGCAGGTGGGCACAACCTTCCTCTTGGGCTGAGCAGGTGCCGGACTCTCCTCCTGTACTGGGCAGGCACGTGGGCACGACTTTCCTCCTGTGTGGGCAGGCAGGCGCCCGACTCTCCTGTGCTGCAGGTAGGTGACAGTTGGCCTCTCCTTCTTTAGAGGGTGCAGCAGGCAGGGCAGGATCTTGGCTCTAGTTTTGTGGGTGTTCCAGGTAGGTAGGAGCTCCTCCTGGGTGCAGGGGGTTGAATAACTGGGTCTCCTCAAGTATTTTGAAGGCAGCAGGTTACAAGTCCTGGAGGCAGGCAGGAGCCTGGTTTTCCTCTGGTAATGGGCAGGTTGGTAGGTGTTTAGTTTTGCAATTATACTAAGCAGGTGGGTAAGTGCCTGGCCCCACCTTGTCTTCTGTGCTGTAGGCAGTTGGGTAGGAACTTGGTGCTTCCTTTGACCTGGTACTGCAAGAAATGTCTGCTCTCCTCTAGTCCAGTGCAGGTGGGCAGGAGCCTGGCTCTACTGTAATCCTGGGCAGGTGGTCAATAGCCTGGTGGCTTTCCTACACTCCCGGGCAGTTGTGCTTGGCTCTACTATAATTCTTGCCCGGTGGGCAGGAGCCTGGCTCTCCTCTAGTCCTGGCTGGTGGGTAGGAATCCCGATTCTTCTCCTGTCTGAGCAGGTGGGCAGGAGCCTTTGTTTTCTCCTGTCTGGGCAGGTGGTAGGTAGCCCAGTTCTCACATCTTGCAAGTACCTTCTCTCCTCTAGTCTGGCAGTGGTAGTAGCCTGGTCTCCTAGTCTTGCAGTGGCTAGCTCCTCTCCTTATTGGGCAGCAGCGTTGTGGTAGGTCTATAGCCATGGGTTCTGACATCCTCTATCCTCATTGAGCAGGTGGCCGCATACTCATTCGGCAGTCTCTCTCTCTGGCATGGGCACCCTACCTCATTTGGGCAAGAGCCCGTCCTATCCTCATCTAGTAATCTATTGTTGGCAGGAGCCCTTTTTGCTAGTCTACCCTTCCTCTCCATAGCTGGTCTGCTGGCAGGTGGTAGTAGCCCGTCTATCCTTATCTGGCAGTACCCTATCCTCCAGTCGGGGCAGGTCAGCCCGTCTATCCTCCAGTTCCCTTTCTGGGCAGGTTAGGTAGCCCGTCTATCCTTTACCAGTTTCTAGTGGCCAGGTAGCCCGCTATCCTCTATCTCATCCAGTATCTCGGGCAGGTAGCCCGCTACCCTCCATTCTGCAGTAGCCCTTACCTTAGTGCTGGGCAGGTAACCCGTCTTATCCATCTAGTGGCTGTGGCAGGGGGTAGCCCGCCTATCCTCCAGTTCTGGGCAGGTAGCCTGGCTCTTCTGTCTGGCAGGTGGGAGGTAGTCCGTCTATCCTTTAGTGCTGGGCAGGTAGCCCCGCTATCCTCCAGTCCTGGGCAGGTGGGCAGGTAGCCCGTCTATCCTCTAGTGCTGGCAGTAGTCCCGTCTGTCCTCCAGTCCTGGGCAGGTAGCCCGTCTGTCCTCCAGTGCAGGGCAGGTAGCCGTCTCTTCCATGCACTTTAGTGGCGTGGGCAGGTAGTCCCCAGGCTGTCCTCCAGTCTACTGGCATGGTAGGTGGCAGGTAGCCCGTCTATCTTCTAGTCCTGGGCAGGTAGCCCTCTGTCCTCCAGTCCCTGGGCAGGTAGCCCGTCTATCCTCTAGTGCTGGGCAGGTAACCCGTCTGTCCTCCAGTCCTGGGCAGGTAGCCCGTCTGTCCTCTAGTCCTGGGCAGGTAGCCCGTCTGTCCTCCGTGCTGGGCAGGTAGCCCGTCTATCCTCCTGTATCGGCTGCACTGAGCTGACACTCTGGAGAACACTCTGCAAGTAAATATTAAAAAGAAAAAAAAACTTTGGAGCAGACTCCGTCCCTGCGAGGACCCAATCAGCAGATCTTGCCAAGGGGGAATTGTGATGACACGGCTGCTGCGCTGTCAATCAGGCAGGAATGAGCTAATTGCCAGGAGATAGTGTTTTAATAGTCATTAGGACATGTTGGCCCACAAGCCCCTCCGCTGCCGCGGCTCCAGCGGGGTCGTCCTTTACAATAGGGGCAAGATTTAAGGGACTTTAAATAGACAAGGGGGACTCCTGGGGTTCATGTAGCTATAACAACCTCAGTGAGGGGGAGACGCTCCTCCACTCATAGTCTGCTCCTATTGTACCGGGGGTATAGGGCACAACTAATCGTAAGCTCCCTGGACGAGGCGTACGGTATACATTGATGATGACGTCTGTGCATTGTGGAATAGCAAAAAATAGGATATCGCACACATAAAAGCTCATAAATAGTGATGATGACTGCGGGGGAGTTGTTAACCCTTCATGCACTGTGTATTAGAGTTGGCGGTGTCTGATACCGCTCATTATATAATGCGCCAGCACGTATTAATAATGCGCAGCTGTAATAACATGTAATAATCACACAGCGCTGCCCCTGCTGGATTCCTGCCCTCTGTCATCTTCTTTTCCTCTGCTTTATTTTGGGGTCATTGGTCACATTTATACCGCGGCTTCTGATCATCATGATACCCCAAAGACACAGAGTCCATCACTGGGATAAATGAAAATTACTCCTTCCTTCCTTCCTTCCTTCCTTCATTCCTTCTGTTCTTTCTTCCTTCCCTTTCCTCCTCTTGTTTCTTCCTTCTTCATACCTTCCCAGTCCTTCACTCTTTTTTTCTGAACTTAGTTAATTCCTTCCTTCCAACCCTCTTTCCTTCCTTCCTTCCTTCTTCCTTCCTTCCTTCCTTCCTTTCCTTCCTTCCTTCATCCTTCCTTTTTCTTCTTCCTTCTTTTCCCTCCTCTTGTTTCTTCCTTCTTCATACTCCTCCTTCACTCTTTTTTCTGACTTAGTAATCCTTCCTTCAACCTCTTTCCTTCTTCCTTCCTTCCTTTCTTCCTTCTATATTTCCTTCCTTCCTTCCCTCCCTCCCACCTATCTTCTCTTCCTTCCTTTCGTTCATCCTTCTCCTTTCTTGTTTCTTACTACCTTACTTCAATCCTTCATGCCTTTCTTCCTCCTTAGCTACATCCTTCCTTCAAAGCCTCTTTCCTTCTGTCCTTTCTATCTTCCTTTGCTCCTTCATTCCTTCCTTGCACTTCCTCATTCCTATCTTTTCTTCTTCCTTTCCTCTTTTCTTACTACTTACATCCATCCTTCGCTCCTTTCTTCCCTATTTAGCTACTTCCTTCCTTCCGCCCTTCCATCTTTCTTGTTCCTTCCTTCTTTCTTCCTCTTTCCTTCTTTCTTCCCTGCTTCCTTAGTTCCTACCTTCCTTCTGTCCTTCCCTTCTTTTTGTCCTCCTGAGTTCCATGCTCTTTTCTTCCTTCTTGCCTATCTTTCTTCCTTCCTACCATCCTTTCTCTATCCCTCCCTCCTATCATTCGTTATTCCTTTCTCCTCTCCTTTCTTTCTTCTCTTCAGACTTCCTTACCTTTTTTCCTTTTTTCATCATACCTTCTTTCCATCCTTCACTCCTTTCATCCTTGCTTGGCTACTTCCTTCCTTCCAACCCGCTTTCTTTCCTACCCTTCTTACATTCTTCCCTTCCTTCTTTCTCCCATCTTTCCTTTCTTTCCTCCTTTCCTTCTTCCTCTACTCTCTTTTTTTTCCTACCTTACTTCCATCCTTCACTACATTTTTCCCTACTTAGCTACTTCTTTACTTCCAACTCTCTCTCCTTCCTTCCTTCCATTCTTCCTTTCTTCCCTACTTCCTTAGTTTGTACCTCACTTTACTACTTGGTTTCCTCCTTAGTTCCTTCCTTAGATCCTTGCTCTTCTTTCTGCCATTAATTTCTTCTATCCTTCCTTCCTATCTTCATTCAATTTTTCTTCCTTTCCCCTCTCCTTCCAACCCTCTTTACCCCCTTCATTTTTTTCTTTCTCCCTTCCCTCCTTTCTTCTCTTCTTCCCTCCATCCTTTCTTCCCTCTTTTCTTCCCAACTTCCTACCATGTTTCACTCATTTTTTCACTCCTTGACTTTACCTCATTCCAACCCTCTTCCTTCTTGTCTCCTTCCTTTTCTCCCTCCTTACTTCTCTTTCTCCTTCCTTTCATTGTTACTTCCTTCCATTCTTACCTTTTTTCTCTTAGCTCTTCCTTCCTACTCTCACCTTCCTTCCTTCCTTTTTTCCTTCCTTTTTTCCTTCCTTCCTTCCTTCCTCTTCCTTCCTTCCTTCCTTCCTTCCTTCCTTCTCTCCTTCCTTCCTACCTTCCTTCAGTTTTTCCCTCCCTTCTACCTAACTTCCTTCCTTCTTTTCCTCCTACCTTCCTTCTATCCTTCACTTCTTTCTTCTCTCATTCGCTCTTTCCTTCCTTTCAAAACTCCTCCTTCTCTCCTTCCTTTCTTACTTCTCTTCCTCCTTCATTCCATACTTTTCTTCCATTTCTTCCCTTAATTTATTCCTTCCTTCCTTCCATTCTTTAGTCCGTTCTTCCCTACTTAGCTTCTTCCTTCCAACTCTCTTTCCTCTTACTTTCTTCTTTCCTTTCTCCCTTCCCTCCTTCCTATAATTTTTCCTTCCTTCTTCTCTTCCTACATTCCTTCCATTCCTCATATTTTTTCTTCCCTCTTTAGCACTTTCCTTCCTTCCAACCTTCTTTCCTTTTTTCCCTTCTTTCTTGCTTCTTCTCTTCCTACATTCTATCTTTCACTCCTTTCTTCCCTCCTTAGCTACTTCTTTCCTTCCAAGCCTCTTTCCTTTCTTCCCTTAGTCCTTCAATCTTCCTTCCTTTCTTCTTATCTTCCTTTGCTCCTTTCTTCCCTCCTTAGCTACTGCCTTCCTTCCAGGCGTCTTTCCTTTCTTTCCCCCTTCCTTGCTTCTTCTCTTCCTACTTTCCTTCCAACTTTCGCTCCTTTCTTCCCTCCTTGGCTACTTCCTTCTTTACAACCCTCTTTACTTTCTTCCCTTCTTTTCTTACAACCTTCCTTCCTTTTCTACTTACCTCCTTTCTTTCTTTCCTCCTTTTTTGCTTATTAAACTACTTCCATCCAACCCACTTTCCTTTCTTTCCTCCTTAGTTACTTCCTTCCTTCCATTCTTCCTTCAAACCCACTTTCTTTCTTCCTCCTTCCTTTCTTTACTTCTTTCTTCCCCCTTATGTCTCTTTCCTTACTTCCAACCCACCATCCTTCTTTTCCTCCTTCCTTCCATCCTTCTTCAATTCTTCCCTCCTTCCTTTTTCCTTCCTCACTTCTTCTTTTCTTCTTCTTCTTCCTTTCCTTCCAGTTCTTTTCAGTCTCTCATGTTATATTTCATTCTCTCTTTGTCTTTACCGTCTCTCTTTCATTCTTTTTCTATCTCTTTTTTACCTCTCTTCTCCCACCCTCTATTTTTCTATTCTTTTTTTCTCTCATCTTCTTCATTATTTCCCTCTTATTCTGATCCTTTTATATCTGTAGCCTTCGCCACTTGCAGTACCTCTACTCACCACTACACATTGTGCTATAGACACCAACACAACAGCGCCACCATCTGTGAGACGCAATTCACACAGAACAACTGAAATAGAAGAAGGACGATTGAGGGAGATAGCGGGAGGTGGAATGGGAAAATCACAGATGAGATCCTGATACTAATACTGTATTAATACTCCAAGAACGCCGATCGGACATATGTCCTATGATCAGACTTGTATTGGTTTATAAATCCTCTTCGAGGAATATGTCATCATTATCATTATTATTATTTACTAGATGGTGGCCCGATTCTAACGCATCGGGTATTCTAGAATATGTATGTAGTTGGCATACTGTGACTGACAGAACTTGTTCAGTCAACGTGAGTGATACTATGTATATATATATATATATATATATATATATAATATATATATATATATAGCATAGCACTATGTATATAGCGGTACATTTACAGTACATGTATAGCACGCTATGGTATATGGCGGTACGCTACATTACATGTTATAGCAGCACTATAGTATATGGTGGTACATTACAGCAACATGTATATGCAGCACTATAGTATATGGCGGTACATTACAGCACATGTATAGCAGTACTATAAGTATATAGGCGGTACATTACAGTACATGTATAGCAGCACTATGGTACATTGGCGATACTACCGTCTCCCGCCCGCAGCGCCCCCGCTCCTCCTGGCCCCCGGTCCTCCACAGCAAAAGTAAAAATAAAAAAATCCTCAGTGAGGATACTCACCTGTCCGCTGGCTCGCTCCACCTCCGTCTTCATGGTCCTACAGGCCTTTAGGACCTGTCGTTGCCTGGGAAACCGATCAGCTGGTGCCGGCGAGGCAGGATGGAGTTGGAGGGGCAGGATGGAGCTGGAGGGACAGGATGGAGCCGGAGGGGCAGGATGGTGGCGAGTGGGGCAGGATTGTGGCGGGGGGGCAGGATGGAGCGAGCGGGGCAGGATGGATGTGGGGGGAGGGGGGGCAGGATGGAGCGAGTGGGGCAGGATGGAGCCGGAGGAGCAGGATGGGGGAGAGGGGGGGCAAAATGGAGCCGGTGAGGCAGGATGGAGCTGGCGGGGCAGGATAGTGGCGGGGTGGCAGTATGGAGCTGGAGGGCAGGATGGTGGTGGGGGGGCAGCACGGTGGTGGGGTGCAGGATGGAGCCGGCGGGGCAGGATGGATGCATGGAGGCAGGATGGATGCGGGGGGGCAGGATGGAGCCGGCGGGGCAGGATGGTGGCGGGGAGGATCAGGATGGTGGCGAGGGGATCTGGATGGTGCTGGGGGGCAGGATGGAGCCGGCGGGGCAGGATGGAGAGAGTGGGGCAGGATGGAGCCGGCGGGGCAGGATGGAGTTGGTGGGGCAGGATGGTGGCGAGCGGGGCAGGATGGAGCCGGCGGGGCAGGATGGAGTTGGTGGGGCAGGATGGTGGCGACGGGCAGGATGGAGCCGGCGGAGCAGGATGGAGTTGGTCGGCAGGATGGAGTTGGTGGGGCAGGATGGAGCCGGCGGGGCAGGATGGAGTTGGTGGGGCAGGATGATGGCGAGGGGGCAGGATGGAGCCGGTGGGGCAGGATGGAACCGGTGGGGCAGGATGGAGCCGGTGGGGCAGGATGGAGCCGGCGGGGCAGGATGGTGGTGGGGGGGGCAGGATGGTGGTGGGGGTGCAGGATGGAGCTGGCGGGGCAGGATGGAACCGGTGGGGCAGGATGGAGCCGGTGGGGCAGGATGGAGCCGGCGGGGCAGGATGGTGGTGGGGGGGGCAGGATGGTGGTGGGGGTGCAGGATGGAGCTGGCGGGGCAGGATGGAACCGGTGGGGCAGGATGAGCCGGTGGGCAGGATGGAGCCGGTGGAGCAGGATGGTGGTGGGGGGGCAGGATGGAGCCGGCGGGCAGGATGGTGGTGGGGGGGCAGGATGGAGCCGGCGGGGCAGGATGGAGCCGGTGGGCAGGATGGTGGCGGGGGGGATCAGGATGGTGGGGGGGGGCAGGATGGAGCCGGCGGGACAGGATGGTGGTGGGGAAAGATGGTGGTGGGGGGGAAGGATGCCGGCAGGGTAGGATGGTGGTGGTGGGGGGGGGCAGGATGGAGCCGGCAGGGCAGGATGGTGGTGAGGGGGGCAGGATGGAGCCGACGGGGCAGGATGGTGGTGGGGGGGCAGGATGGAGCCGGCGGGGCAGGATGGTCGCGGGGGGAACAGGATGGTGGTGAGGGTGCAGGATGGATCTGGCGGGGCAGGATGGATGCGGGGGGGCAGGATGGAGCCAGCCCCCCTCCGCTCCCCGCGGTTCCCCTCCCTCTGCCCCTCCGCTCCCCGCGGCCCCCCCGCTCCTCCACGGTGATGATAAAAAAAAAAAACACCCTCAGTGAGGATACTTACCCTCCGCCGGATCGCTCCACCTGTCTTGTAGCTCCCCAGACAGGACCTGTCATTGCCCGGGAAACTGATCAGCTGATCAGTTTACTAGGCAATGACAGGTCCTCAAGCCCTATAGAAGCTAGAAGACAGGTGGAGCAAGCCGGCGGAAGGTAAGTATCCTCACTGAGGGTGTTTTTTTTTTTATCATCACCGTGGAGGAGCGGGGGGCCGCGGGGAGTGGAGGGGCAGAGGGAGGGGAACCGCAAGGAGCGGTAGGAGCAGCGGAAGGGGGCAGGAGTAGCGAGGGGGGCAGGATGAGCGGGGGAGGCAGGAAGAGCGGGGGAGGCAGTAAGAGCGGGGGGCAGGAAGAGTGGGGGCGGGGCAGGAAGAGCGGGGGGGCAGGAAGAGCGGGGAGGCCACGGGGAGCGGAGGAGAGGCAGGAGCAGCAGAGGGGGGCAGGAGTAGCGGGGGGACCGCAGGGAGCACAGGCAGGAGGAACTGGGGCTGTGAGGAGAGACAGTGTATCACGGCTACAGCGGCGCTCACGTGCCGCTGTAGCTGGGCTGCAAATTGGCGCAGAATTCGAACTTTGAATTCTCGCGCCTATTTGCATAGTCTGCGCTCATTGGCGCCCACCAAAGCGACCTCTGTCTGGCGCGCGATTTCTGTGACCGACAGACGCCTTAGACAATTATATAGTAGATTATTATAGCTCCATTTATTCCATGGCGCTTTACATCTGAAAATGGGCAGACATAGACGACTACAATAAACATGAGCAATACAAGGCACAGACAGAAGAAGAGAGAACCCTGCCCAGAGGGTTCACAGTCTACCATGGATGGGTGAGGATACATTAGGTGAGGAGAAAGGAACCTGCCAATGAGGAATCACAGTCTACAAGGGATGGGTGAGGATACAGTAAGAGAGGAGAGAGGACCCTGCCCATGAGGGCTCAAAGTCTACAAGGGATAGGTGAGCATACAGTAGGAGAGGAGAGAGGACTCTGCCCATGAGGGCTCACAGTCTACAAGGGATGGGTGAGGATACAGTAGGAGAGGAGAGAGGACCCTGCCCATGAGGGCTCACAGTCTACAAGGGATGGTGAGGATACAGTAGGTGAGGAGAGAGGACCCTGCCCGCGAGGGCTCACAGTCTACAAGAGATGGGTGAAGATACAGTAGGTGAGGAGAGAGGACCCTGCCCAAGAAGGCTCACAGTCTACAAGGGATGGGTGAGGATACAGTAGGTGAAGAGAGAGGACCCTGCCCAAGAAGGCTCACAGTCTACAAGGGATGGGTGAGGATACATAGGTGAGGAGAAGGAACCTGCCACGAGGGCTCACAGTCTACAAGGGATGGGTGAGATACAGTAGATGAGGAGAGAGGACCTGCCCAGAGGCTCACAGTCTACAAGGATGGGTGAGGATACATAGGTAAGGAGAAAGGAACCTGCCAATGAGGAATCACAGTCTACAAGGGATGGTGAGGCACACAGTAGGAGAGGAGAGAGGACCCTGCCCACGAGGGCTCACAGTCTACAAGGGATGGGTGAGGATACAGTAGGTGAGGAGAGGGGACCTGCCACGAGGGCTCACAGTCTACAAGGGATGGGTGAGGATACAGTAGGTAGAGGAGAGAGGACCTGCCCAAGAGGCTCAAAGTCTACAAGGGATAGGTGAGCATACAGTAGGGAGGAGAGAGGACCTGCCATGAGGGCTCACAGTCTACAAGGATGGGTGAGGATACAGTAGGTGAGGAGAGAGACCCTGCCCACGAGGGCTCACAGTCTACAAGGGATGGGTGTGGATACAGTAGGTGAGGAGAGAGGACCCTGCCACGAGAGGCTCACAGTCTACAAGGATGGGTGAAGATACAGTAGGTGAGGAGAGAGGACCCTGCCACGAGGCTCACAGTCTACAAGGGATGGTGAGGATACAGTAGGTGAGGAGAGAGGACCCTGCCAAGAAGGCTCACAGTCTACAAGGGATGGGTGAGGATACAGTAGGTGAAGAGAGAGGACCCTGCCCAGAGGGCTCACAGTCTACAAGGGATGGGTGAAGATACAGTAGGTGAGGAGAGAGGACCCTGCCCATGAGGGCTCAAAGTGTACAAGGGATGATGAGGATACAGCGTAGGAGGAAATAGGACCCTGCCCACGAGGACTCACTCTCTACAAAGGAGGGGTGACGATGCAGTAGGTGAGGAGAGAGGACCCTGCCCATGAGGGCTCACAGTCTACAAGGGATGGGTGAGGATACAGTAGGAGAGGAGAGAGACCCTGCCTATGAGGCTCACAGTCTACAAAGGATGGGTGAGGATACAGTAGGTGAGAGAAAGACCCTGCCGAGGGCTCACAGTCTACAAGGGATGGGTGAAGATACAGTAGTGAGAGAGAGACCCTGCCATGAGGGCTCACAGTCTACAAGGGATGAGTGTAGGATACAGGTAGGAATAGGACCCTGCCACGAGGACAACTCTAAGGGGTACATCAGTAGTGAAGAGAGGACCTGCCCATGAGGGCTCACAGTTACAAGGATGGGTGAGGATACATAGGTAAGGAGAAAGGAACTGCCAATGAGGAATCACAGTCTACAAGGGATGGGTGAGGACACAGTATGAGAGGAGAGAGGACCCTGCCCACGAGGGCTCACAGTCTACAAGGATGGGTGAGGATACAGTAGGTGAGGGAGAGGACCTGCCACGAGGGCTCACAGTCTACAAGGATGGTGAGGATACAGTAGTGAGAGGAGAGGATCCTGCCCAAGAAGGCTCAAAGTTACAAGGATGGTGAGCATACAGTAGGAGAGGAGAGAGGACCCTGCCCACAGGGCTCACAGCTACAAGGGCATGGTTGAGATACATAGGTGTGGAAAGAAGACCTGCCCACGAGGCTCACAGTCTACAAGGATGGGTGTGACACAGTATTGAGAGAGAGGACCCTGCCACGAGGGCTCACAGTCTACAAGAGATGGGTGAAGATACAGTAGGTGAGGAGAGAGGACCCTGCTCACGAGGGCTCACAGTCTACAAGGGATCGGTGAGGATACAGTAGGTGAGGAGAGAGGACCCTGCCCAAGAAGGCTCACAGTCTACAAGGGATGGGTGAGGATACAGTAGGTGAAGAGAGAGGACCCTGCCCAAGAAGGCTCACAGTCTACAAGGGATGGGTGAGGATACAGTAGGTGAGGAGAGAGGACCCTGCCCAAGAAGGCTCACAGTCTACAAGGGATGGGTGAGGATACAGTAGGAGAGGAGAGAGGACCCTGCCTATGAGGGCTCACAGTCTACAAGGGATGGGTGAGGATACAGTAGGTGAGGAGAAAGGACCCTGCCACGAGGGCTCACAGTCTACAAGGGATGGTGAAGATACAGTAGGTGAGGAGGGGGACCCTGCCCATGAGGGCTCAAAGTGTACAAGGGATGATGAGGATACAGCGTAGGAGGAAATAGGACCCTGCCCACGAGGACTCACTCTCTACAAAGAGAGGGTGACGATGCAGTAGGTGAGGAGAGAGGACCCTGCCCATGAGGGCTCACAGTCTACAGGGATGGGTGAGGATACAGTAGGTGAGGGAGAGTACCCTGCCCACGAGGCTCACAGTCTACAAGAGATGGGTGAGGATACAGAAGGTGAGAAGAGAGAACCCTGTTCTGAGGGCTCACAGTCTAAACGGGAGGGGTGAGGATACAGTAGGTGAGAAGAGAGGACCCTGCCCACGAGGGCTCACAGTCACAAGGGATGGGTGTGGATACAGTAGGTGAGGGGAGAGGACCCTGTTTGAAAGGGCTCAAGTCTACAAGGGATGGATGAGGATACAGTAGGTGAGGAGTAGAGGAATCTGTCCATGAGGACTCACAGTCTACAATGGATGGGTGAGGATACAGTAATGAGGGAGAGAGGACCCTGCCCACAAGGGCTCACAGTCTACAAGAGATGGGTGAGGATACAGTAGGAGAGGGGAGAGGACCCTACCCATGAGGGTTCCCAATCTACAAGGTATGAGTGAGGATACAGTAGGTGAGAGGAGAGGATTCTGCCCACAAGGGCTTACAGGGTACAAGGTATGGGTGAGGATACAGTAGGTGAGGAGAGAGGACCCTGCCCATGTGGCACCCTGGCACCCTGGTTGGAGCACCACAGAACTGTTGGTACACAAATGGAATGTACACAGCAAGCAGCACTTCCACTAACAACACCTTTAACACCCTGTTTCACCCCAGTCCTCTAGGGGGAGCTCCACTGGTCACCTTGAGCCAGTTCCCCTATAAATAGGGTCCTGGAGGGAGAAACAGCAGAGTGTGCAGACGCTAGGAGAGCTGCAGGAAGTGTGCAGTTACTGGTTCTGGAGCCATACTAGGTCCAAACCAGCACAACCAGCAATGAGAAACCCTTGCAATTGGGGTCAGAGGACAGGAGGAAAGCACATCTCAGGGACAGCAGAGTTATCCTAACTCTCCCAAATATCCAGTTACTGGAACCGAGCTGTGGGAACTACCACGTAAACCACAGAGAACCCAGCACCACAACCAGGGAGTCTAGCCCCCTGTACACCTGAAGCACCCACCTTTGAGAGCCCAGGGAAGGAAAAGCAGCTGCACCTCATCCCTTAGTAGCGCCTCAGTTCAGTTAACCCAGGTGAATCACGTTCCTCCGAACATACAACCCGGTCCGGCAGGATTCCATATCCACCGACCTCACCAGGACAATAGAGAAAGGAAGCCTACACACTGCTTGCTGTGGAAACTCCAGGAGTGCCAACCTCATCACCCGGTCCGAGTGTACCTGTTGCCACCAGTAAAGGTACCTAAAAGACTTTTGTGTGTCTGCGCATCATTCCTGGTTCTAACACGCAGTACTACGGAGCTGCCATACACCACCAAGTGCAGCTCCTGGCCCCGGGGACTCCTGCTCGTCCTGTGGGGAGCATCCCATCTTGCTGCCGTACATCCCCCGGAGGCCCAAGCAGCGCCGGTGGAAGCACCGGAATTCCCGCAGGTAACCCTTATCTGTTCAGCCAACCACTTTTGATCTCGATCACCGGGCCCCACAGGCGCGGAACCGTGACAGGAGAAGCAACGCCTGCGACGTGAAGACCCGGCTACGGTGAGTCACCCACAAGGGATCAGTCTACAAGGCATGGGTGAGGACTCAGCTTGAGGAGACAAGACCCTGCCCGCGAGGGCTCACAATCTAAAGGGGGAGGGTGAGGATACATGTAGTGATGAGAGGGATCCTACCCATAGGGATCCAGTCTACAAGGCATGGGTCAGATATGGTAGGAGGAGACAGGACCCTGCCGTGAGGGTCACAGTCTACAAGGAATGGGTGAGGATACAGTTGGTGAGAGAGAGGACCTTCCCGAGGGTCACAGTCTACAAGGATGGGGAGGATACAGTAGGTGATAACAGAGGACCCTGTCCACGAGGGATCGCAGTCTACAAGGATGGGTGAGGATATAGTAAGTGCAGAGAGAGGACCCTGCCACGAGGGCTCAGTCTACAAGGGATGGGTGAGGATATAGTAGGTGCAGAGAGAGGACCCTGCCCATGAGGGATCACAGTCTACAAGGGATGGGTGAGGATATAGTAGGTGCAGAGAGAGGACCCTGCCCATGAGGGCTCAGTCTACAAGGGATGGGTGAGGATATAGTAGGTGCAGAGAGAGGACCCTGTCTGTAATTGCTCGGTCTGATCTGTTGGGGTAGAGAGTTTCAGGGTATGGAGTATGCAAGTGAGAAATCTTGTATGTCGTTGTGGGAAGAAGAGATAAGAGGGGAGGAGAGAAGGAGATGTTGTGAGGAACGATAGAATGTGTGTAGGTAAGAGCGAGGAGACTAGGTCTCTTATGTACATGAGAGAGATGAGGTTTTGGATGGTTTTGTATGTCATAGTTAGGGTTTTAAACTGGATATTTGGGCAATGAGGAGCCATTGAAGGGGATGACAGAGAGGAGAGGCCGGGGAATAGCGGGGAGATAGGTGGATTAGTCAAGCAGCAGAGTTTAGGATAGATTGGAGGGGTGCTAGAAGGGAGGCCAGAGAGTAGGAGGTTGTAGTAGTCCAGGCGGGAGATGATGAGAGCATGCACAAGTGTTTTTGCATATTCTTGGCTAAGTAAAGTACAGATCTGGACAATATTTTTGAGATGGAGTCAGTAGGAGGTGGAGAGGGCTTGGATATGTGGCTTGAAGGAGAAGGCAGAGTTGAGGATCACTCCGAGGCAGTCCTATAGAGTGACAGTTTAGGTCGGTGGCATGGCTGAGCTGTGGGCCTGAGTTACCCACTTTCCAGTGCCCCAAGCAGAGCCATCTTTTCCTCTTTATCCCCATAGCATCGCACGAGTATTGAACCTGGCTGGATCCGGTATGTTGTTTGCAGAGAGGGAAGCGACCATCAAAGTGCTGTAATCCTCCCTCCGCTCTTGAGGACGGAGGGGATTTTTGCTACTCGTTGCACAGAGCACTTTACACATAGTTCATAGCACTTTACACATATCAGATTTGAAGAGGTCAATTGTAAAGTCAACGTTTTTTTTTAGCATTTGCTGTTTAATTCGGTGAGACAATGGCTGTGATTGACGTGAACTCCCCAGATCACGGAACAGCAATGCGTGACGTCGCCCCTAGTGCTGATGTAACGATTAAAGTCGCGCCTTCCCTTTATAACATCACATTTTGTTTTTGCTCGACTTTATATTGCGATATTTCTTTTTCTATTTCTATCTTGATCCGCCGTGAGCTCCCAGAACTTCCCCGGATACAGGACGTTTCCTATATTTATGGGATATCGGGTCCTTAGAAGGGAACAGATTAAGGTCCCACTCGAGCTGTTCCCTCTCAATGTCAGACAAGTCCCCTTGAAGTGAAGGCGTCCGGACACTTCATGGCTGTGAATGGGGAATGGAGGCGATGTTTGAAGTTGTCCCTTGTGTTGATCTAGTGATGGGGGCTCTCGCTCTTCTCTTTCCTCTTTTCTCTACTAAGTAGCTGTCGATTGTTCGCGAGTTCATTGAATGATGTGGAGGAGGAGTGGGCAATCGGTCTGGTCATGGGGTGATCCATTCATGGGGTCAGGCCCTCCTGCCTCCTCTATTTCTACTTCCAGCAGGGGAAACAATGTGAAATGAAAATGATTCTTTCCTCACCTTTGTTTCTAATAACAATAATGAGGATAGAGATGAAATGGAGAAGATCAGCAGACGCTACGACATCGCCATCACCAAGAATGAAATAATCCTGCATATGTAACATACCAATATCCCAACATGTTAGCTGCTGGTGAGGTGGAGATTGTATGGAGAACCGGCTGAGGTCACGCTGGTACGCCACCGCTCCATGGGATACCTTCAGCTCCAACACTTATATACAGAGGGGGGGCCTGGGTATAAGTCATCTGTCCTCTCATCGAAAAGGTCAATACACATTTGGATTGAGTTCCCCATTGAATTATTACAAGTGGACATGGACATACTGTGGACAGCCTGCTTGTGCCGCGGGCCTGGCTGCACAAGGGTCCGGGAGTGAAGGGGCCCAGCAAGGAATCTAACCATTGCCAATACAACACCTCATGACAATCATGGGACATGTTCTGCCTCGTTTGTTTCCCAAGGTGCTGCTGTGCGCTTTCCATCTTCTACTCTGAGCCTCCATCATTGGTTTACACTGAGCCTCAACCATTGGTCAACACTGCACCTCAACATCTGGTCTATAATGAGCCACAACCACTGGTCTATACTTGGTCTACACTGAACCTCAACCACTGGTCTGTACTGAGACTCATCCACTGGTCTATACTGAGCCTCACCACTGAGCCATACTGAGCTTCAACCACTGGCCTACAGTGAGCCTCAAACACTGATCTACACTGCACCTCAACATCTGGTCTATAATGAGCCACAACCACTGGTCTATACTGAGTCTCAACCACTGGTCTACACTGAGCCTCAACCACTGGTCTACACTGAGCCTCAATTACTGGTCTATAGACCATGAGACTGAGATTCATCCACTGTTCTATACTGAATCTCACCACTGATCTATGCTGAGCTTCAACCACTGGCCTATACTGAGCCTCAACCACTGGTCTACACTGAGCCTCAACCACTGGTCTACACTGAGCCTCATCCACTGGTCTACACTGAGCCTCAACCACTGATCTACACTGAGCCTCAATCAGTGGTCTACACTGAACCTCAACCACTGGTCTACACTGAGTCTCAACCACTGGTCTACACTGAGCCTCAATCAGTCATCTACACTGAGCCTCAACCACAGATCTACACTGAGCCTCAATCAGTCGTCTACACTGAACCTCAACCACTGGTCTACACTGAGCCTCAATCAGTGGTCTACACTGAGTCTCAACCACTGGTCTACACTGAGCCTCAATCAGTCATCTACACTGAGCCTCAACCACAGATCTACACTGAGCCTCAATCAGTCGTCTACACTGAGCCTCAACCACTGGTCTACACTGAGCCTCATCCACTGGTCTATACGAGCCTCAACCACTGATCTACACTGAGGCTCAATCAGTGGTCTACACTGAACCTCAACCACTGGTCTACACTGAGTCTCAACCACTGGTCTACACTGAGCCTCAATCAGTCATCTACACTGAGCCTCAACCACAGATCTACACTGAGCCTCAATCAGTCGTCTACACTGAACCTCAACCACTGGTCTACACTGAGTCTCAACCACTGGTCTACACTGAGCCTCAATCAGTCATCTACACTGAGCCTCAACCACAGATCTACACTGAGCCTCAATCAGTCGTCTACACTGAGCCTCAACCACTGGTCTACACTGAGCCTCATCCACTGGTCTATACGAGCCTCAACCACTGATCTACACTGAGGCTCAATCAGTGGTCTACACTGAACCTCAACCACTGGTCTACACTGAGTCTCAACCACTGGTCTACACTGAGCCTCAATCAGTCATCTACACTGAGCCTCAACCACAGATCTACACTGAGCCTCAATCAGTCGTCTACACTGAACCTCAACCACTGGTCTACACTGAGTCTCAACCACTGGTCTACACTGAGCCTCAATCAGTCATCTACACTGAGCCTCAACCACAGATCTACACTGAGCCTCAATCAGTCGTCTACACTGAACCTCAACCACTGGTCTACACTGAGCCTCAATCAGTGGTCTACACTGAGCCTCAATCAGTGGTCTACACTGAGCCTCAACCACTGGTCTATACTGAGCCTCAATCACTGGTCTAAACTGAGCCTCAACCACTGGTCTACACTGAGCCTCAATCAGTGGTCTACACTGAAACTCAACCACTGGTCTACACTGAGCCTCAATCATTGGTCTACACTGAACCTCAACCACTGGTCTACACCTAGCCTCAACCACTGGTCTATACTGAGCCTCAATCAGTCATCTACATTGAGCCTCAACCACTGGTCTAAACTTAGCCTCAACCACTGGTCTACACTGAGCCTCAACCACTGGTCTACACTGAGCCTCAATCAGTGGTCTACTATGAGCCTCAATCAGTCGTCTACACTGAGCCTCAACCACTGGTCTACACTGAGTCTCAACCTATGGTCTACACTGAGCCTCAACCAATGGTCTACACTGAGCCTCAACCACTGGTCTACACTGAGCCTCAACCACTGGTCTACACTGAACCTCAACCACTGGTCTACACTGAGTCTCAACCACTGGTCTACACTAAGTCTCAACCACTGGTCTACACTGAGCCTCAATCAGTCATCTACACTGAGCCTCAATCAGTCGTCTACACTGAGCCTCAATTAGTGGTCTACTCTGAACCTCAACCACTGGTCTACACTGAGTCTCAACCACTGGTCTACACTGAGTCTCAACCACTGGTCTACTCTGAACCTCAACCACTGATCCACACTTATTCTCAAGCACTGATCTAATCTCGTAGCCTCAACCATTTGTCTATGCTCATAGCTTCAATAACTGTTCCACACTAATATCCTTAACCACTGACCAACACTCAGTGTCAACCACTGGTCTACACTCTTCCTCAAACACTAGTCTACACTCATAGGCTCCAACACTGATCTACAATCTTAACTTCATATACTCATATATCTAATCTGGTCATGAATGTTTTGTGTTGTTGGGGCTTCTGTGGAATATTTCAGTCCTTGAGCGCGCTTTGTGGAATGGCGCTTCAATATTCACACTTCCCCTTTGATACCACACATGACCCAGACCCGTTGTCTAAAGCCCAACAAACGCCGCCTATGACCATCTGTTACCAGACACAAAAACTCAACAAGTTACAAAGAATTGAGAAGTAACTGATTCTGTATTTACAAGAGCGACATAAAGGGAATTGAGTCAATACACAAACATCCAGTCCAGCACAAAAGACGGACAAAGGCCGAGGGAGGAAAATGAATAACAATGGCGCCTGCTCTGCTTTGCTTCCCTCCATTATATACTGAAAAGGAGGGGTTTTACAAGGCCGCGGACGCTTTCTCTCTTTGTGGCGGGTCATGTCCCCAGGCTTTTAAGAAACTTCATAGTGGTGGCTCAGGACTGCCCATCACAAGGCTGGAGATTAGTCAAGGTTATGATGTCTTCATGCAGAGCCGGATCACCAGTCCTACAGTTTGTGTAGCTTCTATGATAATTATGGGACACCAGGACAGTCATGGTCATGATTTCAAGAAGTAGAAAGATTTCTGGTAACACAATATTAGCATCACGTCTGTGACTCAGGGGCTCCTGCTTGGAGGAAGGATTTGGCCACTTTTCCCTTCCTATTCTATGTAGGATATTTTGTGCTTCGACCTGGATGAAGCATGCCAACTCTCCAAGACCCAAAACTAGAACAAGTCTTTCATTATCTTTAGCTTCTCATATATGGGAAAGGGAAATTTGGCTCCATAGACAAAATGTGACTACAACCTCTGCACCCACTATATCACAGCCCTGCTTTATAGACCTAAAATCTAACAATTTGTCATTCAAATAATTCTAAGAATGTACCAAGCTATGGGTTGAGGCTAAGACGAGGAAGGGATGAAGGCCTGGGTCACTCACCCGTGCCGTCTCCAGTGCCGGGCTCTGCTCTCATCTCTGATGAGCTATGGGCTGAGGCTAAGATGAGGAAGGGATGAAGGCCTGGGTTACTCACCTGTGCCGTATCCAGTGCCGGGCTCTGCTCTCATCTCTGATGAGCTATGGCCTGAGGCTAAGATGAGGAAGGGATGAAGGCCTGGGTTACTCACCTGTGCCGTCTCCAGTGGCGGGCTCTGCTCCCATCTCTGATGAGCTATGGCCTGAGGCTAAGATGAGGAAGGGATGAAGGCCTGGGTTACTCACCTGTGCCGTATCCAGTGCCGGGCTCTGCTCTCATCTCTGATGAGCTATGGCCTGAGGCTAAGATGAGGAAGGGATGAAGGCCTGGGTTACTCACCTGTGCCGTCTCCAGTGCCGGGCTCTGCTCTCATCTCTGATGAGCTATGGGCTGAGGCTAAGATGAGGAAGGGATGAAGGCCTGGGTTACTCACCTGTACTGTCTCCAGTGCCGGGCTCTGCTCTCATCTCTGATGAGCTATGGGCTGAGGCTAAGATGAGGAAGGGATGAAGGCCTGGGTTACTCACCTGTTGTCTCCGTGCCAGGCTCTGCTCTCATCTCTGATGAGCTATGGGCTGAGGCTAAGATGAGGAAGGATGAAGGCTGGGTTACTCACCTGTGCCGTCTCCAGTGCCGGGCTCTGCTCTCATCTCTGATGAGCTATGGCTGAGGCTAAGATGAGGAAGGGATGAAGGCTGGGTTACTCACCTGTGCGTCTCCAGTGCCGGCTTGCTCTCATCTCTGATGAGCTATGGGCTGAGGCTAAGATAGGAAGGGATGAAGGCCTGGTTACTCACCTGTGCCGTCTCCAGTGCCGGGCTCTGCCTCATCCTGATGAGCTATGGCTGAGGCTAAGATGAGGAAGATGAAGGCCTGGTTACTCACCTGTGCTGTCTCCAGTGCCGGGCTCTGCTCTCATCTCTGATGAGCTATGGGCTGAGGCTAAGATGAGGAAGGGATGAAGGCCTGGGTTACTCACCGTGCCGTCTCCAGTGCCGGGCTCTGCTCTCATCTCTGATGAGCTATGGGCTGAGGCTAAGATGAGGAAGGATGAAGGTCTGGGTTACTCACCTGTACTGTCTCCAGTGCCGGGCTCTGCTGCTCATCTCTGATGAGCTATGGCTGAGGCTAAGATGAGGAAGGATGAAGGCCTGGGTTACTCACCTGTGCCGTCTCCAGTGCGGGCTCTGCTCTCATCTCTGATGAGCTATGGGCTGAGGCTAAGATGAGGAAGGGATGAAGGCTGGGTTACTCACTGTACGTGTCTCCAGTGCCGGGCTCTGCTCTCATCTCTGATGAGCTATGGGCTGAGGCTTAAGAGAGGAAGGGATTGAAGCCTGGGTTACTCACCTGTGCGTCTCCAGTGACGGGCTCTGCTCTCATCTCTGATGAGCTATGGGCTGAGGTTTAGATGAGGAAGGGATGAAGGGCTGGGTTACATGGGAGGCAGGCCTGTCCCACCTGTGGCTATGGCGGGCTAGATGAGAGGATGAGGCTGGGTTACTACTGGCCGTCAGTGGGGTGCTGTTACTGATACTATGGCGGGCTAGTGGAGGGGCCTGGTACTCACCTGCTCTCGTGCGGGCTTTGTTGTACTGATGAGCTATGGCTAGGTTAAGGAGAAGGGATGAAGGCCTGGGTTACTCACCTGTGCTGTCTCCAGTGCCGGGCTTTGTTCATCTCTGATGAGCTATGGGCTGAGGCTAAGATAAGGAAGGGATGAAGGCCTGGGTTACTCACCTGTGCGTCTCCAGTGCCGGGCTTGCTCCCATCTCTGATGAGCTTTGGGCTGAGGCTAGAGAGGAAGGGATGAAGGCCTGGGTTACTCACTGTGCCGTCTCCAGTGCCAGGCTCTCTCTCATCTCTGATGAGCTATGGGCTGAGGCTAAGATGAGGAAGGATGAAGGCCTGGGTCTCACCCGTGCCGTCTCGTGCCGGGCTCTGTTCATCTCTGAGAGCTATGGGCTGAGGCTAAGACGAGGAAGGGTTAAGGCCGGGTACTCCCCGTGCCGTCTCTCAGTGATGGGCTCTGCGCTAATCTGATGAGCTATGGGCTGAGGCTAAACGAGGTGGATAGGCCTGGGTTACTCACTGTGCTTCTCAGGTGGGCTTTGCTATGAGAGCTGGGCCTGAGCTAAGTGGGAGGATAAGCGGGTTACTACGTAGCATATCAGTGCGGGCTCTGTCTCATCCTGTGGCTAAGGGCTGGGCTAAGATGAGAAGGGATGAAGGCTGGGTATCACGTGTGCCGTCTGTAGTCCGGGTCTCTCTCGGCTCTGTGACTATGGCTGAGGCTAAGATGAGGAAGGATGACGGCTGGGTATCACGTGCCGTTCCATGCCGGGCTCTCGTCTCATCTCTGTGACTATGGGTGAGGCTAGGTGAGGAAACGATGAAGGCTGGGTTACTCACCTGTACTGTCTCCAGTGCCGGGCTCTGCTCTCATCTCTGATGAGCTAGGGCTGAGGCTAAGATGAGGAAGGGATGAAGGCCTGGGTTACTCACCTGTGCCGTCTCCAGTGCCGGGCTCTGCTCTCATCTCTGATGAGCTATGGGCTGAGGCTAAGATGAGGAAGGGATGAAGCCTGGGTTACTCACCTGTGCTGTCTCCAGTGCCGGGCTCTGCTCTCATCTCTGATGAGCTATGGGCTGAGGCTAAGATGAGGAAGGGATGAAGGCCTGGGTTACTCACCTGTGCCGTCTCCAGTGCCGGCTCTGCTCTCCATCTCTGATGAGCTATGGGCTGAGGCTAAGAGAGGAAGGGATGAAGGGCCTGGTTACTCACCCTGTGCCGTCTCCAGTGCCGGGCTCTGCTCTCATCTCTGATGACTATGGGCTGAGGCTAAGATGAGGAAGGGATGAAGGCCTGGGTTACTCACCTGTGCCGTCTCCAGTGCCGGGCTCTGCTCTCATCTCTGATGAGCTATGGGCTGAGGCTAAGATGAGGAAGGGATGAAGGCCTGGGTTACTCACCTGTGCTGTCTCCAGTGCCGGGCTCTGCTCTCATCTCTGATGAGCTATGGGCTGAGGCTAAGATGAGGAAGGGATGAAGGCCTGGGTTACTCACGCTGTGCCGTCTCCAGTGCCGGGCTCTGCTCTCATCTCTGATGAGCTATGGGCTGAGGCTAAGATGAGGAAGGGATGAAGGCCTGGGTTACTCACCTTTGCCGTCTCCAGTGCCGGCTCTGCTCTCATCTCTGATGAGCTATGGGCTGAGGCTAAGATGAGGAAGGGATGAAGGCCTGGGTTACTCACCTGTGCGTCTCCAGTGCCGGGCTCTGCTCTCATCTCTGATGAGCTATGGGCTGAGGCTAAGATGAGGAAGGGATGAAGGCCTGGGTTACTCACCTGTGCCGTCTCCAGTGCCGGGCTCTGCTCTCATCTCTGATGAGCTATGGGCTGAGGCTAAGATGAGGAAGGGATGAAGGCCTGGGTTACTCACCTGTGCTGTCTCCAGTGCCGGGCTCTGCTCTCATCTCTGATGAATCCGGCTTGCTTACTTGATAGCTATGTGAGGCTAAAGAGAGGAGGCCTGTATCACTGTGCCAGGGCTGCCCATCTTGATGAGCATGGCTGGGTAAAGAGGAAGCCTGTACTCCGTGGTCTCCAGTGCGGCTTGTTCATCTCTGATGAGCTATGGTGGGCTAGATGAGATGAGTGTTACTCACCTGCGTCTCCATGCCGGTTGCTTCATCCTGATGAGCTAGTGAGAGATGAGGAGGGTAGCCTGGTTTCACGTGGTCTCAGTGCGGCTCTGCTCTCATCTCTGATGAGCTATGGGCTGAGGCTAAGATGAGGAAGGATGAAGCCTGGTTACTCACCTGTGTCTCCAGTGCCGGGCTTGCCTCATCTTGATGAGCTAGGGCTGAGCTAAGATGAGGAAGGATGAAGGCCTGGGTTACTCACCGTGCGTCTCCAGTGCCGGGCTCTGCTCCATCTCTGATGAGCTAGGCTGAGGCTAAGATGAGGAAGGGATGAAGGCTGGTTACTCACCGTGCGTCTCCAGGCCGGCTCTGCTCTCATCTCTGATGAGCTATGGCTGAGGCTAAGATGAGGAAGGGATGAAGGCCTGGGTTATCACCTGTGCGTCTCCAGTGCCAGGCTTGCTCTCATCTCTGTGAGCTATGGGCTGAGGCTAAGAAGGAAGGGATGAAGGCCTGGGTACTCACCTGTCGTCTCGTGCGGGCTTGCTCTCATCTTGATGAGCTATGGCTGAGGCTAAGATGAGGAAGGATGAAGGCCTGGGTTACTCACCGTGCGTCTCCAGTGCGGCTCTGCTCTCATCTCTGATGAGCTATGGCTGAAGCTAAGATGAGGAAGGGATGAAGGCCTGGTTACTCACCGTGCCGTCTCCAGTGCCGGGCTCTGCTCTCATCTCTGATGAGCTAAGGGCTGAGGCTAAGATGAGGAAGGATGAAGGCCTGGGTTACTCACCTGTGCCTGTCTCCAGTGCCGGGCTCTGCACTCATCTCTGATGAGCTATGGGCTGAAGCTAAGATGAGGAAGGGATGAAGGCCTGGGTTACTCACCCGTGCCGTCTCCAGTGCCGGGCTCTGCTCTCATCTCTGATGAGCTAAGGGCTGAGGCTAAGATGAGGAAGGGATGAAGGCCTGGGTTACTCACCCGTGCCGTCTCCAGTGCCGGGCTCTGCTCTCATCTCTGATGAGCTAAGGGCTGAGGCTAAGATGAGGAAGGGATGAAGGCCTGGGTTACTCACCTGTGCCGTCTCCAGTGCCAGGCTCTGCTCTCATCTCTGGTGAGCTATGGGCTGAGGCTAAGATGAGGAAGGGATGAAGGCCTGGGTTACTCACCTGTGCTGTCTCTAGTGCCGGGCTTTGCTCTCATCTCTGATGAGCTATGGCCTGAGGCTAAGATGAGGAAGGGATGAAGGCCTGGGTTACTCACCTGTGCCGTCTCCAGTGCCAGGCTCTGCTCTCATCTCTGATGAGCTAAGGGCTGAGGCTAAGATGTGGAAGGGATGAAGGCCTTGGTTGCTCACCTGTGCCGTCTCCAGTGCCAGCTCTGCTCTCATCTCTTATGAACTATGGGCTGAGGCTAAGATGAGGAAGGGATGAAGGGCTGGGTTACTCACCTGTGCTGTCTCCAGTGCCAGGCTCTGCTCTCATCTCTGATGAGCTATGGGCTGAGGCTAAGACAAGGAAGGGATGAAGGCCTGGGTTACTCACCTGTGCTGTCTCCAGTGCCGGCTTTGCTCTCATCTATGATGAACTATGGGCTGAGGCTAAGACAAGGAAGGGATGAAGGCCTGGGTTACTCACCCGTGCCGTCTCCAGTGCCGGGCTCTGCTCTCATCTCTGATGAGCTAAGGGCTGAGGCTAAGATGAGGAAGGGATGAAGGCCTGGGTTACTCACCTTGTGCCGTCTCCAGTGTCGGGCTCTGCTCTCATCTCTGATGAGCTAAGGGCTGAGGCTAAGATGAGGAAGGGATGAAGGCCTGGGTTACTCACCTGTGCCGTCTCCAGTGCCAGGCTCTGCTCTCATCTCTGATGAGCTATGGGCTGAGGCTAAGATGAGGAAGGGATGACGGCCTGGGTTACTCACCTGTGCCGTCTCCAGTGCCGGGCTCTGCTCTCATCTCTGATCAGCTATGGGCTGAGGCTAAGATGAGGAAGGGATGAAGGCCTGGGTTACTCACCTGTGCCGTCTCCAGTGCCAGGCTCTGCTCTCATCTCTGATGAGCTATGGGCTGAGGCTAAGATGAGGAAGGGATGACGGCCTGGGTTACTCACCTGTGCCGTCTCCAGTGGCGGGCTCTACTCTCATCTCTGATGAGCTATGGGCTGAGGCTAAGATGAGGAAACGATGAAGGCCTGGGTTACTCACCTGTACTGTCTCCAGTGCCGGGCTCTGCTCTCATCTCTGATGAGCTAAGGGCTGAGGCTAAGATGAGGAAGGGATGAAGGCCTGGGTTACTCACCTGTGCCGTCTCTAGTGCCGTGCTCTGCTCTCATCACTGATGAGCTATGGGCTGAGGCTAAGACGAGGAAAGGATGACAGCCTGGGTTACTCACCTGTGCCGTCTCCAGTGCCGGGCTCTGCTCTCATCTCTGATGAGCTATGGGCTGAGGCTAAGATGAGGAAGGGATGAAGGCCTGGGTTACTCACCTGTGCTGTCTCCAGTGCCGGGCTCTGCTCCCATCTCTGATGAGCTATGGGCTGAGGCTAAGATGAGGAAGGGATGAAGGCCTGGGTTACTCACCTGTGCTGTCTCCAGTGCCGGGCTCTGCTCTCATCTCTGATGAGCTATGGGCTGAGGCTAAGATGAGGAAGGGAAGAAGGCCTGGGTTACTCACCTGTGCCGTCTCCAGTGCCAGGCTCTGCTCCCATCTCTGATGAGCTATGGGCTGAGGCTAAGATAAGGAAGGGATGAAGGCCTGGGTTACTCACCTTGTGCCGTCTCCAGTGCCGGGCTCTGCTCCCATCTCTGATGAGCTATGGGCTGAGGCTAAGATGAGGAAGGGATGAAGGCCTGGGTTACTCACCTGTGCTGTCTCCAGTGCCGGGCTCTGCTCTCATCTCTGATGAGCTATGGGCTGAGGCTAAGATAAGGAAGGGATGAAGGCCTGAGTTACTCACCTGTGCTGTCTCCAGTGCCGGGCTTTGCTCTCATCTATGATGAACTATGGGCTGAGGCTAAGACAAGGAAGGGATGAAGGCCTGGGTTACTCACCTTGTGCCGTCTCCAGTGCCGGGCTCTGCTCCCATCTCTGATGAGCTATGGGCTGAGGCTAAGATGAGGAAGGGATGAAGGCCTGGGTTACTCACCTGTGCTGTCTCCAGTGCCGGGCTCTGCTCTCATCTCTGATGAGCTATGGGCTGAGGCTAAGACGAGGAAGGGATGAAGGCCTGGGTTACTCACCCGTGCCGTCTCCAGTGCTGGGCTCTGCTCTCATCTCTGATGAGCTATGGGCTGAGGCTAAAACGAGGGATGGATGAAGGCCTGGGTTACTCACCTGTGCTGTCTCCAGTGTCGGGCTTTGCTCTCATCTCTGATGAGCTATGGGCTGAAGCTAAGATGAGGAAGGGATGAAGGCCTGGGTTACTCACCCGTGCCGTCTCCAGTGCCGGGCTCTGCTCTCATCTCTGATGAGCTAAGGGCTGAGGCTAAGATGAGGAAGGGATGAAGGCCTGGGTTACTCACGTGTGCCGTCTCCAGTGCCGGGCTCTGCTCTCATCTCTGATGAGCTATGGGCTGAGGCTAAGATGAGGAAGGGATGACGGCCTGGGTTACTCACCTGTGCCGTCTCCAGTGCCGGGCTCTGCTCTCATCTCTGATGAGCTATGGGCTGAGGCTAAGATGAGGAAACGATGAAGGCCTGGGTTACTCACCTGTACTGTCTCCAGTGCCGGGCTCTGCTCTCATCTCTGATGAGCTAAGGGCTGAGGCTAAGATGAGGAAGGGATGAAGGCCTGGGTTACTCACCTGTGCCGTCTCCAGTGCCAGGCTCTGCTCTCATCTCTGATGAGCTATGGGCTGAGGCTAAGACGAGGAAAGGATGACAGCCTGGGTTACTCACCTGTGCCGTCTCCAGTGCCGGGCTCTGCTCTCATCTCTGATGAGCTATGGGCTGAGGCTAAGATGAGGAAGGGATGAAGGCCTGGGTTACTCACCTGTACTGTCTCCAGTGCCGGGCTCTGCACTCATCTCTGATGAGCTATGAGCTGAAGCTAAGATGAGGAAGGGATGAAGGCCTGGGTTACTCACCCGTGCCGTCTCCAGTGCCGGGCTCTGCTCTCATCTCTGATGAGCTAAGGGCTGAGGCTAAGATGAGGAAGGGATGAAGGCCTGGGTTACTCACCCGTGCCGTCTCCAGTGTCGGGCTCTGCTCTCATCTCTGATGAGCTAAGGGCTGAGGCTAAGATGAGGAAGGGATGAAGGCCTGGGTTACTCACCTGTGCCGTCTCCAGTGCCAGGCTCTGCTCTCATCTCTGATGAGCTATGGGCTGAGGCTAAGATGAGGAAGGGATGACGGCCTGGGTTACTCACCTGTGCCGTCTCCAGTGCCGGGCTCTGCTCTCATCTCTGATCAGCTATGGGCTGAGGCTAAGATGAGGAAGGGATGAAGGCCTGGGTTACTCACCTGTGCCGTCTCCAGTGCCAGGCTCTGCTCTCATCTCTGATGAGCTATGGGCTGAGGCTAAGATGAGGAAGGGATGACGGCCTGGGTTACTCACCTGTGCCGTCTCCAGTGGCGGGCTCTACTCTCATCTCTGATGAGCTATGGGCTGAGGCTAAGATGAGGAAACGATGAAGGCCTGGGTTACTCACCTGTACTGTCTGACGCACACCAGGGGCCAGGGTTACTCCCGGTTTAGACAGGCGATTCTTCTCCTTCCTTGTCACGGGTGGACCGCGCCTGCCGGTAGTGGGGCCCGGTGTAGTGCAGATCAAAATTGAGGTCGTCTTACGGGAACAGATTAAAAAGGGGTTTTAATTTGTTTTCTTCGTGACGCCACCTATGAGTAGTTCGGTAAGGGCTACCGACGCTGCGGAACCTCCCGGGGTGATGGACAGCAGCAAGATGTTACGCTCCCCACAGGCTGAGCGGTGATCCCCGGGGGCTGGAGCTGCTCAAGATGTTGTGCGGCAGCTGCGGTTACCTTAAGTTCATGACGGACAGTTCATAAGGAGACACGGACACAGATAGTCTCTGCAACGGTTCTTTACTGTAACCAGCAGGCAGTACATGGCTTACAGTGGTTGAGTAGAAGACCGGGTGGACTCAGCAGTGATAGTGCTCCTCAGAGATCCGCAGTGTACCTCCTCTCTACCTCCTTAGCTTCTCTTGCCAGCGTCGCCCAGGAATACCAGGTCGGGTACGGGGAGGCTGCTTCAATGCCCTATCCATGATGTACGTTCTGGATTCTTTGGGGAGCCTTGGGTCCCTCGGTGGGTACACCGCTGGTTAGACGACTGGAAACTGGCTGGTGGTGGGGTGCTCCTATAAAGCTGCTCCTCCACGGGGCTGGTTCGCGTGGCAGAGGTGAACTGCTGCCAGCTTCGGTACCAGTGAACCGGCTGTGAGTTGTGGGCACGGGAGTCTTTTGGGGAACCCGTGTAGAAATGCCCATTCCCGGTAGTTAAGGCCTCAGGTGCGGACACCCGACCGGTGAAGGTCCAGGGGCCCGCACGGAGTGCGGAGCCCCCGCTCCACTCCAAGTTCTAGTCTGCTCTCTTCAAGTTCTAGACTACGTTCTAACTGACTATCTAGATTATTGTGTTCTCTTCACTACCCTAACACTCCACCCACCAGGACCTAGGATTGGTCCCCTGTTCTAGGTGTTGTATGTTGGGTTGGATCTCTGAGTTAACTATTTCACTGCTTTGTCTAGAGAATATTGCGGCTGCAATACTCCCTTGTGACGCACTCGTTGCGGGGCGCCACACTCCCCCTTGGTTAAATCAGCTTGTCCCCAAGCGTCAAACTACTCACATTACAGAGGTTTTTACATTTTTATACATATATGACACACTTTTATTAAAATAGAAAAACAGGTAAAGAAATGCTTTGATGTTATAAGCAAAGAAACAGGTAATCACTTTGTGCGGACCCGGCGGGCGGTCGGCTGTACTTTAACTAGAGTCCAGGCTGTAGCCGCGAGATCACACAGTCAATGATTAACGGGAACAGAGTCATTGATGAAGTTCAAGTTTTAAAGTCACTGGCTCTGAGGGTGATGGCGTACCCGGATAGCGAACCACCCATCTGCACAAGCATAGCGCTCGTAGGTGATTATATCGCCCCGGTATAGGTCGCGATCGGGATGTCCTCTTGGCAAGTTTGACTCAACGTCCCGGCGCCCCACAAACACCTCCTCATTCAAACCCACCTCCCAAGCGAACCCCCACCCGGTATTTAAATTAAAGGTGGAAATTCTACCTTCACGGCGGAGTTCATCAGGCAGCGGCGGCTGGCGGCGAGCCTCGGCACGGGCCTCCATGTTGGCACGTTCTCGGGCTTGCCACTCCTCTCGTCGTCTCTGGCGTACATCTCCGTCGTTACGGCTCGGGGTGTAAAGATGAGTAATGGAGCTGGTGGTTTGGCGGGAAGCTTGAACTTGGCGGGCTGTCTGTATCGGAACCCGGTGGAACGGCACAGGGGAAGGTGTCGGCAGTGCACCCGACCAGTGTACCCGAGCTGTGTGCCCGGAAGGAAGTTCTCTGTTGTCTCCCCAAGCGAACCCGGTGTCGAAATCCTCAGCGGTGCTGTGGGTCTCGTCGTCATCCTCTCCGACCTCTTCCTCGATGATCACATCAGGCTGCTCGATGATGAAAGACGTTAAAGCTTGTTCCGTTGTACAACAGGGCGGGTGGTGCTGCGGATCCTTCCGTAGGGACGTCCTGCAGGGCTTCCAGGCTGCCTGCCTCTTCATCTGTTTCCGCAGGTAAAGGTGTTTCAATCCCGGTTACCAGGTAGGCCTCTGTGGTTGCAGAGGAGGCCTCCGGTTCAAGGGAGAAACAAGCGACAGTCTCGGTAGTGTGGAAACTAGTCGCGGGTTCCGCAGGTGGAACCTGGTAGAGATCGAGTTCTTCCATGGAGCGTGTTATGAGCTCCGGCTCAAGAACGGAATCGGTTGCGATGTTGGTCGCTGGAACGGGTCGAGTTGCGGCCTCCACCGGAATGACACAGTCTATTGGCTCAGGTGACGGAGCAGGACAGGTGGTAGGCGAGGGTGAGGCGGTCGAGAAGCTGGTGACGTCGTCTGGGCTTGGAGAAGCTGCACCCGGTCGGCTCTGCTGCATCGCATGGTGTAGTCGTCTGCCTAGGGTCGCGCTCCAGCTACGGATCGTCCATTCCACTGTCTCTAGTAACCGCACCCGGAGGTCTTGTAGAGCCTCTAGCCAGAAGTCGGGGCTGCCGTCTATGGTAAGGGCAGGATCCGGACCCGGTTGGCTTATGGCTGCTCTGGCCTCCGCCTCGACCTCCCGCATCAGGTCTTGGAGTCTCATGCTGGCCATTCTTCTTTGGAGGGAAACCACACCCGTTCAACCGGTAAGACGTTCTTGTTGAGCTGGTGAAGATGTCTTCTCTCTCTGTCGGTGTGTCTAGGTATGACACTCCCATCTCCTCTGGGCTTTTGTAGTCCAATCGTGGGAAAAGTCTTTGGGATCCGCCCCCATGGTTGATTCGAGCAATCAGGGCGGACAAAGAGTTTGGCGCCTTTTGTCTTTGGCCCTCCCACAGTGAGGGGGGGGTTGACTCACTCTTGGGCTTCACGTGGCGGCTTCTTGTGGCGGGAACGCCATCTTGGGCGCCATCTTGACCCAATGGTGTAAAGGCGGGAAAGTTCTTTTTAGGACGAACAAAGTCCAATCGTAGACAATAAAGTCCAGTTTAAGCACAACATACCCGTTGGTAACGGGCCTGCTCGTATCCTGTTCGTGACGCCATTTTCTGACGCACACCAGGGGCCAGGGTTACTCCCGGTTTAGACAGGCGATTCTTCTCCTTCCTTGTCACGGGTGGACCGCGCCTGCCGGTAGTGGGGCCCGGTGTAGTGCAGATCAAAATTGAGGTCGTCTTACGGGAACAGATTAAAAAGGGGTTTTAATTTGTTTTCTTCGTGACGCCACCTATGAGTAGTTCGGTAAGGGCTACCGACGCTGCGGAACCTCCCGGGGTGATGGACAGCAGCAAGATGTTACGCTCCCCACAGGCTGAGCGGTGATCCCCGGGGGCTGGAGCTGCTCAAGATGTTGTGCGGCAGCTGCGGTTACCTTAAGTTCATGACGGACAGTTCATAAGGAGACACGGACACAGATAGTCTCTGCAACGGTTCTTTACTGTAACCAGCAGGCAGTACATGGCTTACAGTGGTTGAGTAGAAGACCGGGTGGACTCAGCAGTGATAGTGCTCCTCAGAGATCCGCAGTGTACCTCCTCTCTACCTCCTTAGCTTCTCTTGCCAGCGTCGCCCAGGAATACCAGGTCGGGTACGGGGAGGCTGCTTCAATGCCCTATCCATGATGTACGTTCTGGATTCTTTGGGGAGCCTTGGGTCCCTCGGTGGGTACACCGCTGGTTAGACGACTGGAAACTGGCTGGTGGTGGGGTGCTCCTATAAAGCTGCTCCTCCACGGGGCTGGTTCGCGTGGCAGAGGTGAACTGCTGCCAGCTTCGGTACCAGTGAACCGGCTGTGAGTTGTGGGCACGGGAGTCTTTTGGGGAACCCGTGTAGAAATGCCCATTCCCGGTAGTTAAGGCCTCAGGTGCGGACACCCGACCGGTGACGGCCCAGGGGCCCGCACGGAGTGCGGAGCCCCCGCTCCACTCCAAGTTCTAGTCTGCTCTCTTCAAGTTCTAGACTACGTTCTAACTGACTATCTAGATTATTGTGTTCTCTTCACTACCCTAACACTCCACCCACCAGGACCTAGGATTGGTCCCCTGTTCTAGGTGTTGTATGTTGGGTTGGATCTCTGAGTTAACTATTTCACTGCTTTGTCTAGAGAATATTGCGGCTGCAATACTCCCTTGTGACGCACTCGTTGCGGGGCGCCACACTGTCTCCAGTGCCGGGCTCTGCTCTCATCTCTGATGAGCTAAGGGCTGAGGCTAAGATGAGGAAGGGATGAAGGCCTGGGTTACTCACCTGTGCCGTCTCCAGTGCCGTGCTCTGCTCTCATCACTGATGAGCTATGGGCTGAGGCTAAGACGAGGAAAGGATGACAGCCTGGGTTACTCACCTGTGCTGTCTCCAGTGCCGGGCTCTGCTCTCATCTCTGATGAGCTATGGGCTGAGGCTAAGATGAGGAAGGGAAGAAGGCCTGGGTTACTCACCTGTGCCGTCTCCAGTGCCAGGCTCTGCTCCCATCTCTGATGAGCTATGGGCTGAGGCTAAGATAAGGAAGGGATGAAGGCCTGAGTTACTCACCTGTGCCGTCTCCAGTGCCGGGCTCTGCTCTCATCTCTGATGAGCTATGGGCTGAGGCTAAGATGAGGAAGGGATGAAGGCCTGGGTTACTCACCTTGTGCCGTCTCCAGTGCCGGGCTCTGCTCCCATCTCTGATGAGCTATGGGCTGAGGCTAAGATGAGGAAGGGATGAAGGCCTGAGTTACTCACCTGTGCCGTCTCCAGTGCCAGGCTCTGCTCTCATCTCTGGTGAGCTATGGGCTGAGGCTAAGATGAGGAAGGGATGAAGGCCTGGGTTACTCACCTGTGCTGTCTCTAGTGCCGGGCTTTGCTCTCATCTCTGATGAGCTATGGCCTGAGGCTAAGATGAGGAAGGGATGAAGGCCTGGGTTACTCACCTGTGCCGTCTCCAGTGCCAGGCTCTGCTCTCATCTCTGATGAGCTAAGGGCTGAGGCTAAGATGTGGAAGGGATGAAGGCCTTGGTTGCTCACCTGTGCCGTCTCCAGTGCCAGGCTCTGCTCTCATCTCTTATGAACTATGGGCTGAGGCTAAGATGAGGAAGGGATGAAGGGCTGGGTTACTCACCTGTGCTGTCTCCAGTGCCAGGCTCTGCTCTCATCTCTGATGAGCTATGGGCTGAGGCTAAGACAAGGAAGGGATGAAGGCCTGGGTTACTCACCTGTGCTGTCTCCAGTGCCGGGCTTTGCTCTCATCTATGATGAACTATGGGCTGAGGCTAAGACAAGGAAGGGATGAAGGCCTGGGTTACTCACCTTGTGCCGTCTCCAGTGCCGGGCTCTGCTCCCATCTCTGATGAGCTATGGGCTGAGGCTAAGATGAGGAAGGGATGAAGGCCTGGGTTACTCACCTGTGCTGTCTCCAGTGCCGGGCTCTGCTCTCATCTCTGATGAGCTATGGGCTGAGGCTAAGACGAGGAAGGGATGAAGGCCTGGGTTACTCACCTGTACTGTCTCCAGTGCCGGGCTCTGCTCTCATCTCTGATGAGCTATGGGCTGAGGCTAAAACGAGGGATGGATGAAGGCCTGGGTTACGCACCTGTGCTGTCTCCAGTGTCGGGCTTTGCTCTCATCTCTGATGAGCTATGGGCTGAAGCTAAGATGAGGAAGGGATGAAGGCCTGGGTTACTCACCCGTGCCGTCTCCAGTGCCGGGCTCTGCTCTCATCTCTGATGAGCTAAGGGCTGAGGCTAAGATGAGGAAGGGATGAAGGCCTGGGTTACTCACGTGTGCCGTCTCCAGTGCCGGGCTCTGCTCTCATCTCTGATGAGCTATGGGCTGAGGCTAAGATGAGGAAGGGATGACGGCCTGGGTTACTCACCTGTGCTGTCTCCAGTGCCAGGCTCTGCTCTCATCTCTGATGAGCTATGGGCTGAGGCTAAGATGAGGAAGGGATGAAGGCCTGGGTTACTCACCTGTGCCGTCTCCAGTGCCGGGCTCTGCTCTCATCTCTGATGAGCTATGGGCTGAGGCTAAGATGAGGAAGGGATGAAGGCCTGGGTTACTCACCTGTGCCGTCTCCAGTGCGGGCTGTGCTCTCATCTCTGATGAGCTATGGGCTGAGGTAAGATGAGGAAGGGATGAAGGCCTGGGTTACTCACCTGTGCCGTCTCCAGTGCCGGGCTTTGCTCTCATCTCTGATGAGCTATGGGCTGAGGCTAAGATGAGGGGATGAAGGCCTGGGTTACTCACCTGTGCCGTCTCCAGTGCCGGGCTTGCTCCATCTCTGATGAGCTATGGGCTGAGGCAAGATGGGGAAAGGGATGAAGGGCCTGGGTTACTCACCTGTGCCGTCTCCAGTGCCGGGCTCTGCTCTCATCTCTGATGAGCTATGGGCTGAGGCTAAGATGAGGGGATGAAGGCCTGGGTTACTCACCTGTGCCGTCTCCAGTGCCGGGCTCTGCTCCCATCTCTGAATGAGCTATGGGCTGAGGCTAAGATGAGGAAGGGATGAAGGGCTGGGTTACTCACCTGTGCCGTCTCCAGTGCCGGGCTTTGCTCTCATCTCTGATGAGCTATGGGCTGAGGCTAAATGAGGAAGGAGGATGAAGGCCTGGGTTACTCACCTGTGCGTCTCAGTGATGGGCTCTGCTCCATCTCTGATGAGCTATGGGCTGAGGCTAAGATGAGGAAGGGATGAAGGCCTGGGTTACTCACCTGTGCCGTCTCCAGTACCGAGCTCTGCTCTCATCTCTGATGAGCTATGAGCTGAGGCTAAGATGAGGAAGGGATGAAGGCCTGGGTTACTCACCTGTGCCGTCTCCAGTGCGAGCTCTGCTCTCATCTCTGATGAGCTATGGGCTGAGGCTAAGATGAGGAAGGGATGAAGGCCTGGGTTACTCATCTGTGCCGTCTCCAGTGCCGGGCTCTGCTCTCATCTCTATGAGCTATGGGCTGAGGCAAAGATGAAGAAGGGATGAAGGGCTGGGTTACTCACCTGTGCCGTCTCCAGTGCCGGGCTCTGCTCTCATCTCTAATGAGCTATGGGCTGAGGCTAAGATGAGGAAGGGATGAAGGCCTGGGTTACTCACCTGTGCCGTCTCCAGTGCTGGGCTCTGCTCTCATCTCTGGTGAGCTATGTGCTGAGGCTAAGATGAGGAAGGGATGAAGGCCTGGGTTACTCACCTGTGACGTCTCCAGTGCCGGGCTCTGCTCTCATCTCTGATGAGCTATGGGCTGAGGCAAAGATGAGGAAGGGATGAAGGCCTGGGTTACTCACCTGTGCCGTCTCCAGTGCCGTGCTCTGCTCTCATCTCTGATGAGCTATGGGCTGAGGCTAAGATGAGGAAGGGATGAAGGCCTGGGTTACTCACCTGTGCCGTCTCCAGTGCTGGGCTCTGCTCTCATCTCTGGTGAGCTATGGGCTGAGGCTAAGATGAGGAAGGGATGAAGGCCTGGGTTACTCACCTGTGACGTCTCCAGTGCCGGGCTCTGCTCTCATCTCTGATGAGCTATGGGCTGAGGCAAAGATGAGGAAGGGATGAAGGCCTGGGTTACTCACCTGTGCCGTCTTCAGTGCCGGGCTCTGCTCTCATCTCTGATGAGCTATGGGCTGAGGCTAAGATGAGGATGGGATGAAGGCCTGGGTTACTCACCTGTGCTGTCTCCAGTGCCGGGCTTTGCTCTCATCTCTGATGAGCTATGGGCTGAGGCTAAGATGAGGAAGGGATGAAGGCCTGGGTTACTCACCTGTGCCGTCTCCAGTGCCGGGCTCTGCTCTCATCTCTGATGAGCTATGGGCTGAGGCTAAGATGAGGAAGGAATGAAGGCCTGGGTTACTCACCTGTGCCGTCTCCAGTGCCGGGCTCTGCTCTCATTCTGATGAGCTATGGGCTGAGGCTAAGATGAGGAAGGAATGAAGGCTGGTTACTCACCTGTGCCGTCTCCAGTGCGAGTGTTGCTCTCATCTCTGATGAGCTATGGGCTGAGGCTAAGATGAGGATGGATGAAGGCTGGGTTACTCACCTGTGACGTCTCCAGTGCGGGCTCTGCTCTCATGTCTGATGAGCTATGGGCTGAGCTAAGAGAGAAGGGATAAGGCCTGGTTACTCACCTGTGCCGTCTCCAGTGCCGGGCTCTGCTCTCATGTCTGATGAGCTATGGGCTGAGGCTAAGACGAGGAAGGGATAAGGCTGGGTTACTCACCTGTGCTGTCTCCAGTGCGGGCTCTGCTCTCATCTCTGATGAGCTATGGGCTGAGGCTAAGATGAGGATGGATGAAGGCCTGGGTTACTCCCTGTGACGTCTCCAGTGCCGGGCTCTGCTCTCATCTCTGATGAGCTATGGGCTGAGGCTAAGATGAGGATGGGATGAAGCCTGGGTTACTCACCTGTGCGTCTCCAGTGCCGGGCTCTGCTCTCATGTCTGATGAGCTATGGGCTGAGGCTAAGACGAGGAAGGGATGAAGGCCTGGGTTACTCACCTGTGCCGTCTCCAGTGCCGGGCTCTGCTCTCATCACTGATGAGCTATGGGCTGAGGCTAAGATGAGAGGGATGAAGGCCTGGGTTACTCACTGTGCTGTCTCCAGTGCCGGGCTCTGCTCTCATCTCTGATGAGCTATGGGCTGAGGCAAAGATGAGGAAGGGATGAAGGCCTGGTTATCACCTGTGCTGTCTCCAGTGCCAGGCTTTGCTCTCATCTCTGATGAGCTATGGCTGAGGCTAAGATGAGGAAGGGATGAAGGCCTGGGTTACTCACCTGTGCTGTCTCCAGTGCCGGCTTTGCTCTAATCTCTGATGAGCTATGGGCTGAGTCTAAGATGAGGAAGGGATGAAGGCCTGGGTTACTCACCTGTGCCGTCTCCAGTGCGGGGCTCTGCTCCCATCTCTGATGAGCTATGGGCTGAGGCTAAGATAAGGAAGGGATGAAGGCCTGGGTTACTCACCTGTGCCGTCTCCAGTGCCGGGCTTTGCTCTCATCTCTGATGAGGTATGGGCTGAGGCTAAGATGAGGAAGGGATGAAGGCCTGGGTTACTCACCTGTGCCGTATCCAGTGCCGGGCTCTGCTCTCATCTCTGATGAGATATGGGCTGAGGCTAAGATGAGGAAGGGATGAAGGGCTGGGTTACTCACCTGTGCCATCTCCAGTGCCAGGCTCTGCTCTCATCACTGATGAGCTATGGACTGAGGCTAAGATGAGGAAGGGATGAAGGCCTGGGTTACTCGCCTGTGCCGTCTCCAGTGCGGGGCTCTGCTCCATCTCTGATGAGCTATGGGCTGAGTCTAAGATGAGGAAGGGATGAAGGCCTGGGTTACTCACCTGTGCCGTCTCCAGTGCCGGGCTCTGCTCTCATCTCTGATGAACTATGGGCTGAGGCTAAGACGAGGAAGGGATGAAGGCCTGGGTTACTCACCTGTGCCGTCTCCAGTGCCGGGCTCTGCTCTCATCTCTGATGAGCTATGGGCTGAGGCTAAGATGAGGGATGGATGAAGGTCTGGGTTACTCACCTGTGCCGTCTCCAGTGCCGGGCTTTGCTCTCATCTCTGATGAGCTATGGGCTGAGGCTAAGATGAGGAAGGGATGAAGGCCTGGGTTACTCACCTGTGCTGTCTCCAGTGCCGGCCTCTGCTCTCATCTCTGATGAGCTATGGGCTGAGGCTAAGATGAGGGATGGATGAAGGTCTGGGTTACTCACCTGTGCTGTCTCCAGTGCTGGGCTCTGCACTCATCTCTGATGAGCTATGGGCTGAGGCTAAGATGAGGAAGGGATGAAGGCCTGGGTTACTCACCTGTGCCGTCTCCAGTGCCAGGCTCTGCTCCCATCTCTGATGAGCTATGGGCTGAGGCTAAGATGAGGAAGGGATGAAAGCCTGGGTTACTCACCTGTGCTGTCTCCAGTGCCAGGCTCTGCTCTCATCTCTGATGAGCTATGGGCTGAGGCTAAGATGAGGAAGGGATGAAGGCCTGGGTTACTCACCTGTGCCGTCTCCAGTGCCAGGCTCTGCTCCCATCTCTGATGAGCTATGGGCTGAGGCTAAGATGAGGAAGGGATGAAAGCCTGGGTTACTCACCTGTGCTGTCTCCAGTGCCAGGCTCTGCTCTCATCTCTGATGAGCTATGGGCTGAGGCTAAGATGAGGATGGGATGAAGGCCTGGGTTACTCACCTGTGCTGTCTCCAGTGCCGGGCTCTGCTCTCATCTCTGATGAGCTATGGGCTGAGGCTAAGATGAGGAAGGGATGAAGGCCTGGGTTACTCACCTGTGCTGTCTCCAGTGCCGGGCTCTGCTCTCATCTCTGATGAGCTATGGGCTGAGGCTAAGATGAGGAAGGGATGAAAGCCTGGGTTACTCACCTGTGCCGTCTCCAGTGCCGGGCTCTGCTCTCATCTCTGATGAGCTATGGGCTGAGGCAAAGATGAGGAAGGAATGAAGACCTGGGTTACTCACCTGTGCCGTCTCCAGTGCCGGGCTCTGCTCCCATCTCTAATGAGCTATGGGCTTTAAAAGTGATGAAAAATTGGGCATCTCAGACAACATAGCAATAAAGTGTGGTGGTGTGCAACTGGAGTGTTCAGTCTGTCCAATGTTTAAGAGCCATGTAGCTCGAAACGCGCATGGATTGATTCCCGTTATACACACCACCCCATTTAGTGCTTTGTTGGCTGAGATGCCCAATTTTTCAGCACTTTTAAAGGATTTCCAATAAAGATTTTGTGAATTTTTCATTACTCCAGTGTGTTGAGCTGGTTCCAACTCTAATTTCCTCCATTACCTCCCGCGCTGTGCAGCAGTGGGGACGCCGTGTTCCTCCCGGATTGGAACAGCATCTCAGAGGTAGATTAATTTTTTCTTATTATTCATTACTTTGGTGCCCTATTTGTTACCTGAGTATTCAGGAAAGTATAGCACCTTCCCACTTTATGTGTTTGCAGGCCTTAGCCTGATCATCTTCCAGATTTAGCTCCCACCGTATCGATAACTATGCTCCCTGCAACTCCTGTCTGATTCCAGCATTCGTCTTCTACTTGTTATGCATACATCTTAACTCACAGAGGAAAATAACTGTAAACTACTACACCTTACCCCACCGGTTCCTGTACAGACTAAGGCTCCTAGATACACAGTCCCTGGTGACACCTGCGCTGACTGGAATAAATCTAACCGCAAAACTAGGAGATGACAACTTGGACCTGGCTGCCTAAAAGGCCATTGAGTGTCCCTCATACCTCCTTAGGAATTGAAGGGAGATGTAGAGAACTATAACCCTGAATAATGAAGGTGTACAGAGGTAGAAGAGATCCCAAAGTGAGAAAATATAAATCAGAACTATAGTGTTACGTATTGACTGTCTTGTAGTATGGAAGTGCTGCTGTAGGCTTAAATGAAGCCTTTTTTTCACTGCTCAGTGTGAGTAGATGAGGCTAATGAGCGGAGCATGTAGTAGCAGGTGTGTGTGTGTGTGAATGCTTAGGTATGCTGAGGGGCGTGTCTGGGCTGGTTGCTCCCAACCCCTCGGCCTTAAATGGATCAGCTCACATCCACCTGTTGTCGCTGATTCAGTTCACTTCTGGACTGTGACCTGCCATGAGCAGAAGCTGATCCTGAGCTGCTGTAATATTCTCCATTGGAAGTTGCTGGATTCCTTGTACGTGGGTGGAGGTAGGGGCTTATGCCTAGGGCTTCTTAGGAGTCAGGGATTTAGGTTGGTGGCTCGAACCTCCTCACCTTCAGAGGTACCTTCGAGATCAAGGCGAGCCAGGGACCCTAGTATCAGGGCTAGAGTAGGCTCCCCTGACCCCCTATATCCTGCTCACTGCTACCCTGGCCTCCACAAGGTGTCATATAGATTGGAAAATGTAAACTACTTACTGCAAGAAAGAATTGACGCCTATTACCTAACTATTAGCCTGCGTAAGGAGTAGGATAAATAGATAGATGTGAAAGCAAAGCTTAAACCTAGTTGTTCTCTTTCTGGCAGGCATGAACACTTGGCACTATGGCTGGAACTCCAAGCAGGATCCATTTAGGAATATAGCCAGTAAAGAAGACCAGCAAGGGGAAGGTGTAAATAGCCGCATCTACAATGTGATAGGGCAGACTAAATAAATAAATGAAAACACCTGCTGGCAGAAAAGGAATGACACAAAGGTAAAAGATAATCAGCACATGGAAAGAGGCTGAGCCTGCTGTGGCTCAGCGGTGAAACTACTACGTGAATTATTTGGCTAATCCTCTCTCAGCTCTGCCCACGAAATTGCAAACTCTGTTAATTTATCAGAGTACGAGATTGCATATATTTCTCTGCCTATCCAATGTGGACCAAATTAAACAATCATTGACTGGATAGAGGAAGGGAATGATTGTATGATTTGATTAATGAATAATCAACAAACTTTCGGATGTGTTGAATTCTGCCTTTGATGATCTGTAAAAGTGAAATATATATTGGTTACTTGGGTGATTAACAAACGATTGCTCCATAAGCCAGCCATCAGCTCTTACACTGTTGACATGCTTGTTGGCCTGTTGTTCTCATGAAGTCAGGTATGTTTGGCTGTATTGGACCATCACATGAATGAACCATCGCTTGACCGATCTTATGTGTAACATGGTGCGGGGCGGTAGTCATGGGCATCGACTCTTATGCCCCAGAGTTATACATGAAGATGAGGGTCCTGGTGGGGTGTGTAACCTTGTATTATGGGGGCTCTACACCCTTGCAGGTTGCATGATGCCGATGGCTTTGGTTGGCCAGGACCGGACATTGTACAATGACAGCCAGTTCTATATAGACAGTCTTACTGAACAGCCACGTGACCACAGCTATGTACAGTAGATGGCACTTACACAACTTCTTGTACAGTAGAGGGTGGGTACACAACTTCTCATATGGTTCCTATTCCACGCAGAGCATGTCCACCCCCAGCCTCTGTTCTCCCCCAGCCTCTGTTCTCCCCCAGCCTCTGTTCTCCCCCAGCCTCTGTTCTCGCCCAGCCTCTGTTCTCGCCCAGCCTCTGTTCTCCTCCGGCCTCTGTTCTCCCCCAGCCTCTGTTCTCCCCCAGCCTCTGTTCTCCCCCAGCCTCTGTTCTCCCCCAGCCTCTGTTCTCGCCCAGCCTCTGTTCTCGCCCAGCCTCTGTTCTCCTCCAGCCTCTGTTCTCCCCCAGCCTCTGTTCTCCCCCAGCCTCTGTTCTCCCCCAGCCTCTGTTCTCCCCCAGCCTCTGTTCTCCCCCAGCCTCTGTTCTCGCCCAGCCTCTGTTCTCGCCCAGCCTCTGTTCTCCTCCGGCCTCTGTTCTCCCCCAGCCTCTGTTCTCCCCCAGCCTCTGTTCTCGCCCAGCCTCTGTTCTCGCCCAGCCTCTGTTCTCGCCCGGCCTCTGTTCTCCTCCGGCCTCTGTTCTCCCCCAGCCTCTGTTCTCCCCCAGCCTCTGTTCTCCTCCGGCCTCTGTTCTCCCCCAGCCTCTGTTCTCCCCCAGCCTCTGTTCTCCCCCAGCCTCTGTTCTCCCCCAGCCTCTGTTCTCGCCCAGCCTCTGTTCTTCCCCAGCCTCTGTTCTCGCCCAGCCTCTGTTCTCCCCCAGCCTCTGTTCTCCCCCAGCCTCTGTTCTCCCCCAGCCTCTGTTCTCGCCCAGCCTCTGTTCTCGCCCAGCCTCTGTTCTCCTCCGGCCTCTGTTCTCCCCCAGCCTCTGTTCTCCCCCAGCCTCTGTTCTCCCCCAGCCTCTGTTCTCCCCCAGCTCTCGTTCTCGCCCAGCCTTGTTCTCGCCCAGCCTCTGTTTCTCCTCCGCCTCTGTTCTCCCCCAGCCTCTGTTCTCCCCCAGCCTCTGTTCTCGCCCAGCCTCTGTTCTCCCCCAGCCTCTGTTCTCGCCCAGCCTCTGTTCTCCTCCGGCCTCTGTTCTCCCCCAGCCTCTGTTCTCCCCCAGCCTCTGTTCTCCTCCGGCCTCTGTTCTCCCCCAGCCTCTGTTCTCCCCCAGCCTCTGTTCTCCCCCAGCCTCTGTTCTCCCCCAGCCTCTGTTCTCCCCCAGCCTCTGTTCTACCCCAGCCTCTGTTCTCGCCCAGCCTCTGTTCTCCCCCAGCCTCTGTTCTCGCCCAGCCTCTGTTCTCCCCCAGCCTCTGTTCTCCTCTGGCCTCTGTTCTCCCCCAGCTTCACTTCCTTCATTACCACCATTAGCACAGCAGCCCCTCCACTGTGGTAGCACAGCAGCCCCTCCACTGTGGCAGTACAGCAGCCCTTCCACTGTGGTAACACAGCAGCCCCTCCACTGTGGTAGCACAGCAGCCCCTCCACTGTGGCAGTACAGCAGCCCCTCCACTGTGGTAGCACAGCAGCCCCTCCACTGTGGCAGTACAGCAGCCCTTCCACTGAGGTAGCACAGCAGCCCCTCCACTGTGGCAGTACAGCAGCCCTTCCACTGTGGTAACACAGCAGCCCCTCCACTGTGGCAGTACAGCAGCCCTTCCACTGTGGCAGCACAGCAGCCCTTCCACTGTAGCAGCACAGCAGCCCCTCCACTGTGGTAGTGTGGCGCCCCGCAATGAGTGCATCACAGGAAGGTATTGCATCCCTAAAAGCAGATGCAATATCGTCCGTCTCAGCGGTGAATAAGTTCAATCTAAAGCTCCATATACCACATGCACCACTTAGAGGCAGAGGGCCAATCAGGGCCCTGGTGGGAGGAGTGTAAGGTGTAGTGTGGGGAAAGGGGAGAAACAGGAGAAGTTAGAGAAGAAGTAGAGGAGGAACGTGGGAGAGACAAGCTCAAGGACAGAAGTCCAGACAGTCTAACTGGGAGGGCACCAACAAGTGGTGACCCAGACAGGAAGGTGGGCAAGCAACAAGCTACGGGTTTAAAAAGTCTCCCGAGCCCAAGTCCGATCGGACACCGGTTCCAAAGTCGGCAGTCGTCTACCGTTGCCCTGCAAAACCGGAGTGACGGAGTAGCTTTATAGGAGCGCCTCACTAAAGCCGCCATTTCTGCAGTCTTCATAGAGGAAGTAGCAGCACAGCAGCCCCTCCACTGTAGCAGCACAGCAGCCCCTCCACTGTAGCAGCACAGCAGCCCCTCCACTGTAGCAGCACAGCAGCCCCTCCACTGTGGCAGCACAGCAGCCCCTCCACTGTAGCAGCACAGCAGCCCCTCCACTGTGGCAGCACAGCAGCCCCTCCACTGTGGCAGCACAGCAGCCCCTCCACTGTGGCAGCACAGCAGCCCCTCCACTGTGGCAGCACAGCAGCCCCTCCACTGTGGCAGCACAGCAGCCCTTCCACTGTGGTAACACAGCAGCCCCACCACTGTAGCAGCACAGCAGCCCCTCCACTGTGGCAGCACAGCAGCCCCTCCACTGTAGCAGCACAGCAGACCCTCCACTGTAGCAGCACAGCAGCCCCTCCACTGTAGCAGCACAGCAGCCCCTCCACTGTGGCAGCACAGCAGCCCCTCCACTGTAGCAGCACAGCAGCCCCTCCACTGTGGCAGCACAGCAGCCCCTCCACTGTGGCAGCACAGCAGCCCCTCCACTGTGGCAGCACAGCAGCCCCTCCACTGTGGCAGCACAGCAGCCCCTCCACTGTGGCAGCACAGCAGCCCTTCCACTGTGGTAACACAGCAGCCCCACCACTGTAGCAGCACAGCAGCCCCTCCACTGTGGCAGCACAGCAGCCCCTCCACTGTAGCAGCACAGCAGACCCTCCACTGTAGCAGCACAGCAGACCCTCCACTGTAGCAGCACAGCAGCCCCTCCACTGTGGCAGCACAGCAGACCCTCCACTATGGCAGCACAGCAACCCCTCCACTGTGGCAGCACAGCAGCCCCTCCACTGTGGCAGCACAGCAGCCCCTCCACTGTGGTAACACAGCAGCCCCTCCACTGTGGCAGCACAGCAGCCCCTCCACTGTGGCAGCACAGCAGCCCCTCCACTGTGGTAACACAGCAGCCCCTCCACTGTAGCAGCACAGCAGCCCCTCCACTGTAGCAGCACAGCAGCCCCTCCACAGTGGCAGCACAGCAGCCCCTCCACTGTGGCAGTACAGCAGCCCCTCCACTGTGGTAGCACAGCAGCCCCTCCACTGTGGCAGTACAGCAGCCCTTCCACTGTGGTAGCACAGCAGCCCCTCCACTGTGGCAGTACAGCAGCCCTTCCACTGTGGTAACACAGCAGCCCCTCCACTGTAGCAGTACAGCAGCCCTTCCACTGTGGCAGCACAGCAGCCCTTCCACTGTAGCAGCACAGCAGCCCCTCCACTGTGGTAGTGTGGCGCCCCGCAATGAGTGCATCACAGGAAGGTATTGCATCCCTAAAAGCAGATGCAATATCGTCCGTCTCAGCGGTGAATAAGTTAAATCTAAAGCTCCATATACCACATGCACCACTTAGAGGCAGAGGGCCAATCAGGGCCCTGGTGGGAGGAGTGTAAGGTGTAGTGTGGGGAAAGGGGAGAAACAGGAGAAGTTAGAGAAGAAGTAGAGGAGGAACGTGGGAGAGACAAGCTCAAGGACAGAAGTCCAGACAGTCTAACTGGGAGGGCACCAACAAGTGGTGACCCAGACAGGAAGGTGGGCAAGCAACAAGCTACGGGTTTAAAAAGTCTCCCGAGCCCAAGTCCGATCAGACACCGGTTCCGAAGTCGGCAGTCGTCTACCGTTGCCCTGCAAAACCGGAGTGACGGAGTAGCTTTATAGGAGCGCCTCACTAAAGCCGCCATTTCTGCAGTCTTCATAGAGGAAGTAGCAGTAGGGATGGGCGAATCTACTCGCTAGGACTCGTTACTCGGCGAGTAGTAAGGGACTCGCAGGACTCGGTACTCTGCGAGTTTCCCAGTGATGACTCGCACGAGTCCAATGCAAATCAATATCAATCCTAGTTTTGTCAGAAACGCTGACAAAACTAGGATTGCCATTGTTTGCATTAGACTCGGCTACTGTGCCAGTGATAGCAGGGAAACTCGCAAAGTAACTGCTGTTTCTTTGCGAGCCGAGTCCAGCTGTCTTCTCTGTGCAGCTCCAGGGTCCTAGAGCCCGCCTGCTCACAGACATGATGTAGCAGTGCTGAGATTATTCTCAGTCTGCTCATTCCCTGTGCATGTAGCAGAGAGGACATCACGTTTTGGACTACGTCGGACGGAAGAGGATTTTTTTAATTAAAGATGGAGTCCCTAATGGCTTTTTTTTTTATTTCAAATAAAAAATTTTCTCTGTGTTTTTTTAACCCTTTATTGGAGATTCTTAGTGGCTGGGTCAAACGTGGCCTGACATTAAGAATCTCGGGCTTAATACCAGCTTGTATAACAAAGCTGGTATTAACCCCTTTATTACCCAGCGTGCTACCGCCACCAGGGCCGCTGGAAGAGCGGGGTTCAGCGCCAGAGGATGGCGCTTCAATGAACGCACCATCTTCTGGGGCGGCTGCGGGCTGCAATTTGCAGCGGGGGGTGCCCAGAAAGCTTGGGCATCCCTGCGCTGCGGATTCCAGCCCCCAGCTGCTTAGCTGTACCTGGCTAGACATAGAAATTGCGCGGAGCCCCACGCATTTTTTTAAAATTATTTAATGAATTTCAGAGTCAGAGTCTCAGAGTCTCAGAGTCAGAATCTCAGAATTTCATGAAATAATTTAAAAAAAATGCGTGGGGCTCCGCGCAATTTCTATGTCTAGCCAGGTACAGCTAAGCAGCTGGGGGCTGGAATCCGCAGCGCAGGGATGCCCAAGCTTTCTGGGCACCCCCCGCTGCAAATTGCAGCCCGCAGCCGCCCCAGAAGATGGCGCGTTCATTGAAGCGCCATCCTCTGGCGCTGAACCCCGCTCTTCCAGCGGCCCTGGTGGCGGTAGCACGCTGGGTAATAAAGGGGTTAATACCAGCTTTGTATTATCAGCTGGCCCTAAGCCCGAAATTTATGGTGGTCATGCCAATATTAGACATGACCGCCATGAATTTCTATTAAATTGTTTTAAAAAAAACACAACACAAAGAAAATTTTTTATTAGAAATAAAAAAAAAAGCCATTAGGGACTCCATCTTTAATTAAAAAAATCCTCTTCCGTCCGACGCAGTCCAAAACGCGATGTCCTCTCTGCTACATCCCCTGTGTATAGATATAGATCTCTATGCACAGGGAATGAGCAGACTGAGAACAATCTCAGCTCTGCTACATCATCTCTGTGCACAGACATTCATGTCTGTACACAGGGAATGAGCAGACTGAGAACAATCTCAGCACTGCTACATCAGGCAGCAGGCAGGCTCTAGGACCCTGGAGCTGGCAGCCAGCACAGAGGAGACAGGACTCTTATCTGTGCGAGTCAGAGATTACTTACAAAGTAAACTAGCAATGCAAATAAATGACAAAACTAGCATTGCTTCAGGCTGAAGCTTCCGACACACATCTGCGATTTGTAAATCTCACACTACTCGCTATTACTCGCTTCCCCATTCATTAACATTGGACTCGCTAGACTCGCAACGAGTAGCGAGTCCTGGGCTCGGACTCGCTAGAGTCAAGCGATTCCGAGTAATTTAGGATTCGCCCATCACTAAGTAGCAGCACAGCAGCCCCTCCACTGTGGCAGCACAGCAGCCCCTCCACTATGGCAGCACAGCAGCCCCTCCACTGTGGCAGCACAGCAGCCCCTCCACTGTGGCAGCACAGCAGCCCCTCCACTGTGGCAGCACAGCAGCCCCTCCACTGTGGCAGCACAGCAGCCCCTCCACTGTGGCAGCACAGCAACCCTTCCACTGTGGTAACACAGCAGCCCCACCACTGTAGCAGCACAGCAGCCCCTCCACTGTGGCAGCACAGCAGCCCCTCCACTGTAGCAGCACAGCAGACCCTCCACTGTAGCAGCACAGCAGACCCTCCACTGTAGCAGCACAGCAGACCCTCCACTGTAGCAGCACAGCAGCCCCTCCACTGTGGCAGCACAGCAGCCCGTCCACTGTTGTAGCACAGCAACCCCTCCACTGTGGCAGCACAGCAGCCCCTCCACTGTGGCAGCACAGCAGCCCCTCCACTGTGGCAGCACAGCAGCCCCTCCACTGTGGTAGCACAGCAGCCCCTCCACTGTGGCAGCACAGCAGCCCCTCCACTGTGGCAGCACAGCAGCCCCTCCACTGTGGCAGCACAGCAGCCCCTCCACTGTGTTAGCACAGCAGCCCCTCCACTGTGGCAGCACAGCAGCCCTCCACTGTAGCAGCACAGCAGCCCCTGCACTGTGGTAGCACAGCAGCCCCTCCACTGTGGCAGCACAGCAGCCCCTCTTTTCATTGACTTCTCCTTATTGTAGGATTTCCTGATTTTCATGAATCCGTCTCTCTGGTTTTCTCTTAGATATAAATAATCCGAGCTCTGAAAAGTTTCCTGATTCTAAACATTCTTTCCTGTCTAATGATACAGAGAACAGAGGTAATTAGTTGATTGCGATGTTAATTAGAGGAATGCAAAAACCAAGGCCCAGGGGCAACTTTCTGGTTTCAGGCTGATCCCCTCCCCCGTCTGTAGAGAGCTCTGATCTCAGAAGATTCTCATCAAAAGATAATGTCACAGCGAAACGTAACATCATATCACACAGTCACTGAGCACATACATTACACTACTGATCATTATACCCCAGAGCTGCACTCACTGAGCACATACATTACACCACTGATCATTATATTCCAGAGCTGCACTCACTGAGCACATACATTACACTACTGATCATTATACCCCAGAGCTGCACTCACTGAGCACATACATTACACTACTGATCACTATACTCCAAAGCTGCACTCACTGAGCACATACATTACACTACTGATCATTATACTCCAGAGCTGCACTCACTGAGCACATACATTACACTACTGATCACTATACTCCAAAGCTGCACTCACTGACCACATACATTACACTACTGATCATTATACCCCAGAGCTGCACTCACTGAGCACATACATTACACTACTGATCACTATACTCCAGAGCTGCACTCACTGAGCACATACATTAAACTACTGATCATTATACTCCAGAGGTGCACTCACTGAGCACATACATTACACTACTGATCATTATACCCCAGAGCTGCACTCACTGAGCACATACATTACACCACTGATCATTATATTCCAGAGCTGCACTCACTGAGCACATACATTACACTACTGATCATTATACCCCAGAGCTGCACTCACTGAGCACATACATTACACTACTGATCACTATACTCCAAAGCTGCACTCACTGAGCACATACATTACACTACTGATCATTATACTCCAGAGCTGCACTCACTGAGCACATACATTACACTACTGATCACTATACTCCAAAGCTGCACTCACTGACCACATACATTACACTACTGATCACTATACCCAAGAGCTGCACTCACTGAGCACATACATTACACTACTGATCACTATACCCCAGAGCTGCACTCACTGAGCACATACATTACACTACTGATCACTATACTCCAAAGCTGCACTCACTGAGCACATACATTACACTACTGATCATTATACTCCAGAGCTGCACTCACTGAGCACATACATTACACTACTGATCACTATACTCCAAAGCTGCACTCACTGACCACATACATTACACTACTGATCACTGTACCCAAGAGCTGCATCCACTGAGCACATACATTACACTACTGATCACTATACCCAGAGCTGCACTCACTGAGCACATACATTACACTACTGATCACTATACCCAAGAGCTGCACTCACTGAGCACATACATTACACTACTGATCACTATACCCCAGAGCTGCACTCACTGAGCACATACATTACACTACTGATCACTATACTCCAGAGCTGCACTCACTGAGCACATACATTACACTACTGATCATTATACCCCAGAGCTGCACTCACTGAGCACATACATTACACTACTGATCATTATATTCCAGAGCTGCACTCACTGAGCACATACATTACACACTGATCATTATACTCCAGAGCTGCACTCACTGTGTACATACATTACACCACTGATCATTATACTCCAGAGCTGCACGCATTGAGCACATACATTACACTACTGATCATTATGCTCCAGAGCTGCACTCACTGAGCACATACATTACACTACTGATCATTATACTCCAGAGCTGCACTCACTGAGCACATACATTACACCACTGAACATTACACTCCAGAGCTGCACTCACTGTGTACATACATTGCACCACTGATCATTATACTCCAGAGCTGCACTCACTGAGCACATACATTACACTACTGACTATTATATTCCAGAGCTGCACTCACTGAGCACATACATTACACTACTGATCATTATACCCCAGAGCTGCACTCACTGAGCACATACATTACACTACTGATCACTATACCCCAGAGCTGCACTCACTGAGCACATACATTACACTACTGATCATTATACTCCAGAGCTGCACTCACTGAGCACATACATTACACTACTGATCACTATACCCCAGAGCTGCACTCACTGAGCACATACATTACACTACTGATCACTATACTCCAGAGCTGCACTCACTGAGCACATACATTACACTACTGATCATTATACCCCAGAGCTGCACTCACTGAGCACATACATTACACTACTGATCATTATATTCCAGAGCTGCACTCACTGAGCACATACATTACACCACTGATCATTATACTCCAGAGCTGCACTCACTGTGTACATACATTACACCACTGATCATTATACTCCAGAGCTGCACTCATTGAGCACATACATTACACTACTGATCATTATGCTCCAGAGCTGCACTCACTGAGCACATACATTACACTACTGATCATTATACTCCAGAGCTGCACTCACTGAGCACATACATTACACCACTGAACATTACACTCCAGAGCTGCACTCACTGTGTACATACATTGCACCACTGATCATTATACTCCAGAGCTGCACTCACTGAGCACATACATTACACCACTGATCATTATACTCCAGAGCTGCACTCACTGAGCACATACATTACACTACTGATCACTATACTCCAGAGCTGCACTCACTGAGCACATACATTACACCACTGATCATTATACTCCAGAGCTGCACTCACTGTGTACATACATTACACCACTGATCATTACACTCCAGAGCTGCAGTCACTGAGCACATACATTACACTACTGATCACTATACTCCAGAGTTGCACTCACTGTGTACATACATTACACTACTGATCAATATACTCGAGAGCTGCACTCACTGAGAACATACATTACACCACTGATGATTACACTCCAGAGCTGCACTCACTGAGCACATACATTACACCACTGATCATTATACTCCAGAGCTGCACTCACTGTGTACATACATTACACTACTGATCATTATACTCCAGAGCTGCACTCATTGAGCACATACATTACACCACTGATCATTATACTCCAGAGCTGCACTCACTGAGCACATACATTACACCACTGATCATTATACTCGAGAGCTGCACTCACTGAGCACATACATTACACTACTGATCATTATACTCCAGAGCTGCACTCACTGAGCACATACATTACACCACTAATCATTATACCCCAGAGCTGCACAAACTGAGAACATACATTACACCACTGATCATTATACTCCAGAGCTACACTCACTGTGTACATAAATTACATTACTGATCATTATACTCCAGAGCTGCACTCACTGAGCACATACATTACACTACTGATCATTATACTCCAGAGCTGCACTCACTGAGCACATACATTACACTACTGATCATTATACCCCAGAGCTGCACACACTGAGAACATACATTACACCACTGATCATTATACTCCAGAGCTGCACTCACTGAGCACATACATTACACTACTGATCATTATACTCCAGAGCAGCACTCACTGTGTACATACATTACACCACTGATCATTATACTCCAGAGCTGCACTCACTGAGCACATACATTACACTACTGATCATTATACTCCAGAGCTGCACTCACTGAGAACATACATTACACCACTGATCATTATACTCCAGAGCTGCACTCACTGTGTACATACATTACACCACTGATCATTATACTCCAGAGCTGCACTCACTGAGAACATACATTACACCACTGATCATTATACTCCAGAGCTGCACTCACTGTGTACATACATTACACCACTGATCATTATACTCCAGAGCTGCACTCACTGTGTACATACATTACACCACTGATCATTATACTCCAGAGCTGCACTCACTGAGCACATACATTACACCACTGATCATTATACTCCAGAGCTGCACTCACTGTGTACATACATTACACTACTGATCATTATACTCCAGAGCTGCACTTTCTGAGCACATACATTACATTACTGATTGTGAGTTATCTCCTGTATTATACTCCAGAGCTGCAGTCACTAGACTCTGACAGCCGTCCTCCACACTAGTAGATCCCTATCTGATGTTCTAGAAGGAAACTGTCTCTTACCCTAAAGGCTAACTCCTCCCCTTGTGGACTGGTCCCAACATTTTACTGTTACTTGCCCTAGAGTAGGGGTCGGGAATCTTAGGCCCCATGGTCGTATGCGGCCCTCGATGACTTTTCTGCGGCCCCCGGGCAGATTCTTGGGGACCGCAGGGCTCAGGCTGGCAGACGCAGTTTGCCCACTGTCTGCCTTTTAAATCCAGCTCCCCAGTGATCTCTATGCCCCAGCCTCGGCCTCCCCAGTGATGTATATGTTCCCAGCCTCTCCAGTGATCTCTATGCCCCAGCCTCGGCCTCCCCAGTGATGTATATGTTCCCAGCCTCTCCTGTGATGTCTATGCCCCAGCCTCGGTCTCCCCAGTGATGTATATGTTCCCAGCCTCTCCTGTGATCTCTATGCTCCAGCCTCGGCCTCCCCAGTGATGTATATGTTCCCAGCCTCTCCAGTGATCTCTATGCCCCAGCCTCGGCCTCCCCAGTGATGTATATGTTCCCAGCCTCTCCTGTGATGTCTATGCCCCAGCCTCGGTCTCCCCAGTGATGTATATGTTCCCAGCCTCTCCTGTGATCTCTATGCTCCAGCCTCGGCCTCCCCAGTGATGTATATGTTCCCAGCCTCTCCTGTGATCTCTATGCCCCAGCCTCTGCCTCCCCAGTGATGTATATGTTCCCAGCCTCTCCTGTGATGTCTATGGCCCAGCCTCGGCCTCCCCAGTGATGTATATGTTCCCATCCTCTCCTTTGATGTCTATGCCCCAGCCTCGGCCTCCCCAGTGATGTATATGTTCCCAGCCTCTCCTGTGATCTCTATGCCCCAGCCTCGGCCTCCCCAGTGATGTATATGTTCCCAGCCTCTCCTGTGATGTCTATGCCCCAGCCTCGGCCTCCCCAGTGATGTATATGTTCCCAGCCTCTCCTGTGATCTCTATGCCCCAGCCTCGTCCTCCCCAGTGATGTATATGTTCCCAGCCTCTCCTGTGATCTCTATGCCCCAGCCTCTGCCTCCCCAGTGATGTATATGCTCCCAGCCTCTCCTGTGATGTCTATGGCCCTAGCAAACCTGAAAAAGCAGTTGAGAAGCCACATGACCAATATCATCTAACATCACACCCGCACCAAAGAGAAGCCCCAGCCACCACAGTAGGGGGAGGTGGTTATTTAACCAAATATAGCGGGTAATTTACAAGTTGATAATTTTGTACGGCCCCCGAAGCATGGTAGAAATTTCCAAATGGCCCCAGGCAGTAAAATGGTTCCCCGCCCCTGATCTATTGTCATGTGCTGGGCAGAACTACCTTACCAAATAGAGGAGATATTAGGGGAGATGTCTAAGGGGGAGATGTGCAGAGGGGGAGATGTGCTGAGGGGGAGATGCGCGGAGAGGTAGATGAGCAGAGGGGGAGATTTGCAGTGGGGGAGATGTGTGGAGGAAGGGATGTGTGGAGGGGGAGATGTGCGGAGGGAGATGTGCGGAGGGAGAGATTTGTGGAGAGGAATGTAGGGAGGGAGAGATGTGCGGAGGGAGAGATGTGCGGAGGGGGAGATGTGCGGAGGGGGAGATGTGCTGAGGGGAGATGTGCAGAGGGGAGATGTGCAGAGGGAGAGATGTGCAGGGGGGAGATGTGCAGAGGGGAGATGTGCAGAGGGAGAGATGTGCAGAGGGGAGATGTGCGAAGGGAGATGTGCGGAGGGGAGATGTGTGGAGGGGGAGATGTGTGGAGGGGAGATGTGCAGAGGGAGAGATGTGCAGAGGGGAGATGTGCGAAGGGAGATGTGCAGAGGGAGAGATGTGCAGAGGGGAGATGTGCGGAGGGGAGATGTGCTGAGGGGAGATGTGCAGAGGGGAGATGTGCAGAGGGAGAGATGTGCAGGGGGGAGATGTGCAGAGGGGAGATGTGCAGAGGGAGAGATGTGCAGAGGGGAGATGTGCGAAGGGAGATGTGCGGAGGGGAGATGTGTGGAGGGGGAGATGTGTGGAGGGGAGATGTGCAGAGGGAGAGATGTGCAGAGGGGAGATGTGCGAAGGGAGATGTGCGGAGGGGAGATGTGCAGAGGGGAGATGTGCAGAGGGAGAGATGTGCTGAGGGGAGATGTGCAGAGGGGAGATGTGCAGAGGGAGAGATGTGCAGAGGGGAGATGTGCGAAGGGAGATGTGCGGAGGGGAATGTGTGGAGGGGGAGATGTGTGGAGGGGAGATGTGCGAAGGGAGATGTGCGGAGGGGAGATGTGTGGAGGGGGAGATGTGTGGAGGGGAGATGTGCAGAGGGGAGATGTGCGAAGGGAGATGTGCGGAGGGGAGATGTGCGGAGGGGGAGATGTGTGGAGGGGGAGATGTGCGGAGGGGAGAGATGTGTGGAGGGGAGATGTGTGGAGGGGAGATGTGCGGAGGGGAGATGTGCGGAGGGGAGATGTGTGGAGGGAGAGATGTGCAGAGGGAGATGTGCGGAGGGGGAGATGTGCGGAGGGGAGATGTGTGGAGGGGAGATGTGCGAGAGGGGGAGATGTGCGAGGGGAGATGTGCGGGGGAGATGTGGGAGGGAGATGTGTGGAGGGGAGGATGTGTGGAGGGGGAGATGTGCGGAGGGGAGATGTGTGAGGGGGAGATGTGCGGAGGGGATGTGCGAGGGGAGATGTGGAGAGGGAGATGTGCTGAGGGGAGATGTGCGGAGGGAGAGATTTGTGGAGGGAGATGTGGAGGGGAGATGGCGGAGGGGAGATTTGCAGGGGAGGTAGGAGATGTGTGCGAGGGGAGATGTGCGAGGGGAGATGTGGGAGGAGGATTGTGGAGGGGGAGATGTGCGAGGGGAGATGTGCGGAGGAGAGATGGAGGAGGGAAGAGTGAGAGAGGGGAGATGTGCTGAGGGGAGATTTGTGGAGGAGGAATGTGGGAGGGAGAGATGTGCAGGAGGGAGATGTGGGAGGGAAGATTGTGGAGGGAGTGGGAGGGAGAGATGTGCGGAGGGGAGATGTGTGGAGGGGAGATGTGCGAGGAGGGAGATGTGCGAGGGGAGATGTGCTGAGGGAGAGTGTGGGAGGGGAGATGTGGGAGGGAGAGATGTGGAGGGGAGATGTGCGAGGGAGATGTGCGGAGGGGGAGATGTGTGGAGGGGGAGATGTGCAGAGGGGAGATGTGCAGAGGGGAGATGTGCGGAGGGGGAGATGTGGGAGGGGAGATGTGTGCGAGAGGGAGATTGTGAGAGGGGGAGATGTGCGGAGGGGAGAGTGTGGAGGGGAGATGTGTGGAGGGGAGATGTGGGAGGGGAGATGTGTGGAGGGAGATGTGAGAGGGAGATGTGGAGGGGAGTGTGCGAGGGAGTGTGAGGAGATGTGCGGAGAGGGAGATGTGTGGAGGGGGATTTAGGGGGAGAGATGTGGAAGGGAGAGAGTGCGAGGGGAGATGTGCGAGGGAGAGATGTGCGGAGGGGGAGATGTGAGAGGGGAGATGTGCGGAGGGGAGATGTGCAGAGGGATTGTGAGAGGAAGGTGTGAGGAGATTTAGGGAGATGTTGAAGGGGGAGATGTGCTGAGGGGGAGATTGCAGTGGGGGAGATGTATGGAGAAGTCAGGTGTGCAGAGAGGAGATGTGTGGAGGAAGGGATGTGTGAGGGGGAGATGTGTGCGAGGAAGGGATGTGTGAGGGGAGATGTGCGGAGGGGGAGATGAGAGGAAGGAAGATGAGAGGAGGAGATGTGCGAGGGAGAGATTTGTGGGAGGGAGAGATGTGGGAAGGGAGAGAAGTGCGAGGGGAGATGTGCTGGGGGAGATGTGCGGAGGGGAGATGTGGGAGGGGAGATGTGCGACGGGAGATGTGCAGAGGGGAGATGTGCGGAGGGGAGATGTGTGAGGAGGAGATGTGTGAGGGGAGATGTGTGGAGGGAGATGTGCGGAGGGGAGATATGCGGAGGGGAGATGTGTGGGGGGAGATGTGCGGAGGGGGAGATGTGTGGAGGGGAGATGTGTGGAGGGGAGATGTGGAGGGGAGGATGTGTGGAGGGGAGATGTGCGGAGGGGAGATGTGCGGAGGGGAGATGTGTGGAGGGGGAGATGTGTGGAGGGGGAGAGATGTGTGGAGGGGAGATGTGCGGGAGGGGAGATATGCGAGGGGGAGATGTGTGGAGGGAGTGTGCGGGGAGGTGAGAGATTGCGAGAGGAGATGTGTGGAGGGGAGATGTGCAGGGAGAGTGTGAGGAGGAGATGTGGAGGAGGAGATGTGTGAGGGAGATTGGAGAGATTTACGGAGGGAGAGATGTAGGGAAGGGAGAGAAGTGCGAGGGGAGATGTGCAGTAGGGAGAGATGTGCGGAGGGGGAGATGTGCAGAGGGAGATGTGCGGAGGGGGAGATGTGTGGAGGAGGAGATGTGCGGAGGGGAGATGTGTGAGGGGAGATGTGCGGAGGGGAGATATGCGGAGGGGGAGATGTGTGGAGGGGAGCTGTGCAGAGGCGAGCTGTGAGGAGATGTGCTGAGAGGAGATGTGTGGAGGGAGAGATTTACGGAGGGAGAGATGTGGGAAGGGAGAGAAGTGCGAGGGGAGATGTGCAGAGGGAGAGATGTGCGGAGGGGGAGATGTGCAGAGGGGAGATGTGCGGAGGGGAGATGTGCAGAGGGGAGATGTGCGGAGGGGGAGATGTGCAGAGGGATATATGCAGAGAAGGAGGTGTGAGGAGATATTAGGGGAGATGTCTAAGGGGGAGATGTGCTGAGGGGGAGATTTGCAGTGGGGAGATGTATGGAGAAGTCAGGTGTGCAGAGAGGGAGATGTGTGGAGGAAGGGATGTGTGGAGGGGGAGATGTGCGGAGGAAGGGATGTGTGGAGGGGGAGATGTGCGGAGGGGGAGATGAGAGGAAGGGAAGATGAGAGGAGGGGAGATGTGCGGAGGGAGAGATTTGTGGGGAGGGAGAGATGTGGGAAGGGAGAGAAGTGCGAGGGGAGATGTGCTGTGGGGAGATGTGGAGAGGAATGTAGGGAGAGAGAGATGTGCGGAGGGGAGATGTGCGGAGGGAGAGATGTGCGGAGGGAGATGTGCGGAGGGGAGATGTGCTGTGGGGAGATGTGTGGAGGGGAGATGTGCAGAGGGGAGATGTGCAGAGGGGAGATGTGCGGAGGGGGAGATGTGTGGAGGGGAGATGTGCGGAGGGGGAGATGTGTGGAGGGGAGCTGTGCAGAGGCGAGCTGTGAGGAGATGTGCTGAGAGGAGATGTGTGGAGGGAGAGATTTACGGAGGGAGAGATGTGGGAAGGGAGAAAAGTGCGAGGGGAGATGTGCAGAGGGAGAGATGTGTGGAGGGGGAGATGTGTGGAGGGGAGATGTGCGGAGGGGGAGATGTGCAGAGGGGGAGATGTGCGGAGGGGGAGATGTGCGGAGGGGAGATGTGTGGAGGGAAGATGTGCAGAGGGAGAGATGTGTGGAGGGGCAGATGTGTGGAGGGGAGATGTGTGGAGGGGAGATGTGCAGATCTGCCCCTCCAAAGAATGGTCACCCAGTTTGGCCTAGACTCAGGCTGCTTGGCATGAGGTCATGGAGCTCAATGGGCATGTAACTGTGTAATCCGTGGTGGTTACTGGACAGACGGGGTTCTCATTCACTTGGACGCCCCTTTAAATATCTGGATACATCTTTGTAGATTTTATTCTTAGAATATTGGAATGTGCCTTCCCCTTGGCCCTGGGTGAGTGCGGAGAGCCGGAGCGCTTCTTTCCTATGGAGTCGTCTTTTCACAATAAGATTCTCAGCAGAAAAGGATTAGAAGGTAAATCTCATCAGTTATATAAAGAAAAGCTCCACCGGCTCCTCCGCTCCACTGCCCCCTCCACCTCACCGGTCCCAACCCCAGAGATTGTCTCCATCTCAGCTCCCAGCAGGGGAGGGGATCACGTCAGCAAATTGAGATGATCCAATTATAGCAATCCCCAGAGAAGGAGGCGGGAGGACACTGCTGCTCCAGGGAGGATTTACCCCAATAATCAGAGGATCCTGCACGTTAAAGGGGAAGGCACCTCAACCTCCATCAGTCACAGTCTCGTGACAGTTTTTAAGTGATTATCCGACATAAAAACTGTAAAAGTGTCAAAAAGTTGTAAAAGTTTGCAGACTAGATTAATGTTACTTTTTGGATGCCCATAATCCAAATGGAGACAGAAAAGGTACGACGTTGCGCTGCCGCGGAAGATGTCGACCCAAAATGGAAGCAATTATTTGTCATTCTCTTTCTACAGGACAAAAATGACATTGATTTTTTTGTCCTGAAAAAAGGAAAAATTGCTCTCAGAAACGCGATGACAAACATCACCATTGCTTCAATCTTGGATCCACATTTCATTTGCAGTAGCGCGGCTTCATTCCTTTCCTCTTGCGGTAGCGTGGCTTTGCCGCTTTCTTTATCGACAGTGCGGCTCTGTCCCTTTCCTCTTGCGGTAGCGTGGCTCTGTCCCTTTTCTTTTGTAGTAGCGTGGCTTTGTCCCTTTTCTTTTACGGTAGCGTGGCTCTGTCCCTTTTCTTTTGCGGTAGCGTGGCTCTGTCCCTTTTCTTTTGCGGTAGCGTGGCTCTGTCCCTTTTCTTTTGCGGTAGCGTGGCTCTGTCCCTTTCCTCTTGCGGTAGCGTGGCTCTGTCCCTTTTCTTTTGCAGTAGCGTGGCTCTGTCCCTTTTCTTTTGCGGTGGCGTGGATCTGTCCTTTTTCTTTTGCGGTAGCGTGGCTCTGTCCCTTTTCTTTTGCGGTAGCTTGGCTCTGTCCCTTTTCTTTTGTGGTGGCGTGGCTCTGTCCCTTTTCTTTTGTGGTAGTGCGGCTCTGTCCCTTTTCTTTTGCGGTAGTGTGGCTCTGTTCCTTTCCTCTTGCAGTAGCGTGGCTCTGTCCTGTTTCTTTTGCGGTAGTGCGGCTCTGTCCCTTTTCTTTTGTGGTGGCGTGGCTCTGTCCCTTTTCTTTTGTGGTGGCGTGGCTCTGTCCCTTTTCTTTTGTGGTAGTGCGGCTCTGTCCCTTTTCTTTTGCGGTAGCGTGGCTCTCTCCCTTTTCTTTTGTGGCAGCGTGGCTCTGTCCCTTTTCTTTTGCAGTAGCGTGACTCTGTCCTGTTTCTTTTGCGGTAGCGTTGCTCTGTCCCTTTTCTTTTGCGGTAGCGTGGCTCTGTCCCTTTTCTTTTGTGGTAGCGTGGCTCTGTCCCTTTTATTTTGCGGTAGCGTTGCTCTGTCCCTTTTCTTTTGCGGTAGCGTGGCTCTGTCCCTTTCGTTTTCGGTAGTGTGGCTCTGTCCTTTTCTTTTTCGGTAGTGTGGCTCTGTCCCTTTTCTTTTGCGGTAGCGTGGCTCTGTCCTTTTTCTTTTGCGGTAGCGTGGCTCTGTCCCTTTTCTTTTGCGACAGTGCGGCTTCGTCCCTTTTTATTTGTGGTAGTTCGGCTTTGTCCCTTTTCTTTTACGGTAGCGCGGCTCTGTCCCTTTTCTTTTGCGGTAGCGTGGCTTTGTCCCTTTTCTTTTGCGGTAGCGTGGCTCTGTCACTTTTCTTTTTCGGTAGCATGGCTCTGTCCCTTTTCTTTTGCAGTAACGTGGCTCTGTCCCTTTTCTTTTGCGGTAGCGTTGCTCTGTCCCTTTTCTTTTGTGGCAGCGTGGCTCTGTCCCTTTTCTTTTGCGGTAGCGTGGCTCTGTCCCTTTTCTTTTGCGGTAGCGTGGCTCTGTCCCTTTTCTTTTGTGGCAGCGTGGCTCTGTCCCTTTTCTTCGTGGTTTTTATGTTTTCCGACTTCTTCTTGGAGTTGTCTTTGCAGTAGTGTTTCTTTTGGTCCCTTCCAAGGCTTTCGAGGCGCCGTAGTGTGCCAAGGCGCCTTTTGTTCCTCACAGGCGTTCATTATTTTTTGTCCTGAGAATTGCCTCGCGGATGCTTCCTTGCTCATCTTGTCCTTTTTTTACGGCTCTTCCTTTCTTGCGTAGCTGCTGCCCTTTTTACGTGCGCTTGTCTTTTCTTGCGGTAGTGTGCTCTGTCCCTTTCTTTTGCGTGCGTGCTCTTCCTTTCTTTGGTAGCTGCTCTGTCCTTTCTCTTGGGTACGTGCTCTGTCCCTTCTTTCGACTGCCTGTCCTTTTAGTGTTGTCTGCTCCCTTCTTTTGCATGCGTGGCTCTGTCCTTTTTTGCGTAGCTGGCTCTTCCCTTTCTTTGCGTAGCGTGCTCTGTCCCTTTTCTTTGCGAAGCGTGCTGTCCTTTCTTTTGGTAGCTGCTCTGTCCTTTCTTTGTAGCGTGCTCTGTCCTTCTTGCGACGTGGCTTGTCCTTTTTTGGTGCGGCTGTCCTTTTCTTTTAGTACGTGGCTCTGTCTTTCTTTTAGCGTGGCTTGTCCTTTCTTTTGCAGTGCGCTTTGTCCTTTTCTTTTACGGTATGCGTGCTCTGTCCCTTTTCTTTTGCGGTAGCGTGGCTCTGTCCCTTTCTTTTCGGTAGCGTGGCTTGTCCTTTTCTTTGGGTAGTGGGCTCTGTCCCTTTTCTTTTGGGTAGCGTGGCTCTGTCCCTTTTCTTTTGCGGTAGCGGCTCTGTCCCTTTCTTTGCGGAGTGGCTCTGTCCCTTTTCTTTTGCAGAGCGTGCTTCGTCCCTTTTCTTTTGGGTAGCTGGCTCTGTCCCTTTCCTTTTGCGGTAGGTAGCTGTCCCTTCTTTGCAGTAGCTGCCCTTTTCTTTTGCGAGTAGCGTGGCTCTGTCCTTTCTTCTTGCGGTAGCGTGCTCTGTCCCTTTTCTTTTGCGACAGTGCGGCTTCGTCCTTTTTATTGTGGTAGTGGCTTGCTTCTCTCTTTACGTAGTGGCTCGTCCCGTTTTCTTTTGCGTACATCCTGTCCTTTTCTTTTGCGTCAGCGTGGATCTGTCCTTTCTTTGTGGTAGCATGGCTCTGTCCCTTTTCTCTGCAGTACATGGCTCTGTCCTTTTCTTCTGTGGTAGAGGCTTCATCCTTTACTTTGCAGTAGGTGGCACTTTGCCTCACTTTCTTGCATAAGGTGCGCTTGTCGCCTTTTAATTTGTAGGTTGGCTGATGTCTTTTTGTCCAGTAGCTGGCTCTGTCCCTTTTCATTGGTACGGTGCGGCTCTGTCCCTTTTCTTTTATATGTAGCATGCTTGTCCCTTTTCTTTTACGGAAGGTGGCTCTGTCCTTTTCTTTATAGCAGCGTGGCTCTGTTCCTTTTCTTTTGTGACAGTGGGCTTACCCTTTTTATTTGTGGTAGTGCAGTTTGTCCCTTTTCTTTTGGTAGTGGTGCTTTCTTTTCATTACAGTACCGGTTTTGTCCTTCTTCTTTGCGGTAGCGTGGCTCTGTCCCTTTTCTTTTTGGTAGCGTTGGCTCTTGTCCCTTTTTTTTTTGAGTGCGTGGCTCTGTCCTGTTTTTCTTTTGCGGTAGCGTGCTCTTGTCCCTTTTCCTTTCTGGTAGCGTGGCTCTGTCTCCTTTTTTTGCGCAGTGGCTCTGTTCCTTTTATTGTACGTGCGCTTACCTTTTTATTTGTGGTTGTCGCTTTCCCTTTTATTTTATCGTAGCTGGTTTCTGTCCCTTTTCTTTTGCGGTAGCGTGGCTCTGTCCCTTTTCTTTTGCTGTAGCATGGCTTGTCCTTTTTTTTTGGTAGTGTGGCTTGTCCCTTTTCCTTTGCGTAGCTGTGGCTCTGTCCCTTTTCTTTTGCGGTAGCGTGGCTCTGTCCCTTTTCTTTTGCGGTAGCTGCTTCTTTGTCCTTTCTTTTCTTTGGGTGGATCTGTCCTTTTCTTTTGTGGTGCGTGCTCTGCCCCTTTTCTTTTGCGGTAGGTGGCTCTGTCCCTTTTCTTTTGCGTAGCGTGGCTCTGTCCCTTTTCTTTTGCGGTAGCGTGGCTCTGTCCTTTTCTTTTGCGGTGCTGGTCTTCCTTTTCTTTTGCGTACGTGGCTCTGTCCCTTTTCTTTTGCGGTAGTGTGGCTCTGTCCTTTTCTTTTGCGGTTGTGTGCTGCGTCCTTTTCTTTTGCAGTAGCGTGGCTCTGTCCCTTTTCTTTTGCGGTAGCGTGGCTCTGTCCCTTTTCTTTTGCGGTAGCGTGGCTCTGTCCCTTTTCTTTTGCGGTGGCGTGGATCTGTCCTTTTCTTTTGCGGTAGCATGGCTCTGTCCCTTTTCTTTTGCGGTAGTGTGGCTCTGTCCCTTTTCTTTTGGTGGTAGCGTGGCTCTGTCCCTTTTCTTTTGTGGTAGCGTGGCTCTGTCCCTTTTCCTTTGCGGTAGCGTGGCTCTGTCCCTTTTCTTTTGCGGTAGCGTGGCTTTGTCCCTTTTCTTTTGTGGTAGCGTGGCTTGTCCCTTTCTTTTGCGGTAGCGTGGCTTTGTCCCTTTTCTTTTGTGGTAGCGTGGCTTTGTCCCTTTTCCTTTGCGGTAGCGTGGCTCTGTCCCTTTTCTTTTGCGGTAGCGTGGCTTTGTCCCTTTTCTTTTGTGGTAGCGTGGCTTTGTCCCCTTTCTTTTGCGGTAGCGTGGCTTTGTCGCTTTTCTTTTGCGGTAGTGTGGCTCTGTCCCTTTTCTTTTGCGGTAGTGTGGCTCTGTCCCTTTTCTTTTGCGGTAGCGTGGCTCTGTCCCTTTTCTTTTGCGGTAGCGTGGCTTTGTCCCTTTTCTTTTGCGGTAGCGTGGCTCTGTCCCTTTTCTTTTGCGGTAGCGTGGCTCTGTCCCTTTTCTTTTGCGGTAGCGTGGCTCTGTCCCTTTTCTTTTGCGGTAGCGTGTCTTTGTCCTTTTCTTTGCGGTAGCGTGGCTCTGTCCCTTTTCTTTTGCGGTAGCGTGGCTCTGTCCCTTTTCTTTTGCGGTAGCGTGGATCTGTCCCTTTTCTTTTGCGGTGGCGTGTCTTTGTCCCTTTTCCTTTGTGGTAGCGTGGCTCTGTCCCTTTTCTTTTGCGGTAGCGTGGCTCTGTCCCTTTTCTTTTGCGGTAGCGTGGCTCTGTCCCTTTTCTTTTGCGGTAGCGTGGCTCTGTCCCTCTTCTTTTGCGGTGGCGTGGATCTGTCCCTTTTCTTTTGCGGTCAATTCAGATCAAGAGAAGGATGGATGCTGCTGACTGCACTGACACATTGTAACAATCCATCAAATAAGAAATTAGATTGCTCAGAATCTATATATCTGAGCACGGACTGCGCGGGGGCGTACGACTAATCGACCCATCTGTTGTGTGTGACACTTTTTTTGTAATAAGTGCCCCCCTTCCTATTACTCTGGAGCGACCTCATCCTCTGCCCCCCAGGATCAGGCTCCATCCTCACTGGACACAACTGTGCGTTTCTTCTCTTGACCTTTGCTGCCTCCTTGTGGTTTAAGAGCAGAAATACACATAAAAGTAAACCATCAAATCATGGTGCAGAGGACGGCGGGGCTTTTGGTGTCCATACGAAAATACAAGACCCCATGAAATATGGTATGGTAGAGCAGGGACGTACACAAAAAGCATAAGGCACTGAACCCGAGTCACATAGGGTGCACTGTCCCCTTAAAAAAAGAATTAAATAGAAACATGTGATGGAGTAAGAGGGGCACCGCACGTGGCCGCAGTCTCAGGAGGGCAAACCTGCCAACCTATAATGACATATAGCAGGACGGATATTATGGCACAGGTGTAGAAGTAGCGCAGTACTGAAGCCACTACTATACCACTTTCATGGAATCCATAGAGAACGAAGCCCCTATATATTATTATTACTTATTGATATACTGCCATTAGATTCCATGGCACTTTACATATGGAAAGGGCAGACGAGGACAAGTACAATATATAAGGACAATGAAATCGTACAGATATAGGAGGGGAGAGGACCCTGTCTGCGAGTGCTCACAGTCTACGCAGGACGGGTTGGGATACAGTAGGAGGGGTGGTGTCTATAGTGAGATGGTGCGGTGGACCGGGTCTTATTGCAGGTGGTAGGCTTGACGGAAGAGGTGGGTCTTCAGGCTTCTTTTGAAGGTTCCCAGGGTAGGAGAATGTCTGATGTGCTGGGGTAGAGAGTTCCAGAGTATAGCGGATGCGCGGGGGAAGTCTTGTATGCGGTTGTGAGAAGAGGAGACAAGAGGGGAGTAGAGAAGGAGCTGTGGCGCCCCACTATGTAGGTGCCACAGAGGGGTACTGCTCCCATAAAAGACGTGTAGTCACCCCAGCTGCAAGTGGATTTCAGGATGGTAGGCGAAACCCTAAACCCACACCACACACTAGATCACGCAGTGGGAGGGAACCCAGGAGGGTATTTAGTCAGCTTCAGGGGGAACCAGAGAGGAGTTGGGGTCGGAGAGTTAGTAAGGGCCAGGCAGGGAGCCTGAGGGAGAGAGGAGGGTCTCCTCGGCTGAGGGACCCAGGAACGACAAGGATAGATCCCAGATACAGAGAACAAGTGGGGGATAGAGGAACTTTAGAGAGTTCGCCCCAGGAGAGAAACCGGGTACCGGAGCCTGCACTTATAGGAACCTTTAAGGCCTGCAGAAAATCTGAAGGACAGGGGTATATCGATATACGGCCCTGACTCTCGAGCAGCCAATAGAAGGGAACAGACACAGCCAAGCAAGCCGCAGTGTTCAACAGAGGGTTACCCGACAGGAGCAAGAGAAGGACAGAGAAGAGAGACAGCAGGAGGTCAGATCTACTCTAAGAGGTCAGACTTCACACCAGCTACTGAGAAGCAGGGAAGAATTGGAACAGGAAAGGCACACGCTGGGGGTTCCGTCCAGCTACCAGAGATCCGCTTTCAGCCATCCGTAGCGACTTGTCATTTAACATCTTACTGCACTGAGGACTGTAATAACGCTGCTAAAGTTCCAGTAAAGTACCCGGGTGAAGTGACTTTGAATCTGCTGCATCTTCTTTTCCATGAACCTATTTCTTCACAGGAATCGCTGCCCCGGAGGTCCCAGTCCTGCCTGCGGAGGACTACACCTTCTCAGCCGCAATACCACCAACCTCCGGAGGACTGTGGCGGCACTGGTGGCATCTCACCAGGTACTGCAGGTGGCGTCACGACAAACTATAAACTTGTACATAATCCCCTGTAAATAAATCCCCCTTTTGAAGTGTTACCCAGGACACGGGATCAGGCGTGGCCACCATTCCCCGTGACAAAGTTAACCCTCTGCTGCCTGATACCTGAGTACCCTCACGCCGTGGGGCTCGACATATCTTTTTCTGGCGTTCACGAACAGGATATTGTGCCCGGTACCACCGGGTACTGTGCGCCTTGGACTTAGACTTAAAACAAACTTTTTCCGTCATTGCTTGGCGCCAAAAATGGGTTCCCGCCATTATCGCAGGAGGACCCAAGATGGCGCCGTAGCCATGTACTAAACACCATGTGCAGACCCGTGGGCGTCCCTCAGCCCATAGAAGAAGGAGGGCCTAGACAGAGTCGCCAAAGAGTGTGGCCGCCCTGATTGCCATCAATCAATCAGGGGGGCGGCCCAAAGGAAGTTCCCTGGGAGTGCCCGCCCATAGCTAGACAAACCGGAAGAGAAGGACAGAAACAACAAGGCTCCTTTGTACCCGGCAGCATGACAGCACCCCGGTGGAGAGATATTGTGCGGGAGTTGGAGCAGCAGACCCGCGCCGAGCAAGGCGATCCGGCAGCGGCGTCCCTCTTGACAATGGAGGGAGATGCTGACTACTGGCGGGATGCTGTCACCCGACTCCGCCAAGAAATGGAACATACTTTAAGTTGGCTGTGTCGGCGGTGGAGTGCCGAGCGGACCTTTGAGCTGTCCGCAAGGAGAACGACACGCGAGGCACGGGAGGCGGCGGTGGCCGAACAAGCAGTGGAAGAATACCACGCCTCTCCACCACCGGTCCAGACACGGGATATGAGAGTCCAGACCGAGCCCCCGACTGCACTACCGTCCCGGGCTAGCAGTTGTCTGCAGCTGGAGGCAGCGCAGACGACCCCACCACACCAGATGTGGAAGTCGAGAAGTACGACGACGACACCGACGAGGAACTGGACGGAGCCTCGGGAGGGAGCACTCCAGAAGCAGCTTGGTGGACCACGTGGCAGCGGCACCAGCGAGGAGTTCCCACCATTTTAAGCTCCGCGGAGACGCAAGTAACAGAAAGAGTTTCCAGCAGCAGCTCGCCACCCCCACAGTACCAGTCGCTACAGTGCACCCGGCCAGCCATGGATGAACGAGACCAGGTGGCGATGCAGAGGCGGCGTGAGGATTGGTATCAGAGGGAGCAGGCAACAAGGAGACTCCGCGAGGAAGCCAGAGCTCAGCCCCCACTTCCAATCGAACTGCGCAAAACAGGAACTGTTATTTCCGTCTTCCAGGAGGATGGATGGGGTTTCTTACGAGAACCAGGACTGATAGACGACATCTTCTTTTCCCGGTGGGATGTAGAATCATTCCTGCGCAAAGGACACCCATGGCGGAACTTATACAGAGGTGAGCAGGTGACTTATGAACGCTACCCTGGCCCGTTAGGATGGTTCGCAATTAGAGTCTCCCGTATAGAGAACTAATTGAACTTGTAAAAGACTCCCATAACGAGACATTGCCCCTGTATATAGCCCCTCACCTTTCCAACAACCAGACCCTTTCCTTTTAATTGAAGAGTGTGTCCCCGTTTAACCTGAAGACCCCAAAGACTTTTATATCTGAACTGTCCTTCTCCTGTTTTATTTAATGATGTGTGCTGAGTGAGCAGCGGCCCAGCGGTGATAACATACACTGGACTGTGCTGGACTAAAGACTACCGCAGGGCCCGCATACCTAGTACTGGTCCCGTTGGGCCGAGGTGAATAATATCTGTGTCTTTTATATGTGAAGCGTTAAAAGTAATGCGCTTCCCAGAAATGGGAAGAACACTAAAAATGCTTATTGTAAATAGTTACCCATTGGTATTAATGTATATAAAAATGTTTTCACTTCCCGGTAGACAAGTGCTGATACTCGTGGACGGCTATATTCCACTATGTAGGTGCCAGAAAGGGGTACTGCACCCGTAAAAGACGTGTAGTCACCCCAGCTGCAAGTGAATTTCAGGATGGTAGCAGAACCCTAAACCCACACCACACACTAGATCACGCAGTGGGAGGGAACCCAGGAGGGTATTTAGTCACCTCCAGGAGGAACCAGAGAGGAGTTGGGGTCGGAGAGTTAGTAAGGGCCAGGAAGGGAGCCTGAGGGAGAGAGGAGGGTCTCCTTGGCTGAGGGACCCGGGAACGACAGAGACAGAACCCAGATACAGAGAACGAGTAGGGGATAGAGGAACTTAAGAGAGTTCGCCCCAGGAGAGAAACCGGGTACCGGAGCCAACACCTCTGGGAACCTTTAAGGCCTGCAGAAAATCCGAAGGACGGGGGTATATCGATATACGACCCTGACTCTCGAGCAACCAATAGAAGGGAACAGACACAGCCAAGCAAGCCGCAGTGTTCAACAGAAGGTTACCCGACGGGAGCAAGAGAAGGACAGAGAGAGAGAGACAGCAGGAGGTCAGATCTACTCTAAGAGGTCAGACTTCACACAGCTACTGGGAAGAAGGGAAGAACTGGAACAAGAAAGGCACACCTGGGGGTTCCGTCCAGCTACCAGAGATCTGCTTGCAGCCACCCGTAGCCACTTGTCATTTAACATCTTACTGCACTGAGGACTGTAATAACGCTGCTAAAGTTCCAGGAAAGTACCCGGGTGAAGTGACTTTGACTCTGCTGCATCTTCCTTTCGATGAACTTATTCCTTCACAGAAATCACTGCCCCGGAGGTCCCAGTACTGCCTGCGGAGGACTACACCATCTCAGCCGCAATACCACCAACCTCCGGAGGACTGTGGCGGCGCTAGTGGCATCTCACCAGGTACTGCAGGTGGTGTCACGACAAACTATAAACTTGTACATAATCCCCTGTAAATAATACCCCTTTTGAAGTGTCACCCAGGACACGGGATCAGGCGCGGCCACCATTCCCCGTGACAAAGTTAACCCTCTGCTGCCTGATACCCGAGTACCCCACACCCTGGGACTTGACAGAGCTCTTGGGAGGATCGCAGGGTACGTGAGTGTAGGTATCGGGAGACCATGTCAGAGATGTATGGAGGGGACAGGTTGTGGATGGCTTTGTAGGTCTTAGTTAGGGATTTAAACCAGGATCAACCAGAAGTGGGAAGCCAGAGAAGGGCATGGAGAGGGGGAGACAGGGAAGTAGCGGGGAGACAGGTGGATGATTCGGGCAGCGGAGTTTAGGATAGATTGGAGAGGTGCAAGGGATTTAGCGGGGAGGCCGGTAAGCAGGAGGTTGCAGTAGTCAAGGCGGGAGATGATGGACAAGTGTTTTAGCAGTGTCGTGATCAAGGAAAGTGTGAATCCGGGAAATGTTTTTGAGCTGGAGTCGGCACGAGGTGGCGAGGGCCTGGATGTGAGGCTTGACGGAGAGGGAAGAGTCAAGGATAACCCCGATGCACTTGGCGTGGGGGACTGGGGAGAGAGAGCAGTCGTTGTCAAAGATGGATACGTCGGGAAGTGGGGCAGAGTGACTTGGGGTTAAGAGGAGGAACTCAGTTTTGTCCATGTTCAGTTTAAGGAAGCGAGTAGAGAAGAAGGATAAGATGGTGGACAGGCATTGTGGAATTTTGGATAGTAGGGAGGAGATGTTGGGACTAGACAGATCTGGGTGTCATCGGCGTAGAGATGGTACTGAAGGCCATGGGACTCAATGAGTTGTCCTAGGCCGAGAGTGTAGATGGAGAAGGATAGGGGTCCCAGAACCGAGCCTTGGGGGACACCGACGGATAGGGCGAAGAGGAGGTGTGGGAGTGGGTGACGCTGAAAGTTTGGTCCGTTAGGTATGAGGAGATCCAGGAGAGGGCAAGGTCAGTGATGCCAAGAGATTCCAGGATCTGAAGTAGGAGGGAATGGTCAACAGTGTCGAAGGCGGCAGAAAGGTTGAGGAGGAGGAGGACGGAGCAGTGTCGCTTGCTCTTGGCGGTCAGTAGGTCGTTGGTAACTCTGGTTAAGGCTGTCTCAGTGGAGTGGTGGGGTCAAAAACTGGATTCTGGCGGTCAAAGAGGGCGTAGGAGGAGAGGTGAGAGGGCAGTACTGAATGTACGTGTTGATCAAGTAGTTTAGAGGTGAAGGGGAGAAGAGATATGGGGCGATAGTAAGAAACAGATGTTGGGTTTTTTGAGGATGGTTGTGATCAAGACATGTTTGCAGGATGAGGGGAAGATGCCAGTGGTAAGTGATAAGTTGAAGAGATGGGTTAGGGCTGGGATGAAGACAGAGGTGAGGCTGGGAATGAGGTGGGAAGTTTTAATGGGGATATTGAAATCACCCATGATGATAGTGGGGATGTCCACAGAAAGGAAGTGAAGTAGCCAGGTGGTGAAATAGTGCGGGAAGGAGAGGTGGATCCAGGGGGGGGGGGGCGGTAAATGACAGCTATCTGAAGGTTACAGGGAGAGAAAATACAGACAGAGTGGGCTTCGAAAGAGAGGAGAGTGCGGAGGGTGGCAGTGGGATAGGAGTGAAGGAGCAGGTATTGGATAGGAGTACGCCAACACCACTGCCATGTTTGTTAGAGGGGCGAGGGGTGTGGGAAAGATTGAGTCCGCCATAAGTGAGTGCAGCAGGAGAGACTGTGTCAGAGGGGTGAGTCAGGTCTCCGTGATCCCGAGGAATGAGAGTTTGTTAGAGATAAAGAGGTCGTGGATGACTGGGAGTTTATTGCAGACCGAGCGGACGTTCCAGAGCTCTCCATGTAGAGGGACTGGGGGAGCAGGGGCTAGAGGAATGGGTGTAAGGTTGTTGAGGTTACGAGGGTTAGTGATGGGTCGTGGGTATGGGGTGGAAGTGACTGTGGGGATGTGGTGGGGGGCCAGGATTAGGGAAAATGTCACCAGCGAGTAGTAGGAGGAGGGAGAGGGTAAGGAGGTGGGAGCAGGAGAGTATACGTGGCGGGTGTGCCTATTTGGAGACAGGATTGAAAGTGAAGGAATAGTTCAGAGGAGTGGGTGAGGTGGCTAGGTAGGATGGAGGGTGAGAGAACTTCGTTGCTGGGTGGAGGGATAAGAGGGGGAAGAAGGAAGTGGAGAAGCATGGGAATCTCCCACTGAATCTTGCTCATGTACATTGTGAAGACTCCATAGCCACTATCACAGTAGGAGGTCCCCACAACTCAGTAATATTCCCCCACATATCTACAGCAAAACATGCACACACAGCCACCACACAGTAAGAAAGGCCCTGGAAGCCTAAATCAGGCAGAAGGGCCTCATGACAATTATCAGGGGCGTACACAGACTGTAATGGGCCACTGTGCAAGAAATTTTTTTGTGCACCCCTTCATAGTGCAACAAAGTTATGTAAATATATAGATTGTAATATTTATAAATGCTGTGTATTTTAGTGCGGGAGAATATGCACATATCAATTCTTGCTGTGGGTTTTCCCACACTAAATGGGCTGTATATATAATATTGAGGCTATGCGGGGCTGTATTTATTATCTGTTGGGCTGTATATATTATTTGGAGGCCAGTTGCAGCATTCAAATATTATATATAGCCCAGCACAGCCTCCAAATAACATATATAGCCCAGCACAGCCTCCAAATAACACATACAGCCCAGTACAGCCCCCAAGTAACATATATAGCCCAGCACAGACTCCAAATAACATATATAGCCCAGCACAGCCTCCAAATAACATATATAGCCCAGCACAGCCTCCAAATAACACATACAGCCCAGTACAGCCCCCAAGTAACATATATAGCCCAGCACAGCCTCCAAATAACATATATAGCCCAGCACAACCTCCAAATAACACATACAACCCAGTACAGCCTCCAAGTAACATATATAGCCCAGTACAGCCTCCAAATAACAAATACAGCCCAACACAGCCTCCAAATGACAAATACAGCCCAGCACAGCATCCAGGTAATATATACAGCCCAGCACAGCCTCCAGGTAATATATACATCTCAGCACAGCCTCCAGGTAATATATGCAGTCCAGCATAGCCTCCAGGTGATATATATAGCCCAAAACAGCCTCCAGGTAATATATACAGCCCAGAATAGCCTCCAAATAACATATATAGCCCAAGACAGCCTAAAGATAATATATATAGCCACCTCCCTCTTTGTTTCATAATGATCTACCCCATATGCGGTCCACTTTTTTTTATAGTGCTTCTCGCCCTATGTGCCTCCCAGTTTATGCTGCTTCTCCCCCCATGTGGGACCCCCTGATTCATGTTGCTTCTCCACGATGAGCCACCTCATTCATGATGCAGCTAAGCTTCTCCCCCAGGAGCCCCCCCATTCATGATGCGGTCGAGCTTCTCCCCTGGATTCCCCCCCCCCTTCATTGATGCAGCCAAGCTTCGCCTGGGGGAGAAGCTCAGCTGCATCAAGGAAGTGGGAGTCCTGGGGGAGAACCTCGGCTGCATCAAGGAAGGTGGTGTCCTGGGGAGAAGTGTCGGGCCCCACGGGACTGGGGTACTCGGTACCGGACCGGACGGTGCCGGGGATGTCACAGGTGGCTTGGTCCGGACCGTGTCCCTGGCTCGGCAATGAAGGGGAATTATTTACAAGGGGATTGTCACGGGTGACGCCACCCACTTGGTGGGGCCAGTGATGGGGCCGCCGCTGCTACAGGACCTCCGGGGGTGATGGAATGGCAGCGTAGATGGTGTAGTTCCCGTGGGTAGAACTGTATCCCCCGGGGCAGTAAGGGTTAAAGTCTATTGGGGTTATAGATGGTGGAGTAAGGGTTAAAGGACACACACTCACGTTTGGTAGACACTGATGCAATTCTCTTCTTCTCCTGATGCTGCAGAGCTGACAGGCTGGATCTGTAGGGAGGAATTGTCTCTGTGCTGAATCTGGAGCAAAGGTCGCAATCAACACACAGACTCACAGTTTTGCTGTTTTCCAAGGCTTTACTGCAGATGTTGTTGCAGGTTATAGTCCACGGAGTCTGTAATGGGGCTAAGCTCTCTCCCAACCCTGTCCGGTTGGGAAGGGGGGAATCCTGGGGGAGAAGCTCGGCTGCATCAAGGAAGGGGGGTCCTGGGGGAGAAGCTCTGCTGTATCAAGGAAGGAGGGGTCCTGGGGCCTCTCTCCCCCATCTGAACCCCCCCATATCATGCTGGTGGTGTGCCTCCCTTCACAGCCCTGCTCCAGATCTCTTACCTGGAGCAGGCCAGGAGTATCCCTCAGGTCATCCCTGTATCATCCCTGTATCTCAGCGCAGCGCTGCAGCACTGTCACTTCTGGGTCAGGGAGAGCTCGTTCAGCCTACACGGACACAGAACCCAGAAGTGACAGCGCAACAACTGCAGCGCAACGATCTCCCTGTCTCCCAGAAATATTAATTTGGTAGAGTCTGGAACAGAAATTAAAACAAAAACACACCTTATTCGCAGCAAAAAAAATGCACCATCGTCATAGCCATTTTTCTGTTCCAGTGACAGCAAAGCACACCGGATGGCAGAGCACAGACAACAGTTCCCACTGATAGCAGAACACAATGACAGCAAAACACACCGGACGGCAGAGCACAGACAGCAGAGCACACTGACAGCAGAACACAGTGACAGCAAAGCACACCTGACGTCAGAGCACAGACAGCAGAGCCCACTGGTGGCAGTAGAGTCCTCCAGTCTACACATGTGCTCAGCACAATGCAGCAGCCAGTGCACAGAGCAGGGCTGGTGGGGTGGGATGCAATGCTCTGCAAAACCTACCCATCAAATGCACACAACTGCAGCAGAGTAGCTGAGCACTGGACACATTACATGATCTGCAGAGCAGTGGGCACACAATCTGCAGAGCAATGGGCACTAGACATGATCTGCAAAACACTGGACATAATCTGCAGAGCACTGGACACACTACAGAGCACTGTTCACACTCTGCAGAGCACTTGGACATAATCTGCAGAGCACTGGGACATAATCTGCAGGGCAATCTGCAGAGCATTGAACACACTCTGCAGAACACTGGACACAGCAAAGCACTGGACACAGCAGAGCACTGGATACTGCACAGCACTGGACATACTCTGCAGAGCACTGGACATAGCAGGGCACTGGACACTGTAGAGCACTGTACACACACAGCAGAGCACCAGACACACACAGCAGAGCACCGGACACACACAGCAGAGCACTGGACACACAGCAGAGCACTGGACACTGCAGAGCACTGGATACTGCAGAGCACTGGACATACTCTGCAGAGCACTGGACACAGCAGAGCACCGGACACACACAGCAGAGCACCAGACACACAGCAGAGCACTGGATACTGCAGAGCACTGGACATACTCTGCAGAGCACTGGACACAGCAGAGCACAGGGGTCCCCTCTGCTGTGATCCCCTGGGCACTGTATTTGTTCCTGACATGGGGGCCCCCTGTGCCCCTCCTAACCTGTGTGGCAGCCATTGGAGGATACAGGGCAGGGGATGCTGGAGCCTTGGGGGCCCTGTCCCAGCTCAGGGCCCCGGTTCATTGAACCAGCTGCATGAGTGGTAGATCCGCCCCTGACAATTATAAAGGGTGAGGAGTGAAAGGGTTAATAGTGGTTAATGGGAGTAAGGCTGGCCTGCACTGTGGTGCAGTGGTTTGGATTGATGAAGGGGAAAGGGGGCAGGGATATGAGAGGGGATATAGGGAGTGAGAAGGGGTAGGTACCTCCTCTTGTGCTGTGGAGCCAACAGCAGGCAGGCAGGTGCTGCAGCCATCCGATCCATCCATTCAGGATGGTATTAGGAATGGGGTTACGGCATCCTGCGTTCAAACTGGCTTCTCTCCAATTGGGAGGATGGGGTTAGTTAGTCTTTTGATGTGGTAGCAAATTGAATGACAAATCGGGGTTTGGAGCTGATAAAGAAAGAATCTCAATTCAGGGGCAACCATTTGGGTGGTGTATGGGTTACTTTGTGGTATCTCCTCTGGGGTCAGTTGGGTTAGTTTCGTCTGGGTAAGCGGGACCAGGATGTTCCAGGGGTCGGGCGACCTTATAACAGTCGATCATAATTAGGCACTGAATATAGGAGCTCTGGGTGTTAATCAGGAATGGATGGTTTGATTATTTTCATGAGGGTGGAAATTGTGCTGGCATTGTGGTTAAGGGTGTGGCGCCCCGCACCGAGTGCGTCACAGGAGGGTATTGCAGCCATAAATGCAGCAGCAATATTCTCTGACCCAGCAGTCATATGGTTAACTCAGAGATCCATACCCTGCATGCATCACTTAGCATAGAGGGCCAATCAAGGTCCTGGTGGGCGGAGTGCAAGGGTAGTGTGTAGTGAAAAGTTTAGAACAGTTGGAGTTCGAGGGCTGAAGGTGTAACAGCAACGTAGAAGACCCTCTGCAGAATCCCAGCTCTGCAACCTAGGAGAGGGGGCTCGCACAGTCCCGTGCGGCCCCCTGGCCATCTTCTACCGGCCATCTCCCTACCGTCACCACGGTTGAGCACCATTACTCCCAGTGCATTACCAACCAGACTACGGGCGTCAAAATGCGGGTTCAAAATCATCCCGTGCCCATCTACAGCCGGTTTGCTGGTACCGAAGCTAGCAGCAGTTCAGCTCTGCTATGCGAACCAGAAGAGTGGAGGAGCCGCTTTACAGGAGCACCCCACCACTGCCAAATCCAGTCGTCTAACCAGCGGTGTACCCACCAAAGGACTCAAGGCTCCCCAAAGCATCTGGAACGTATACCCCGGATAGGGCATTCAAGCAGCCTCCCTGTACCCGACCTGGTATTCCTGGGCGACAACGGCAACCTACTTAGTTAGAATGGAGGAACACCGCGGATCTCTGAGGGACACCTATCACTGCTGAGTCCACCCGGTCTGCTACCCACAAACTGTATACCATGTATTGCCTGCTGGTTACAGTAAAGCACCCGTTACAGAGACTTACAGTGTCCGTGCTTTCTTATGAACTGTCTGTCCGCACTTCAAGGTAACCGCAGCTGCCACACAACATCTTCAGCAGCTCCAGCCTCCGGGGATCACCGCTTAGCCTGTGGGGAGCGTTCCATCTTGCTGCATTCCATCCCCCAGAGGCCCCGCAGCGTCGGTAAGACTTACCGAAATACTAATAGGTGGCGTCACGACAAATGAACCCTTTAATCTGTTCCCACAAGACGTCTTCAGCTTTTTGATCTGCACTCAACCGGGCCCCACTACCGGCAGGCGCGGTCCACCCGTGACAAGGAGGAAGAAACTACTGCCTGTCTAAACCGGAGTCCCGGCCACGGTGAGTCAGAACTTGGCGTCACGAACAGGATACGAGCAGTTCCGTTCCCTAGCGGGTATAATGTGCTTAAAAGAACTTTATTTCCACAATTTGGACTTTGTTCGTCCCTAAAAGAACTTTTCCCGCCTTTTCACCGTTGGGCCAAGATGGCGCCCAAGATGGCGTCCCCGCCATGAGGATCCGCCACGTGCAAGCCCAGGGGTGAGCCACCGCCCCTCTTCGTGGGAGCGCTAAAGGCAAAGGCGCCAAAATTTTTGTCCGCCCTGATTGCTCGAATCAACCATGGGGGCGGACCCCAAAGAGTTTTCCCACAATTGGACTACAAAAACCCCCCAAGGAAGTGGGAGTGTCAGACTGTTCTTCACCAGCTCTACCAGAACGGTTACCGGTTGGACGGGTGTGGTTCTCCTACCAAGATGGCCAGCATGAAACTCCAAGACCTTATGCAACAGGTTGAGGCAGAGGCAAGAGCAGCCATAGGCCTTCCCGGTCCAGGTCCTGTCCTTACTATCGACGGCAGCCCCGACTTTTGGCAAGAAGCTTTGCAAGACCTCCGAGTGCTTTTAATAGAGACTGTTGAATGGACGATTCGCAGCTGGAGCGCAGGCCTAGGCAGACGACTACATCATGTGATGCAGCAGAGCCGACCGGGTACAGCTACTCCAGGACCAGACGACGTCGCCAGTTTCTCCACAACCTCACCAACGCCCACCACCTGTCCTGCTTCGTCTCCGGAGCCTATAGACTGTGTCATTATACCGGAGACCACAGCTCTACCCGTTCTACGGCCTGAAACTGTAGCCGGACCGACTCCAGAGCTGGAGCTCATAACTTACTCCGAAGAAGAAGCTGACATTTACCAGGTTCCCACTGAGGAACCCGCCAACAGTCATCTACCTCTAAAGACTGTCACCTGTTTCTCCCCTGAACCGGAGGCCTCCTCAGCTATTACAGAGGCCTACCTGGTGGCCGGGATCGAAACACCATTACCAGCAGTTACAGATGAAGAGGCAGGCAGCCTGGAAGCCCTGCAGGACGTCCCCAGTTGATTTTGCTAATTGCTGAAGTGCATTTTATGTAGTAAGAGGGTTCTTAATGGCAGAATGGGTCTGGTGGGGCAATAGGATTTGCAAGGTGGACAAGTCGGGAGAGTGGATCAACAAGGACTGGTGGAGAGGTGTGATAGTGGTTTGGTGTGCAGTTTGGGGATAAGGATTTCTGATCTATTTCAAGAAAAAAAAAAAAAGGAGGAGGCGGTAGCACGAGGTCAGTTATTCTGCATAAACATTCCTCTGCATAGAGGAGAAGGGAAGGTAGAAGGGAATTCTGAGGGATAATATGGTGGAGCGTAGGGGTCAGGAGGCCTTTAGTTGGAAGAAAGGACAAGCGGAGGTGCTTATGATGATTAGGGTGGAATAATTCTGGGGAATTAAATTTTGGCTCTCAGTGGTAGTGTGGTGCCCCAGGGTCGGTTGCCACAGAGGCATTCCCTCCCTCCCAGGGGGTGATGTCATGCCTGGAAGCAAGAAGGGGTCCCAACACCAGGTAACACTCAGCATCCAACACTTTTCCTGCTCCGAGCCTGAATGGGGAGCTCTAACCCGGTTTCAGGGGAGCAGCAGGAAGTGCGTAGTAGAAAGACAGTTGGACCAGTTATAAAAGAGGAGACAAACAGGAAGTGGGAGTGTGGCGTCCTGCTCAGGCAGATAGCCCCAGACCTCTCTAATGCACAGTTGGGTTTCCACAGCAGGTACCTACTACATGCAACTGTCGAGCCCAGGCTTTGGAGTACTCGGGTATCAGGCTTCAGGGGTAGCGTCGGCTGTGTCACGGGGAATGGCTGCCGCGCCGGATCCCGTGTCCTGGGCCTATCTTCAAAAAGGGGGTTGTATTTACAGGGGATTATGTACAGTTTGTCATGACGCCACCTGTGGTCTCTGGTGATGTGTCACCAGCGCCGCCGGAGGTAGATGGTAATGCGGCTAGTGTGGTAAAGTCCTCTACAGGTAGGGCTGGACCTCCGGGTCAGCATTCCTGTATGGAAACAAGTTCATTTGAAGAAATACAGGCAGAGTCAAAAGTCACTTTTCCTCCGGATACTTTACTGTTCACTTGCATGCATACAAAGATACAGTTCAGCACTCCTGATGTTATGAGGACAGGTAACTTATCGGGTGGCTGTAGGCGGATCCCAGGTGGTATGGTGGATCGCTTGGTGTGCTTTCTCTCTCTCTCTAACCCTGTCTGTTCCTTCCTTTGCTTTCCAGTTTGTGGTGTGAAGCCTGGTGACTTGAAATCAACCTGACCTCCTTTCTTTTCTCATCTTCACGACCGTCGGGTAACCCTCTACTGGCTGGCTGCGCGTTCCTTTGGCGGTGCTTGGTACCCTCTTTTGGTCTGTTCTGATGCCTGGGAGAATTAAAGACTCCACGGGAGTCTGGATTCTCTGTGTTCCTAAAGTATCCCACAGGTGCGGGCTCCGGTGCCCAGTAAGCCGTCTGGGACAAACTCCCTCGAGTTCCTCACTCCCTTTATGCTGTCTGCTCCTGAAATCTTCCTTAAACCCTTTCTTCCTCCTCCATCTCTTCCTCCTGGCCCCTCATAAACCAACATAAAACTCAACCTGAATAAACCAACATAAAGCCCCTCAATCAAGTGACCTCCACTAAAGACCTCCTTGTTCCCCCTAGAGGTGGTTAACCTCCCACCATGTAAGCTAGTGTGGGAGTGCTGGAAATGGGTACCACCCACCATCCTAGGGTCTACCTGCAGCTGCATTATCTGCACCTCTTTTACGGGTGCAGTACCCCTCTGTGACGCCTGCTTGGCGGGGCGCCACATACCCCCTTGATTGAATATACTCGTCCGCGAGTATCTGTACCTGTTACCGGGAAAGTGAAAAGCATTTTTCTTTATATTAACATTAACGGGTAAACTATATACAAACAAGCATTTTTTGTTTTCTTCCCATTGCTGGGAGGCACTTTTCTTGGAACGTTACATATATATACACGGACATTGCGGTAGTTAGTATTATCAGACCCCCACGGCCCTCTGGAAACCTGTTGGTAAGCTGTTACTCCCCGGCTATAAATATCTGCATATAAAGTCATAATATAACTTGGCCCAACGGGGACCGGTACTAACTACGCGGGCCCAGGTGTAATGTATTTGTGTCGCCCCAGGGTGTGGGGTACTTGGGTATCAGGCGGCAGAAGGGGTTAACTGTGTCACGGGGAATGGTAGCCGTGCCTGATCCCGTATCCCGGGGGACGGTTCTGTTTAAAAGGGGAATGATATACAAGGGATTATTTACAAGTCTTTAGTTGTCGTGACGCCACCTGCAGTACCTGGTGAAGTAGCACCAGTGCCGCCACAGTCCTCCGGAAGTTGGTGGTATTGCGGCTGAGATGGTGTAGTCCTCCGCAGGTAGGACTGGGACCTCCCGGGCAGTGTAATGAGGAGTGACAGGTTGTAGTGGAGCTGGGATGGTATAGGGAGTGCTGGAACAGTCTATGCAAGGGAACGATACTGGAGAGGAATGATGCACGCACACAGAAGAAGTCTCTTTTACCTTTTACTGATGTTTTGCAGGTAAAGACGTCCAGGGCACCGACGGGTGACAGGTTGCACAGTGAGTTCCCACAGCAAGTGGGTATAAGGCCTCCTCTGTTCTGCAGTGTTTGTCTGAAGCACAGCCTGACTTGCCTCCTCTCTCTTCCTGACTGTAGTGTCTTCCTCTCCTCCTGTGCAGTCTCCGGGATACCTTCTCCTGATCACTGCGGCGTTGCCCTGCTGTGTCTGGCTTCCTTTCTTGACTCACAGGGAGGATAAACTGGGTAGTCGAGGCCTCCATGGTGCAACGGGGTTTTCTGTGGTCGTATAGTGTCCCACAGGTGCGGATCCCCAATATCCGGTGTTTCTCCTGGGACGAACTCTCTCAAGTTCCTTGCTCCCTTTCGGTTCTCTGCTCCTAGCCCTCAGTCCCACTTAGGCTGGCGGGATGCTGAAGGGCCACTTCGGGTCACTGGCTCAGGCCTGAACGCAGCACCGACCACAAGGACTTCCTTGTAGCTCTCCTAGTGTCTGCACAGTCTGGACTAACTCCTCCCCCAGAAGCAGTATTTATAGGGGATTTTGCCTAAGGTCAGCAAGTGGTGCTCCCCCTACTGTGCCGGGGTGGAAGATTTTGTATGTAGAAGGTACCTGCTGTGGAAACCCAACTGTGCATTAGGGAGATCTGTGGTTACCTGCGTGAGCAGTGCGCCACACATTGTCCAGCACAGTCCAGTGTGTATTATCACCGCTTGGTCGCTGCTCACACGGCACACAACATTAAAAAGTCTAAAATAAAGTCTCTGAGTCTTCAGCCAAAGAAAAAACTCAAGGGAACACTCATTAGTAGGGGCTTGCAAAAAGGGAAAAAGTAAAAATAAAAGGGCATGATTACTGGAAGGATCTATTTACAGGGCAATGTCTCAACATGGGAGTCTATTGCCTGTGCAAGGTCTCTACGCGGGAAATCCTTATGGCAACTGAGCCTAATGGGCCGGGGTACCACTCATACGTGACCTGCTCACCTCTATAAAGGTCTCTGTCAGGGTGTCCTCTCCGCAGGTAGGATTCCACATCACGTCTGGCAAAAAAGACATGTGTGTAATTCCGGGTTCTCATAAGAATCCCCAGCCTTCGTCCTGGTAAACGGAGATGACGGTTCCTAGGTGGCGTAGTTCTATTGGAAGCGGGGGCCGTGATCTGGCCTCGTCCCGGAGTCGCCTGTTCTCTATGGAACCATTCCTCTCAACGTCTTTGTCTAGCCACTTGGTCCCTCTCGTCCAGAGCTGATTGGGACCGCTGGAGTGACTGCTACTGTGGGGGTGGTGAGTTACCGGTCTGGACTCTGGATACAACTCTGGTTTCCGCTAAGCGGGGTATCAGGACCCTGGACAGTGGCAGATACTATACGTACATTACGTACAGTATCTTCAGTACTGTCAGGTGCTGCGGCTTCATTGAGTGAGTGGGCAGCATGTCTTAGGGGGTACGCACCCCCATAACCTAATGTTAAAGCATCAGGACCCTGGACAGCGGCAGATACTATACGTACATTACGTACAGTATCTCCTGTACTGTCAGGTGCTGCGGCTTCATTGAGTGGAGTGGGCAGCATGTCTCTAGGGGGGTACGCACCCCCATAACCTAATGTTAAAGGCATCAGGACCCTGGACAGCGGCAGATACTATACGTACATTACGTACAGTATCTCCTGTACTGTCAGGAGCTGCGGCTTCATTCTTAAATTAGTACAAAGCCGACAATCTGCTTACTGTAAATGGCTTATTAAACCCCTGACATGCTGAGAGGAGTGGACAGCATGTCTCTAGGAGGGGTGAGAACATGTTGCCCTCAGCTAATATTCATAATTAATGTTTTTATACACATTTAACACTTTGCTTATCGCAGGGATGAACAAAGTATACGGTAACACATCCTGAGCAATCCGGTCACTGCCTTGCGGTTGCCAGAACCGCTCCGAAAACTGCAGCCTGCGTGATTTTTAGCCGGAAACCGGTAACCAGATTACATGTAAAGCAATCCGGTTACCATAATGGGCTCCTATGGGGAGTGGTTCCTGATCCGGTTTTGAGCTTTTTGAAAGCTCAAAACCGGATCCTGATTTAAAAAGCCTGCCGCATGTGTGACCCTAGCCTTAAAAAGCCTGCCGCATGTGTGACCCTAGCCTTAAAAAGCCTGCCGCATGTGTGACCCTAGCCTTAAAAAGCCTGCCGCATGTGTGACCCTAGCCTTAAAAAGCCTGCCGCATGTGTGACCCTAGCCTTAAAAAGCCTGCCGCATGTGTGACCCTAGCCTTAAAAAGCCTGCCGCATGTGTGACCCTAGCCTTAAAAAGCCTGCCGCATGTGTGACCCTAGCCTTAAAAAGCCTGCCGCATGTGTGACCCTAGCCTTAAAAAGCCTGCCGCATGTGTGACCCTAGCCTTAAAAAGCCTGCCGCATGTGTGACCCTAGCCTTAAAAAGCCTGCTGCATGTGTGACCCTAGCCTTAAAAAGCCTGCCGCATGTGTGACCCTAGCCTTAAAAAGCCTGCCGCATGTGTGACCCTAGCCTTAAAAAGCCTGCCGCATGTGTGACCCTAGCTTTAAAAAGCCTGCCGCATGTGTGACCCTAGCCTTAAAAAGCCTGCCGCATGTGTGACCCTAGCCTTAAAAATCCTGCCGCATGTGTGACCCTAGCCTTAAAAAGCCTGCCGCATGTGTGACCCTAGCCTTAAAATCCTGCCGCATGTGTGACCCTAGCCTTAAAGCCTGCCGCATGTGTGACCTAGCCTTAAAATCCTGCCACATGTGTGACCCTAGCCTTAAAAATCCTGCCGCATGTGTGACCCTAGCCTTAAAAAGCTGCCGCATGTGTGACCCTAGCCTTAAAAATCCTGCCGCATGTGTGACCTAGCCTTAAAAAGCCTGCCGCATGTGTGACCCTAGCCTTAAAAAGCCTGCCGCATGTGTGACCCTAGCCTTAAAAAGCCTGCCGCATGTGTGACCCTAGCCTTAAAAAGCCTGCCGCATGTGTGACCCTAGCCTTAAAAAGCCTGCCGCATGTGTGACCTAGCCTTAAAAAGCCTGCCGCATGTGTGACCCTAGCCTTAAAAAGCCTGCTGCATGTGTGACCCTAGCCTTAAAAAGCCTGCCGCATGTGTGACCCTAGCCTTAAAAAGCCTGCCGCATGTGTGACCCTAGCCTTAAAAAGCCTGCCGCATGTGTGACCCTAGCTTTAAAAAGCCTGCCGCATGTGTGACCCTAGCCTTAAAAAGCCTGCCGCATGTGTGACCCTAGCCTTAAAAATCCTGCCGCATGTGTGACCCTAGCCTTAAAAAGCCTGCCGCATGTGTGACCCTAGCCTTAAAAATCCTGCCGCATGTGTGACCCTAGCCTTAAAAAGCCTGCCGCATGTGTGACCCTAGCCTTAAAAATCCTGCCACATGTGTGACCCTAGCCTTAAAAATCCTGCCGCATGTGTGACCCTGCCTTAAAAAGCCTGCCGCATGTGTGACCCTAGCCTTAAAAAGCCTGCCGCATGTGTGACCCATAGCCTTAAAAATCCTGCCGCATGTGTGACCCTAGCCTTAAAAATCCTGCGCATGTGTGACCCTAGCCTTAAAAAGCCTGCGCATGTGTGACCCTGCCTTAAAAAGCCTGCCGCATGTGTGACCCTAGCCTTAAAAAGCCTGCCGCATGTGTGACCCTAGCCTTAAAAAGCCTGCCGCATGTGTGACCCTAGCCTTAAAAAGCCTGCCGCATGTGTGACCCTGCCTTAAAAACCTGCGCATGTGTGACCTAGCCTTAAAATCCTGCTGCATGTGTGACCCTAGCCTTAAAAATCCTGCGCATGTGTGACCCTAGCCTTAAAAAGCCTGCCCCATGTGTGACCCTGCCTTAAAAAGCCTGCCGCATGTGTGACCTAGCCTTAAAAGCCTGCCGCATGTGTGACCCTAGCCTTAAAAAGCCTGCGCATGTGTGACCCTAGCCTTAAAAAGCCTGCCGCATGTGTGACCCCAGCCTTAAACCTGCGCGTGTGACCTAGCTTAAAATCCTGCCGCATGTGTGACCCTGAAGCCGAATTCTGCTCAATATTAACATGGTAATTATAATTATTTTATATTAATATTATTTGTATCACACTAGAAGAATATTTCTCTGTGGACACATGTGAAGGGCGGAGAAAAGTTTGGGAGGTGACAGTGTAAATATGTAAAGATGATATTGTTGCAGGGCTATGTAATATGTGTCCCTCTTTCCCATCATTCCTGTGCCAGGACTCGTGTCTTTCATATCTCAGAACTTACCTTGACAGTATATAAGGGGCCACATCTGTGATATCTCAGGGGACACCTATATAGCATCTCAAGGGGCCATGTCTATATCTTAGGGGTCACCTCTTTTAGTAAATTCTATCAGGAGCCACAACTACTTCATTTCATCGACTCCATTTATGTAATTTCGATGGTCAAATCAATGGTATGTCAAGAGTCAACTCTACCGTATTCAATGCCATCTCTATAGTATACTGTGGGGTCCACTACTATTACCTCTGTGATGTATAAGGGGCCACATCTATGATATCTCAGGGGACACATGTATAGTATCTCAAGGGGCCACATCTGTATTTTAGAGGTCACCTCTAGAGTAAAGTATATCAGGAGCCATGACTACTAAATTTATATCATTTCAAGGGCCAAATCAATGGTATGTCAAGAGTCAACTCTACGGTACCTCAATGCCATCTCTATGGTATATGGGGGTCCACTATTAATTTTTCTCAGGTGTTACCATGGGTGTAACTACAATAGGTTCAGGGTAGTCGCCCCTGGGCCCAGGTGTCTAGGGGGCACCAAATTAGAGATTTGCAATAATTAGAGATTTGCAATAATTTGGGGTCACGTTGGAGCGTTCGCATCGGGGCCCTTGAGCTTCAAGTTAAGCCATTGGCTACATCTATAAACTCTCAAGGGTCAAACCAACGGTATGTCAAGAGTCAACTCTAGGGTATCTCAGTTGCATCTCTATGGTATATTGGGGTCCACTACTAAGTTTTTCCAGGGACTACCTCTATGATATATAAGGGAACATATGTGTGATAAGAAGCGGACACCTATACAGTATCTCAAGGGGCCCGGTCAATATTTTAGGAGTTACCTCTATAGTATAGTATATCAGGAGCCACAACTACTTCAGTTCATCAGCTACATTTATATAATTTCAAGAGCCAAATCAATGGTATGTCAGGAGTCAACTCTTTGGTATCTCAAAGCCATCTCTATGGTATATTGGGCTCCACTATTAAGTTTTCTCAGGAGTTACCAGGGGTGTAACTACAATAGGTGCAGGGGTTGCAGTCCCACTGGCCCTGATGCTTAGGGGGCCCCAAAAGTCTCTTTAGAATATACAAAAAGACAAATACTGTTAGAGGTTTGCAATAATTTGGAGCCCGGTTGGAGCTTTCGCATCGAGGCCCTTGAGCTTCAAGTTAAGCCATTAGCTACATTTATATAATTTCAAGGGCCAAATCAATGGTATGTCAAGAGTCAACTCTATGGTATTTAATGCTATCTCCATGGCATACTGGGGTCCACTATAAAGCTTTATCATGGATTACCTCTATGATATATAAGGGGCCACATGTATGATTTCTCAGAGGACACCTACATAGTCTATATTTTAGAGGTCACCTCTATAGTACAGTATGTCAGGAGCCATGACTACTTCATTTCATCGGCTCCATTAATATATTTTAAAGGTATGTGAAGAGTCAACCCTTTGATATCTCAGTGCCATCTCTGTGGTATATTGGGGTCCACTATTAAGCTTTCTCAGGGGTTACCTCTATGATATATAAGGGGCCACATCTCAGGGGACATTATTATAGCATCTCAAGGGGCCACGTCTATGTTTTAGGGGTCACCTCTAGAGTAGAGTATATCAGGAGCCACAACTACTTCATTTCATGGGCTACATTTATATAATTTCCAGGACCAAATCAATGGTATGTCAAGAGTCAACTCTACAGTATCTCAATGCCGTGGTATACTGGGGTCCACTATTAAGCTTTGTCAGGGGTTACCTCTACGATATATAAGGGGTTTTATCTATGGTATCTTGGTGACATAAGCCAGATTGCCACCATTACAATACACACATCCGGGACAGCAAGGACTCAGGAAACCCCGATGACAACCCTCAATTGATCCTGGCAGCCCATTGGTTGCCATCCATCATTGCCATCTGAGACGACTCCACGCTTTCTTTTCGGCCTCTTGATGTTCTTTGATTGTGGATGATGGGATATCGGTTACTTTCTCCGGGGCAGGAAGCTTTGGCTTCGTCATTTCTACTTCTCGGCTCTTAAATCACCTGACAACATAAGCCGAAGATCAATATCTCACTGAGGATCATCTCCCTGAGGATCATCTCGCTAAGGATCATCTCCCTGAGGATCATCTCCTAAGGATCATTCCCTGAGGATCATCTCCCTGAGGGTTCAGCTCAGAGCCCAGGTGAGGCGAGAGGTGGTGATGGGCAGGGAGCCTCTGCTGATCCTATGTCATTCTGAGGTGGAGCCACCAGGGGCGCTATAGACACATCCAAAGTCTCACAGGGATAATCCAGACTATTATGGTAACTTGTACAACTTTCTAAGACAATTTGGTGAATTCAGCAAACAATTGTCAGTAAAATGTCACATGCAACTTTATCAACACTAACTCTAACAAAACAAGAAGGAGAAACGGCTCCCCCGAGCGTCCCCAGCGCGGGATCAGGATACGACGTCAGATCCATCAGTCTCAGCTTTCCATCGGCTTCTTTTACGTATTGTTAGAATAAAAAAAACAGAAATGAATTAAAATATATAAGAAAATATCAACCTTGTAAGGACGCGTGACTACGGGACCCGCTGCTGGCCAACACCGAGTATTACTGATGAACCGACTTCACTGACCTCTGTTCAGATATGTGTGATCATACACTGAACATAATACACTGATCATACAGAGATCATACACTGAACATAATACACTGATCATACACTGAACATAATACACTGATCATACAGAGATCATACACTGAACATAATACACTGATCATACAGAGATCATACACTGAACATAATACACTGATCATACACTGATCATACACTGAACATAATACACTGATCATACAGAGATCATACACTGATCATACACTGAACATAATACACTGATCATACAGAGATCATACAGAGATCATACAGAGATCATACACTTATAATACACTGATCATACACTGAACATAATACACTGATCATACAGAGATCATACAGAGATCATACAGAGATCATACACTGATAATACACTGATCATACACTGAACATAATACACTGATCATACAGAGATCATACAGAGATCATACAGAGATCATACACTGATCATACACTGATCATACACTGAACATAATACACTGATCATACAGAGATCATACAGAGATCATACAGAGATCATACACTGATCATACACTGAACATAATACACTGATCATACATGAAGTTAATACACTGATCATACAGAGATCATACACTGATCATACACTGAACATAATACACTGATCATACAGAGATCATACACTGATCATACACTGATCATACACTGAACATAATACACTGATCATACAGAGATCATACAGAGATCATACACTGATAATACACTGATCATACACTGAACATAATACACTGATCATACAGAGATCATACACTGATCATACACTGATCATACACTGAACATAATACACTGATCATACACTGAACATAATACACTGATCATACAGGATCATACACTGATCATACACTGATCATACACTGAACATAATACACTGATCATACAGAGATAATACACTGATCATAACTGATCAACATGATAACACGATCACACTGACACTGATCATACAGAGATATACATGATCATACAGAAATAATGATCACACACTGATCATACATGATCATACAGAGATATACACTGATCACACACTGATCATACAGATAATACACTGATCATACACTGATCATAATCACTGATCATACACTGACATAATACACTGATCATACAGAGATATACACTGATCATACACTGATCATACAGAGATATATACACTGATCAACACTGATCATACAGAGATAATACCTGATACAACATGATCATACAGAGATAATACACTGATCAACACTGATCATACAGAGATACATACACATGATCATACATGATCATCTACATGATCATACATGATCATAACACTGATCATACAGAGATAATATCACTGATCATACACTGATCAAACAGAGATAATACACTGATCATACACTGATCATACAGAGATAATACACTGATCATACAGAGATAATACACTGATCACACACTGATCATACACTGATCAAACAGAGATAATACACTGATCATACAGAGATAATACACTGATCATACACTGATCATACAGAGATCATACACTGATCACACACTGATCATACACTGATCATACAGAGATAATACACTGATCATACAGAGATAATACACTGATCACACACTGATCATACACTGATTATACAGAGATGATACACATGATCATACACTGATCATACACTGATCATACACTGATCAAAGAGATAATACACTGATCATACAGAGATAATACACTGATCACACACTGATCATACACTGATCATACAGAGATAATACATTGATCATACAGAGATAATAGACTGATCACACACTGATCATACACTGATCATACAGAGATCATACACTGATCACACACTGATCATACAAGATTATACACTGATCACCACTGATCAAACAGAGATAATACACTGATCATACACTGATCACACACTGATTATACAGAGATAATACACTGATCACACACTGATCATACACTGATCATACACTGATCATACAGAGATAATACACTGATCACACTCTGATCATACAGAGATCATACAGAGATAATACACTGATCATACACTGATCACACACTGATCACACACTGATCATACACTGATCAAACAGAGATAATACACTGATTATACAGAGATAATACACTGATCACACACTGATCATACACTGATCATACACTGATCAAACAGAGATAATACACTGATCATACAGAGATAATACACTGATTATACACTGATCATACAGAGATAATACACTGATCACACACTGATCAAACAGAGATAATACACTGATCATACACTGATCATACAGAGATAATACACTAATCATACACACAGATCACACACTGATCATACACTGATCACACACTGATCATACACTGATCATACAGAGATAATACACTGATCACACACTGATCATACACTGATTATACAGAGATAATACACTGATCACACACTGATCATACACTGATCATACACTGATTATACAGAGATAATACACTGATCACACACTGATCATACACTGATCACACACTGATCATACAGAGATAATACACTGATCACACACTAATCACACACTGATCACACACTGATCATACAGAGATAATACACTGATCACACACTGATCATAAACTGATCATACAGAGATAATGCACTGATCACACACTGATCATACAGAGATCATACACTGATCAACACATGATCATACAGAGATAATACACTGATCACACACTAATCACACACTGATCACACACTGATCATACAGAGATAATACACTGATCACACACTGATCATAAACTGATCATACAGAGATAATGCACTGATCATACACTGATCATACAGAGATAATGCACTGATCACACACTAATCACACACTGATCATACAGAGATAATATACTGATCACACACTGATCATAAACTGATCATACAGAGATAATGCACTGATCATACACTGATCATACAGAGATAATGCACTGATCACACACTAATCACACACTGATCATACAGAGATAATACACTGATCACACACTGATCATACACTGATTATACAGAGATAATACACTGATCATACACTGATCATAAACTGATCATACAGAGATAATGCACTGATCATACACTGATCATACAGAGATAATGCACTGATCACACACTAATCACACACTGATCATACAGAGATAATACACTGATCACACACTGATCACACACTGATCATACAGAGATAATACACTGATCATACACTGATCATACAGAGATAATGCACTGATCACACAGAGATAATACACTGATCATACACTGATCATACAGAGATAATGCACTGATCACACACTGATCATACACTGATCAAACAGAGATAATACACTGATCATACACTGATCATACACTGATCATACACTGATCACACACTGATCACACACTGATCACACACTGATCACACACTGATCATACAAAAGCGGCCGTCACACGCTACGATATCGTGAAAGATATCGCTTGAACACGCCAGATTAAACATCGCTTGAACGATGGCTAGGGTCACATTTGCGTTATGACCCTAGCCTGCCGGATTCCGGTATTATCTTAGAACTTTTTCCAGCGCCGCATAGCGTTTCCGCTATGCGGTGCTGGAAACCGCTGCCCTTAGTTACCCGCTGTTTACCTGCACGACCTGTCACACAGGCAGCGGCTCGGAGGGCGTTTTACAGCGCCGCACAGGAAATCGTGTCTGCAACGGTTTCCTGTGCGGCGCTGTAAAACGCCCTCCGAGCCGCTGCCTGTGTGACAGGTCGTGCAGGTAAACAGCGGGTAACTAAGGGCAGCGGTTTCCAGCACCGCATAGCGGAAACGCTATGCGGCGCTGGAAAAAGTTCTAAGATAATACCGGAATCCGGCAGGCTAGGGGCACATCGCAAATGTGACCCTGGCCGATGTCTGTGCGTGTGACGGCAGGATACGACCAACGATAAATGATCAAATGGCAAAATCGGGATCTGAGCTCCGGTTCTCAGATCTAGCGATGAACTATTTAACGATCTGCTTCATCGTGGTGTATAACACCACGATGAACGATCTCCCAGCGCAGAGCCTATGCTGGGAGATGGTATCTATGGTAAACATCGGGTTACTAAGTGACGCGCGGCGCCTGGTTACCCGATGTGTACCATAGTTACCAGCGATCTCGCTGCTCCACATCGCTGGTGAGTCTGTCTGTGTGACAGCTACCCAACGATGTGAGCAATATTGTATGCGATCGCGCGTGCACGTGATAGCTAACAATATCGCTAGCGATGTTGAAGCATGTGACGGCCGCTAGAGATAATGCATGGTATCAGTATTGATATTTATATATTTAGATCTCTGCTGCCTCCTGCTGGTCGCTGTTATATTTCTCAGAAGTATATCAATTATGTACAGAGAAATATATCAGTGACCAGCAGGAGGCAGCAGAGATCTTCCAAAAGTCTTAAAGAAAAGTAACATGAAAGTTCTGAAATCACTTTACAAGAAATAAAAGAGAATTAAAAATCAAGTCACATCTTACCCTAGTGGCGAACCCATCCTGCTGCTGCCACGGCACCTCACTGTGCAGGGGGGAAAGAGAGGTTGCACAGGGGTGAGTGAGACAGCTCACAACAAGGGGAAAGAGAGCTCAAAGGGGGAAGAGAGAGCACAGGGAGGAGAGGCAGCACAGAAGAGAGAGAGACAGGGGAATAGAGAGTGTACAGGGAGACAACACAAGGGGAAGAGAGAGTGCACAGGGGGAGAGACAGCACAAGAAGAGAGAGAGCTCATAAGGGGAAGAGAGAGAGCACAGGGGGAGAGAGACGCACAGTAGGAAGAGACAGTGCAAAAGAGGAGAGCGCAGAAGGGTAAAGAGGAGAGCACACAGGAGGAAGAGAGAGAGCACAGGGAAAGAGAGCACACAGGGGGAAGAAAGAGCGCACGTGGGGAGAGACAGCACAAGGGGCGAGAGAGCACAAGAAGAGAGAGAGCTCATAAGGGGAAGAGAGAGAGCACAGGGGGAGAGAGACCGCACAGTAGGAAGAGACAGTGCAAAAGAGAGAGCGCACAAGGGTAAAAGAGAGCACACAGGAGGAAGAGAGAGAGCACAGGGGAGAGACAGCACATGGGGAAGAAAGAGCGCATGTGGGGTGAGACAGCACAAGGGGCGAGAGAGCACAGAGGAAAGAGTGAGCACACAGGGGGGAGAAAGAGTGCACAGGGAGAGAGCACAAGGGAAGATAGTGCACAGCAGGAAGAGAGAGCAGAGGGGGAGAGGCAGCACAAGAAGCGAGAGAGCACACAAGGGGAAGAGAGCGCACACAGAGGGAAGAGAGTGCACACAGGGAGAAGAGACAGCACAAGAAGAGAGAGAGTGCAGAAGGGGAAGAGAAAGCACACAGGGGGAAGAGAGAGCACACAAGGGAAGAGAAAGCACACAGGGGGAAGATAGAGTACACAAGGAAGAGAGAGTGCAGAGGAAAGAGACAGCACAAAGGGAAAGAGAGCGCACGGGGCAAGAGAAACACCGCACAGGGGGAAGACAGTGCAAGAGGAGAGAGAGCACAGAGGAAATAGCGAGTGGACAATGGGAAGAAAGAGCGCATAGGGAGAGAGAGCACAAGGGGAGAGAGCGCACAGGAGGAAGAGAGAGCACAGGGGGAGAGGCAGCACAAGAAGCCAGAGAGCATACAAGGGGAAGAGAGAGCACATAGAGGGAAGAGAGAGCCCACAGGGGGATGAAAGTGCACACTGGGGGAAGAGAGAGCACAAGGAAAAGAGAGAGCACATGGGGAAGAGAGAGTCCAGCACGGACGTAGCCCAGTTCAGGCTATGCACAGCAGAATCCAAAGGAAGGTATTTCCAGCGAGCAATGGAGGAATCATAGCGGACCAAAGTTACACGTACAGACAAAAAACTCAAGACCCCCTTTAAAAATGACACATTTCGGCAGACGCCTTCTTCAAGGTGGCTCAACACCACACCACCAAGCAAGAAGCTCAAATTGGGGGTGAGGGGCACAGCTCCAGGTTCTGCCCATCATGGGTGTCGGCGACAGGAAAGGGCACGAAGATCCATCAAACTCTCTAGAGGTTACGTCTATCAGAGAGCATGTCGAGCCTGGAAGTGCCAGCCCATCGTCAGAGGTGTCCACCGCCGTAAGGCGAAGAGGAAGGAGAAAGCACACCCCATGCCAAGTTACAGATGAAAATGGGTAGAGGAGTGGAAGAAATAGGATGGTGAGGAGAAGGCAGGAACCTGCTACTGAATTCCAGTACGAGCTTGTTCCCCACACGTGCCGGGAACTGAGAGAGCAATGCCGCTTTGGCCTCTGGGGCTTCTAAAAACCATGGAAGGCAGAGCAAGGGTCTAACAGCTCACCCGTGGCGTAAGGGGCATGGGTTTGCCAGTGGCAGAGAGACAGACAGTACTTGAGCTGGTAGGTCCTCTCGCTAAATGTTACTGAGAGCTGGTGTGGCGCCCCTGCGACCAGGGTGGCCACATAGGGAACTGCAGCCAGGTAGAAAGCAATACAGTTTATATACTAAACACCCTCACGGACATCCCACACTAGGAGGCAGCACCCAACCTGGAGCCCGGAACTCTAGGCGGGCAAGGGGTGGTTTGTTTAGAGGACAGTGGGTGGGAACACATGTAGGTCAGGTGACAGAAGGTACAAATAGAGGAAGAGGAGGAGGAAGGAGATAGTAGGCCAGAGTGAGCCGAGCTGAAAAGACTGAGTAGGCCGAGGTAGGCTGAGCAGCACAGACACCTGAAAGATAGAGACATGTCCCGGTGGGGTTGGGCTGATGGAGACGCAGAATCCACAGAGTCACAGAAACCATGGAGAGAAAGCTCGTCCATAGCCGGAATCCCAGGGGAGTGTGAGGACAGAGACCGGACCAGCAGTACTGGGTCCGAGGAACACGGCAGCACTGACTAACTACAGGCGGAGTAGTCTTCCCTATTGAAGCTGGAGTCACACGGGTCAGAGGGAGCCTGGTAGTGCCTTGCGGGAGAGGGCTATTGCAGGCTAGGCATTCAGCAGAGTGTCGGCTCTGAAGGGGACCGGAGATTTACCCGGGATCCCCAGATTCACCGATGGGGAGCCCCAATTCTAAGTTGGAGTTCCCACAACAAGGGTGAAAGGCACAGCAGCAACCACGAAGACCCACAAGGGTCCGAGCTGCCGCCACATAACCCCGGGGGGGGATTCCGGAAAGTTAGGACAGCCTGAAAGGACATTAGAAGGAGTGAGGGGTCTCAGAGAGACAGCCTGGCTGCAGTGGATTCAGCAAAACCGGAGTAAAGTGACTGTAGCTTGTATTGAAGACCTGTACTGAGAACTGCTGTAAACTGTTTGGAAGAGCTGACAAGTAAACCCGGTGAACCCCGCCTGTGTGTCCGTGTTTGATCCCAGGTACCACAAACTGCTTGAAAATACCTTTTATCCTGCCAGGAACAGCCCAACCCGTGGCGGGCTCATCCATCTGGCTGCAGCCCATCCATCCATCCTCCTGGCAGAGAAGCGCTGCAGCGGTGGTCCCATCATTGACCACAACCCGTGGGTGGCGTCACGACAAACTTTAATCCATTGTACATATCCCCTTTTACTTGTGTGAACCTGGGACTCGGTCCGGACCAGGACCTCCGTGACATCCCCAGCAGCAACCCGGTCCAGTACCGAGTACCCCGTCCCAGTGGGATCTACAGTATGTCCTGAGCTGGAGCATGAATGAAGGGGAGTTCATCCAACTTGCAGATAAGAAAATAGAGGATCTGTAAACGGAAAATAGAATTGGAGACAGAAGAGGTCACCTGATTAGCGTGATATTCTAGATCCCTGATGACCACATATCAGAAGGTCTAAGACCCCACACAATCCGGGACTCCCTCTCTTGTTAGTCGTGGATGGCTGAAAAAGTTTGTCATACCCCCTTACTTAGTTCTATTTGTGCATGTTGTTCACACTCTCACTAGATTAAGGAACTTTGGAGCCGCTAGAGGGCAGAACGCTATATGTCATAGAGTTTGCCCAATTCAGAAATGGACTTTGCCCATAAAGGACTGTTCCTATATTTTATGGAGGTGGCCTTTAAGGACTGTGCACACATATTAGCTTGGTAAAGACATCTTTGCTGGTTGAAACGTCGCTGCCATGTATGACCATGGAATAAAGGAGAGACTTTTTTTTCATCACCACTTTTGTCTGAGGCGCTGGTATGTGTCTAATAGCCGGATGTGGACTCTCTGGAGTAGACGTGCGCCCTGAGATGGGCTTATATGCATGGCCCTGTGTGCCAGGGGGCGCTGTGACCATTTTTATATAAACCCTAGAAGATGTCATGTTAATGGATTCATTAATAATGTGGGTGTCAGGCATTGGTGCTTTCCAGATGGTCGAGGACGACCATCTTTAAATAAGGGGGAATATGGAAGGAGGTGCACATGTCGTCACATTTTCCATTTGAAGACGCCATATTTTTGCTGTAGAGTATACACCATGTTCCAAAATATTATGCAAATGTTCTTTTTCTCTGATTTTCCTAAATTTGTCGGTGCAGATGACAGTGAGTGTAATAAGTCATCACCTGTTAGATTATACATCGAATATTATTGAAGAAATCTCCCAATGATAACAGTATAATCTTCTCTAATTGCCCTGTTCCACATTATTAGGCACAGGAGAGTCTGTAAACATTTGATAAGTTTGAAAGAAGTGAAAATGCTGATTTGTTGAATTTGCAGCATTAGGAGGTCACTGTCACACCGGGTGTAGGGAGACACCCAGCGCTGGACGACAACAGGGGGGGAAAGGAGTCCTTGATGTTAAGGGCAAAAAGGGGGGGGATAGTGACCCCTAGAACAACTAGCGCTGACACCTGGCTCCCCTAACGTCCCTATACAGTTCGAGTGCCTCCAGAGGCTCCAGCAGCTTCACATATCTGTTTGTTGGTTTGTAAGGCCTTTTAGCAGCTGCTTTCTTAATCTGATGAACTTGCCTGGCAGAAACCTTCCTCATTCTGCCTTTATCTGCACGAACACGTCTGTGCTCAGAATCAGCCACAAATCTCTTCACAGTACGATGATCACGCTTAGGTTTTCCTGCAATATCTAATGTTTTCTTCCCTTGTCCAAGGCCTTGCACTATTTGTTGCTTTTCGGCAGCAGATCCTTTTTCTTTCCCATGTTACCTGAAAACTGTGGCCTGCGTAATATTGTGGAACACCCAGTTTTCCTTTTATTGGGGTCACCTGCTAAACTAATTATCACAGATATCTGAGATTGCTTCCAGTGATCCAAAGCAATGGGGTTCATTCAAGAAAAAGCAAAAACCCTATGACACTTAAACCAATTTGGATAATAATTTGGAACATGGTGTAAGATGCTAATTGTTGAATAGGCTGTGCCAGACAGTAGGACTTGCTCAAAGTGGGAGGGGCTAGTGCCTAGGGACAGTGACTGTTTCCTGTTAGAGGTTCAGACAGGGCCCAGCATGTGACAGAGACAGACCTGAGGTCTGCAGAGTCAGCAGACAGGAGCTGGATGCCTCTAATGACAGGGGAGACCAGGGGTGAGATGCAGACGTCGCCCTCGACTGCCACCATCCACCGCGCCACAGGGGCACTCTGACATTTCATTCTACCTGATCTCTCAGTTATGAGTTCTGTGTCTCGTGTGACATCACAGAGGATATATCTCTTTTACTAGATACAGAGCAGATAGATTTTTTCCCTTATTTGCTCAGTAATTCTGGATCTGGAGGTTTCTGGATGACAGCAGATGGTTTGTTACAGTGCATCGGTGACATTTTCAGTTTATTGTTATTTTTTATAGTATTTTACCTGTCGAAATGACACAGAGGCGCGAGCAGTGGAGAGGATTTATCCCATTGTTATGCTGCGATGTATAGAATGTTTACATCAACGGAGAATCTGCAGCACAACGTCCCGGTGCGAAAATGAAATGTAGACACAACTGGTGTAAGAGAGATGTCAGCACCGAATAATGGGCGAATAAATCACCCGATATACAGAGCAGAGCCGATCCAGAGCGGGCTCACATACACAGCAACCTTATATCAGCTGTAGGTATAGAATTATATACAGGAGATGTCCAGGTTATACCGGCTGTACATATATAATTATATACAGGAGATGTCCAGGTCATACCGGCTGTACATATATAATTATATACAGGAGGTGTCCAGGTTATACCGGCTGTACATATATAATTATATACAGGAGATACCCAGGTTATACCGACTGTACATATATAATTATATACAGGAGATGTCCAGATTATACCGGCTGTACATATATAATTATACACAGGAGATGTCCAGGTCATACCGGCTGTACATATATAATTATATACAGGAGATGTCCAGGTTATACCGGCTGTACATATATAATTATATACAGGAGATGCCCAGGTTATACCGGCTGTACATATATAATTATATACAGGAGGTGCCCAGGTTATACCGACTGTACATATATAATTATATACAGGAGATGTCCAGGTTATACCGGCTGTACATATATAATTATATACAGGAGATGCCCAGGTTATACCGGCTGTACATATATAATTATATACAGGAGATGTCCAGGTTATACCGGCTGTACATATATAATTATATACAGGAGATGCCCAGGTTATACCGACTGTACATATATAATTATATACAGGAGATGCCCAGGTTATACCGGCTGTACATATATAATTATATAAAGGAGATGCCCAGGTTATACCAGCTGTACATATATAATTATATACAGGAGATGTCCAGGTTATACCGGCTGTACATATATAATTATATACAGGAGATGCCCAGGTTATACCGGCTGTACATATATAATTATATACAGGAGATGCCCAGGTTATACCGGCTGTACATATATAAATTAAATACAGGAGATGTCCAGGTTATACCGGCTGTACATATATAATTATATACAGGAGATGTCCAGGTTATACCGGCTGTACATATATAATTATATACAGGAGATGTCCAGGTTATACCGGCTGTACATATATAATTATATACAGGACATGTCCAGGTTATACCGCTGTACATATATAATTAAATACAGGAGATGTCCAGGTTATACCAGCTGTACATATATAATTATATACAGGAGATGCCCAGGTTTACCGGCTGTACATATATAATTAATATACAGGAGATGTCCGGGTTATACCGGCTGTACATATATAATTATATACAGGAGATGCCCAGGTTATACCGGCTGTACATATATAATTATATACAGGAGAATACCCAGGTTATACCGGCTGTACATATATAATTAAATACAGGAGATGCCCAGGTTATACCGGCTGTACATATATAATTATATACAGGAGATGCCCAGGTTATACCAGCTGTACATATATAATTATATACAGGAGATGTCCAGGTTATACCGCTGTACATATATAATTATATACAGGAGATGCCCAGGTTATACCGGCTGTACATATATAATTATATACAGGAGATGCCCAGGTTATACCGGCTGTACATATATAATTAAATACAGGAGATGTCCAGGTTATACCGGCTGTACATATATAATTATATACAGGAGATGTCCAGGTTATACCGGCTGTACATATATAATTATATACAGGAGATGTCCAGGTTATACCGGCTGTACATATATAATTATATACAGGAGATGCCCAGGTTATACCGGCTGTACCTATATAATTATATACAGGAGATGTCCAGGTTATACCAGCTGTACATATATAATTATATACAGGAGATGTCCAGGTTATACCAGCTGTACATATATAATTATATACAGATGTCCAGGTTATACCAGCTGTACATATATAATTATATACAGATGTCCAGGTTATACCAGGCTGTACATATATAATTATATACAGGAGATGCCCAGGTTATACCGGCTGTACATATATAATTATATACAGGAGATGTCCAGGTTATACCAGCTGTACATATATAATTATATACAGGAGATGCCCAGGTTATACCGGCTGTACATATATAATTATACAGGAGATACCCAGGTTATACCGGCTGTACATATATAATTATATACAGGAGATGCCCAGGTTATACCGGCTGTACATATATAATTATATACAAGAGATGTCCAGGTTATACCAGCTGTACATATATAATTATATACAGGAGATGTCCAGGTTATACCAGCTGTACATATATAATTATATACAGGAGATGTCCAGGTTATACCGGCTGTACATATATAATTATATACAGGAGATGTCCAGGTTATACCGGCTGTACATATATAATTATATACAGGAGATGTCCAGGTTATACCGGCTGTACATATATAATTATATACAGGAGATGTCCAGGTTATACCGGCTATACATATATAATTATATACAGGAGATGGCCAGGTTATACGGCTGTACATATATAATTATATACAGGAGATGCCCAGGTTATACCGGCTGTACATATATAATTATATACAGGAGATGTCCGGGATATACCGGCTGTACATATATAATTATATACAGGAGATGTCCAGGTTATACCGGCTGTACATATATAATTATATACAGGAGATGTCCAGGTTATACCGGCTGTACATATATAATTATACACAGGAGATGTCCAGGTTATACCGGCTGTACATATATAATTATATACAGGAGATGTCCAGGTTATACCGGCTGTACATATATAATTATATACAGGAGATGTCCAGGTTATACCGCTGTACATATATAATTATATACAGGAGATGTCCAGGTTATACCAGCTGTACATATATAATTATATACAGGAGATGCCCAGGTTATACCGACTGTACATATATAATTATATACAGGAGATGCCCAGGTTATACCGGCTGTACATATATAATTATATACAGGAGATGTCCAGGTTATACCAGCTGTACATATATAATTATATACAGGAGATGTCCGGGTTATACCGGCTGTACATATATAATTATATACAGGAGATGCCCAGGTTATACCAGCTGTACATATATAATTATATACAGGAGATGTCCAGATTATACGGCTGTACATATATAATTATATACAGGAGATGCCCAGGTTATACCGGCTGTACATATATAATTATACACAGGAGATGTCCAGGTTATACGGCTGTACATATATAATTATATACAGGAGATGTCCAGGTTATACCGGCTGTACATATATAATTATATACAGGAGATGTCCAGGTTATACCGGCTGTACATATATAATTATATACAGGAGATGTCCAGGTTATACCAGCTGTACATATATAATTATACACAGGAGATGTCCAGGTTATACCGGCTGTACATATATAATTATATACAGGAGATGCCCAGGTTATACCGGCTGTACATATATAATTATATACAGGAGATGTCCAGGTTATACCGGCTGTACATATATAATTATATACAGGAGATGCCCAGGTTATACCGGCTGTACATATATAATTATATACAGGAGATCTCCAGGTTATACCGGCTGTACATATATAATTATATACAGGAGATGCCCAGGTTTATACCGGCTGTACATATATAATTATATACAGGAGATGTCCAGGTTATACCGGCTGTACATATATAATATTATACAGGAGATGTCCAGGTTATACCGGCTGTACATGTATAATTATATACAGGAGATGTACAGATTATTCCAGCAGCCAAACACCATCTATCCAAACCATCATTTATCCATTCATCCAAACCATCATTCATCCATGTATCCAAACTACCATCCATCTTAACAATCATCCATCCAAACCACCATCCATACATCCATACATCCAAATCACCATCCATCTAAACCATTATCCATCCATCCAGCCATACCACCATTTATCCATCATCTAAACCACTATCCATCCAAATCACCATTCATCCATCTGAACCAACATCCATCCATCCAACCAAACCACTATTTATCCATCCATCTAAAGGACTATCCGTCCAAACCATCATCAATCCATCCACACCAATTTCCATCCAAACCACTATCCATCTACCGGCCAGTTTACACATACCGATGTTCCAGTGACCCGATCAACGATTCAACCTGGATCGGGATCGCTGGAACATCGGTATGTGATCACTGGTGAGAAACCAGACAGGCAGATCTCACCAGCGGTCACCCAGCAATGCGCCGACACCCGACAGTCGCTTGGATCGGTCAAGGTGTCGGGCTCACACAGGGTGTCGCTGGTCATTGCCCCTATCACATATGCCGATGTATGTGTGACAGCGGCAGACCAACGATTAAAAAATGGTCCCAGCCATTGCCATGGTCCCATGTCACACTCAGCAATGTCGCTGGCGAGGTCGCTGAAATGTTACAAAACCTGTGACGTTGCAGTGACATCGGTAGCGATGTCGCTGCGTGTATCCCAGCCTTTGCACTATTCATCTAAACCACCATCCATCCAAACCATCCACCCAAATCACCATCCATCCATTCAAACCACTATCCATGCAAACTACTATTCATCCTCACCAGCCATCCAAAACACCATCCATATCACCATCTATCTATCCATCCATCCATCCATCTAAACCACCATCTATCCATTCATCCATGCTAACGACCATCCATCCAAACGACCATCCATCCATCCAAACCACTATCCATACATCCCAACCACCATAAATTCAAACCAACATCCATCAATCCAAACCACTATTCATCCAAACCAACATCCATCAATCCAAACCACTATTCATCCAAACCAACATCCATCAATCCACCATCTATTCAAACGACCATCTATCCATCCATCCATCCCAACCACTATCTATCCAATCAATCCAACCCAATTACCATGCATCCATCCATTAAACCACCATCCATCCAAACTACCATTCATTCAAACCACCATCCGTCCAATCCATCATCCATCCAGCCAAACCACCATTCATGCAAACCACCTTCCATCAATCCAACATCTATTCAAACCACCATCTATCCATCCATCCATCCATCCATCAACACCACCATCCATACAGCCATTCAAACCACCATCCATCCAATCAATCCATCAAAATCACCATGCATCCATCCAAACCACCATCCATCCAAACCACCATCCATTCAAACACCATCCATCCAACTATCCAAATCACTATCCATCCAAACCAACATCCATTCATAAAAGTACACCATCTATCCATGCAAACTACCATCCACCCAAACCAGTATTCATGCCTGCATGCAAACCATTATCTATTCAAACACCTTCCATCCAACCATCCAAACCACTATCCATCTAAACCACCATCCATCCATAAAAGCCACCATCCATCCATTCATCCATCCATCCAAACTACCATCCATGCAAACCATCATCCATCCATGAATCCAAAACCACCATCCATTCAAACGCCATCCATCCAAACATCCAAACCACTATCCATCCAAACACCATCCATCCATAAAAGCCACCATCTATCCATTCATCCATCCATCCAAACTACCATCCATCCATGTTTCCAAACCACCATCTATTCAAACACTATCCATCCAACCCAGTATCCATCCAAACCACCATCCATCCATGCAAACCACTATCCATCCAAACCACCATCCATCCATACTACCATCCATCCATCCATCCACCCATTCATCAACACCAGCATCCATCCAAACCATCATCCATGCACCCATCCATTCAAACCAGCATCCACCCAACCAGCATCCATACATTCATCCATGCAAACCACCATCCATCCATCCAAACCCTTATCCAACCATCCATCCAACCATCCATCCATTTATCCATGCAAACCACCATCCATCTAAACTACTATCCAACTATTCATCCTTCAAAACCACCATCCATCTACAATCCAAACCATAAAAGTACCGTCACACGCCGCCGTGTGACTTCCATATCGCTGGTGATTTGACGTGAGCGCGCATGTTTTGGGCACTTTTTTCTGATCACTGTGGAACTGTCACACGTAGCGATCTTGCGTGCGATCTTGGTCGATCCTGAGTTCTGGAAATCGCCTGCAGAACACCGGTGGATATTGCCTGATTTCACTACAGTGCAGGGCAATCAGGCGACGCTCCACCAGAAATTTCCCACCGTAGGATCGCCTAGTCACACGCCAATATGCACATGTGGTTTCCTCATCACCAAATTTGGGAATTGCCAGTGATTTCACGGTGATATGACTGCGTGTGACGGTACCTTTATTCATCCATCCAAACCACCATCCACTCAAACCACTATTCATACATCCAAACCACGATTCATGCATCTATCCACCTACTGTTCACAGTGTACATCCATGCATCCATCATCTGCACCACCACCCAGCCAGGGCCGTATTTTCAATTAGGCACTGGAGGGCATACGCCTAGGGCTGCAGGTCGTAGGAGGCGGCGCTAAGGCAAAGGTAGTTTTTTTTTTAATTTTTTTTTTTACTTTCCCTCCCCTCCCTCAGACTCTATATGGGAACCGGAGTCTTTGCGGGGGAGGCGGGTGTCGTTGCAGTGGTGGTGTCTGCCACCGCACTTCCGGGTTCAGTAGAGTTCCTGATCTGGCATGCGGCGGCCCAGTGACACTCCAGGGATCACACTGGCGTCACGAGGTTTCCTCACTCTGCCGGCGTCCTTGGAGAACGCCGCACAGGAGTAGAAACCGATGCAGGTAAGTGCTGTGTCAGCTGAAGATAGAGAGAAGCAAAGCCTGGGGGGCTGCACAGTGTGGAATGGATCGGAGACTGGCAGGTGCACAGTGTGGAATGAGGGGTAGAATGGGGGCTGCACAGTGTGGAATGGGGGAGAATGGGGGCTGCACAGTGTGGAATGGGGGAGAGAGAATGGGGGCTGCACAGCATGGAATGGAGGGGGGGAATGGGGAATGAACAGCATGGAATAGGGGGGGAGAGGGAGAATGGGGGCTACACACTGTGGAATGGGGGGAGAGGGAGAATGGAGGCTGCTCAGTGTGGAATGGGGGAGAGAGAATGGAGGCTGCACAGCATGGAATGGAGGGGGGAATGGAGAATGAACAGCATGGAATGGGGGGGAGAGGGAGAATGGGGGGAGAATGGGGGCTGCACAGTGTGGAATGGAGGGGGGAGATTAGGGAATGAACAGCATGGAATGGGGGTAGAGGGAGAATGGGGGCTGCACAGCATGGAATGGAGGGGGGAGAATAGGGAATGACCAGCATGGAATGGGGAAGAGGGAGAATGGGGGCTGCACAGCATGGAATGGAGGGGGGAGATTAGGGAATGAACAGCATGGAATGGGGGTAGAGGGAGAATGGGGGCTGCACAGCATGGAATGGAGGGGGGAGAAATAGGGAATGACCAGCATGGAATGGGGAAGAGGGAGAATGGGGGCTGCACAGCATGGAATGGAGGGGGGAGATTAGGGAATGAACAGCATGGAATGGGGGTAGAGGGAGAATGGGGGCTGCACAGCATGGAATGGAGGGGGGAGAATAGGGAATGAACAGCATGGAATGGGGGTAGAGGGAGAATGGGGGCTGCACAGCATGGAATGGAGGGGGGAGAATGGGGGCTGCACAGCATGGAATGGAGGGGAGAGAATAGAGAATGAACAGCATGAAATGGAGAGAGAGGGAGAATGGGGGCTGCACAGCATGGAATGTGTATTGTGCAGCAGATAATTCTTATATAGCAATGTTTTTTTCATGCTTGCACCTCCACTGACAGGTGTGCCAGTCGATCTTAATGTTAATATCAGCATGGAAAGGGGAGAGAGGGAGAATGGGGGCTGCACAGCAGTTTAAAAAGAATGGGGCAGATATTCCAGGCAGGGGGGCGGCAAGGACCACATAGAGCAGACCCTCCCAGACCTTTTCAGGACTCATTACCATACAGCGCAAGAGAGAATAAAAGTGTATTTCTGAGGTATGCAGGGGGGCGTCTGGGAATATAGAGGGGTTCCAGGAACCCCAATTACATCTTGTTACAACTGTTGGGCACAGTTTAGAACACCCAAAGGGGGGTGACATGTTCCCTTTAATATAGGGAATGTATTGTTCTGGTGATGTACCGATAGTGGTTCTGGTGATGTATTACTGTATTGAGAGTGATTCTGCTGATATACTGACATGGGTTCTGGTGATGTATTATTGTATTGATGGGGATTCTGGTGATGTTTGAACACGTGTTTTCACCCAGTGCACAGGAAACGTTGCTTGCAATGTTTTCAATGTACTGGGTGAAAACGCATGCGTTCAAATGCAACCGTGTTTTGCATTGCATTTTGTATTGCGTTTGCATGTGTTCACCCTTACAAGTCTATGGGTGGGGTACCGCATGTGTTTCACTGCGTTTCTATGCGTTAATGCTGCTGAAAAAATTAATTACAGCAAATCGAACGTGATCTGAAAAGGCCCTGAGTCTGATGGATCAGTAGGGGGTGCGACCACTGAAAGTGCCTAGGGCGGCAGGAACCTTAAATATGGCCCTGCAGCGAGCCAACCATCTATGCATCCATCCAATCATACATCCATGCCATCACTTGATAACCATCAGTCCTGGGCTTATTCTTTATTATAAAGCTCAGTTATTCCTGGGTGCTGTCCATGTGAAAGAGGAACTATACCCATATAAAGAACAATTAGTGAACTGACAGTGCAGACTGGTGCACAGGGGGGCGACACTATCCTACAATGGAAGCATTTTGACATTTTGAGTCATTGTATAGCGCATGCGTTTTTGATACTTCAAATTGTGCGCGCTATAAGAGATAGAAGAATAGGATAGGTAGAAAGATAGAGAGATGGATAGGATAGAAAGAGATAGGATAGATGGGAATATAGATGGCAGTGTCCCTGCTCTGTCTCCTATTTTGGCATGCGTTACTATGCATTTGTTCGATGCAAGTCTATGGCTGGGGTCACACTTGCGTCATGTATCCACTAAACGGATGCGTTTTTTACATGTGCAAATGTGCACAAACACATGCCTTAACACACCCATAGACTACAATGCAACACACGCATTGCAAAAGTGCAATGCGTTTTGCTAGTTGCGCTAAAAACACGGTCTGCAACGTTTTTTTGCTGCTTTTGTAAAAACGTATGCTTTCTTTAACGTGGGAGTCTACGGGTAACGCATGCGTTAACGCAAATGCTAAATGAGGCAACAACTATGCTCAATGCCATGAAAATAGCAAGTGTTATAAAACACGGAGCCTTTACTGCGTCCTGTAAACAGATACAACCTCCCAAGTGTGACCCTAGCCTATATGGATGCGTTAACACATCCGTTACTTTGCATTTGTGCTGCTGTCAAAAGGATGCGTTAATGCACAGCACAAACGCAAGGTGGACCCACCCTTACTGACTTCACTGCCCTGGTTGTGGAGTTGGAGTCGGTGTCCATTTTGGTGGAGTCAGAGTTAGATATGTAGTTTACTGACTCCACAGCCCTGGTTATGGAGTCGCAGTCAAGGAGTCAGTTCCCATTTTGGTGTCAGAGTTGGATTCAGGGAAATTGAAGAGTCAGAGTCAGATGTTTGGCTTACTGACTTCACAGCCATGGTTATCGAGTCAGAGTTGGACTCAGATGTTTGGCTAGCTAGGGTTATGGAGTCACAGTCAAAGTCAGATGTTTGGCTAGCTATGGTTGGAGTCGTAGAATCGGATGTTTGGCTAGCCATGGTTGGAGTCGTAGAATCGGATGTTTGGCTAGCCATGGCTGGAGTCGTAGAGTCAAATGTTTGGCTTACTGACTCCACAGCCCTGGTTATGGAGTCAGAGTTGGACTCAGATGTTTGGCTAGCCATGGTTGGAGTCGTAGAGTCAGATGTTTGACTAGCCATGGTTGCAGTCGTAGAGTCGGATGTTTGGCTAGCCATGGTTGGAGTCATAGAAACGGATGTTTGGCTAGCCATAGTGGGAGTCGTAGAGACGGACGTTTGGCTAGCCACAGTGGGAGTCATAGAGACGGATGTTTGGCTAGCCATAGTGGGAGTCGTAGAGACAGATGTTTGGCTAGCCATAGTTGGAGTCGTAGAGTCGGATGTTTGGCTAGCCATAGTTGGAGTCGTAGAGTCAGATGTTTGGCTAGCAATAGTTGGAGTCGTAGAGTCGGATGTTTGGATAGCCTTGGTTATGGAGTCACAGTCAAAGTCAGATGTTTGGCTAGCCATGGTTGGAGTGGTAGACTCGGATGTTTGGCTAGCCATGGTTGGAGTCATAGAATGGATGTTTGGCTAGCCATGGCTGGAGTCGTAGAGACGGATGTTTGGCTAGCCATAGTGGGAGTCATAGAGACGGATGTTTGGCTAGCCATAGTGGGAGTCATAGAGACGGATGTTTGGCTAGCCATAGTGGGAGTCATAGAGACGGATGTTTGGCTAGACATAGTGGGAGTCATAGAGATGGATGTTTGACTAGCCATAGTGGGAGTCATAGAGACGGATGTTTGGCTAGCCATAGTTGGAGTCGTAGAGTCGGATGTTTGGCTAGCCATAGTTGGAGTCGTAGAGTCAGATGTTTGGCTAGCAATAGTTGGAGTCGTAGAGTCAGATGTTTGGCTAGCAATAGTTGGAGTTGTAGAGTCGGATGTTTGGGTAGCCATGGTTATGGAGTCACAGTCAAAGTCAGATGTTTGGCTAGCCATGGTTGGAGTGGTAGAGTCGGATGTTTGGCAAGCCATGGTTGGAGTCATAGAATGGATGTTTGGCTAGTCATAGTGGGAGTCGTAGAGACGGATGTTTGGCTGGCCATGGTTGGAGTGGTAGAGTCGGATGTTTGGCTAGCCATGGTTGGAGTGGTAGAGTCGGATGTTTGGCAAGCCATGGTTGGAGTCATAGAATGGATGTTTGGCTAGTCATAGTGGGAGTCGTAGAGACGGATGTTTGGCTGGCCATGGTTGGAGTGGTAGAGTCGGATGTTTGGCTAGCCATGGTTGGAGTGGTAGACTCGGATGTTTGGCTAGCCATGGTTGGAGTGGTAGACTCGGATGTTTGGCTAGCCATGGTTGGAGTCATAGAATGGATGTTAGGCTAGCCATGGTTGAAGTCGTAGAGTCGGATGTTTGGATAGCCATGGTTGGAGTCGTAGAGTCGGATGTTTGTCTAGCCATAGTTGGAGTCGTAGAGTCGGATGTTTGGATAGCCATGGTTGGAGTCATAGAATGGATGTTAGGCTAGCCATGGTTGAAGTCGTAGAGTCGGATGTTTGGATAGCCATGGTTGAAGTCGTAGAGTCGGATGTTAGGCTAGCCATGGTTGAAGTCGTAGAGTCGGATGTTTGGATAGCCATGGTTGAAGTCGTAGAGTCGGATGTTTGGATAGCCATGGTTGGAGTCGTAGAGTCAGATGTTTGCCTTACTGACTCCACAGCCCTGTTTTCACAGCAAATTTTTTATATTTTTATTTACATAGAAACAAAATTATGCAGCAAGAAAAATTAACAGAACAAGAGAAAAACAAAGCGTATTCTAACGTATGAACAGTCCCTTTATTGGAGTCAAACTGAATGCTTCATATGAAAGTGCTGTCCTGAGATGGGGTGGTCACGACATCCGGCACAGAGCCCACGTCCTGCCGCACTGCGTAATGTGGTGACCTGGAGAGCGGCCATGACTGTAGCCACAGGCTGAGCGCTGACTGTTTTCACAGGTGCAGGAGACAAGATTCACTCATTTCTGGCAGCCGCGTCATGTCAGTCATTTCCGTCTGATTCCCGTGGACATGGAATGAATTGAGTTGTGTTCTTCCTCCTCCGGGTCTGTTACTCCAGACCACAAGAGCATATGGTGCTGGCGAGCTATAAACAACATCGGAACATTTCACAGGAGCAAAGAAATGGCATTTCCAAGCCAAGAAAGGAGACTTCCAAATTCTGCGAGTTCAGTTATGTCATTGGGCGTGAGGTGCAACCGACAGAGGCAGCAAAACACATCAACTGCAGCGATGTAGTAGTGATATCACAGGAATACACAAAATACCGCAAAGAGTAAGATGATAAACCGCCCCAATACCCCAAAGAGTCAGGACACAGGGCAAAACGAAGATGGAGAGGCTTCAACGTCTGGGATAGTTTTATATTGAGGAACATTTTATCTAATAGGTGACCTCCGACCATCTTGGCTTCGGAGAGACTCTGCCTGATCAATGTTATCTAATATCTAATATCGCCGTCACAAATCATCACATACTACATGACTTCATTTTTCAAATATAAAGGAAAAATATTCAACACAAGCAGTATTATTGTAGTTATATTCTTGTATATAGGAGCAGTATTATAGTAGTTATATTCTTGTATATAGGAGCAGTATTATAGTAGTTATATTCTTGTATATAGAGGCAGTATTATAGTAGTTATATTCTTGTATATAGGAGCAGTATTATAGTAGTTATATTCTTGTATATAGGAGCAGTATTATAGTAGTTATATTCTTGTATATAGGAGCAGTATTATAGTAGTTATATTCTTGTATATAGGAGCAGTATTATAGTAGTTATATTCTTGTATATAGAGGCAGTATTATAGTAGTTATATTCTTGTATATAGGGGCAGTATTATAGTAGATATATTCTTGTATATAGGAGCAGTATTATAGTAGTTATATTCTTGTATATAGGAGCAGTATTATAGCAGTTATATTCTTGTATATAGGAGCAGTATAATAGTAGTTATATTCTTGTATATGGGGCAGTATTATAGAAGTTATATTCTTGTATATAGGGGCAGTATTATAGTAGTTATATTCTTGTATATAGGGGCAGTATTATAGTAGTTATATTCTTGTACATAGGGGCAGTATTATAGTAGTTATATTCTTGTACATAGAGGCAGTATTATAGTAGTTATATTCTTGTATATAGGAGCAGTATTATAGTAGTTATATTCTTGTATATAGGGAGCAGTATTATAGTAGTTATATTCTTGTATATAGGAGCAGTATTATAGTAGTTATATTCTTGTACATAGGGGCAGTATTATAGTAGTTATATTCTTGTATATAGGAGCAGTATTATAGTAGTTATATTCTTGTATATAGGAGCAGTATTATAGTAGTTATATTCTTGTACATAGGAGCAGTATTATAGTAGTTATATTCTTGTATATAGGAGCAGTATTATAGTAGTTATATTCTTGTATATAGGAACAGTATTATAGTAGTTATATTCTTGTATATAGGAACAGTATTATAGTAGTTATATTCTTGTATATAGGGCAGTATTATAGTAGTTATATTCTTGTATATAGGGGCAGTATTATAGTAGTTATATTCTTGTATATAGAGGCAGTATTATAGTAGTTATATTCTTGTATATAGGAGCAGTATTATAGTAGTTATATTCTTGTATATAGGGCAGTATTATAGTAGTTATATTCTTGTATATAGGGCAGTATTATAGTAGTTATATTCTTGTATATAGGAACAGTATTATAGTAGTTATATTCTTGTATATAGGGGCAGTATTATAGTAGTTATATTCTTGTATATAGGGGCAGTATTATAGTAGTTATATTCTTGTATATAGGGCAGTATTATAGTAGTTATATTCTTGTATATAGGAGCAGTATTATAGTAGTTATATTCTTGTATATAGGAGCAGTATTATAGTAGTTATATTCTTGTACATAGGGCAGTATTATAGTAGTTATATTCTTGTTATAGGGCAGTATTATATAGTTATATTCTTGTATATAGGAGCAGTATTATAGTAGTTATATTCTTGTATATAGGGGCAGTATTATAGTAGTTATATTCTTGTATATAGGGGCAGTATTATAGTTAGTTATATTCTTGTATATAGGGAGCAGCATTATAGTAGTTATATTCTTGTATATAGGAGCAGTATTATAGTAGTTATATTCTTGTATATAGGGGCAGTATTATAGTAGTTTATATTCTTGTATATAGGAGCAGTATTATAGTAGTGATATTCTTGTATATAGGAGCAGTATTATAGTAGTTATATTCTTGTATATAGGGGCAGTATTATAGTAGTTATATTCTTGTATATAGGGAGCAGCATTATAGTAGTTATATTCTTGTATATAGGAGCAGTATTATAGTAGTTATATTCTTGTATATAGGAGCAGTATTATAGTAGTTATATTCTTGTATATAGGGGCAGTATTATAGTACGGTAGTTATATTCTTGTATATAGGGGCAGTATTATAGTAGTTATACTCTTGTACATAGGAGCAGTATTATAGTAGCTATATTCTTGTATATAGGGGCAGTATTATAGTAGTTATATTCTTGTACATAGGAGCAGTATTATAGTAGTTATATTCTTGTATATAGGGAGCAGCATTATAGTAGTTATATTCTTGTATATAGGAGCAGTATTATAGTAGTTATATTCTTGTATATAGGGCAGTATTATAGTAGTTATATTCTTGTATATAGGGAGCAGCATTATAGTAGTTATATTCTTGTATATAGGAGCAGTATTATAGTAGTTATATTCTTGTATATAGGAGCAGTATTATAGTAGTTATATTCTTATATATAGGGGCAGTATTATAGTAGTTATATTCTTGTATATAGGGGCAGTATTATAGTAGTTATATTCTTGTATATAGGAGCAGTATTATAGTAGTTATATTCTTGTATGTAGGATCAGTATTATAGTAGTTTTTGTCTTGTACATAAGGGGCAGTATTACAGTTGCAATTAGGGATGATCGAATCCGAATGGTAAAGTTCAGGGTTCCCACCAGACATCAAGTGTCCATTTCCAGACTCTAAACATGGACATCTAAGCGACATCCGTGTTACTGTTAGTGTTCGGCTGCCAAATAAAGCTTGTTGAAAGACTGCAGGGCAGCCAATCAACAAAACTCTCACCTGCGGGTTCTTTCTCACCCATCACAACCATGATGGGTTCCGACATTACTGTGGTTGTCCAGCCGGATCACATCTATTTAGATCCCAACGATGTGATGCTCGACACAAACTGTTTTCTGGATGTTCAGAAAAGCAAAGTACGACTCACATTTTGTTCACTTGCAACCTTTAGTCCCGTTCAACGAGTACTAAGATCCATGGTTATTTAGCCCTTTCCAGCTTAAATATATACGAGCCGCAGCCGCCCCAGAAGTGGTGCATCGTATTAGAAGTTCTAATGCAATCCATTGGTGTAATGTCCCCCAACGTCCATTAAATCCTATGGAACCTCGTTCTGAGAACAACGCCCCATAGGTCATCGCAGTCAGTGGCAGGTGTGGAATTGCTCACACTCATGCCTGGCCCTGACTGGGACCGCAAGTGGCCTATAGAGGCTCGTTTTTAGGATTTCATAGATGTTGGGGGACATTACACCATTAGATTATGCCAGAACTTTGAGAATCTTTTTAAATTAATAAATTGGTGAAGGAGGGAGCGTGGGGGACTCTTTATTCAAATAAACTATTTTTTTCCTGTGTTTGTGAATTTTTTTACTGTACACTTACTGGGTTAGTAATGAGGGTGTCTGATTGACTCTTCTCCTATTACTAACCCCTGGGCTTGAGGCCAGCTGAAATTATCCAGCTGACATCAACCCCAAAAATATTACCCCGTTTGCCACTGCACCAGGGCAATCATTAAGGGCCCCTTTACACGCGGCTACATTTCTTGGGTGGCTACAGGTAACTTACTGGTTGCAGTGAAATCATGGAGACAAGGTTCTATCTTGTTGCTGTGTACAAATGAAATAATCTCTCCATGATTTCACTGCAACCAGTAAGTTACCTGTAGCCACCCAAGAAATGTAGCCGCATGTAAAGGGGCCCTAAGAGCTAGGATGAAGCACCAAAATTGGATCATGTAATATAATGCTCCACTTCTGGGGTGGCTGTGGGTTGATATACTTAGGCTGGGAAAGAATCACGTGTTGACTGCTCTGCAGTCCATATGAAATGCTCTGCTGGGAGTCAATTTCCTTTGGCACATTCGGGGGTAAATAACAGAAGCTGCTGTAGTGTTGCTGTCTATGGCTAACTCTTCAGGTGATGCGGTGTGTCAGATAATGCAGTTATCCACTCCACCAGCCTTTAAATAGTTCCCCTTCCTTTCACTAGGTGTCGCTGAAAGAGTTTTACTCTGCTTTGACCGTGTGTGCTATTAGGACATTTGAGTAGTTGTCACGCTTAGGAGGTGAGGGAATCAGGTAACTGGATAGTGTGATGGGCGAAGGGATTCAGGGAGAGCTAAACTGACCCTTACATTGGGGGTCCTTGGCTCGCCCTGCTCTCAAAGGTACCTCTAAAGGTAAGGAGGTTCGAGTCTCCACCCTATTTCCTGAGCTCCAGATTAACCGTAGGCTGAGGGTCCCTACATCCACCCACGGATCCGGAATCACAGCTACTCCAAAGGCAAAGACTTCAGCCCAGCAGCAAGCATCTGAACAGCACAATGATCAAGAGTAAAATAACTCTATCAGCGGCATTTGACAGAGGAAAGGGAAGACTATTTAAAGGCCAGGGGGAGGGGATTCCAGGTGAGTCACACCCAAACCTCACATCAACAGCAGCTGAGCACAAGGCCTTCACACCAGTACCAACATCACCTCATGCAGCTCCTGAAGAAAAGCAAATACAAAAAAACACAGCAGCATGCAGCAAAATCAGCGCCATCTATGCACGTGACAGACGTTTGCTGTAGCCTTCCTGCAGTGTTTGTGCTTGAAAATTGCCTTCTTTGGAGAACTTGTTGTTGCAATCCCAGTCTGTGGATTGAGGTGAGGGGATGTTTGCCCAGAGCTGGTTAAGCAGCAGGGAAAGGGTGTAGGCCTAGACATCGTCACCTTCAGAGGTACTTGTGGGAGCAGAGTCAGCAAGGGACCCCAGCCTAAAGAGTCACAATAGTTACCTAGTTTTCCTTTGCCCATCGTTGTCATCCTGCTTCTCATGCCCTCATCTGCTATGCCACCTTCATGACAGAATGGTCCAATAACTATGGACCTTCCCAGCTTGACAATACCAGCATGCAGTTATCTGCTTTACCTTGGATGGTCATTAAAAATAGGGGCTAGCCCACGTCGTTTGTTTGTTTTGTAATTTGCTCCTATCCACATTTGATTGCAGGACGATTGTCCTGATCTTACCCCCATTTTGCTTCCATTTGCAGCCCCCTTTCCCTTACTACAATCATTTTACAGCACCAAATTTCAGACTTATATGAGGTTCTGGGTTAAGTTCAGGTCTACAACCAAACTTTTCTTAAAAGTCCGGTCAAACCCGAACATTTACCGACCCGCTCATCCCCAGTAGTAATATCCTAGTATAGGGTAATATCATTGTGGCTACTTATTTTACATGTGGGACAGTAATATTTTATTTATACGGCATTGAATATTCTCAGTTATATTTTTCCAGCTCTCCAATGAGAATTTGTGAAAATGTAGGATTGCAAACTATTCTCTATAAATTCAGCGCAGCAGCAGCAGATCTGGTCTTTGTCCCGATTGCTCGTTATGTTTTTGTCTGACTTTTGCTCACTCTTTTTTTTAAGAAGTTAGGAGATTTTACCAATCTAAAGCCCCGTCACACCTAGCGAGATCGCTAGCGAGAGCTCTGTTTCGTCACAGGTTTTGTGACCTCGCTATGTTTGACATGTACGGTAGCAGTGAGATCGCCGATCGTGTTGAAATGACCTGGACCAGTTTTTGATCGTCGGGTTCCCGCTGGCCAGCGTGCATCGCTGTGTTTGACGCCTTAACAACGACCTCGTTGGCGACTCAGAGCTCAGCCACGTAGGTCTGAGTCGTCAGACTAGCTGCTGTGTGACAGGGGCTCAACAACCGCCGAGGTCGTTATACGGGAAGCCATAGCGTTGCTGCGTCGTTCAGTAGATCTGACTGTTTGACATCTCACCAGCGGCCACGTAGCGACGCTCCACGCGATCCCTACCAGGTCATATCATTGTCAGGATCGCTGGAACGTCGCCAAGTGTGACGGGACCCTAAGTCTCAGAGATCTTGAAAATGGTGAAGTAAATAAATGTTTTCCACCATCATAAAGGGTTTGCATCAAGTATTTCCGTTATCACCAATCCTCATTGCTCGGGTCAGATAAATGCGATGTCTTGAGATCTTGACGATGGGGCTTGTGATGGTGTGATATGGTGAGCTGGGTATCATTTTGTCTATGATCATATTTTTATTTCTGAGTATTCCATGTCTTATCTAGAGTCTTAATTACATTACAGAAGGTCTAATCATTGAATTATCTCAGTTATTATCTGCAGCCTGGAGGTTTCCACACCTCTGTATGAACCCTTGTTGACATTTTCTGTCTATTCATGACTCCTCTGCTTTGAAAATGCTAAAAATCATCCCCTGTAGCGCCTTGATTGCTGAGGCAATTTCCCAGGTCTGAGGGACCTGGAAGCCATCAAACCTGTCTGCCTACCCCTGGATATAAGAAGGGTGGTTAGAGGAGGGCAGGGAGACCAGTAAGATAGATCCTTTGTGGGGTGCTGATGTTAATGCTAGTGTCACAGAATTATGTAGAACTAGATGGTGGCCTGATTCTAGCGCATTGGGTATTCTAGAATATGTATGTAGTTGAGATACTGTGACTGACAGAACTTGTTCAGTCAACGTGAGTGAACTATATATATATATAATATATATATATATATATATATATATACATTACAGCACATGTATAGCAGCACTATAGTATATGGCGGTACATTATAGTATATATATAGCAGCACTATAGTATATTGTGGTACATTACATTACATGTATAGCAGCACTATAGTATATGGCGATACATTAGAGTACATGTATAGCAGCACTATAGTATATGGTGATACATTACAGTACATATATAGCAGCACTATAGTATATGGCGGTACATTACAGTACATGTGTAGCAGCGCTATGGTATATGGCGGTACATTACAGTACATGTGTAGCAGCGCTATGGTATATAGCAGTACATTATAGTACATGTATAGCAGCACTATGGTATAGGGTGGTACATTACAGTACATGTATAACAGCACGATGGTATTGGGTGATACATTACAGCACATGTATAGCAGCACTATAGTATATGGTGTTACATTACAGTACATGTATAGCAGCACTATAGTATATGGCAGTACATTACAGTACATGTATAGCAGCGCTATGGTATATGGTGGTACATTACAGCACATGTATAGCAGCACTATAGTATATGGCGGTATATTACAGTACATATACAGGTGCACTATGGTATATGGTGGTACTTCATAGCACATGCATAGCAGCACTATAGTATATGGCGGTAAATTACAGTACATGTATAGCAGCGCAATGGTATATGGCGGTACATTACAGCACATGTATAGCAGCACTATGGTATATAGTGGTACTTTATAGCACATGTATAGCCGCGCTATAGTATTTGGCGGTACTTTATAGCACATATATAGCAGCACTATGGTATATGGTGGTACATTACAGTACATGTATAGCAGCACTATAGTATATGGTGGTACAGTATAGCACATGTATAGCAGCACTATAGTATATGGCAATATACTATAGTACATGTATAACAGCACTATAGTATATGGCGATACATTACAGTACATATATAGCAGCGCTATGGTATATGGCGGTACATTACAGTACATGTATAGCAGCACTATGGTATATGGCGGTACATTATAGTACATGTATAGCAGCGCTATGGTATATGGCGGTACATTATAGTACATGTATAGCAGCACTATAGTATATGGCGGTACTTTATAGCACATGTATAGTAGCACTATAGTATATGGCGGTACAGTACAGCACATGAATAGCAGCACTATGGTATATGGTGGTATATTACAGTACATGTATAGCAGCACTATAGTATATGGTGGTACAGTATAGCACATGTATAGCAGCACTATAGTATATGGCGATACACTACAGTACAAGTATAGCAGCACTATAGTATATGGCGATACATTATAGTACATGTATAACAGCACTATAGTATATGGCGGTACATTACAGTACATGTATAGCAGCACTATAGTATATGACGGTACATTACAGTACATGTATAGCAGCGCTATGGTATATGGCGGTACATTACAGTACATGTATAGCAGCACTATGGTATATGGTGATACTCTGCTCCCCGCAGCCCCACCGCTCCTCCACAGTAAAAGTAAAGTAAAGTAAAAAAATTCTCAGTGAGGATACTCGTCTGTCCGCCGGCTCGCTCCACCTCTGTCTTCTAGGTCCTACAGGCCTTTAGGACCTGTCGTTGCCTGGGAAACCGGGGTGGCAGGATGGAGGCGGGGGGGGGCCAGATGGAGCAAGCGAGGCAGGGGGGCAGAATGGAGCGAGCGGGGCAGGATGGAGTGAGTGGGGAAGGATGGAGCGAGCGGGGCAGAATGGAGCCAGCGGGGCAGGATGGAGCCAGCGAGGCAGGATGGTGGTGAGGGGGGGCAGGATGGCAGGATGGAGGCGGGGGGCAGGATAGAGCGAGCGGGGCAAAATGGAGCGAGTGGGGCTGGATGGAGCCTGGGGGGGGGGCAGGATGGAGCTGGGGGGGCAGGATGGAGGCGTGGAGGGGGCAGGATGGAGCCGGGGGGCAGGATGGAGCTGGGGGGTTAGGATGGATGCGGGGGCAGAATGGATGCTGGGGGGCAGGATGGAGCCAGAGGGAGCAGGATGGAGCCGGGGGGGGGGGGGGAGCAGAATGGAGCCGGGGGGCAGAATGGAGCCGTGGGGGGCAGTATAGAGCCGGGGTGCAGGATGGTTGCGGGGGGCAGGATTGAGCGGGGAGGGGTCAGGATGGAGCCGTGGCGGGGCAGGATGGAGCCGGGGGGAGCAGAATGGAGCCGGGGGGGCAGTATGGAGCTGGGGGTGCAGGATGGTTGCGGGGGCAGGATTGAGTGGGGGGGGCAGGATGGAACCGGGGGGCAGGATGGAGCCGGGGGGCAGGATGGAACCGGGGCTGGGCAGGATAGAGCCGAGGGGGCAGGATGGAGCCGGGGGAGTGCAGGATGGAGCCAGGGGGGGGGCAGGATGGAGCCGGGGAAGAAAGGATGGTTGCGGGGGGCAGGATGGAGCCGGGGGGGCAGGATCCCCCTCGCCGTCCTCTGTTCTCACCCCTCTTCTGCAGCTGTGTACTGCGGTCATGTGACAGGGCGGGCTGTATGATGTCGCATCAGCCCGCCCTGTCACATGACCGATGTACACAGGGAGAAGACGGGTGAGAACGGGAGGAGGCGAGGTGCGTCACACTGGAAGAGTCCGATAACAGAACAGTCTATAAGTAACAGATCACACTGGAAGAGGACGATAACAGAACAGTCTATAAGTTCACACTCAGGAAGGCCTGGAAACAGTATAGTCTCTGAGAACACAGTCCAGAACTAGATACAGTGCAGAGAAGCAAAATCCCCAACAGTCCAGAGCACTGCAACTGCAATTAAATATACTAAACAGAATAGCCACAGAGGAGCTTTTAGTGCAAGCAGAGCTTATGTAAAGCAGAGCAGGTTAGCAGTAACTGAATCAGAAACAACCCTTGGCAGAGCAGCTTGATGCAGGGAGGCAAACTGGAACAGGTGAAGATCCGCAGAGCATCGGCAGAGAAAGACGGAAGATGCAGAAGAAGCACAAACTGGAGATGGACAGAGGAAGTCAGAGATTTAATAAAGTACTCAAGAAAGACCTGGAAGTTAGACTGGAGCTTAAACAAGCAGGAAAGCAAGAATACATGAACAGGATGAGGTAGCAGACATTATCTTGGATAAAGGCGAGGAGACACAGAAGGTAACCTGAAAAAGCTGGAATCCTGAAAGCTAACACCCCAGAGGAACTCAGAGAAATCCTGATTGCCCTGGAAGATACTGCTGGAGGAGCCTATACAGAAGAAGTATGTAGAACCACACTGCCATAACAATCTCTAAGTGGAGGATTGTAATTCTCATCTCCTGGGGGCATTTATGCTGTTACCGGACTGTATCTGTGTTCCTGGATTATTTTACCCCCTGTGTAGTGGATTGTTTCATGGACCTTTCACTTTTCATGTAATTAAGGTTCTTGGGCTGTTCAGTCAGCTCTCATTATGGTGATTGTGTGATACTGGAGTAGGACCCCGAGACAGGGTTTCATAACGATTCATTGTCTTAAAGGGAACCTGTCACCCGATTTTAAGCTCCTAAACTATCTCTAGCTGTCCCTACACCTTCCTAGCAGCTCCCTATCTCTCCCTTTCTTATCTAAAGTCTCCCTATGAAAGAAGTGTAAAATAAGATAAAATTTACTGCAGTCCCCGCAGTTAGGGGACTGGGTAGGCGTGGCCACGCTTCCACAGCACTCCTCCATGCTGTAATGCACGCCCCGCTGGGCGGCATTATTCAGGGCCCTCTCTGCCCCCCATGTCTTTGTAATCTGCCACCATGTTTGTAGTTCTAAGCACCGGCCGGACGTCACTTCCGGCGCGGTGCATTATGGGGCCGGTCACGTGATCGGCCCTAGTGCATTATGGGGCCGATCACGTGACCGGCCCGGCTTCAGTAAGCGCAATGCGCATGCGCGGAGCCCATAATGCACTAGGGCCGATCACGTGACCAGCCCCATAATGCACCGTGCCGGTAGTGATGTCCGGCCGGTGCTTAGAACTACAAACATGGCGGCAGATTACAAAGACATGGGGGCAGAGAGGGCCCTGAAAATGCCGCCCAGCGGGGCGTGCATTGCAGCATGGAGGAGTGCTGTGGAAGCGTGGCCACGCCTACCCAGTCCCCTAACTACGGGGACTGCAGTAAGTTTTATCTTATTTTACACTTCTTTCATAGGGAGACTTTAGATAAGAAAGGGAGAGATAGGGAGCTGCTAGGAAGGTGTAGGGACAGCTAGAGATAGTTTAGGAGCTTAAAATCGGGTGACAGGTTCCCTTTAAGATCTAGCAGAGATACCCAAGTGCAGCGATTGCAAATTTCCATCATTACAAAAGAGAATGAACAGAGTGGAGGTGCACATGACTGATCCGTAGACAGGGGCATGAGTACAACATGTGCAGGGGCTGCAATCACATCCGGGAGCTGGAGCCTACGGGGCCCCAAATGCCCCTTTGGCCTATAGAAAAAGACTATTGCTATTAAAGATTTTAAATAATTGGGGGCCCCGTTGGATCTTTTGCATCAGGGGCCCGTGCGTTTCCAGTTATGCCACTGTCTGTAGATATCAATTCTCAGAATTGATGAGTGTTCCAAAAATCTGGCTCTGGTAATCACTACAATATCCTGTATGCTATACGTTGGGGATAACCAGTTGGTATAATCCTTTTCAGTAAAAATATATGAAAGAGCTACAAATCTTACATCTTATTGTTATTAGCCTTTTTAGAACCTATATCAGCATTCGTGCTTTTAGTGCTGGAGAACATGAAAATGAACGTGCAAATACCTTCCAAGCAAAACAACTGGTAATATATTAACCAGAGAAACGACAGATGTAGATAGAGAATAAATCTAGGCAGAGAAGTGGAAGAGCAAACAACGTGTATCCTGCGGAGCTTAGTAACGTTCACTTTGCATTGTCAGCTGTGGTGCCCGGGCCGGTGACGCTGACACCTCACAGGTGATGCTGCATTAATTTTACATGGATTAACACAAATATGAGCTAATGCATTTTCCTATTTGCCTATTTCTTCCGACACCTCTAAATTCTAAAGTCTTGTTTCCAGTCACGAGCAGCCTAGATGAAATGCACTTTCAGCGCATTATGACCTTTATGGTTTATGTTCAGTAATTTGTGTTCTCTTTTCATATTTATGTCTTTTTATATGACGGGAAATACATTACACGCAACATAAACCTTCTAGGTCTCTGTGGAATAATCTCAGTTTGGAATGTTATAGGGACGCAGACTGTTGAAAAGATGACACATCGATACCAGAAATAACTGTTAAACCACATGATTCTGAGGGTTTTGTCCTATTTTAAAGAAGAAAAACAACCCCAGAAATTAACATATAGAACTTAGCTGAAAAAACCCACCATTGAAGGCAATTCATTACATATCTTGAACTCCTTCCTTCATTTATTTTGGAACAAGGGATATAGATTATGAACGCTTTGAGAAATCAACAAGTTTCGTTGTTTCTTCTTTTCCACTCTTCCCCTCTCCAAATTGGGAACCGCTATGGGGATGTACAAATCCCCATAAATTTAAAATGGAGTGTCAGGAAAATATTCATCACCTTGAAGTGTTCTTACAGAAATAAAATATGCTTTTCTTATGTTAAAGGGAATCTGTCAGCTACTATATGTCCCCAAACCTATCACTACCTGTCCCTAAAGCTTGATAGTACATCCCTAAGCATCCCTGTCTGACCTAATACTGTTCTGTAATTGTTGAGAAAAATCTTTTTTTAACTTACATGTTTCTATGGCAATGAGGATGGTGTCTTCCTGTGTATATACTCTGAGCATTCTCTAAGGGTGCATGTCTCTCCTCCATGGTTATCCTGGTGGGTATGATGAGGTGGCTGGCGATGGCGTCATTTCCAGTCCTGTGCATTGTGGGTAAGTAATTGGGTGTACTCGCCGGCTTCAGAATGTGCAGGGCACATACTCTGAAGGCGGCCAGTACACTCCATACATCTCCACACTGTGCAGGACAGGAAATAGCATGGCCATCGCGTCATACTAGGAAGGAGCAGCCCATCAATTTCAAACCCTGGGAGCACCCTTGGAAATTAGGTTAACCATGGAATGAGGAGAAACATGCACCCTTAGAGATCGATCAGAGTATCTACACTCCGAAGACACCATCCTTATTACTATACGAACATGTAAGTTATAAAATGATTTTTCTCAAAGATTACAGTACAGTATTAGGTCAGACAGGGATGCTACTAGGAAGCTGTAGGGACAGGTAGTGATAGGTTTGAGGGCATAAACTAGCAGACAGGTTCCCTTTAAGTTGCATATCTTGAGACTCCTTCATTTATTTTGGAACCAGGGACATAGATTTATAACCCTTTGAGAAATCAAAAAGTTTCTTTGCCTCTCTTTTTTCCACTCTTGTACTCTCCAAATTGGGAACTGCAATGGGGTTGTGCAAACCCCCTAAACTTAAAATGTAGTGTCGGAAAAATGTTCACCACCTAGAAGAGTTGCCATGGAAAAAAATATGTTTTTGTAAAGATGACCTTTGCTTCAAAATGCTATTAACAAGATACCAGAAACATAAGTGTACTAAAATCCAAAAGAAACCTTAGGTTTCAGCAGTTTCAAAAAGGCTAATAAGCCAAGGACAGATTAGGAACCTTTTGAGAAATTAAAAAGTTTATTTGGTCTTTTTTTATATGCTTATTGTCTCCAAATTGGGAACTGTGATGGGGTTGTACAAAGCTCCTAAATTAAAATGCAGTGTTATGAAAATGCTCATCACTGGGAGTAAAATATGTTTTTCTTAAAGTTGACCATTGGTTCAAAATGCTATTAACAAGAGACAATAAAAATAAGTTTACTGAAGCTAATTAGGGTTACAACATATTATTCTAAAGGAAGCCTTAGGTTTCAGCATTTCAAAGTGGTTAATAAACCAGGGACATAGATAAGGAACCTTTGAGAAATTAAAAATGTCTTTGTCTCTCTTTCTCTCTTTTTTCTACTTTTCTCCTTTCCAAATTGGGAACCGTCATGGGGTTGTACAAAACTCTTAAACTTAAAATGCAGTGTCGGGAAAATGATCTTCATCTAGAAGTATTGTTATGGGAGTAAATATGGATTTCTCCTGCACAGGTGATTGTTCCAACTGTCAAATACTAAGGATATCCAGAAAACCTGGACTGTGTGCGGCCCTTGAGGCCTGGAGCTGCACACTTCTGCCTTATACTATTTAGAATTAAAAATTTCAATAAATCGTTTTTGAAACTAAAACTAGGGTTCCAAGATATTATTTTAAAGAGGACCCTAAATCTAAAATGCAGTGTCGGGAAAAAGTTCATCACCTAGAAGTATTGTCATTGGAGTAAAATATGATTTTCTTAAAGTTGACCCTTGGTTTAAATGCTAATAAAAAGAGACCAGAAAAATAAGTTTACTAAAGCTAATTAGGGTTACAAGATATTATTCTAAAGGAAACCTTATGTTTCAGCAGTTTAAAAATGGCTAATAAACCAGGGACATAAATAAGGAACCTTTTGAGAAATTAAAATGTTTGTGTCTCTTTTTTTCTACTCTTGTCCTCTCCAAATTGGGAACCGCGATGGGGTTGTACAAAACCCAAACTTAAAACTCAGTGTCTGGAAAATGCTCATCACCTAGAAGTATTGTCAATGGAGTAAAATATGATTCTCTTAAGTCTCTCTTTGTTTCACTCTTGTCCTCTCCAAATTGGGAACCACGATGGGATTGTACAAACCCCCTAAACTTAAAAGTAAAAAATAGGGGGGGAACAAGAGGCGCAATAGTGCCCTATCACTAGTGACACTAATGTATGCGGTGGGTATGAATTCACTCACCTAGCACAGTTGTGAGACCCACAACTGGTGTAAAAGCATTTGGCATTAAATGCAGCTGCTGCAGGACTTCCACCTCCACATGCACGTGGGAATCATCCAGAAGTTACCTCAGGGGAAATGGTGTATCAGTGTCCGCGCTGCTGAAATCCCAAGAAAACGATCCGGAAACCATATGTAGGTTGCATCAATCATCCATTTATTCCTTTCCTACGCGTTTCAACACTGTCCTAGTGTTCCCTGAGGAAGACACTAGGACAGTGTTGAAACGCGTAGAAAGGAATAAATGGATGATTGATGCAACCTACATATGGTTTCCGGATCGTTTTCTTGGATTTCAGCAGCGCGGACACTGATACACCATTTCCCCTGAGGTAACTTCTAAACTTAAAAGGCAGTCGGGAAAATGTTCACCACTCAGAAGAGTTGTGATGGGAATACAATATGCTTTTCGTAAGAGACAAAAAACGGTTTACAAGAACTACTTAGGTTCTTCTAAAGGAAACCTTACTTTTCAATAGTTTCAAAATGGTTAATAAATCAGGCAATGGGGATCCACAGGTCCCATATTATTGGAATTTCCAACTGTGTGACATTTATTAAAAATAATAGATTCTGCCTTCCAGTCTTAGTCATTAGACATTACGATTACAATTGTAAGTATTGACAAGTGTTCACTACTGTAGGTAGCTAAACCATCTCTATGTCTAGTTGACAATAAATTCAGAGAATTGCAGCCAACATCAACAATAATCCCTGATTTACAAAGTTTTAAGGCACGTTGACAAATCAGCTATTCATTAACAGCTCCAGGAAGATACAGAGATTCTTGACAGGATACTCAGGACAAGGAGCCTAGAGATGTTTGCTGTTAAACATCCTTCGAAGTCAGATCAAAAACTTGCATTAATAAAAAAGAGGCCACTTATTCCGATATCTCCTCTTCCTGCTGATTAAAATCCAAGAAACATAGACATATAGTAGCCTCTGGTATCAAAGGTACTTGTATAACGAGCCATGTGCCAGTGGTGAAGTATTCATCTGTTCACAAATATTTGGATCGTTACCTTGTAATCACTTGACTTTGATCCAACCCCATTACAGCAACAATGTGACCCTTACTGGTCTGTTTATGTGTTAGGGCCATTACGGGGTGGGGTTGGACCAAGGATGTAGATCCACTGACCCACGGATCACAGACTCACCCTGGTGGGATGTGACTATCTGGTCTTCTCTAGAGCATTTGATAGTGAGGTTAAATTTGTGCTGCAGGTAGCCGCCAGGTACCATTCCAAGGCAGTCCTCAGATCCGCTGCAGTTGATACTAATGAAAACAGGCAAGAAGGAATCAGAGCCACTGCCAGGACATGACCAGCATAACCAGCGGAGTGGTAGTTGGCACCAGTACAGATGGGACATGATAATGTACAGGGTCAGGCTCAGGCAGGAACACAGATTCAGAAGCACTGGCTGATACTAAAACACAGAAATGGATAAAGGAGCAAAGACTGGTACAGGGACACAAGGAGGAATCCAGGAACACAGGCTGGTACTGGGGCACAGAGACATATCCTGGAACACAAGCAGGAACCAGGACACAGGGACTAATACAGGAATACAGGCTGGTAACAGGACACATGGACTGATTCAGGAGCACAGGCTGGAACCGGGACACAGGAACGGATCCAGAAACACAGCCTGGTACTGGGACACAGGAATTCAGGTGACACATCCGTCACGGTGCCAGCACCTTTACAGCAGGGAGACCAGCGGCCATGGCATACTCACCATTGCAACCTGGGCTGCGTCTGATGCTCCCTGCTCCCAGATCCTGCACACCCCGCACAGGTCTCCTGAGAGCGTGCTTATATTGCGCATATGGCATGCTCCCACTCCTTAAAAGACCTGCATGCCCTACCCGGAAATGCTTCTCAGACTATGGCTGAGAAGCACAGGGTATTTAAGGCACCTTTCCCATTTGGGAGGTTGCCTGAGCCACGTAGTCTATGCCTTTGAGACACAATGTTAGTTCTCAGGTTCTCCTGTTGTTAACAATGTCTGTATCTTTCATTATTTGTATCTGTTTTCAGTTCCGTTGATCCGCAAGCACATATTGGTATCATGCTGCTGTCACATCATCTGCACCAGTCCAGTTGCGACACATGCTGTTGCATTGTGTGCATCTATCCTGCTGCTGTATCATCTGCACCAGTCCTGTTGCTGCACCTGCTGCAGCTACCCAAACTGTACCTACCTATGTCTAGCCTTCCTGACTGCATCTACACCAGAATGTACCTGTCTGTAGGAGTCAGCTGTTCTGGAACCGAAATCTTCTGGGGCTGCACTTTGCGGCTACCTACCAGCATAGGTCTAACCTCTCCACTTGAGGCTCTAGTGAAGACTTGGTAGCTGCTCAGTTTCACTCCTCTAGGTGGTGATCGGTGCTTCAGCCCAGTGGGTCCACTTCCAGACACTCACCCCTTTGAGCGTTACAGTTTGCTCAGGCTATGGAACCTGCTGGTTTCAAAGTCACCAAGCTGGCAGGTCTGCAGCAGGAACTCACCCGCCAATGGGAGACGCAAACCCGTATGCTGGTATTCTTGCAATCTGTGGATACCCGCATGTATACTTTGCAAACTACCATCTCTACCTAGCCTACACCTCCAGCTCCGGTTGTGATTCATAGTCCACATTGCGTTCCTCATCTGGCTGCTCCTGCACAGTTCTATGGCAACCCCAACCAGTGCTCATTGCACTTTGAAGTTTTGCCTCATCACTTTGCCTCTGATTGCTCCAAGGTGGCCTTCCTGATGTCACATTTGTCTGATGAGTTTCTAGCCCGGATTAATCTGCTCTGGGAAAGAAGTGATCGGGTAGTCTACAATTTGTCAGCCTTCCTGGAGGCCATCAGCAAGGTGTTCGATGAGCTAGGTCGAGTCATCTCTTCAGCATCACCTCTCCTGAGCCTTCACCAGGGAAATCTTACTGTAGGCCAGTATGCTGTCCATTTCTGTACCCTGTCCTCTGAACTAGGCTGGAATAACAAAGCGCTAGCAGCCGTCTTCTTGGAGGATCTGTCTGGAATAATCAAGGATAAACTGGCCAGCCAAGACATTCATTCCACCCTGGATGACCTGATGTCCCTGGCTAACTGCATTCAACTCTGGTTCCGAGAACATTCCAGAGAAGTGAACCAAGAGAGGTTTATGCTCTCTGCATCTTTCCTTTCAGAAACCTTTCATACCATGGTTCCAGGGGCGGAACTACACTGGTGCAGCTGGTGCAGCTGGCCCCTTCAAGCCTGGATGGGGGCCCCCAGCCGACCCCCGCAAGCCGCCGTCAAAGGAGAGGAGGGTCAGGCAAGGTAAGCAGAGAGCTTCCTGCTTCCTCTGCCTGATCCCGCCCCTCCTCTCCTCTGCTCCTCCGGCCCCTAGCATACATCCGGCGCGGCTCCCAGGTAGGAGAGCATCGTGCCTGCGCCTCCCAGCGGCTCCCAGCGGCACCCCCCCCCCGGGCCGCGCCGATGGCCAGTAGCCCCGCCCCCCCGGTCCTCTCCTGCACCAGGTCCCCCGGGGGTGACGGTCCGCCCCTGCATGGTTCACTATACCAGCTGCTACTCCTGAACCTATGGAGGTGGATAGTGTGTATATGGCTTAACAACATCTGGATGTCCGGCGCACCAAAATAGGGTGCTTCTAATGGGGTAGTCCGAAACAACATCGGTATCAGATTCCCATCCAATGACTTCAAGTGACTGCCAATCACTATCTTGTCCATGGATGAAAAACCCATCCAATTCATTACCGAGCAAGTGGAACTTCGGGTGGGAATAATGCACTCTGAGGATCTCCTTCTACATGCTTCCAGACTTGTCTCCCTGTCTGTGGCTTCAGATGCATAAGCCAGTCTTAGATTGGAGATCAGGAGATGTACTCTGATGGGTCAGTCCTGTCTCGAGAAGTCTCATCCCTGTTTGGCTTACCTGCCAACCACTAGTATCGTCCAACCTTCCAGGCCTACTTTCCCTCACTGGCCCTATGCAGGCGTCTTCAATAAGAAGGAGGCTATGACTCTGCTGTCACATAGGCCGTATGATTGTCCCATAAACCTACTACCCCCTGGTTCTTCACTTCCCCGTGGTTCAATCTACTCTCTGTCCCAGGTAGAAACTGAAGCCATGTCCGAGTAAATCAAGGAGAATCTGGCCAGGGGATTTATCTGGAAATCCTCCTCTCCAGCCAGTGCTGAATTCTTCTTTATAAAGAAAAAGGAAGGTTCTGTTCAGCAATGCATAGACTACTTAGGTCTCAATCAAATCATGGTGATGAGTAAATACCCGATGCAGCTCATACCAGAGTTGTTGGACCGTCTCCAAGGCTCCAGAATCTTCTTGAAGCTCTGATGTGCTTCTAATCTGGTCCATATATGTTTGGGTGATGGATGGAAACCACCTTTAACACCCATGACGGTCACTATGAGTACCAAGTAATGGCATTCTGGCTAAGTAATGCTCCGATGGTCTTCCAGGAGTTTGTGGACAACATTTTCCAGGATCTACTCTACTCGTATGTGGATGACATTCTGGTGTTCTTTCCCAATCTGCTTACTCATAGGTGAAATCTCCACCTGGTCCTGTAGAGGTTAAGGGAGAATCACTCCTACCCCAGGTTTTAGATGTGTCTCTTCAAACAAAGTTCCCTTCCTGTTCTGGGAAACATTATCTCCGATACTGGCCTGAAATGAATCCGAAGGTGTCTGCGGTTCTCAAGTGGCCTTGTCCAGATGGAGTGAAGGCGGTTCAGCGGTTCCTGGGTTTTGGCAACGACTACGGCCAATTTATTTCACACTTATCTTCCCAGGCTCTTCCCATCATGACCCTAACCCTCAGGCTCGTGAATCCTATGCTGTGGACCCCAAAAGTGGAGAGTGCCTTTGTCGCCCTCAAGCAGACCTTCTCCTTGTCGCCGGCCATAGGCCAGTGATCAACAAGCAGTTCTTCTTGGAAGTGAATGCTTCTTTCTCTGGGGCTGGTGAGGTCCTCACTCAGAAGTATACTACTGGCCAGATGGTAACCTGTGGCTACTTCTTCAAGGCCTTTTCTGTATGTGAACGCAACTACTCAATTGGAAACCAAGAACTGTTGTTGATCAATTAAGAACTTAAGAAGAAACAGCGGCACTCCGGGATCCTTTATTCCAAAAGTTTACATCGGTGGGTGCAGGGAAGGGAGGACGGAGGGACGACGGTAACCGTTTCGCGTGCTCTGCACGCTTCAGCGGGTCCTGTGTCCCTGCATCTACAGCTGAGCAACCCGGATCCATGAACACCTCTGCACACAGGACTTCAATGCAACAAGGTCAGTGCCCGGTTTCTTTTCTCAACTAACTGTTGTTGATCAAGATGGCACTGGAGGAGTGACGATACCTCCTAGAGGTGCTGTGAGTCTCATTGTCATCTAAACTAACCACAAGAACCTGGCCCACTTACAGTCAGCCCAGAGGCAGGCCAAAACTGATGACTGCTGTTCTTCAACCGATTTGACATTGTTCTTCGTTTCCGACTGGCTGAAAGGAATGTCAAGGTGGATGCACTCTCTGGTCCTTTCAGTCAGTCAATCAGGAGGAGGAACCTCAGCATATTATTGAACCTTCCAAGATGCTCACTGTAGTTCTGGTAAGACTTTCATTGCAAAGTCGGACAGGAGACTTGTGTTGCAGGGGGTCACTCCAGACAAGAGATTATTCTCCTCATCTCTCGGCACTACTGGTGACCTACCCAAAGACATGGTGGATTTAGTTTCAGCCTGTCCTTTGTGTGCCCACAAGACTTCCACTCCACATTGTGTACGATAGAGGTGTACAGTTAACATCCTGATTCTGGAGAGCCATCTGTAAGCTAATGTACATCACATTGGACTTCTCATCGGTCTACCACCCGCTTTCAAATGGCAAAGTGTAATGGGTCATTCAATTTGCTATGGCACTTTGTCAACGAGCATCACAATGACTGGGTCACACTTCTGTCCTGGTCAGAGTCCTCTTTTAATAGTTAAGTACCGTGTTTCCCCGAAAGTAAGACCCTGTCTTACATTTTTTTGGGGGCCAAAAGTGGCCCCGGTCTTACTTTCGGGGGGGGTCTTATATTGTGTGCCCCAGCAGTGTGGCCTACAGGCCTCTCCTGCTGGGACACTGCGGGAGCGGGTCGCACGTCACGTGCGCCCGCTCATTACATATGCACTGCATCCCCTGTCAATCAGCGACAGGGGAGCAGTGCATTATACGGTATATATGGGCCCCCTAAAGCTGGCACACTACCCCTGTTCTGAGGCCCCCACCGCTGCTGCTGCTGCAGACATCTTACCCTCCAGGGTCTTCTTGCAGCAGCCAGCGCGTCAGTCCTCTGTCCTCGGCTGTCTCCCGGATCATGTGACCCATCGCAGCGCATGACGTCATCGCGACTGCGACCGGCCGGTCACATGATTCGGGAGACACCCGAGGACGGACGCGCTGGCTGCTGCAAGAAGACCCTGGAGGGTAAGATGTCCTGCAGCAGCAGCAGGGGGGCCTCAGAACAGGGGGTAGTGTGCCAGCAGGAGGGGCCCATATATACCGTATAATGCACTGCTCCCCTGTCGCTGATTGACAGGGGGATGCAGTGCATATGTAATGAGCGGCGCACGTGACGTGCGACCCGCTCCCGCTCCCCCCCCCTCCGCTAGGGCCTTACATTAGGCCCCCCGGTTGTAAGGCCTTATAATCGGGGAGGCCTTACATTAGCAGGCCCCCCTTTACCCCTAGGCGGCCTTACAATCGGGGGGCCTTACTTTCGGGGAAACACGGTAAGTGAGTCCTCCACTAACTCTACATTCTTCATAGTCTTTGGACTGCAGCCCAAAGTCCCTTCTCCTGTTGCTTTCACCTCCAGCATCTCTGCGGCCGATGATCTTGTTAAGAATTTCTCTGAAATCTGAGGAGAGACTTAGGATTCTCTGGAGTGGGTCCTCTGTATGAAAAGACATGCAGATAAGAGATGCCTGGAACCTCCTTCATTCTGGCCTGGAGACAAGGTTTGGTTCTCTTCCAGATATATCCATCCCAAGATCTCAAGTTGAGACCTCACTTCATTGGTCCCTTAAAGGTGCTCTTTGTGAATCCTCACCTCCCTCTACGTGTCTTTCCTCAAACCTGCCATCCTGAACTGCTACTTCAGTATAACCTGGTACCCTGCCTTCACCAGTCAGTGCAGACTACACTAATGAGATAAACAATATCCTGGCCATGAAGAAAAGGGGAGGTAGAACCTTCTTTCTGGATGATTGGAAGGATTTTGGCCCTGAGGAGAGGTCTTGGGAGCCCAAGGAGACCATTAATCTACTACAATAAGACAACACTGGAAGAGAGACAAACAAAAGGGAATAAACAACAAATGGAACTTCACAGCTTCCACACGAACAACTTCTCCTGCAAGGTCAGCATAAAAGAAGTGGCACATGGGAGAGTAAAGAGTGAGTTTAAATAATGAAAGGGAGTGGCAGCAGATGAGATTAGAGCTACATGCAGCGGTGTAACTAGGTTTCATGGCGCCCGGGGCAAAGATCTATTTTGGCGCCCCCCCCAGAGTAGGTGAGGAGCAGGGGGGAGTTGCTGTCAGCTTTCAGCCCCGCCGCCCCTGCAGCCCTGGTTGAGGAGGGGGGCCGCCGGCGCCCCCTTCTGAGTTGCGCCCGGGGCAAAGGATCCGGCACCCCCCTAGATACGCCCCTGGCTACATGGATATGGAAGGATATCTGGCTAGTTCTGTGTTTGAGACTCCTCAACGAGGCTCCATGGACTCTATTTGCATATTAGAGCTACATGGAGTCTCAACAGGATCAAAAAGAAACTCTTAACCCCTTCAACACTAAATGAAAATTAATCTGCTAGACTCATGTTAATCGCCGAGCAGATTCCAAAGAGGACCTGCGATCTGCTAATGACCATGATCTTCTAATCCAAGTTACTGCAAAGGTCTCAGCCAAATGCGACAACCCACCACCATTTTCACTGATCCTACACTGAATTTTGGAATATTTGCTTATCTCTAGATCCAAATCCCAAGTGCAAGTACAACCAACGCACCTACAAGAGCTACAGTCATGGTCATCACTTGTCGAGATCGGAAATCCCCTTTAAGAAACGAGATTCAAGTGCTAGATCCTAATCAGATTGAGAATTGACAGTCTGTAGTATAAGATAGATACATGCCCTGAGTAGCGGCCAGGTCCTCCTGCCAGTTTTTTGCATAGGAGAAAGTTCCTAAAGGACTATACATTCCAGACTGCCTCCCAAGGTATGATGGGAGAGCCAGTCCAGGTGATCTAACGTGCGCGCTCACGATTTTCTTAGTCGCCTCAGATCGCCGATGGCGCCCTGAACCTAAGACGATGTGTCGCCCCGAAAATTGCCTCCCCTACAGCGGAACCAATCTTGCCTCATTCCATCGCCGCTTCACACGCCGCAATCCCAAAGGCAATGTGGGATGTGCATGTTCAGCGCGGTGAGGCGAGGACATAGGCGTGCCACAGTGCATTACACCATGCCCCATACACGCTCATTGGACAACGCAACAGCGTTACGATTGGAAGGCTGGCTAATACATGACGCCATTGTCTATAGGAGTTTGGCACAAATCCACGCTCGTGTCCTCAATTGTGGCTCCTGCAACACACTTTCGAGGCACCAAAGCGTCACACAGGAGCGGTTTTGTGCAGTACAGTGGATTACACTAAAGAATGGCTATGTGTGCATCTGTAGGTGATGGCGTTAACATACAAATAACACTATTCACATATGTGTGCTATTCAATGGCGCGCGTAATTGCACTGAGTTTGCGGACTATTGTGTAGCTGAAGATCTGTGTGGTGCTGGACGGACAGCTCTTCAAATATGGCGCCAGGTCAACTGACAGCCAATGGGAACACAATAGCCCACACCAATCATCTCAGACGGGGCGCGGACTCTAGCACACTGTGGCACGCCTACGGGAAATCATAGGCGACGCTCTTTCCATCATTATCGCACTGTCACACACCACAACACGGAAATATCGCCTTAAGGATTGCGGCTGACTACTGAGCTCTGTTTAGGAATCAGGTGACGGCCGAGGGGTGATTTATCGCCGTGAAATTCCCCAATCACTCGTCACAACCGTGAGGCAATTTCACGGCGATTGCTCCTGGGCGACATATCACCTTTATGATTTTCAGGCGATACTGCGGCGTGGGACGGTACCTTTATAGTTGCGATACCCTTTAATGTCTAACAGAAATAAAATAAATGATGTTACAAAGTTTTCGAGACTGCTTACCTCTCTTCATTAGGCATCATATAACAAAGTATCTGAAGAAAGACAAATGTATCTTCAAAGAGAGCAGGGGCAAGGGATTATAAATCGACATTTAAATAAACATTGAGCTTGGACAATCCTTAATTAGTTGAATCAGTGGTATGAAAGTGTTAATGTCTCAATACCCATGTACGATTAAAGACGTGGTGCCCGCAGTGTCTCTGGAGGAGATTGCTGCGAGTCATAAATGTGTGAACAGAATCAAAGATTGCAATGAATTTGTCTTCCTAGACAACTCCATGTGTTTGTGATTTGAAGCTCCCTTTTAATATGACAACTTTCATATTGTCTAAGTTGTGTCCTGGAGCACAGAAATGTTTGGCCACTGGTAAATGGATTTTTTTTTTTGACTGTATTATTCTTGCTCTCAGTCTCTGTCCTGTTTCTCCAACATAGAAAACCCCAATAAGACATATAGTGCACCATTGGAGGTGGAACAAGAGAATGTCCCAGGAATCATATAGTCCTACTGTGTGTTAGCGATCTGGATCTTGTCATTGGCCTCTATGTGAGCTTCCCATTGCAAGGATAAGTCTCTATTGGTGTATCTGAGGTCATTGAACTTTGGATCATGATGTTCCTTTAATTAGGAGATTGTCTGTAGCATAGTAAAGGGAGGTCTTTGAATATTATATTAACTGGTCATCCTTGTGTGGGATATGGTACTTTTAGGGATCCTTGTGGCTCCAGTCATCTGATCATCAATGGAAGTGGGGTGGTAGCCTTGGTTTAAAAATATCTTTTTAAGATGGGTAAAGTGTTCATCCCTGTCCATTACATCTGAGGGTCTGGCTGCAGTCGATGGACTTTTAAACGGTATTTTGGATGATAGATGTCCCATCTTAGGTATATGGGATGGTCAATCGGTTCCCGATGTTAAGGAGAGCCTTAAGATCAAAATACTTCATTAAGCTTAAGACATAAGGGCATGGGAGAAATGATATATAGAGTGTATTATTTTACATTGTATAAGTTGTGATTTAAACATGGCTGCCATTTCCTGCCACATCACACCATGTGCTGAGAGCAACATGGAGTCCAAAGAAGACTGACTAATCACCGAAGCTGGAGGTCAGGCAAGACTGACCAATCACAGAATAACATACTCGATCAAGACCACACCCCTGGATGACCTCATGGATCCGCCCATGGACTAACCCACTGACCGAGCCCCTTATTGCCCATGGACCAATGAATACATCTGAGTAGGGCTGACCGAGCCCCTTCTTGCCCATGGACCAATGAATACATCTGAGTAGGGCTGACCGAGCCCCTTTTTGAGTAAAAACCTAATGTCTTATAATAAACAGGCACTTGGAGCTTGGGTCTGACCAAGGAAGGGTGTACATCTGACTCACTGTGTCTAGTGTCATACTTTTCAATGCCGGCACTTGGTCTATATTGATTTGGTCAGGAGCAGCAACTTGTTATTAATATTGTTATTAATATTACCTTTACACCGATACACCGATGTCTGGAATAAACCATTTTGAATTTTTATGGTGGTGTCCAGGAAGTTGATACTTGTTTTTGAGTGGTCCAATATCAAGTTTAGGGTGGGATGAAATGTATTGAATTTGTCATGGAATCTTAAAAGTTCTCGCTCAGACTCCGTCCAACTCACTACAAAATCTGGGCAATTTGTTCCAGAGACGGTGAGGGCACCAGGCCTCTGATCCTACATGGATACTGGGACTGTAAAGATTTCACACCACTAATCTCAGCCAATTAAGAATTCTCTCTCCAAGGGCTCGGGTACACTCATCCGAGTTTGACGGACGAGACTCGAAACAGGCTGGAGCAGTGACCCTGAACGGCCTCTCTCTCTCTCTGGATGGGGAATGCCATGCTGCACAGAAACACAAGCAGCTGTCATTCCCTGTCCAGAGAGAGAGAAGCCGTTCAGGGTCACTGCTCCAGCCTGTTCCGAGTCTCGTCCGAAAGACTCGCATGTAACTAGGAGTGTGTCCGAGCCCTAAGGCCCCTTTCACATCAGTGTTTTGCTGATGTTTGCGGCTGATCCATCATGTGGCGCCGCATCTCGCCGCTAACGGCCGACCTGGGGCCCGGATCTAGCAAGCCCCATGCATTGTCTATGGAGCTTGCAGTCTGGTGTGGCAAGTCCGGTTCTGCCAGATGCGGCAGATCCTGCACTTGCGGCCGCGGAAAAAAAAAGCTGCTGGTTCTTGCCGATCCGCTGTAACTGCACTTGCCGCACTCGGCATAGACAATGCACGGGGCTTGCCGGATCGGCGCCGCAAGTGCGGCTGTTATGCGGCAGATCCGGTAAATCTGCCAGCAAAAACGCTGATGTGAAAGATGTGAAAGATCCATAAGCTCCGTGTTTCTTTAAATGTCCATTTATTATACCATGTCTCTGCTCTCTTTGTGGATATATTTGACTTTCTTCAGATACTTTGTTTTACTATGCCTGATAAAGAGATGCAAAGGGCTAAGGTACTAGCAACTGGGTCAGTACTTAGGATCATGGTGGCAGGGATCACATTTAAAAGGGAGATGAATAAGGGAGAGAGAAAAATATCAAATGAAGAAATCGTTTGTGACGCCAGTTGGGATGTTCAGCCTATAGGTGGCCACCACAGCAGGAGATCTTTGGAGATAGAAGCAATGGAAGTGAAGTTGTTAAACCCTTCCCAACTTGGGCTGGCTCCCAGGGGATGGTGATGATGAGGGTGGTAGTGGTGGGTGCAGTGGGAAAGGAGGCACAAAGTGTCATGCTGCTTTTACCTTTTTATGCAGGTGTTCAAGCAGGTCCAGAGTATACCGGCACCACGAGGTATGTGGACTGGTGGGTCTGGGAGGAACAATAGTCCATTCTGCTGGGTCAGTATAGTGGCCTATCCGCTGACATGTCCTTGTAATAGGTTTCTAGGTGTTTTTGTGCTGTCCTGTACTCCCCTCTTGGTTGCTGTGGGTTTGTCCAGCGCAGGCCGGTGAGTATCTGTGCTCCACTCAAAGCAGTTCTCTGGCCCTCTGTACCACTGATGCCCTGGAGGGTCTCATTAAGTGGCTAGTGAGCATGAAACTCACTATTCTCCAGTTTCTGCTACTAGGCCCTCTGAGCCTAAGTAACCTAGGGCCTGGTGCCATGTCTTGCAGCTGGTTCCTCAGGGAAGCCTCCTGGCTTGCTCCTGATGGAACGTCTCCTTTTCAGTGCTCAGCTTCCTAGTTGAAGTTCAGGCTGTGTTGGATGCTTTAGACTTCCAGCAGAGGGAACTCCAATTGTTTCCAGACACAGTATCACAGTAGATGTTAAAGAGTTCCCATTTTTGGCGCCACATAAGCAGTCTCAAAGCTTTGTAACATCATTTATGTTATTTTTGTTGCCATTAAAAGGTATCAAAACTACAAGATTATTTTTTTGTTTTCGCAATGAGAGCAATCAATCTTATTTCAACTGGCTAACACGATACCTAACTTTTTTTTTTCTTTTGACAGTCCAGGTGAAATAATACACATATTGAACACTGACCATGTGAGTTAGTCAAGACATGCCCCAAGGGATAGTCCTATCTATAGTACGGGAGGAGCCATTTATATGTCATACACGGACCCCTTAAGTGACCATCCTGGATGTGTGGTCCCAGTCATGTGCCGTACGTCCCTCCTTGTAGACACATCCGCACTCTATGGAGAAAGAATTGGTGTCTTATCTCAGCATTAATAACCGAGAGGCTTGACCCCGGGTCAGAGCTGCAATTATAAGCTAATATTGGCTGAGGGCGGCGATGGAAGCTCTGCACATACAACCTTCTCCGACGCTTTGAAGTCTCAGCCAAGAGTTGTTAGGAGAACAAGCTTGAGCAATAGATGTGTTCTGCCGATTTCATGGCAAATATCTCGTGTTTTATCTCCTTCTCCGCTTTGGCAGGAACCGAAGGAAGCGATGAAAAGTATGTGGTGGAGATAAACTGTAGATAATGTGGCTCCGCTCTCGGATACTCACGGAGCGGGTCTACAGATGGCGAGAGAACAACGGAGAAAGAGCTTCACGATGGGCGAGATCCTGTCACCAAGAGTACACCACCGAGCAGCCCAATGTGTCCACCAACTCACACTATACTATCTATCTATCTATATCTATCTATCTATCTATCTATCTTCTATCTATTTTCTTATATCTCTAATCTATTATGTATCTATAATCTATCATCTATATATTTATAGATCTATTATGGCCATACCCTTAGGCTAGGGTCACATTTGCGGTTTGGTTTCCATATCCTGCTCAAGACCAGATCCGCAGCCATATGCAGCAATAGAAAAACCGGATTGCACTTAATGTAATGCGGTTCCCGGATCCGGTTCCAGCCGCTGAAAAACATGCAGGTGCTCATCGCAGCGGTTGGAAAACCAGATCCGTTTTTTTCATAATGGGCACCTATATAAATCGGATCTGGCAGGGGCGTATCTAGGGGGTTGCAGCCGGATCCTTTGCCCCGGGCGCAACTCAGAGGGGGGGGCGCCAGTGAGGGGGCACAGGAGGAGCTATACAGAGGACTGAGGAAGCCGCACTATAATGGGAGGAGGAGGAGGAGGGACCGGCAGCTTCAGCCTCAGCAACAGGTCCGTGGCGAGGAGCCGCCTCCTGCACCGTGCCCTCCTGCCAGCCTCACTCACCATCGCCGGTCACTGACCGGGAGACATGAGTGCCCCAGGGGATGACCCAGAGCTCGACTTCAACTATCTGTTTGAGTACGAGTACAGGACGGAGCCTAGAGGTGGGTGCGGGGCGCTCCAGATGGGGCACACTACAACTCCCAGCATGCAGTCACATCAGGACTTCACCACGTGCTGGGAGTTGTAGTTTTACTGACAGGTGTGTGCAGTGTGATCTCAGTATCGGGCAGTGCCTGCGGGACCGGGCATCTTATAGGGCACAGTTCTATCGTATCTCCGGCCACAGTAACCCGAGGGTGCCGTCAAACTGTGCCACACACACTCTCTGGGGATGGACGGTGCACAGTTATTTTCAGATAGGGCACAGGGCACGTTATATCCTGGTCAGAGATGGAGATGAAGGGTATGGGGAGAGATAAACGTGGACAGTTTCTGAGCCCATGTGGAGGGCTGACAGCCAACAGCACCCCCCCCTACCACCTCCCCCTTCCCGCTCCTCACCTACTATGGGGGGGGGGCGCCAAAATGGATCTTTGCCCCGGGCGCCATGAAACCTAGTTACACCGCTGGGATCTGGTACTGCAAGGTACATGAATGTACCAGATTCGGTTTTTGCTTACACAATTTTTTCTCATTACTGGATCCAGATCTGCAATGTGAAGGCACCTGGTAATACCGCATGCGGTAATGGATGCGGTTACCGGATTGTGCCTTCCAAATGTGACCCCAGCCTTACCTACACATGCTAAGTGGTGAGGACAGGTTTGCTTTAAATCGCCACATCATTTCCTTGTTATCTAGGTGTTATGCGAAAGCCGGCGCTATCTAATGGGGCTTTTCTTCATGGCCCTCAGGTCTGGCTTTTTAATAAATGTGATATCTCTATACATACCTCTACTGAATGATTTCACATTTCTGAAATGTCCCCTGTAGACTACAGTAATCCTGTGTCTGGTCTCCACAAATAGTATTGATCTAACATCTCATGTAATGCCATGTCTGAGAAGAATTGGAGCTCCCTCTGCTGGAAGTCTGAAGTGAACACACATGCTGTCTGATCCCTTATTAGGAGACTGAGCACTTAATGCCTTACTTGGACACGTGACTCACTCCCTGGAGAGGGGGAGTGGTTAACTGAGTGTAGTAGGGCTGAGTAGGCACAGGAGTCATCCAGCGAGGAGGCAGAAGGATCTGCTCCAAAGGGACAAGCTGCACATAGGGCACCAGTCCCTAGGTCATCCAAGCTTACAAGGCCTGGTGGCAAAACTGGGGGCTGGTGGGTTTTATCTCCACTAGCTGCTCAAGTGGAACTTTCCAAGGTGACAGTAGTAAAGAGGATCAGGGAACTGCTCACAGAAGAGCATACCAACGGGATCTGCACTACCAGCCTGGCAGGAGGTAATACACAGGAACTAAAAAGGAGCTAAAGGGCTGAAGGCATCAGGAAAGACAAAGAAACAAGGGAAGTCATAAGGAAGGTCATATTACACAATCCTGGTGATGGTTGTATATCCTGGACCTGCTTCAGCATCCTGCAGCAAAAGTTAAAGCAAAGACTGACCCCTTTTGTTTACTTCCTACACCTCACCACTGTCATCACCCTCATCTTCCTGAAAGCCAGCCTTAGTTGGGGAGAGTTAAACACTTACACTACTACTACCATCTATCTCCCAGGGATCACTTGCAGCGTCGGCCTCATCTGGCTGATTATCCCAACTGGCATCACGAACAATATTTATCCCTTTAACTACAATCTTTACATGTGCGGTTAGGATCACAGCTCCTTGGCATGGCTACCCTGGACCAGCTGCTGTGTAACCTGGTGTTTGCGACCGACACATGTGCATGCAGGGATCTGTGCCCCAAACATAACGTCACTAATATGGCGTAGATAATTGTAGATCATTTCAGTGTATTGTAACGGACTACAATAATATGGTGCCTCAACATGTCCAGGCACGTGGACAGTCATGCATTTTTTTTCTTTTTCCATTTTCTTAGTCTATACCAGGGGTCTCAAACACGCGGCCCCTGGGCTTCACTATGTGGCCCGCGGCACCTGGGACAACTTAATGATGCCCCAGTGCCGAGGGCCGCTGCAGTCCCCGCTGTGTGAGGACTTCCGTCTGCAGCACTAACAAGCTCTGCCACTCAGCAAGATCAATGAGAGGACCACAGCTGTTGGTGGAATATGGCGTCACATGCGGGCCTCTGGCTTGCAGATTGCATTGATCTTGCTGAGTAACAGAGCTTGTCTGAGCAGCAGCTGGAGGAAGTCATAGCACAGCGGAGGCTGGAAGTCAGCACAACGGGGACCGCGCCGGCCCCCTGCACTGCAAAACGTTTTTTTCTCGGTGTTGTGTTTCTTATAATGTTTACTAGAGATTCATAGTGGGTGAGTCTAACATTGGCCCAACTTTCTGAATTTCAGGTTTAGTGCCAGCTGCCAATGCAAAGCTGGCACTAACCCCTTTATTACCCAGCATGCCAACATGAGGGCACCTGGAAGAGTTGGTTAAAGCTCCTGAAAATGTCACTATGGAAGAATGCGCCATTTTCATGGGCGGCTGTGAGATGCAATTTTCAGCTTGGGGGCCAAAAATGCTTGTGTCGAGCCCCAGGCCCTGGGGTACTCGGGTATCAGGCTCGGTGGTTGTTTTCACGGGGATGTCAGCGCCTGACCCCATAGCCTGGGTGACACTTCAATAAGGGGTGTATGTACAGGGGATTAGAGTTTGTCATGAGACACCACCTGTAGTACCTGGTGATGGGTTATCAGTGCCACCACAGTCCTCCAGAGGTCGATGGTAATGCGGCTGAGATGTCAAAGCTCCCTACAGTTAGAGCTGGGCCTCCGGGGCAGCGTAGTGTAGAGGGGCAGCTTGGAGTGTAACTTTAAGTCGGGATAGGGATTGATGGAGCAGTCTATAAGGGGCACCGGGAGCGGAGAGGAATGACGCACACACACTGTAGAAAGTCTCTTTTACCTTTTTACTGGTGGTATAGCAGGTAAATCCGTCCAGAGCACTGTCGGGTGACCAGGTGCACAGTGAGTCTTCACAGCAAATGGGTATAATGCCTCCTCAGCCTCTCTGCAGTTACTGAAGCCCGGTCTGCATGGAGCCAGACTGGCCTCCTAGCTTTCTCTGGTCTCTACTCTCCCTCCTCCAGCGCGGTCCACGGGTTACCCTCTCTGATCACTGCGGTGCTAATCCACACTACGGTGTCTGGCTCCCTCTTTCTGGGTATGCAGGGGGACCGGGTGACTGAAGTCTCCACGGTATGATGGGGCTTTCTGCAGTCTTGGAGCAGACCCCCGAAGTCCGGTACGTCTTGGGTGAACCTCCGCCGGTTCCTCCCTCCCTTGGCTCTGCTCATTGCTTTCTGTCCCCACTCTTAGGCTTCAAGTTACTTGGGATAAGGTGTGTAGCGATCCGCGCTGCCAGGCTGACTCACATCAAAGAAGACACTTGGAAATGAAGTGTTGATCAAATCCTTCCTTTATTCACCGACGCGTTTCGGTGCCCACCCGGCACCTTCATCAGGGATCCCTGATGAAGGTGCCGGGTGGGCACCGAAACGCGTCGGTGAATAAAGGAAGGATTTGATCAACACTTCATTTCCAAGTGTCTTCTTTGATGTGAGTCAGCCTGGCAGCGCGGATCGCTACACACCTTATCCCAAGTAACTTGATGCTCTTCCACGCCTGAGTGGTTCGGTGAAGGTCCAGCAGCAGCCATCAGGATATTATTCCTAACACGCCTTCTAACCAGTTGTGGGTGTCACAACTGGACCAGGTGAGTGGACTCCCGTTACTCATCAGCTTGCAGATCTAGTGTCTAAGTGATAAGGGCACTATTGCGCCTCTTGTTCCCCCAACCCCCTTTTTGTATTTATCACTCCTAGGCTTGGCTCAACATAGAAGGGCCACTCTGGGTCACTGGTTCGGGCCTAACCGCGGCACCGATCACCAGGACGTCTTCGCAGCTCTCCTAGCGTCTGCACACTCTAACTAACTCCTCCCCCAGCAGCAGTATTTATAGGGGATCTCACCTAAAGTCGGTGAGGCTAGCTCCCCCTACTGTGCCGGGGTGGAAGGTGTTGCATGTAGTAGGTACCTGCTGTGGAAACCCAGCTGTGCATGAGAGAAGGCTGAAGCTACCTTCGTGAGCAGAGCGCCACACTTGCGATTTACCACGCTGAGAATCATAGCCCCCAGCTGCCTTGGTTTTACCTTGGCTGCCAAACAAAAATAGGGCGTAGCCCATACATTTTTTAAATTATTTATTTAAATAATTGAAAAAAATAATAATGGGCTTCCCTCTATTTTGATTGCCTGCCGAGGTAAATCTATTTATATTTACAGTACTATGATGTCAGTCAATGGGTGAGGGGCCCAAGAGCCATTGATAGACACTGTCACAGACAATGGCCATCTGTGATTGGCTGTTAGAGTAACCTGACAATACCATGCTAGAATGTAGTGGACGATTCCAGATTATTCCAACAGCCAATTACAGATGCCTATGGTCTGTGACAGCAACTGTGATTGGCTGTTCCGCCCATCATCAGCATCCAGGAAGTCAATGAGCAGCCCGGAAGTACAAGCAACGGATGCTGGTAAGTATAAAGCTTTTTAATCACTATCTTCTTTAAAGTCTGAGATCGGGTTCGGACTCAAGTTCGAGTCATGTCTGGCCCTGAACTCGAATTTTACAAAAACGTCCGGTCGGGTTCGCCGAACCAGAACATTATCATGACATATACCATCGTATACGCCAATATGATTAGTAACTAACAGGTTTTGTGACAAATTTACACTCAAAAAAGCATTAAAAAAAACAAAAACACAACATGTGTGTGACGAACAGCACATGGCAGGCCGTCCTGTCTCTAATATGTCAGGGTCATGTGACACGATTCCACCACTTCCCTAGAGGTTGTTTAGGGTCAGCTAGACACAGTTTTACACAGACACCCCCTGTCCACATGGGTGGAGGTACGGGAAATAAGAAAGGGTGATCCTCAACACTCGCTCACAACCCTGACAGGGTGGGAGACCCTTCTCACTGCCCGGTGATAGAGTCCTACCAGTTTCTCGTTAGATACAAACCTGGTCCATTAACAGGATTAAATTGGGCCACAAACCAGCCCAAGTAGCATGTAATATTAACCAAGGACACGGACCTGGGAATTTGTGGATTGAGATAAAAGAGCAACCCAGGATTAAATTATATATTTAAAGGCACACAAGACAAGAGCGCTAATTACATGATAGATATACAGATATTACAGTCAGATAGAAAATACAGGTGTTAATACAAAAGATAAAAGCAGGCACATATAAAGCAGTTATGTTTCCTTGTTGGGCCTTGGTTGCTGGTCCACATGGGAGGTGATGGGAGCCAAGGGTTTCTGGCTACTTCCAACATGCTAAATGACATGACCTTCCTGTCACTGAACAAGTATAACATATGGTGGACACCTTTTATCTCCTCACTTGATCAAATCCCTGGTAACCTCATGTGAGGGCAGTCTGTGGGATAGGCTCAAAACAGCAGAGAGTCATTAAATACCAGCTTTCTGCATATCTTCCCTGGGGATCCCGGACGAGAGATATTACAGTCATCTTTCCTATTATCAATTTACCTGTTCATGGATAGGAAACATGATGTATGTACTGTCTCCTAGCTGCTAGATATTGATTTGCGGAGTATAGACATGTCACATAGTTTAAAGGAAAATATGGATATGATCCTTCCAATATCCTGAGGCTGAAAATATGCCTGCCATAATTGTGGGAGCTATGAACGCCCCAATATTTGTAACTTTCCACTGGTGTCTTGAGGATCTTGCCTGATCCATTCCTTGAAAATGCACTTGCCCACCTCTAATCTACTAATTCCGGTCTCCGAGAGTAAACCTTACCTGTAGTGTCTGTATGGGCTCATTGTTTTCAATGGGGACTTCTTCCTTTCAATAATTACCTTTCTTCCCTCACCCTTTGTTGGTGGATGGAGGGATCCTGTTTCAGACTCCAGCTCTGAATCAGATGAGTTATAGATGAATGTAGAGATATCTTCCATATTCCTCACACCTCACCCCTTTACAGACACATCTAGGGAAGGGTGAGTTTTTCATGACAGTATGCACACATTCTAAAATTATTGCAGAAACAATTAAAACTGTGGGAGAAAGGTCCTCAATCCTCATGTGTCTGAAATGTCACCATTATGGGCTATTCTAAATCTACTTCAATTCAATTTTTTTTGCGTCAGTATGCTGGCTCCATTCTTGTAATATATTTGGGTGCTTGTTTTTTGCCTGGGGGGCTTGGCATCCTTTATTGTTTTTGCTGCTCCTACGTCTATTTTTCATTATGGGTATATAGACAGACTGTCATGTGTGGACTGCTTTGCAGTCCATGATTGCTGCTGCTGTGATTTGAACTGAGTTTTTTTTTTCCTTTAGTCTCTGCTGTGGCTTTGCATATGGAGGTAAAGGTGAAGTGGTGTTTCTGAGCTTTCACCCCCTCAGACTTAAGTAATTCTGCTTCCCTTGTCCAGATGTTGCAGATAGAGCTAATTTCTACTTGGAGCCCGTGCTGTGAAGTCGTGCTCTGCTGTTGCCTTTCATTTGAAGCTGCTGGGTTTTCCCGGTCCGTGGGTGGAGGTAGGAGCTCTTAGCCTAGTGCTGATCAGGAGCGAAGGGTCTTGGGTGGTGTCCCAAACTTCCTCACTTTCAGAGGTACCTTCGGGAGCAGGACTAATCAGGGACCCCAAGTCCAGGGTCAGACTGGCCTCCCAGTTGCTCTTGCCCGTTATCCCTTCTTGCTTCTGTGGAGCCCACTGGGACGGGGTACTCGGTACCGGACCGGGTTGCTGCTGGGGATGTCACGGAGGGCCTGGTCCGGACCGTGTCCCGGGTTCCGCAAGTAAAAGGGGGTATTTACAAGGGATGAATGTTTATCGTGACGCCACCCACGGTGTGTGGTCAGTAATGGGACCACCGCTGCTGCAGAACCTCCGGGGATGATGTAAGGCAGCTTAGATGGAACGGCTCTCCGTAGGTAGAGGCTGGTTCCCCGGGGCAGTGGTAATTAGAGTCTATGGTGTATATGATAATAAGGGATTGGTAGTGGAGATGGGTTGAAGGATCACACACTCACGTTTCTGTAGTTTTCCAAAGCTTTACTGCAGATGTTGTAGCAGGTTATTGTCCACGGAGTCTGTACTGGGGCCTGGTTGCTCCCACCCTGTCCGGGTCCTCAGTTTCCTCCTGCTGCGCTGTGTGTGTGTAGCCCTGCTGCTGCATCTAGCTGAGCTGCTAGCACTGTCTCTCTCGTCACAGGTACCCTTGGCTAGGCAACTTGAGTCTTCCGCGTGCTGCTGACCCCGCTGTGTTGCTTTGCTCTGGTACAGTGTTGATTTAGAAACTCCACTATTCCTGGATTTACTGTGCTGTGTGTGTCAGTCACAGTGTCGGATCCGGTGTCCGTTCTGTGCGCTCCTCTGGGGCGAGTGGTTATGGCACTCAGTATCCCAGATGTCTTTAATTCTCCTTCCCTCAGACCCTGGCTAGGCCTGGAATCGATGAGCGGACTGTAGAGAAGCCTGACGCAGCTCCTTTACACTACAGTCTCCCTCAGTTCTCCCAGGAACTGCACTCTTCACAGTACTACCTTGTACTGAACTCTCCCAAAGACTAACTAACTACTTCCTCTTGACCCGGAGTATATAAGGGAGCTGGTTTAGCTCCCCCTCCTGGCCCAGAGGTGCTAGTGTAGTGTCAGTGTGTTGTGGAGAGGGAACCCGTGTGATGTTACTGTGGCACATTAACCCCTGGGGTGCCACACTTCATTCCGCTCATCCGCTCCTCACGTGACACAGACTGATAGATGATATGTAGATAGTTAATAGATAGATAATATATAGATAATAGATGATAGATATTAGATTGATGATAGATAAATAATAGACATAAAATAGGAGATAGATAATAGATGATAGATTATAGATACATAATAGATTAGACATATAAGAAAATAGATAGATAAATAGATAGATATAGATAGATAGATAGATAGATGGATAGACAGATCATCTGCTTCTTCCCTTTTACTCCTGGAAGATTACTCAACACAATATTTCTGCTCCATCTTTCATTTTCTTTTATTCGTTTGTCTCACAGAATTGATGTTGTGAAGCAGAGATCAGTGAAGAGAAGCAGGAGCTGTCAGGTGTGAGACGCTCCATGTCGACTGCAGTGGAGGAGGACCAGGACTGCGGTGTGTTATGTTCGGGGCTGCAGGGTTTGGAGAAGGACAGGAAGCATAGAAGAGAGCATCGTCCATGAGGAGGACTAATGATTATTCTGAGAGATCTACCACCATCACCGAGCTATGGAGAATGCTGCCCGGAAAGCCAGGGCCACTGCAGCTGGCAATTGAGGCTCGTGGGAAACAATAAACATAAATACAAGAGACTGCAGAAAGGTAGAAGAGGTCCTAGAAACCACAGGTAGCACAGACCTCCTGGGAGACTGGTACTGGAAGCCGCAGGCAGATAGGAGACATTCTGGAGACAGCTAACAGAGGTCCTAGAAATCGCATGCAGACAAGAAACATCTTGGAGGCCACAGACAAGTAGCAGGTGTCCTGGAAGACTGGATGCAGGTGACAGAGCTACTGGAAGTACCCCTCCTCTTAGGGTCCCTACCAAATGAGTCCAGAATCCACAGAAACAGTGTTGTTGCTTCTGCACCTTTGGGATCCATGGTCTTAGTTTTCTCAGGCTCATAAAGCCCATGGACCACATGCATCACAAATAGGTAGCAGAGGTCCTGGAGACCACAGACAGGTAGCAGAGGTCCTGGAAAACCTGAAACAAGTATTAGAGGTACTAAAAGCCACAGGCAGACAGGTGATATCCTGTAGACCACAAACACATAACAGAAGTCATGGAAGGCCAGAAACAGGTACCAAGGGTATGGTAGCCACAGGCAAGCAGGAGAAGTCTTGGACACTGCAGACAGATAGCAGAGGTCATGGAATACTGGAAACAGACAGCAGAGGTACTGAATAACACAGGCAGACAGGAGATGTTCTAGAGACCACAGACAGGTAGCTGAGATATTGGAAGCCATAGGCAGACAGGGGATGTCCTGGAGACCGCAACTATTTAACAGAAGTCCTGGAAGTCCAGAAACAGGTATCAGAAATACTTGATACAACAAGCAGACAAGAGACATTCTGGAGATGGCAGACAGGGAGCGAAGATACTGTAAGCCGCAGGCAGACAGGAGACATTCTGGACATGGCAGACAGGGAGCAAAGATACTGTAAGCCGCAGGCAGACAGGAGACATTCTGGAGACAGGTAGCAGAGGTCCTGGAGGCAGCAGGTAGAGAAGAAATGCTAAGTCATAAACCTGGCCATAAACCAAGAGTGAAAGTTTTAGGCCATCTTAAATTTTTAACTTTTTTCCTGAACTTTTTTCGGTGATTTTTTAAAAAAAAAAAAAAAACTTGAGTTTCCGATGGCGAACCAAATCTGCAATGTTTGTGCCGAATTTGAAATTGGTGAAGATGTCGGGGAAGGTTCGCTCATCTCTACTGACCAGCGGCCGGTGAAATCATTCTCCCTCCTGTCTTCCTCCCATAAACATTTCTGCATGAATTACTGCTCCTTTATGAAGCCAGACTGCCGGCACGGAAAGTCACGACGGCGCACAGCTCCGGCCTCATCAGATGTGGGAAGTAAAGTTCTAAGATAAAAGGATAACATTTTCTTTTCCAGATGGCTAAACACAGAAACTTGGAATCAAAGTGACTTTCTGAAACTCACAAGGAGCCGTCACTGGACTCGGGATACAGAACTTACATCTTAAATAACAATCTCATGATCCGGGAATAGCGGCCCCCACACCGGTGTGGCTGTGGCTGCAGCGAGCACATGACTGGACGAGCGAGATGTAATCTTATGGTGTTATGAAATAATCGAATTTCATACATGAAGGATTCCTAGGCTTGAATGTTGCTGTTGTCTGTACGGCTCTCGGCCAGATCCATCGCTTTCCCGCTCACATCTTGGTCAATACATATCAAGTAGGCTGAGTGTAGGGGTCCTGGTGCCGGAGCCACCGGTCTCCAGAATGAGGACTCCCTCAGATCTGAAGCTCTGAAAGCCACAAGGCAAAATCCATACAAGAGTCCCACACTTACAATAAGGGGTGCTTCCTACATAGCCGAGGGGCCACTGGGCACTCAGCCAAAATAGGGCCGGGAACTCTGTGAGGTTTGGATTTTGGAACTGGTGGAGTCACCTTTCATGGATCCCACTGATATGTGGAAGGAAAATGGGAAAGACTATGGCCCTTGACATATGGGGAGGAAAAATGTAAATGAAACAATGGCAAACTGATCAGCCATGAAGGGGTTAAGCTTTGTTGAGGTGCTGTATCTATGTAATGAGCTTTGTTGAGGTGCTGTATCTATGTAATGAGCTTTGTTAAGGTGCTGTATCTATGTAATGATCTTTGTTGAGGTGCTGTATCTATGTAATGAGCTTTGATAAGGTGCTGTATCTATGTGATGAGCTTTGTTGAGATGCTGTATCTATGTAATGAGCTTTGTTGAGGTGCTGTATCTATGTAATGAGCTTTGCTAAGGTGCTGTATCTATGTAATGAGCTTTGTAAAGGTGCTGTATCTATGTAATGAGCTTTCTTGAGGTGATGTATCTATGTAATGAGCTTTCTTGAGGTGCTGTATCTATGTAATGAGCTTTGTTGAGGTGTTGTATCTATGTAATGAGCTTTGTTGAGCTGCTGTATCCATGTAATGAGCTTTCTTGAGGTGCTGTATCTATGTAATGAGCTTTGTTGAGGTGCTGTATCTATGTAATGAGCTTTGATAAGGTGCTGTATCTATGTGATGAGCTTTGTTGAGGTGCTGTATCTATGTAATGAACTTTGTTGAGGTGCTGTATCTATGTAATGATCTTTGTTGAGGTGCTGTATCTATGTAATGAGCTTTGATAAGGTGCTGTATCTATGTGATGAGCTTTGTTGAGATGCTGTATCTATGTAATGAGCTTTGTTGAGGTGCTTTATCTATGTAATGAGCTTTGCTAAGGTGCTGTATCTATGTAATGAGCTTTGTAAAGGTGCTGTATCTATGTAATGAGCTTTCTTGAGGTGATGTATCTATGTAATGAGCTAGGTTGAGGTGCTGTATCTATGTAATGAGCTTTGTTGAGGTGCTGTAGCTATGTAATGAGCTTTGTTGAGGTGCTGTATCTATGTAATGATCTTTCTTGAGGTGCTGTATCTATGTAATGATCTTTGTTGAGGTGCTGTATCTATGTAATGAGCTTTCTTGAGGTGCTGTATCTATGTAATGAGCTTTCTTGAGGTGCTGTATCTATGTAATGAGTTTTCTTGAGGTGCTGTATCTATGTAATGAGCTTTGTTGAGGTGCTGTATCTATGTAATGAGCTTTCTTGAGGTGCTGTATCTATGTAATGAGCTTTGTTGAGGTGTTGTATCTATGTAATGAGCTTTGTTGAGCTGCTGTATCCATGTAATGAGCTTTCTTGAGGTGCTGTATCTATGTAATGAGCTTTGTTGAGGTGCTGTATCTATGTAATGAGCTTTGATAAGGTGCTGTATCTATGTGATGAGCTTTGTTGAGGTGCTGTATCTATGTAATGAACTTTGTTGAGGTGCTGTATCTATGTAATGATCTTTGTTGAGGTGCTGTATCTATGTAATGATCTTTGTTTAGGTGCTGTATCTATGTAATGATCTTTGTTGAGGTGCTGTATCTATGTAATGAGCTTTGTTGAGGTGCTGTATCTATGTAATGATCTTTGTTGAGGTGCTGTATGTATGTAATGATCTTTGTTGAGGTGCTGTATCTATGTAATGATCTTTGTTGAGGTGCTGTATCTATGTAATGAGCGTGTGTTGAGGTGCTGTATCTATGTAATGAGCTTTGTTGAGGTGCTGTATCTATGTAATGATCTTGGTTCTGATCTTGTCTGTTTGAAATGAGCTCCATTCTCTGCTGAACCTTGCTCTTCCTATTCTGGCACTGTTCTTATGTTATGAACTTGATTCTGGTGCTGTATTTGTGTGATCATTTTGGATTCAATGCTACATTAATGATATGTGCTTAGTTCTGGTGATATATTTGTTAAGAGTTTGGGTCCGGTGTTGCACATCTGTTTTAAATTTGGTTTAAGAACTGTGTGTAAGTTATTAATTTGGTTCTGGTACTGCATTAATGTACTGAGCTTAATAATCTTGGTTCTGAAACTATGCTTATTTTATGAGCTTGGCTTTAAAATAGTAATAATCTTGGCTCCAGTGCTGCATTTTTCATTATCTTAGTTCCTGGAGATGTGTGTTGGTCATGAGTACTGGTTTTGGTGCTGCATTTATGTGATACTATATGGTGGCCCGATTGTAAAGCATCGGGTATTCTAGAATACCTTGCAAAACAGGAGTGAACTGCGTGACACTATGACTGACAGCCTTGTAAACAGGAGTGAACTGCGTGACACTATGACTGACAGCCTTGTAAACAGGAGTGAACTGCGTGACACTATGACTGACAGCCTTGTAAACAGGAGTGAACTGCGTGACACTATGACTGACAGTCTTGTAAACAGGAGTGAACTGCGTGACACTATGACTGACAGCCTTGTAAACAGGAGTGAACTGCGTGACAGTCAGTCCGTGTCAGACACTGGACCTGTCTGGACCCGACTCATGTAGGTACATATTCACATGGTCAGGTTTTTGAACACACACGTAGGGACTGCTCTGATACGGGTTACCTTGACGTTTGGTAGAGCGGCTTCGTATACATTTTTTGCAAAAAACTTATCAACTAAATACACTGTTTTTTATCACTTTTTTATGCAGCACTTGCTTTTACTGTTTTTATTTTTCATAAGAGTATTTTTGCACGTTTTTCTGATTGTTTTTTGTGATTCAGTCTTTTGGTGGTGTGAACAATGTCCTACAGATCTGTTCACTGTGTGCATGGCTCATTAGTGTCTGTTTAGTTTTTTTTTTGCGTGACACTATGACTGACAGTCTTGTAAACAGGAGTGAACTGCGTGACACTATGACTGACAGTCTTGTAAACAGGAGTGAACTGCGTCACACTATGACTGACAGCCTTGTAAACAGGAGTGAACTGCGTGACACTATGACTGACAGCCTTGTAAACAGGAGTGAACTGTGTGACACTATGACTGACAGCCTTGTAAACAGGAGTGAAGTGCGTCACACTATGACTGACAGCCTTGTAAACAGGAGTGAAGTGTGTCACACTATGACTGACAGCCTTGTAAACTGGAGTGAACTGCGTCACACTATGACTGACAGCCTTGTAAACAGGAGTGAAGTGCGTCACACTATGACTGACAGCCTTGTAAACAGGAGTGAACTGCGTGACACTATGACTGACAGCCTTGTAAACAGGAGTGAACTGCGTGACACTATGACTGATAGCCTTGTAAACAGGAGTGAACTGCGTGACACTATGACTGACAGCCTTGTAAACAGGAGTGAACTGTGTGACACTATGACTGACAGCCTTGTAAACAGGAGTGAACTGTGTGACACTATGACTGACAGCCTTGTAAACAGGAGTGAAGTGCGTCACACTATGACTGACAGCCTTGTAAACAGGAGTGAAGTGTGTGACACTATGACTGACAGCCTTGTAAACTGGAGTGAACTGAGTCACACTATGACTGACAGCCTTGTAAACAGGAGTGAAGTGCGTCACACTATGACTGACAGCCTTGTAAACAGCAGTGAACTGCGTGACACTATGACTGACAGCCTTGTAAACAGGAGTGAACTGCGTTACACTATGTCTGACAGCCTTGTAAAGAGGAGTGAACTGCATCACACTATGACTGACAGCCTTGTAAACAGGAGTGAAGTGCATCACACTATGACTGACAGCCTTGTAAACAGGAGTGAACTGCGTCACACTATGACTAACAGCCTTGTAAACAGCAGAGAAGTGCGTCACACTATGACTGACAGCCTTATTAAAAGTAGAGGAGTGCGTCACACTATGAGCAGCATTTCCAATTGCGCGCCAATATACCAAGCCATGCTCTGCTGATTGGTCGCCACCAGCCGCGACGACCAATGAGCGCACTTGGCGCATGTTTTAAAACACACTTCGCTGATTGGTCGCCGCGGCCGGCGGCAACCAATCAGCGAAGCAGAACATGGCTTGGCAGGGGTTTTGAATCCCGCGCCGGCACGGGATTCATATTTCCTGCCAAGCTGCGCCGTTTCACTGATTGGTCGCCGCGGCGGCGACCAATCAGAGAAGTAGCGAGGCTTGGCGGAGAATCTGAATTTCGGATACCATATAGGAATACTCTTAATGTGGGTGTTCCAATATGGCGGTCGGGGTACTACCGCTGCAAGCTGACACTGGTCATCTCCCGGCTGGCTCGCCATGGACCTCTGTGCAGCAGTAGATGAGCCGCAGCTACCGTCAGATCTCCCGACGAAAGCCGCAGCCAGACGCATGTATCCTGGCGACAGCGACGTCGTTGCGTCGCTGTCGCCAGGTTTCAGCTTGGCGCGAGTATTGAATGTTTTGCATACACTTCGCTCATTGGTTGCCGCGGCTGCCGGCGACCAATGAGCGCTGGCGCGCGATTTTCTGGACAGAGAGACACAATTAGGCAATTATATAGTAGATACCTACAGCAGTGTCAGTGTACAGCAGTGTCGGTGCTATATGAGCTTGGTTCTAGTGCTGTTGAATGCTATGTGCTTGGTTTTGATAATATATTGATTATGAGTTGGTTCTGGTGCTGTAATTATGCGATAAGCTTAGTTTTGGTGCTATATGAGCTTGGTTCTAGTGCTGTTGTATGCTATGTGCTTGGTTTTGAAAATGTATTGATTATGAGCTTGGTTCTGGTGCTGTATTTATATGATAAGCTTAGTTTTGGTGCTATGAGCTTGGTTCTAGTGCTGTTGTATGCTATGTGCTTGGTTTTGATAATTTATTGATTATGAGCTTGGTTCTGGTGCTGTATTTATGTGATAAGCTTAGTTCTGGTGCTATATGAGCTTGGTTCTAGTGCTATTGTATGCTATGTGCTTGGTTTTGATAATTTATTGATTATGAGCTTAGTTCTGGTGCTGTATTTATGTAATAAGCTTAGTTCTTGTGCTGTATGAGCTTGGTTCTAGTGCTATTGTATGCTATGTGCTTGGTTTTGATAATGTATTGATTATGAGCTTGGTTTTGGTGCTGTATTTATGTGATAAGCTTAGTTCAGAGCTGCATTTATTTACTGAGATTGGATCTGGTGTTCTTTTTATGCATTAGCTTGTTACGGATGAGGTATTTGTTAAGCTTAGCTATCAGCATGACTCTGGTGCAATATGTATTTTATGATCTTGGGTCTAGTGCAATATTTACGCAATTAGCTTGGTTTTGGTCCTGTATCTATATGAAAAACTTAAAAGCAAAAAGTTAAGATTGTGTACTAAATATACTTGTGTATAAACTGATTTTTTTCTGCACGTTTTTTATGCTGAAAAAATCCCCCTTGGCTTATATTCGAGTGAGTGTGCTGTGCTGTATGTAGGGGGGTAGGCTTTGGAGAGCGGTGACCAGAGGATGGAGCAGGCTGCGGATACAAAGAGTGGTAATGCGGGCTCTCTTATTAGGCTAATGTAATATTCACAGGAACCCCCTGTCCCCACCATCTCTCAGTACTGAAGCTGGCATGAGAGGTGGGTGGGGATGAGCAGCGCATATTACATTAGCCTAATGAGCGGGCCCACATGATCACCGGCTGCAGCTAGGGGCGATCATGTGTGTGGATAATCACTGTTTTCCACGCATTATCTTTGGCGTGGGAAGAAGTCAATATAACGGCGACAGATGATTTAACTCACCTCCCTATCACTCCCCTTCAGCATTGCGTCATCCTCCTATCTTGTTGTTCCGACATCTGATCATGTGAGCGATACAGGACAGTAACATAATCGCTGCACGCACTGCTCACGTAATCAGATGCTGAGACAAGAACATAGGAGGACGCTGCAGTGCTGCAGTGGAGCGATGGGGAGGTGAGTTGTTGTTTTTTTTGTGCACCAGTTAGAAAAACAGTTACTAAAATGTAATTTTCCTTTGTCCTTTGGAACTAAACCCCCAGCCTACATAATTGCAGGCAGCAGCAGCAAAAGCTAAAAGTCACAGTTTACACTGGCAGACATGGAGGTTTTGTATACTTCATCTGCATTGCAGCCTCTGAACCTGCAGGAGGGTTATACTGGTTCATAGAGATACATCTGTACAGTATTTCTGTCCTGTATTCTAGAAGGTGTGAGGTAGTGCTTACTGAGCGTGTTGGGGGACACTAGCTTATCCTGTGGAACTCAAGTACACAGAAACAGTTCCTGTATAAATGAAACCATTCTGGTTTATTTAGACATTGCATAACCCGGTACTCCAGCTATGTAGCCAATAAACATGATATGCAGCCGCAGGAAATGTACATGTCATACAGTCCTTAAATTCAGTGGGTATGCCCGCACACATAGCAGAAACCTTTATGACCCCCTGGTCAATTTAAATCGCGGTTACGTCCGCACAGTTATTTACTGACTTCTGTCAGTGCACACAATGTCCCACTCAGGGTTTGCATGCTATTGCAGCTTAGCAGGGTTAAGACTGGCTGCTGCCAGTCTTCACATCCAGGAGGTCACACACAGGGATTACCCACCCGGTCCTTGGTCTAGCTTCGTGTCGGCACCTGTCGTGAGTCCAGATCCACCGGGCCTCAGTTACTTCCTGGACTTCTATGAGCCCTGACCAGTTCCACTCTCAGACTGCTTGTTTGGTCAACACAGGAAGTCTGAAGGACCTTCCTTACTGTTACGTCCATGGGGCGTGATGATGTAATGTGGACTCACTTGGCTACTGGTGTTGCAGTGAGAGATTCCTGGACTCCCGTCCAGATGCTGGCAATTCCAGAAGGTTCATGGCCTCCTGTCCATACGCTGGGGATGATGGAAGATGAGATATTCACGGCCTCCTATTCAGGTGCTGAAGATGCCAAAAGGTTAGAGATCTGGAGCTTCCGAGGATCCTGGAAGGTGAGAGATTTGCGGCCTCTCGTCCAGTTTTCGGAGATACTGTAAGGTGAGAGATTCGTGGACTCCCATCTAGATGCAGAGGATCCTGGAACGTGAGAGATTTGAGGCCTCCACCCAAGTTGTCGGGGACACCGGAAGGTGAGAGATTCACAGCCACTCATCCAGGATGCTGGAAGGTGAGATATATATGTTAAGGAGAGCCTTAAGATCAAAATACTTCATTAAGCTTAAGACATAAGGGCATGGGAGAAATGATATATAGAGTGTATTATTTTACATTGTATAAGTTGTGATTTAAAACATGGCTGCCATTTCCTGCCACATCACACCATGTGCTGAGAGCAAGATGGAGTCCAAAGAAGACTGACCAATCACCGAAGCTGGAGGTCAGGGAAGACTGACCAATCACAGAATAACATACTCGATCAAGACCACACCCCTTGATGACCTCATGGATCCGCCCATGGACTAACCCACTGACCAATGAATACATCTAAGTAGGGCTGACCGAGCCCCTTTTTGAACAAAAACCTCATGTCTTATAATAAACAGGCACCTGGAGCTTGGGTCTGACCAAGGAAGGGTGTACATCTGACTCACTGTGTCTGGTGTCTACTACTTTTCAATACCGGTGCTTGGTCTATATAAATTTGGTCAGGGGCAGGCAACTTATTAATATTATTATGAAATATTACCTTTACATATACAGCCTCCTGTCTAGGTGCTGAAGACGCAGATAGTTGAGAGGTTTACAGTCTCTCGTCCACCTGCCGAGGACCCAGAAGCTGAAAGATTCACAGCTTTCCGTCCAGCCTACAAGGATGCTGGAAGGTAAAATATTCATGGCCGCCTGTCCAGAGACCTCGGAATCTAGAAGATGAGAGATTTGTGACCTCCTGGCCAGACACTGGGGACACCATGAAGTGAGAAATTCGTGGCCTCCAGTCCAGATGCCAAAGATCCTGGAAGGTGATAGCTTTGCGGCCTCCTGTCCAGGCACTGGGGACACGGAAAGGTGAGAGATTTGTGGCCTCCCATCCAGCTGGCGTGAACGCAGGAAGGTAAATGATTCACAGCCGCCAGTCCAGACAATGGGGATTCCAGATGGTGAGAGATTCACGGCCTCCTGTCCGTACACTGGGAATGATGGAATATGAGAGAGTCACGGCCTCCTGTCCATACACTGGGAATGATGGAATATGAGAGATTCACGGCCTCCTGTCCATACACTGGGAATGATGGAGTATGAGAGATTCACGGCCTCCTGTCCATACACTGGGAATGATGGAGTATGAGAGAGTCACGGCCTCCTGTCCATACACTGGGAATGATGGAGTATGAGAGAGTCACGGCCTCCTGTCCATACACTGGGAATGATGGAATATGAGAGATTCACGGCCTCCTGTCCGTACACTGGGAATGATGGAATATGAGAGATTCATGGCCTCCTGTCCATACACTGGGAATGATGGAGTATGAGAGATTCACGGCCTCCTGTCCATACACTGGGAATGATGGAATATGAGAGATTCACGGCCTCCTGTCCATACACTGGGAATGATGGAATATGAGAGAGTCACGGCCTCCTGTCCATACACTGGGAATAATGGAATATGAGAGAGTCACGGCCTCCTGTCCATACACTGGGAATGATGGAGTATGAGAGATTCACGGCCTCCTGTCCATACACTGGGAATGATGGAATATGAGAGATTCACGGCCTCCTGTCCATACACTGGGAATGATGGAGTATGAGAGATTCACGGCCTCCTGTCCATACACTGGGAATGATGGAATATGAGAGATTCATGGCCTCCTGTCCATACACTGGGAATGATGGAGTATGAGAGATTCACGGCCTCCTGTCCATACACTGGGAATGATGGAGTATGAGAGAGTCACGGCCTCCTGTCCATACACTGGGAATGATGGAGTATGAGAGAGTCACGACCTCCTGTCCATACACTGGGAATGATGGCGTATGAGAGAGTCATGGCCTCCTGTCCATACACTGGGAATGATGGAGTATGAGAGATTCACGGCCTCCTGTCCATACACTGGGAATGATGGAATATGAGAGATTCACGGCCTCCTGTCCATACACTGGGAATGATGGAATATGAGAGATTCATGGCCTCCTGTCCATACACTGGGAATGATGGAGTATGAGAGATTCACGGCCTCCTGTCCATACACTGGGAATGATGGAGTATGAGAGAGTCACGGCCTCCTGTCCATACACTGGGAATGATGGAGTATGAGAGAGTCACGGCCTCCTGTCCATACACTGGGAATGATGGCGTATGAGAGAGTCATGGCCTCCTGTCCATACACTGGGAATGATGGAGTATGAGAGATTCACGGCCTCCTGTCCATACACTGGGAATGATGGAATATGAGAGATTCACGGCCTCCTGTCCATACACTGGGAATGATGGAATATGAGAGAGTCACGGCCTCCTGTCCATACACTGGGAATGATGGAATATGAGAGATTCACGGCCTCCTGTCCATACACTGGGAATGATGGAGTATGGAAGATTCACGGCCTCCTGTCCATACACTGGGAATGATGGAATATGAGAGAGTCACGGCCTCCTGTCCATACACTGGGAATGATGGAGTATGAGAGAGTCACGGCCTCCTGTCCATACACTGGGAATGATGGAGTATGAGAGAGTCACGGCCTCCTGTCCATACACTGGGAATGATGGAATATGAGAGATTCACGGCCTCCTGTCCATACACTGGGAATGATGGAATATGAGAGATTCACGGCCTCCTGTCCATACACTGGGAATGATGGAATATGAGAGATTCACGGCCTCCTGTCCATACACTGGGAATGATGGAATATGAGAGATTCATGGCCTCCTGTCCATACACTGGGAATGATGGAATATGAGAGAGTCACGGCCTCCTGTCCATACACTGGGAATGATGGAATATGAGAGAGTCACGGCCTCCTGTCCATACACTGGGAATGATGGAATATGAGATATTCACGGCCTCCTGTCCATACACTGGGAATGATGGAGTATGAGAGATTCATGGCCTCCTGTCCATACACTGGGAATGATGGAATATGAGAGATTCACGGCCTCCTGTCCATACACTGGGAATGATGGAATATGAGAGATTCACGGCCTCCTGTCCATACACTGGGAATGATGGAATATGAGAGAGTCACGGCCTCCTGTCCATACACTGGGAATGATGGAATATGAGAGATTCATGGCCTCCTGTCCATACACTGGGAATGATGGAATATGAGAGATTCATGGTCTCTTGTCCACACACTGGGAATGATGGAATATGAGAGAGTCACGGCCTCCTGTCCATACACTGGGAATGATGGAATATGAGAGAGTCACGGCCGCCTGTCCATACACTGGGAATGATGGAATATGAGAGAGTCACGGCCGCCTGTCCATACACTGGGAATGATGGAATATGAGAGATTCGTGGCCTCCTGTCCATACACTGGGAATGATGGAATATGAGAGAGTCACGGCCTCCTGTCCATACACTGGGAATGATGGAATATGAGAGATTCATGGCCTCCTGTCCATACACTGGGAATGATGGAGTATGAGAGAGTCACGGCCTCCTGTCCATACACTGGGAATGATGGAATATGACAGATTCACGGCCTCCTGTCCATACACTGGGAATGATGGAATATGAGAGATTCACGGCCTCCTGTCCATACACTGGGAATGATGGAATATGAGAGATTCACGGCCGCCTGTCCATACACTGGGAATGATGGAATATGAGAGATTCATGGCCTCCTGTCCATACACTGGGAATGATGGAATATGAGAGATTCACGGCCTCCTGTCCATACACTGGGATGATGGAATATGAGAGATTCACGGCCTCCTGTCCGTACACTGGGAATGATGGAATATGAGAGAGTCACGGCCGCCTGTCCATACACTGGGAATGATGGAGTATGAGAGATTCACGGCCTCCTGTCCATACACTGGGAATGATGGAATATGAGAGATTCACGGCCTCCTGTCCATACACTGGGAATGATGGAGTATGAGAGATTCACGGCCTCCTGTCCATACACTGGGAATGATGGAATATGAGAGATTCACGGCCTCCTGTCCATACACTGGGAATGATGGAGTATGAGAGATTCACGGCCTCCTGTCCATACACTGGGAATGATGGAATATGAGAGATTCACGGCCTCCTGTCCATACACTGGGAATGATGGAATATGAGAGATTCATGGCCTCCTGTCCATACACTGGGAATGATGGAGTATGAGAGATTCACGGCCTCCTGTCCATACACTGGGAATGATGGAATATGAGAGAGTCACGGCCTCCTGTCCATACACTGGGAATGATGGAATATGAGAGATTCACGGCCTCCTGTCCATACACTGGGAATGATGGAATATGAGAGATTCACGGCCTCCTGTCCATACACTGGGAATGATGGAATATGAGAGAGTCACGGCCTCCTGTCCATACACTGGGAATGATGGAGTATGAGAGATTCACGGCCTCCTGTCCATACACTGGGAATGATGGAATATGAGAGAGTCACGGCCTCCTGTCCATACACTGGGAATGATGGAATATGAGAGATTCATGGCCTCCTGTCCATACACTGGGAATGATGGAGTATGAGAGATTCACGGCCTCCTGTCCATACACTGGGAATGATGGAATATGAGAGATTCACGGCCTCCTGTCTATACACTGGGAATGATGGAATATGAGAGATTCATGGCCTCCTGTCCACACACTGGGAATGATGGAGTATGAGAGATTCATGGCCTCCTGTCCATACACTGGGAATGATGGAGTATGAGAGATTCACGGCCTCCTGTCCATACACTGGGAATGATGGAATATGAGAGATTCACGGCCTCCTGTCCATACACTGGGAATGATGGAGTATGAGAGATTCACGGCCTCCTGTCCATACACTGGGAATGATGGAATATGAGAGATTCACGGCCTCCTGTCCATACACTGGGAATGATGGAATATGAGAGAGTCACGGCCTCCTGTCCATACACTGGGAATGATGGAATATGAGAGAGTCACGGCCTCCTGTCCATACACTGGGAATGATGGAATATGAGAGATTCACGGCCTCCTGTCCATACACTGGGAATGATGGAATATGAGAGAGTCATGGCCTCCTGTCCATACACTGGGAATGATGGAATATGAGAGATTCACGGCCTCCTGTCCATACACTGGGAATGATGGAATATGAGAGATTCACGGCCTCCTGTCCATACACTGGGAATGATGGAATATGAGAGAGTCATGGCCTCCTGTCCATACACTGGGAATGATGGAGTATGAGAGATTCACGGCCTCCTGTCCACACACTGGGAATGATGGAGTATGAGAGATTCACGGCCTCCTGTCCATACACTGGGAATGATGGAATATGAGAGAGTCACGGCCCCTGTCCATACACTGGGAATGATGGAATATGAGAGAGTCACGGCCTCCTGTCCATACACTGGGAATGATGGAATATGAGAGAGTCACGGCCTCCTGTCCACACACTGGGAATGATGGAGTATGAGAGATTCACGGCCTCCTGTCCATACACTGGGAATGATGGAGTATGAGAGATTCACGGCCTCCTGTCCATACACTGGGAATGATGGAATATGAGAGAGTCACGGCCGCCTGTCCATACACTGGGAATGATGGAGTATGAGAGATTCACGGCCGCCTGTCCATACACTGGGAATGATGGAATATGAGAGATTCACGGCCGCCTGTCCAAACGCATGGGATGCTGGAAGGTGAAAGATGTTGTCTCCTGGCCTTATATATATATATTTTGCAGTGATGCAGCTCACACGTCCGGACTCCAGGCTGTATATCTTCTTGGAGGGGATATGGAGATGGCATTCTGTGTGCAGCCACTTCTAAGGAAAGTATCGTTCTATAACACCAGAGGAAATGATAAAACACACAGCGGAGAAGCACCCCCAACACTCTCCAGCCGCAATAAATCTGGGGCTCTTCACATTGTATAGACACAGCATTTCCTGCTCTTCAGGTTACTATGTTCTAGATATTTTAACAGGAACAGCAATAACTGTCCACCACTATATACCACTGAGGAAGCCAGTACATGTAGTGTCGGAGAGGTTGTCAGCCCCTCCCCCTGACAACCAGCCTGTATACATGTGTGAGAGATGTCAGCCCCGCCCCCCGGGGATGACATCACTGATATAATGACATCACACATGAGACCACACCCCTTATACTACAGCACCAGCTCCTCATCTATTACTGCTGACACCAGCCTGTATATATGTGTGACAGGTGTCATCCCCGCCCCCTGGTAATGACATCATTGATATAATGACATCACACATGTTGCAGGGATGAACAAAGGGTTAATCTTAATAACAGATGAGGGCAACATGTCTCTAGAGGGTGCCCACCCTCCCTAGAAACATGCTGTCCACTCAGGTGGGCATGGGAGGGGTTAATATGTGTCATTATAGTATAGCCGACTATTGTCGCCATTTTCAGTTTTATGAATGAATGCGGCTCCTCCTCACTGTGTAGTAGATACAGGACGTAATGTGCGTACTGTATGAGCCGCTATCCGAATTCCCCTGGAGTGTCCCAGAGTGATGAAACCGGATGGCATCCGGCCCCATAGGCTGCTATGGGGCCAAAAACCGGACAGCCCCGGATCCAAAAAATCCATGGTGTGAAGCCAGCCTTACTGTATTATACTGTGTATGTTCATCTATTACCCACTGTATTGTAAAGCGCTGCAGAATATGTTGGCGCTATATAAATAAAGATTTATTATTTATTATTATTATTATTGTTATAGAAAGTAACAAAAGAGAGCGAGAGCTTTGATCACAGGAGCTGACAATCTGAGGACACAGTAATGCTAAAAAACTATACTGATCACTAGATACCTGTACCTGTGTGTAATGAGGAGATCACTGCACAGGCCAAGTTCTGTAATCATTGCAAGTTACTGCAGGATTATTTACAAAGAGTCAAAAGAGCAGAATGAGCCGGATCACTAAAAAGAGCCGGACTGCCCATCACTACCCCCAACACCTCCTGTCACTGCTGCAGCATGAGGCTGCATTTCTCTGTCCCCTGAGGGAGGGGTGAGAGCAGGGAGGCAGATATGATTTTATTGATTTATAAGTGCTGTATTGATCCTCAGCTCTACTTCATCATGTAGGAGGGCAGGGACAGTGCTAAAAAAATGTATTTCCTCTGCGTTCCCCTTTTGGCCTTAAGGATTGCCTGATTTAGCCGATCTTGGTCGGCAAAGTCTTCTGCAGAGATGAGGGAGATTGGAGAGTGATGGGCGGAGGAAGGAGGTAACTGTGTTGAATAACTGTTTGGGATTGTGGGATAAAGAAGATATGAGGGTTGTGAAGTCATCCTGTTTAGCAGAAGAGAGGGACAAAGTCCTCCAACATGATCATGGGAATTTCAGCAGAAAGTGAATAAACTGGGTGGTGAAACAAGGCAGTGGCTGAGCCTGGGGGTCAGTATATGTTTGCAACTTGGAGACTAGAGGGAGAGTAGACATGGATAGAGTGCACTGCAAAAGAATGGAGGATAAAGGAGGGAGGAGGTAGGATTGGGTTGAAGGTGTGTAGGAGGGTCAGATGTGTAGACTTATTGATAATGGGTGTTCCTTGTGGGCAGGGCATAGTCAATAAAAGGACTTATAGCGTGGAAGACGGCAGAAGATTCTCCCAGTAGGATACAGTATTAGGAACCAAAGCCCCCTCTAAATTGCTCCTCGAGGGTCACTTTGGGTGTAGACCCATCTTTTGGGCCACGGAGCAGAACCTCAGTCAAGGGTGTTCCCTCTGTGTTGGTGCTTGACATCTGCCCCTGTAAGATACATGGACAGTGGCTGTTCTCTCCGGTGTTGGCTCAGTGGGTTCAGAGCAGAGGTCCAAAGACAGATAGATCTCCATAGTGAGTGTAGTGAAGGAATACTGTCTGGTGGTTCCCTGGTGGTCCTATGGACACGTCCCCATAAGGGGGGGAGGGCTGGATTTGACAAAAAGATTCTTTGAATTCATGACATGTAACGATGATGCTTAAAGGTAGTCAGTAGGTACTGGGCCGAGGGGAGCAGTGTGCAGCCAAAAATCAAAATGTAATCAGTCCACCACCAACTCATATGTTTAATCATTATAGTAAAGCAACTTTAAAAACTTTTATTGACTCTGTGAATAGTCTGTTCCTTGATGAGGGCACTAAAGAGCTGAACTGATGTACCAAGCAGCTGGCTGGGGCATGAGCTGCCATGTTGGGGCTGTGCTGCGGCTTCAGCCATGCCTTGACACTGACTACTCTGGACCCCTGTCACTGATGCCTCTACAGGGGAAGTTCTTAGAAAGGAGAAGACCCACTCCTTCACCATGTCCACCACCAGGCTGAGGACTGTGGGTGAAGTGAAGGCCACTGTAACACAGTGCAGCATGGAGGTTCTGTTGGAGGGGGTTGTCCATGTTTCGGTGAGGCCCAGGAAGAATTGTCAATAGGGTATAATGGTGTGCACACCGCGTAGGTGGTGCGTGGAGGTGCCAACTAACAGGATTTCTTCAATCCCAGTAAATACAAATATGGATACAAAGTTGCACACTCCTTTAGATGTTTTTGATGCAAGGTTTATTATGAACAGTTAATGGCCACAGATGTCAACGCGTTTCGGCTTTAACCAAAGCCTTGATCACGACAATTGGCTATGAAACAAAACAAATAAAAGTGTATAAATATTTACAAACATATGGTGTCACCTGTGCTGTAGAGAGCACAGGAAAAAGGCAATTTACATATTTACATAGGTCAACGATACTGTTGAGGACAGCAAGAATGTATTACTGTCCCAGAGGATGTTATTAGTACATAGAAGGTAATAGGGGAGCTGAGCAGTTAGTTTAGGGAGTGCCAAAGAGTTGGTCAGTAGCGATTGGAGGAAGGTATAGATAGGTTAGAGAGGAATTAAATATAAATAGGTGTATATAGATATACTTAATTAGACATATTTAGTTAGAGAGATAGGGTCGTAGTATGAAAAAGTATCCGAGTTACCAGGTGTGGGTCATGGAATGTTCTAGGATAAGATTGGAAAGAGGCGTCTTTCCTTGGTGGCGAACGCTCGATTAAGGTGGTTTGCTTTATTTCAATAATTTCCAAATGGGGATAGGCGTTTTTCAGCACGGTCCTATGGAAAGCAATATCATAGCTGTCATTATTCTGGCAAGAAGATCAACCAGAGCTAAATAAAGTACCATGTAGCGTTAGTCCCTCCAAGCTGACAAATCATTAGTATTATGTGATTATATAGTTTGATTATATCTCCTTAATTTCAATGTAGCCTAAAAAGATATATGTGTCAGATAGGTTGTATAATATATGTGCAGACCTAATCGTTGTCAAAACAAAAGTTCCCCCTGCTTTTTACCCAAAGTGCATGTTGGGCATTAATGGACAGAGTGCCTGTCATTATATAGTTAAATACCTTCTTTCAGTGAATATACCTCCTGTGGAATACTCCATAACACACCCTTCATTCATGCTTACAATCAGCCCCCCTTCACACCGATCTCCTGCTATAATTACTACTAGCAGCATTGTTTACACTGAAGCTGACAGGTTGAGAATGGCTCCTCCCCTTCCCTCCCATGATGCATTGCACTCTCAACTACAAGCAGTCACTGGTTAGCATATACCTAACATGGCACTTCTGCCACACTTTGTCCGAGACACGCTACTGAGCATGTGCTGATTCCCCACTTCCTGTTTTCTGCTATAAATAGCAGCAACCGATAACCCACTGTGCTCATTCCTACCAGGACTCTGACGGGGGCGGACCTATCACTGAAAGAAGGTATTTAACTATATAATGACAGGCACTCTGTCCATTAATGCCCAACATGCACTTTGGGTAAAAAGCAGGGGGAACTTTTGTTTTGACAACGATTAGGTCTGCACATATATTATACAACCTATCTGACACATATATCTTTTTAGGCTACATTGAAATTAAGGAGATATAATCAAACTATATAATCACATAATACTAATGATTTGTCAGCTTGGAGGGACTAACGCTACATGGTACTTTATTTAGCTCTGGTTGATCTTCTTGCCAGAATAATGACAGCTATGATATTGCTTTCCATAGGACCGTGCTGAAAAACGCCTATCCCCATTTGGAAATTATTGAAATAAAGCAAACCACCTTAATCGAGCGTTCGCCACCAAGGAAAGACGCCTCTTTCCAATCTTATCCTAGAACATTCCATGACCCACACCTGGTAACTCGGATACTTTTTCATACTACGACCCTATCTCTCTAACTAAATATGTCTAATTAAGTATATCTATATACACCTATTTATATTTAATTCCTCTCTAACCTATCTATACCTTCCTCCAATCGCTACTGACCAACTCTTTGGCACTCCCTAAACTAACTGCTCAGCTCCCCTATTACCTTCTATGTACTAATAACATCCTCTGGGACAGTAATACATTCTTGCTGTCCTCAACAGTATCGTTGACCTATGTAAATATGTAAATTGCCTTTTTCCTGTGCTCTCTACAGCACAGGTGACACCATATGTTTGTAAATATTTATACACTTTTATTTGTTTTGTTTCATAGCCAATTGTCGTGATCAAGGCTTTGGTTAAAGCCGAAACGCGTTGACATCTGTGGCCATTAACTGTTCATAATAAACCTTGCATCAAAAACATCTAAAGGAGTGTGCAACTTTGTATCCATATTTGCCCAGGAAGAATTGGCTGTGAATGACGTGGAGCTAATAACTGACGGAATGAGTGTTCCAGAGAGAGGAGCGGTGTAGTAGGGGTCAAAAGAATGAATTTTATGTAGGAGAGATGGCAGTAATTTCTAGTAGGTGGGGAGTGATAGCAGGGAGAAATAATGTGAGCTGTCAGCTGTAGAGGTCCAGGATTGGGAGATATGTCACCAGCAGTGAGGAGAAGCAAAGAGAGAGCAAACAAGAGGGAGAAGGAAAAAGAAAAATAGGGAGAAAGTGTGCTCTCCTCCTCAGAATACAGGAGGAAAGAGCATCGCACAAGGGTGAGACAGCACACAACGCAAGGACAGAGAGCACAAAGGGGAGGCAAGCACAAAGGGAGAGAGAGCTCACAGGGGAGAAACAGTACAAGTAAAGAGAGAGTGCACAGGATGGAGAGAAAGCACAAGAGGAGAGAGAGTGATGACACCCCCAGGCTATGGGTACTCGGGAAAGGGCTGGTGCTGTCTCTCTGGGGTATCACGGTAGTCGTGACCCGTCCCGTGGCCTGTGATCAGTCCAAAAGGGGTATTTACAAGGGATTTGGGGGTATGTGTTGTAATCCTGGATTGGAGGACGATGACTTGGTGCAGCGTGGATGGTAAGCCCTCCTCGGTAGGGCTGAGGGTCCCCAAGCAGGTGTAGAAAGTCTATGTACAGGGTGCAGGGTAATGGACGCAAGTAACAGGCAGACTCACGGTTTTGTAGTTTTTTCAGTCCTTTACTGGAGCAGATGTTAAAATGCTGTCCACGGAGTTTGAGAACACTTGGGGTTATTCCACCCGGCTGGGTCTTTTTGGATCCCTTGCTGCGCTTGTAATTTGGCTCCTGCAGTTGCTTAAGGCTAGGCTGCGCCCTGTCTCGTCCTGCGGGGTACAAGTATAACAGGCATCTCGACTGCTTCACTCTCTCTACCCTGCAGCTGGTTGTCAATGTTGTTGGAGTCTATGCGTTGCAGTGTTTCTGGTACAGTGGAGAATCTGAGCCCCCACTTTCCCGGTGTTGACTGCAGGGATGTGTAACCCTGCACAGTCTCGGACTCTGGTGTCCTATTCTTGTTCTCTGGGGAAGGCACGATGTTTGCTCAGCCTCCCGGGTGTTTCTTCCTCTCCTTTCCTCAGACCCTAGCCTTAGGCCTAGAACAATTAGCGATCCTGGGATGGATAAGCAGCTTCCGTCCACCAGGATGTCTTCACCTTGAAACCGGGCTTGGTCTCCCCCTCTGGCTTGGATGTATTGGTGTTGTATGTGTGTTGGCGATGAGAATACCCTTTGTTGCTCTCTGGTGACACCAATACAGGGGGGCAGTGATGACACTGTAGCACTTTAAGCCTTGGGTGCCACAAGAGCACACAGAGGAGAGAGACAGCACAAGAGGAGAGAGCACGTACAGTGGGAGGAAGAGAGAATACAGAGAGAGAAAACACAGGGAGAGATGTACAGGAGAAGAACACACAGGGGAAGACAGAAAGGAAAGAGCGCACAGCAGAAAGAGTGTGGCACACAGGGGGGAGACAGAGCATACAGGGCATGGGAGAAGCAGCAGCACTTGCCAAGCCCCGGCCAATCCAAATGAAACCTGTGGTCGCAACAAAGGTACTAAAAAGAATTTGATTGTGCAGAATGATATAGTTATTAACTACGTGTGCTCTGGTGCTGTCATGAAAGGGGTAATCTCGAGTACATATAGAAATCTCTTATACACATTTCTTCTTAACCATCCAATTAAATCAAGAGCTAGATGGGAAGAGGAGGTTGGGACAATGGCAGATGAAGTATGGGAAGGTGTGTTGGAATATAGACCCAGACTTTCTATGTGTGAGCCGGCTCGACTTTCCCATCTTTATGTTGTATATATATAGGATTAAGGAACAATTCTGAATGTCCCAGATGCAGAGGAAATAATGCGGGGATCTTTCACATGATGTGGGCTTGCCCCAGACTATCCCTGCTTGGATTACTGCCATCAATAGAATAGAAGGGGCTCACAGGTGTGTCGTTCCCAGGGAGCCACTGCTGAGGTTGTTGGGTTGCGTTGAGGAGATTGCAGTGGAGAATGTGCTGAAAACGTCTATTGCCAGGCTACTCTATGCGGCAAGAAAGCGGACTACCAGGAATTGGATACGGGAGGAACCATCATCCAGAAGGGACTATATCAGGCAGGTAACACACATTGCCCATCTAGAGAGGGGTATTTATGAAAAAAAAGAGAACCCCAAAATGTAGGAGAAGATGTGGACCCCTGGTTACAATATGGCTAAGTGGTGTTGTAATATAGATTGATATACTCCTGGAATTGGAAAGGATCTGACAAAGCTCAGGATATATTTGCAGGGATGACAATTTGTATAAGCAATGATGGTCAATATTTACTGCGTCACAAGGGTGGATACACTGTCAGGGAAGGGAGGGGGGTATATAGAAAGGGAAATTTAACATGGTAACACACTTTGTTATGACGTTTTGCTGATGATGATGTATATATATCCCATCCTACTGTATCCTAACCCGCCCCTCTTAGACTGTGAGCCCTCGTGGACAGGGTCCCTGCCCCTCCTGTACCTGTACGTCCTGATCGCCTAGAGTTAGTGTACTTGTTCTTGTCTACCTCATCCTCATGTAAAGCGCCATGGAACCTAATGGCGCTATATAAATAAATAATAATAATAATAATATATTATTCAATAAAGCCCCGGCCGCCCCGTGTACAGCGTCTCCCCTCGCCCTCTTCGGTGGCACTTTGATTAGTAGGGGGAGGAGTTGGAGTAATATATAATTGTTCTAGAATCACCCGATGTGATAGAATCGGGCCCCCGTCTAGTAGATAATAGATAGATAATGGATTATAGATAGATATATCTGAGAGTGATAGATTCTTCCATTCGGACATGGATACAATGTATAGTGTTCCGCGGTTTCCATGGCGCTTCCCTCTCTGTTCCGGGTGTCCTGCTTTATTTTGGAATGTGGACTGTGTCCTGCGGTGACGTGTGAGCCGCGTGGTGTAAATCTCGCTGATTCATTCCCGGTAGTCGCTGCTCGCTGTCGCTTGGACGATATTTTCTAAACATTAACGTTTTCTGGTGATTATAAGCAGCTCCGTCCCCCTCCCCCGCCAGCCTCAATTATAGCAGAATATCAGCAGATTATTCCTGGATTATTTCCACAAACAGCTGCAGCTTCTCACGTTCCTTCATGAGATCTGTGCGGCGGCGGCGTCTATGAGGGTCTCCATGTGAATTCTGCTTTTGAGGTTCCCCTACCCCCTCTGTGACTGGAGATAGTCTGTACATCACAAGATGGTGATCAGTGATGGGGAGGCTGCGACCACCCTGCGAAACCAGGGGATTTAGAGTAAACCCACATGGGAGAAACCTACACACTCCGAACAGATTTATACTCTGACAGACGCAGCCTTCTACCGAGGGACTTAAAGGGACACTCAGTCCAGTACATTGTGTTATATGCAGAGGATCATCAATAGGGAGAGAGCTGTCAATCACTCTGCAGCCCCGCCCACACCCAGCGGCTCACAGGGTGACATTAGGCCATTCTGCTCAGATGAGGTCAGAGGGAGAAATCACACTCTGCCTCCTCTCTTTCCTTCCTTCTTGTTCTCTTTTTCTCATCTTTCTGTTGCTCTTTCACTTTTTCTATTTTTTTCTCATTCTCTCCCTTTCTGTCACTGTTCTCTTACTTTCTATATCTCTCACTTTCTCTCTTTTCCTTTCTTCCTGTTTATCTTTCCATCTCTTTTTTAACTTTGTTTCTCTTCTTTCTTTCCTCTTTCATCTCTTTCTCTCACATTCCCCATTTTACTTTCTGTTGCTCACTTTATCTCTCATTTTTCCTCTTTCGTCTCTTTTACTTTCTTTATATCTCACTTTCTTTCTTCCAATCTCCATCTCTCACTTTCTGTCGTTCTTTGGTTCTTTCTCTTTTGTCTTTCGTCTCTCTTACATGTTCTTTTTCCTGTCTTTTGTCTCTTTATATCTCATTTTTCTTCTTTCAATCTCTTTCATCTCTCTTTAAATTTCTTCCTCTCTCTTTCTTTCTTTACATCTTTCCTTTTCTTTCTTTGGTTTATTCTATCTTTCTCTTTGGGATCTTTCATCTTTCTCTCTCACACGCTCTTTTTCCTCTTTATCGCTCATTTTTTTCTCTTTCCATTTCTTTCATCTCTCACTTTATTTATATCTCACTTTCTTTCTTCCTCTCTCCATCTCTCGCTTGGTCTTTCTATATTTCTCTTTTTTACTATCTTTCTCTTTTGTCTCTTTCATCACTCTCTTCTTTTTTTCAATTTACTTTCATATGTTCTGTCTTTGTTCATTTCACCCTTTAATTCTTCTCTCTTTTCATCCTCTCTCACTCTTTCATTATCCTTCTCTATTTTTTCCTTTTTCTTTAGTCTAATTTCTCTATCTTATCCCATTGTATCTGTCTTTTATTCCTTATTTCTTCAATCTCTCACTTTCTCTGTCTTTTTTTGTCTCCCTCTTTGTCTCGCTCTTCCATTAGCATTCTTTCATTCTTTCTTTTTCTTTCTTTCTATCTTTCTTTCTTTCTTTCTCTTTCTTTTTTTTCTTTCTTTCTCTTTCTTTCTTTCTTTCTTTCTTTCTTTTTCTTTCTTTCCTTCTTTCTTTTTTCTTTCTTTCCTCTCTCTCACTTTGTGATTTTTCTGTTTCTTCTTTCTGTCTTTTGTCCCCATTTTTCTTCCTAGATCTTATAATTGAGCAGTGGTAATAATGAGCGCAGTCGCTGGTGCCACCTCTGCCCCATTATATCGCTTTTGTGCCATCAGCCACGAGACTGTAAATATTGACTGTGGCGGAATTACTAAAAGCAATGAAATCAGTGATTGAACCGGGAGAAGATGAAAGAGGTGATAGGAATCGGCTGTGTGAAAAATTCCTAAAAAGTAACAAAAACTTCTTAGAGTTGGAACTGACATATGTGAACGATGGGGTGGGGATTGGAACCTCCTTCCAAATACCAATATCACATCCGGTTGTGGTCAGGAGTGCTGACTCTCAGACTATCGATGAGGAGATAAGGACACTGAAAGCCCGAATCTCGGCTGGTTACCCACAATTTGGGGACTTGACACATTCAAGTGGGGAGGCTTGCGGGATGCCGATAGTGTTGAGGAGGTCCTTGGCTGATTAGGGATTAGTCTTCCAAGATGGCTGTCTAGACCTATGGAAAGTGAGAGAGTGGGTCCAAACCAAGGTCTGGTCACATCCAGAAGAGTAGGCCCACCTGATCCCGGAGGGCCAGAATTTGTTGAGGCAATACGATAAACTAAGTGTAACCCCGGGCTCCTATGCCTGACTGTATACTTACAGTAGGAGTTACAGAACCAGCAACAGATCGTCATTCCCATGTTTCGGCGGCCTCCAGGGAAGCACATTAAAGAGGTGCTCATTTTAGGATAAATAAGACATAAAAGTGGTTCCAGCGGCTGGTATATTGCCCTGAACCGAGAGACATGGTAATTGAAGCAAGTCTCAAGCGCTGGCCCTGTGGGCTGAGTAAGATACCCGTGCAGTGGGCTCTTGTCCAGGCTATCTGGTCATCTGTGGCCCTACAGATCCTGATAAATGATTATGTCCACATTAGATACTCTGCCTTGGGACACTCATACTGTGTGGTTATGACAGACCATTTCACAAAATAAGCGGTGCCATACCTACCAGTGACCGGATAGTTGAGTCAGCCACTGAGGCTGTCTGCAAATGCTTCATACAAGTGTTTGGTTGTCCACAGGGGATTTATTCCGACAAAGGAGCATGCTTCCAGGGCACCCCAATGACCCAATGTATCAGCTTTATGGCATCGAGCAAGCTTGCATGACCCCATACCACTCCCAAGGGCAAACATTGGTTCTGCCAAATCTTGCTTCAAATGCTGTGGACTCTGGAAGATAAACAAAAGGCCCATTGGTTGGAATAACTTACCTGAACCGATGTGGGCTTATAACAACTGGGTACACAGTACCACCGGTTACTCACCACATATGTTCATGTTCAGGAGATGTCCACAAGCCCAATCCAATGGGTCCCCCCACCGAGAAATACCACCACATGGCCTGAAGGCCACTGCCACAGATTTAGAGCATTGCCCAAGGTTGTGGCGGAACATCTGAAACAAGTGGTACATCCCAAACTGATACCTGTACAGAAAGGCAAGTATTCTGGGCGGCTGGGTGATGGTTAGGGCCCAGAGGCCATCTGGAAGAAGGATGGGCAGTGGGAAGTAGTCCCTTATACAGTGAAAAAAAGGGTAGACCTGTATCTCGGTCTATGAAGTGGAGTCAGTAGGAACTGGACACTCACAGAATCCTCCTGTAACATATTGGGACAGTGCACCCTTGAAGAGCCCATCCTCATGAAGGAAGTGCCCATCCCTACCTTGAGTACTGACGAACCTTCCTTAGATGAGGAATGGTGGATTGTTTCCATCCTGACACCAAAAGAATCCCCAATTGTGGCCACTTTGCCCCCCGGGGAGAGCGCTGCACAGTCAGCAGCCACTCCCCCAATTAAAGTACCTGACGCCCCCGATCCTTTGGCAAATGGCAGCCAAGCCATCACAGTGTACCTCTACAGTGCTATGTGCAAGGTGAATTTGTATGGGAAGGTTGTTGAGTATCTCAATCTGTAGTGGGGTGGCATATCAAATGGTAAACCCTTGTACCTACAGTGCAGCATGTGATCCCCTATTATAGTATAAAACATCGTTTAAAGATATCATATGCTATAATAATATGTAAAGATGTAGCAGTGTTCACATCGGACAGCATCGGATTTAGCAAAATCGCAATGTGAAAGTAGCCTAAGGCTTGCTGTGGTGCATAAACCTACTTATTCGGCCACCCTAAACAATGCTCACAAGCAGAAACAGCTTGCAGTGGGTCCAGATATACATGAAGACTAATTGTCAAACAGTCTTGTTTACTGATGAGAGCCGAGCAACCCTGGATGGTCCAGATGGATGGAGTAGTGGATGGTTGGTGGATGCCACCATGTCCCAACAAGGCTGCGACGTCAGCAAGGAGGTGGAGGAGTCATGTTTTGGGCTGGAATCATTGGGAAACAGCTGGTAGGCCCCTTTAAGGTTCCTGAAGGTGTGAAAATGACCTCTGCAAAGTATATAGAGTTTCTGACTGAGAACTTTCCTCCATGGTACAAAAAGCAAAAACAGGAGCAAAATCATCTTCATGTCTGACAATGCCCCATCTCATGCTACAAAGAAGAATACCTCTGTGCCATTGGCTGCTCTGGGCATAAAAGGAGATAAACTCATGGTGTGGCCACCATCTTCCCCTGACCTCAACCCTATAGAGAACCTTGGAGTATAATCAAGCAAAAGATCTATGAGGGTGGGAGGCAGTTCACATCAAAACAGCAGCTCTGGGAGGCGACTCTGACATCATGCAAAGAAATACAAGCAGAAACTCTCCAGAAACTCACAAGATCAATGGATGCAAGAATTGTGAAGGTGACATCAAAGAAGGGTTCCTGTGTTACCATGTAACTTGGCCTGTTAGGAGGTTTTGGAATTAAATAGCTTTTTATTTCAGTGAATGTGACCTCCTAATGCTGCAAATTCAACAAATCAGCATTTTCACTTCTTTCAAACATATCAAATGTTTAGAAACTCTCCTGTGCCTAATAATGTGGAACAGGGCATTAGAGAAGATTATACAGTTATCATTGGGAGTTTCTTCAATAAAATTCGATGTATCCTCTAACGGGTGATGACTTATTACACTGACTTCATCTGCACCGAACATTTAGGAAAATCAGAGAAAAAGAACATTTACATAATAACTTGGAACTTCTTTCTTTCTCTTTCTTTTTTTCCTCTTTCCTTTTTTTATCTTTTTTCTTTACTTCTCTATTTCTCTTTCTCAGTTTTCTTTACCTCCTTCTTTTCTTCTTTATCTTTTCATTCTCTCCTTCACTCACTTTTACTCCCAGATTCTTTTTTTTCTTTGTATCATTTTCTTTTTTTATTTATGTAATCCTTTTTTACTTTTTTCTTTACCTTCCTCTATTCATTCATTCATTCATTCATTCTTTCTTTCTTTCTTTCTTTTTCTTTCTTTTTCATATTTTAACTTTACTTCTCTATTATTCTATAGAGGATCAAAAAAGTCCCGAAAGACACAGAGGCGGATGTAAATAGTTTACAATTTTTATTTATAGGACACCTTGACAACAAGTTAGTTCCATATGTAATTCCATAAGTGAAAAAAGGGGAAGACATATAAATATCAGCAAAAATGGGTTTCTGGATATTTTACAATAGCAAAAACACAAATTTAGAAGCAATATCCGGCGGTACAGTAATAGGGAAGGCCGGGTGACTATACGGTAGCCATGCAAGTACTGACAATCATCATTGAACACATATGATGGGCCAATTTAGTCTGATATATTTGATGACAATCGAACCAATGAGATCATTTTTCTACAATACTATCTGTGTGTCGCAGTATGCTCAAACGTGGACCCTCCAATTATGAAAAAGATGCACTCCAGGCAACTGACTGACACAAAAAGACCCCGTATCTCGATAATGACCCTCTTCTATCATCTAAAAAGGACTGAATTAGGCACAGTTGCAGGTAATGGGTCAGCAATAATAAATTGGAGAAGAAATTCTACCTTTACGTCTCACATTTCACAGTGTCATATGTTCATACCACACCCCAATCAATGAGGCTGCATAAGGTACAGAGTAGTGGATGTGCAGCAACGCGCTAATCCACCCCTTCTGTAACCAAATGGCAGTGCCGCCTGAACAAACTCTATAGTGAAAAAAACCACGTCAAAATGATTGAACCGCACAGTCCAGACAAATCCGAAATCATGCTACCATTCTACACATAAAATCAATGGTGGACAATAATTACATACCTCCGTGGATGTTAACACCGGTCACCTCCAGACCTGCCCTACACCCCTACGCGTTTCGTCGTAGGACTTCCTCAGGGGGTGGTGTGTCTATTATTCTATTCAGTTTCCTTTTACCTCCTTTTCTCTCTTTTACTTACTCTCCTTTATTTTTCTTTCTCTCCCTTTCTCAGATTCTTTTTTTTACTTTCTTTCATTGCTTCTCTTTTTATGCTGTTATATTTTTTTGCTTTACCTCCCTATTCCTCTTTCACAGTTTTCTTTTACCTCCTAATTTTGCTCTCCTTTTCTCACTCTACTTTATTTTTCTCCTCTCCCTCTTTCAGATTTTCTTTGTTTCTTTTTTCAATTTTCTTTCTTTTTTGTTTCTTGTTTCATCTTTTATCCGTTACCTTTATTTCTATATTCCTCTTTCTTAGTTTTCTTTTACCTCCTTCTATTGTTCTCTTTTTCTCACTTACTTTTTATTTTCCTCTTTCTCTCCCTCTCTCAGATTTTCTTTCTTTCTTTCTTTCTTTCTTTCTTTCTTTCTTTCTTTCTTTCTTATTTAAGGAAAGTGAATCCTCTTCCACTCTTTTGTGTCATCTATGACTCTCTTTCTCTACCTCTCTCAGATCTATCTATCTATCTATCTATCTATCTATCTATCTATCTATCTATCTTCCTTCCATCCATCTCATGTCAGGGAAGTGAATCCTCTTTCACTCTTTTGTGTCATCCACGACTCCATCTCTGGGGACCTCATTTCTCTTGTTTCACATTTTTTTTAACCTCCTTCTTTTGTTCTCTTTTTGTTTTTCTCACTCACTCTCTTTTGTTTTTCTCTTTCCCTCTCTGATTTCCTTTCTTTTGATTGTTGCTTTTCCTTCCTTCGGGAAGTGAAGTTATGTCATCCATGGCTCCAATCCTCCAACCCCATAATCTTTCTTTCTTTCCTTTTCCTTCCTTATTTTTCTTTCTTTCTTTCTTTCTTTCTTTCTTTCTTTTCTTTCTTTCTTTCTTTTCTTTCTTTCTTTCTTTCTCTTTTTCTTTCTTTTCTTTCTCCCTTCCTTCCTTCCTTCTTATGGGAAGTGAATCCTCTTCCACTCTCTTGTGTCATCTATGACGCAAGCCCTGGGGACCTCATTTCTTTTCTTTCACAGTGTGCAGTGATGAAGGTTGATACGTCGGAGTGGATTCTCTTCTGGGGTACAAGGAGGGGATCACCCCACCTCACTGCATCTACTGACGGACATTCTGATCTCTGGATCTCTCCTTATGAATAGACTGATACAGTCACATCTGAGCATAATGGCTGAGGGGTCAATAACCCGGAATACGGGGCACAGCCATCCGCTCCTCTTCTTTGCAGACTCATCCACAGTAATCACAGACTGGATGTTGCACTAACACTTCAGCTTCATTACCCCACAGTGTGCCCCATAATAAAGCCTGGGAACCCCCAATTATACACAGAACATGGCCATATACCATAGACACCTGTGCTCTGGCTCTCTGCACCATGAGTCTGGCAGATCAGGACCAGGCACCATATGCCAGTCACCATTAATCAATTTTATAGGATGTCTGACAAATATCCACATAGACGTCTGCAGTTGTCAAATCCTTAATCAAACACTGAGCGTTATCTGAGTCAGTTTTGACAGCGGCCACCAGAGGGAGCACAAGAGACGAAGAATATCATAGATCTCCGTAAATCCAGAATAAATCAGTGACCCTATAACTGGGACAGGAACAGAGACAGTTCCCCATACTATAACTGCCAGTGCCCCGAACTATAACTGTCAGTGCCCCAAACTATAACTGCCAGCGCCCAGAACTATAACTGTCAGTGTCCCAAACTTTAACTGCCAGCGCCTCGAAGCTATAACTGCCAGCGCCTCGAAACTATAACTGCCAGCACCCTGAAGTGTATCTGGCAGCGCCTTGAAATATAACTGCCGGTAATCCGAATTATAACTGTCAGTGCCTCAAACTATAACTGCCAGTGCTCCAAATGATAACTGCCAGTGCCCTAAATTATAACTACCAGTGCCCCGAACTATAACTGCCAGCGCCTTGAAATATAACTGCCAGTGCTCTAAATTATAACTGTCAGTGCCCCGAACTATAACTGCCAGTGCCCCGAACTATAACTGCCAGTGCTCCAAATGATAACTGTCAGTGCCCTGAATTATAACTGCCAGTGCTCAAAATTATAACTGCCAGTGCCTCGAACTATAACTGCCAGCGCCTTGAATTATAACTGCCAGTGCTCTAAATTATAACTGTCAGTGCCCCGAACTATAACTGCCAGTGCTCTGAATTATAACTGCCAGTGCCCCGAACTATAACTGGCAGTGCTCTGAATTATAACTTCCAGTGCTCCGAATTATAACTGCCAGTGTCCCGAACTGTAACTGCCAGCGCCCCGAATTATAACTTTCAGCATCCCAAACTGTAGCTGCCAGTGCCCCAAACTGTAACTGCCAGCGCCCCGAATAACTGCCAGCTCCTTGAACTGTAACTGCCAGCGCCCCGAACTTCAAGTGCCAGCGCCTGAAACTTTAACTGCCAGTTTCCAGAACTGTAACTGCCAGTGCCCCAAACTGTATCTGCAAGCTCCCCGAACTATAATTTCCAGTGCCCTGAATTGCAACTGCCAGAGCACTGAACTATAACTGCCAGCACCCCAAACTGTAACTGTCAGCACCCCAAACTGTAAATGACAGCACCCTGAACTGTAATTGCCAGGCTGGCAAACTGTAACTGCAGTCCCTGAACTGTAACTGCCAGCTCCCCAAAACTGTAACTGCCAGCGCTCCAAACTGTAACTAGCACTTCCGCAAACTGTAACTGCCAGCGCTGCAAACTGTAAGTGGCAGCGTCCCGAACTGTAACTACCAGCACCCCGCACTGTAAGTAGCCGCACCCTGAACATGTAACTGCCAGCGCCCCGAACTGTAACTGCCAGTGCTCCAAACTGTAACTGCCAGCCCACAAACTGTAACTGCCAGTGTCCCGAATTATAAATGCCAGCGCCCCAAACTGTAACTGCCAGCGCCCGAACTATAACTGTCAGTGCTTAGAACTGCAAACTGCAAGCGCCCCGACTTTTATCTGCCAGCGCCTCGAGCTATAACTGCCAGATCACTAACTGTGACTCCCAGCGCCCTGAACTGCAACTGCCAGAGCCCTGAACTGTAACTCCAGCACCCCAAACTGTAACTGTCAGCGTTCTGAACTATAACTGGCAACACTCCGAACTGTAACTGCCATAGCCCCAAATTGTAAATGCCAGCGCCCTAAAGTGTAATTGCCACTGCTTCAATCTGTAACTGCTAGCACCCCAAATTATAACTTCCAGTGCCCCGAACTATAACTGCCAGCACCCCGAACTATAACTGCCAGTGCTCCGAATTATAACTGCCAGTGCCCACATTGTAACTGCCAGTGCTCCGAATTATAACTGCCAGTGCCCCACATTGTAGCTGCCAGTACTCCGAATTATAACTGCCAGTGCCCCGAACTGTAACTGCCAGCGCCCCGAATTATAACTTTCAGCATCCCAAACTGTAGCTGCCAGTGCCCCAAACTGTAACTGCCAGCGCCCTGAACTTCAAGTGCCAGCGCCTGAAACTTTAACTGCCAGTTCCCCGAACTGTAACTGCCAGTGCCCCAAACTGTATCTGCAAGCTCCCCGAACTATAATTTCCAGTGCCCTGAATTGCAACTGCCAGAGCACTGAACTATAACTGCCAGCGCCCCAAACTGTAACTGTCAGCACCCCAAACTGTAACTGCCAGTAACCTGAACTGTAACTGCCAGCTCCCCAAACTGTAACTGCCAACGATCCAAACTGTAACTGCCAGCGCTCCAAACTGTAACTAGCACCTCCCCAAACTGTAAACTGCCAGCGCTCCAAACTGTAACTAGCACCTCCCCAAACTGTAACTGCCAGCGCTGCAAACTGTAAGTGGCAGCGTCCCGAACTGTAGCTACCAGCACCCCGCACTGTAAGTAGAAGCACCTTGAACAATAACTGCCAGCGCCCCGAACTGTAACTGCCAGTGCCCCAAACTGTAAGTACAGCACCCTGAACAGTAACTGCCAGCCCCCGAACTGTAACTGCCAGTGCTCCAAACTGTAACTGCCAGCACCCCAAACTGTAACTGCCAGTGCTTAGAACTGCAACTGCAAGCTCCCCGACTTTTATCTGCCAGCGCCTCGAACTGTAACTGCCAGATCACTTAACTGTAACTCTCAGCGCCCCAAATGTTAACTGCCAGCTTCCAGAACTGTGACTCCCAGCGCCCTGAACTGCAACTGCCACAGCCCTGAACTGTAACTCCCAGTGCCCCAAACTGTAACTGTCAGCGTTCTGAACTATAACTGGCAACACTCTGAACTGTAACTGCCATAGCCCCAAATTGTAAATGCCAGCGCCCTGACGTGTAATTGCCACTGGTTCAAACTGTAACTGCTAGCGCCCCAAATTATAACTTCCAGTGTCCCGAACTATAACTGCCAGCACCCCGAACTGTAACGGCCAGCACCCCAAATTATAACTGCCAGCATCCCAAACTGTAACTGTCAGCACCCCAAACTGTAACTGCCAGCTCCCCCAAACTGTAACTGCCAGGGCCCAAAACTGTAACTCCCAGCGCCTCAAACTGTAACTGTCAGCACCTTGAACTATAACTGACAGCGCCCAGACCGGTAACTGCCAGAGCCCCGAACTATAACTGCCAACGCACCAAACTGTGACAGCCAGTGCTTCAAACTACAACTACCGGTGCCCCGAACTGTAACTACCAGCTCCTTCAACTGTAACTGTCAGTGGCCGAACTGTAACTGCCAATGTCCCGAACTGTAACTGCCAGAGCCCCAAACTGTAACTGCCATCCCCCGAATATTGAGAATGGAGGAGATCGGCGGTCACTGAATACTGAGGATGGAGGCAATGAGCGGTCATCGAATACTGAGGTTGGAGGACACGTATGGTCACTGAATAATGAGGATGGGGGTGATGAGTGGTCACCGAATACTGAGGATGGAGGAGATAGCCAGTCACAAAATACTGAGGATAGAGGAGACGGGCAGTCACTGAATATTGAGGATGGAGAAGACGGGCAGTCACTGAATACTGAGGAGACGGGCGGTCATTGAATACAGAAAATGGAGGAGACAGACGTGCCTGAGGTCTGAGGTGACGCGCGATCACCGAATGCTGAGGATCAAGGTGATGAGGAGTCACTGAATACTGAAGACGAAGGAGACGGGTGGGCACTCAATAATAAGGATGGAGCTATGGATGGTCACTGAATACTGAGGATGGAGGAGATGGGTGGTCATAGAATACTTAGGATGGAGGGTGGGCCAGTCCATGAGATATCTGAGGACGGAGGAGACGGGCGGTCACTGAATACTGAGGATGGAGGAGACGGGCGGTCACTGAATACTGAGGATGGAGGAGATGAGTGGTCATAGAATACTTAGGATGGAGGGTGGGCGGTCACTGAATACTGAGGATGGAGGAGACAGGCGGTCACTGAATACTGAGGATGAGGAGACGGGCGGTCACTGAATACTGAGGATGGAGGACGAGGCGGTCACTGAATACTGAGGATGGAGGAGACGGGCGGTCTACTGAATACTGAGGATGGAGGAGACGGCAGTCACTGAATACTGAGAACAAGAAATCGGCGTGGTCACGAATACTTACTGAAATGGAGGAGGGGCGGTCACTGAATACTGAGGACAGACGATCATGAATATTGAGGATGGAGGAGACAGGCGGTCATTGAATACTGAGGACAGATGAGACGGGCGGTCACTGAACACTGAGGTAGAGGAGATGGGCGGTCACTGAATACTGAGGTTGGAGAACACGGGCGATCACTAATACTGAGGATGGTGGAGACAGTGGTCACTGAACACTGAGGATGGAGGAGAACGGGCGGTCACTGAATACTGAGGATGGAGGAGACGGGCGGTCACTGAACACTGAGGATGGAGGAGACGTGCGGTCACTGAAACTGAGGACAGAGGAACGGGCGGTCACCGAAACTGTGGATGAGGAGAGTGTGGTCACTGAACATGAGAGAGAGATGGGCGGTCACTGAATACTGAGGTTGGAGGGAAACGGGCAGACATTGAACACTGAGGATGGAGGACAACGGGCGATCATTGAATACTGAGTATAGAGATGGGCAGTCACCAATACTGAGACAGAGGAGACGGGCGGTCACTGAATACTGAGGACAGCGGAGACGGGCGGTCACTGAATACTGAGGACGGAGGAGACGGGCGGTCACTGAATACTGAGGATGGAGGAGACGGATGGTCACTGAATACTGAGCTGGAGGAGACGGGCAGTCACTGAATACTGAGGATGAAGGAGACGGACGATCACTGAATACTGATGATGGAGGAGAAGGAATACTGAGGACAGAGGAGATGGGCGGTCACTAAATACTGAGGACAGAGGAGACGAGAGGTAATTGAATACTGAGGATGGAGAAAAAGGTGATCATTGAATACTGAGTATGAAGAATCGGCAGTCACCAGATACTGAGGATGGAGATGATGGCAGTCACTGAATATGAGGATGGGATGAATGGGCAGTCACTGAATACTGAGGACGGAGATGATAGGCAGTCACTGAATACTGAGGATGGAGGAGACGGGCGGTTACCAGATACTGAGGGTGGAGTAGATGGCAGTCACTGAATACTGAGGACAGAGGCAACAAACATCCTGGTCCCTTTTTGCAGTAATGCCTCCATGCTGATGCCCTTCTTGTAGTTAGGACCCCATCCTGGTCCTCATTTTGTAGTTATATCCTATTCTGGTCCTCATCTTGTAGTAATGTCTCCATCCTGGTCCTCATCTTGTAGTAATGTCTCCTCTGTCCTCATCTTGTAGTAATGTCCCATCTGATCCTCTCTGTAGTAATGTCCCATCTGATCCCTTCTTGTAGTATGTCCCATCCTGGTCTCATCTTGAGTAATGTCCCATCCTGATCTCCTTCTTGTAGTAAGTCCCCATCTGTCCTCATCTTGAGTAATGTCCCATCTGGTCCTCATCTTGTAGTAATGTCCCATCCTGGTCCCTCATCTTGTAGTAATGTCCCATCCTGATCCTCTTCTTGTAGTAATGTCCCCATCCTGGTCCTCATCTTGCAGTAATGTCCCATCCTGGTCCTCATCTTGTAGTAATGTCCCATCCTGATCCCTTCTTGTAGTAATGTCCCCATCCTGATCCCCTTCTTGAAGTAATGTCCCATCCTGGTCCTCTTCTTGTAGTAATGTCCCCATCCTGGTCCTCATCTTGTAGTAATGTCCCCATCCTGGTCCTCTTCTTGTAGTAATGTCCCCATCCTGGTCCTCTCTTGTAGTAATGTCTCCATCCTGATCCTCTTCTTGTAGTAATGTCCCATCCTGGTCCTCATCTTGTAGTAATGTCCCATCCTGATCCTCATCTTGTAGTAATGTCTCCATCCTGGTCCCCATCCTATATTAATGTCCCCATCCTGGTCCTCTTCTTGAGTAATGTCTCCATCCTGGTTCTCATCTTGTAGTAATGTCCCATCCTGGTCCTCATCTTGCAGTAATGTCCCCATCCTGATCCTCTTCTTGTAGTAATGTCCCATCCTGGTCCTCATCTTGCTAGTAATGTCCCATCCTGGTCCTCTCTTGTAGTAATGTCCCATCCTGGTCCTCATCTTGTAGTAATGTCCCCATACTGGTCCTCTTCTTGTAGTAATGTCCCATCCTGGTCCTCATATTGTAGTAATGTCCCATCCTGGTCCTCATCCTGTAGTAATGTCCTCATCCTGGTCCTCATCTTGCAGTAATGTCCCCATCCTGGTCCTCATCTGTAGTAATGTCCCATCCTGATCCTCATCTTGTAGTAATGTCCCATCCTGATCCTCTTCTTGTAGTAATGTCCCCATCCTGGTCCTCATCTTGCAGTAATGTCTCCATCCTGATCCTCTTCTTGTCAGTAATGTCCCATCCTGGTCCTCATCTTGTAGTAATGTCCCATCCTGGTCCTCATCTTGTAGTAATGTCCCCATCCTGGCCCCTCTTCTTGTAGTAATGTCTCCATCTGGTCCTCATCTTGCAGTAATGTCCCCATCCTGGTCCTCATCTTGTAGTAATGTCCCATCCTGGTCCTGATCTTGTCAGTAATGTCTCCATCCTGGTCCTCATCTTGCAGTAATGTCCCCATCCTGATCCTCATCTTGCAGTAATGTCCCCATCCTGATCCTCTTCTTGTAGTAATGTCCCATCCTGGTCCTCTCTTGTAGTAATGTCTCCATCCTGGTCCTCATCTTGCAGTAATGTCTCCATCCTGGTCCTCATCTTGTAGTAATGTCCCATCCTGGTCCTGATCTTGCAGTAATGTCTCCATCTGGTCCTCATCTTGTAGTAATGTCCCATCCTGGTCCTCATCTTGTAGTAATGTCCCATCCTGGTCCTCATCTTGTAGTAATGTCCCCATCCTGGTCCTCATCTTGCAGTAATGTCCCCATCCTGGTCCTCATCTGAGTAATGTCTCCATCCTGGTCCCCTTCTTGAAGTAATGTCCCCATCCTGGTCTCAGTCTTGTAGTAATGTCCCCATACTGGTCTCATCATGCAGTAATGTCTCCATCCTGGTCCTCATCTTGTAGTAATGTCCCATCCTGGTCCTCATCTTGCAGTAATGTCCCCATCCTGATCCTCTCTTGTAGTAATGTCCCATCCTGATCCTCATCTTGTAGTAATGTCTCCATCCTGGTCCTCTCTTGTAGTAATGTCCCATCCTGGTCCTTATCTTGTAGTAATGTCCCCATCCTGGTCCTTTCTTGTAGTAATGTCCCGTCCTGGTCCTCATCTTGTAGTAATGTCTCCATACTGGTCCTCTTCTTGTAGTAATGTCCCCATACTGGTCCTCATCTTGTAAAACACAAGAAGGAAACAACGACTTTAAGCTCAAATTCAGAAAAGTGCAAATTTATTAAAGTGAGGTAATGGTAACAGAGGGGTATAAATGATCACCAAAAGGGAGCAGACAGGATCAAAGATTACTTCACTACAACTCAGTTATATGCCATATTGAACTATCTAGGATAAATTTATATGCATAAAGTGTCTGATTACACGAATAAATAAATAAATACATTGGTTGTACATCACATTGATCTTAGGTACACCTTATGGCCACTTTACACGCGGCAACAGGAAGATAGAAACCGGCAGGTGTCGGAGACAATTGTACCTTTTACCTTCAAAACATCTTGCAGATACCTGAATTACACGCAGCCACTTCAAGATGTTTTGAAGGTAAAAGGTAAAATTGTCTCCGACACCTGCCGTTTTCTATCTTCCTGTTGCCGCGTGTAAAGTGGCCATAAAGTGTAAATGTCTCATCCTCATCCTCATTGTAGTAATGTCTCCATCCTGGTCCTCATCTTGCAGTAATGTCGCCATCCTAGTCCCCATCTATTAGTAAAATCCCTGCTGTTGGGAAGGATTCCAGAGTTTTAGCCACTCGTTGACATTGATGTTGACGTTAAAGAGTGTTAGCCTTAGGGTCCGTCACACTTGGCGACGTTCCAGCGATCCTGACAATTATATAACTTGGTAAGGATCGCTGGAGCGTCGCTACGTAGTCGCTGGTGAGATGTCAAACTGTCAGATCTACTCAACGACGCAGCAATGACACGGCGACCCGTATAACGACCTCGGCGGTCGTTGAGCCCCTATCACACAGCAGCTAGTCTGAGACTCAGACCTACGCGTTGAGTTCTGAGTCGCCACGAGGTCATTGTTAAGGCGTCAAACACAGCGATGCATGCTGGCAAGCGGGAACCCAGACAATCAAAAAATGGTCCACGCCATTTCGACACGATCGGCGATCTCACAGCGGGGGCCCGGTCACTGCTACGATAGTGAGATAGTTGGCAAGGTCGCTGTTGCGTCACAAAACCTGCGATCTCGCTATGTGTAATGGGGGCTTTAGGCTGCAGTCATCTCTCACTCCCCTGACAATAAGTTGTTCTCACATTCATGCCTCAGAGGTTATCAGTGTAAGAGCTTTTAATTAGATGATTGGTCTTTCCTCCTATTCCGCTCTCCAGCAGCTTCAGGAATGATCCCCAGTGCCACACTGAGTCCAATCCTTTATAAGGTCCACAATACAGGTGGATTTGGTCTTCCCATGCTTTGTGTTGTGGATATGACTCTGGATCAGGCTGTGCAGGGTGGCCCGTGGTGCGATGGTTTAGCAGGAAACCTGCTCGGCGTTTGCTGAGGACATTGAGCTCGGTGATAGAGCTGAGGATCCTCTAGTTCAGAATACTTTTGAACAGTTTTCCTAGGTTGTGTGCTGACACATCTGCCTATGTAATTGGTGGGTTAACAACTGACCTTACTGTTAACGGGAAGGTGCGATTTGTTTTGGGTGGGCTGTATTTCTGGTGGGCTGTATCTCTAGTGGGCTGAAATTCTGAGAGCTGTATTTCTGATTTGAGCTGTATTTCTGGTGGGCTGTATCTCTGTGGGCTGTATTCTGGTGGCTGTATCTGGTGGCTGTATCTCTGGTGGGCTGTATTTCTGATGAGTGTATATCTGTGCTGATTCTGGTGAGCTGTATTTCTGGTGGGCTGTATTTCTGGTGAGCTGTATTTCTGATGAGACTGTATGTTCTGATGAGCTGTATTCTGGTGGCTGTATTTCTGGATGAGCTGTATTTCTGGTGGCTGTATTCTGGTGGGCTGTATTTCTGATGACTGTATTCTGGTGAGCTGTATTCTGGTGAGCTGTAATTTCTGGTGGGCTGTATTCTGTAGTGTATATGTGGTGATCTGTGATCTATCTGGTGAGCTGTATTCTAGGTGTGGCTGTATTTCTGATGAGCTGTATTTCTGTGGCTGTATTTCTGGTGGCTGTATTCTGGTGAGCTGTATTTCTGATGAGCTGTATGTCTGATGATGCTGTATTCTGGTGCTGTATGTCTGGTAGGCTGTATTTCTGGTGGCTGTAATTCTGTGGCTGTATCTGGTGGCTGTATCTGTGCTGTTTCTGGTGGCTGTATCTCTGGGGCTGTATTCTGAGAGCTGTATTTCTGGTGGCTGTATTCTGTGAGCTGTATTTTGGTGGCTGTATTCTGGTGGCTGTATTCTGTGGATGTTTCTGGTTGAATATCTGATGGCTGTATTTCTGTGAGCTGTATTTCTGTGGCTGTATTCTGGGGCTGTATTTCTGGTGGGCTGTATTTCTGGTGAGCTGATTTCTGGTGAGTTGTATTTCTGGTCTGTATCTCTGTGGCTGTATTTCTGGTGGCTGTATTTCTGGTGGGCTGATTTCGGGGGGCTGTATTCTGATGAGTGTTGGTATCTGTATTGTACGGTGGCTGTATTTCTGTGGTGTATTCTGTGATTGTATTGTGAGCTGTATTTCTGGTGTTTTCTGGTGGCTGCTGTATTTCTGGTGGGCTGTATTTCTGGTGGCTGTATGTCTGGTGAGCTGTATTTCAGGTGGGCTGTATATCTGGTGCTCTGTATGTCTGGTGGCTGTATATCTGTGCTCTGTATGTCTGGGGGGCTGTATTCTGGTGCTTGTATTTCTGGTGGGCTGTATTTCTGTGAGCTGTATCTCTGGTGGGCTGTAATTCTGGTGCGCTGTATTCTGGTGGGCTGTATATCTGGTGCTGTATTCTGGTGGCTGTATTTCTGTGACTGTATTTCTGGTGGCTGTATTTGGTGCTCTGTATTTCTGGTGGAGTTGTATTTCTGGTGGAGCTGTATTTCTATGAGTGATTGTGGCTGTATTTCTGTGAGCTGTATTTCTGGTGGCTGTATTTCTGGTGGGCTGTATTTCTGGTGGGCTGTATTTCTGGTAGCTGATATTCTGGTGAGCTGTATTTCTGGTGGGCTGTATTTCTGGTGGGCTGTATGTCTGTGGCTGTATATCTGGTGAGCTGTATGTCTGGTGGGCTGTATATCTGGTGCTGTATGTCTGGTGGCTTACCTGGTGGCTGTATTCTGGTGGGCTGTATTCTGGTGTCTGTATCTCTGGTGAGCTGTATTCTGGTGGCTGTATTTCTGGTGGCTGTGTATCTGGTGACTGTATTCTGGTGGCTGTATTATTGTACTGTATTCTGGTGAGCTGTATTTCTGGTGGCTGTATTTCTGGTGGCTGTATTTCTGGTGGGCTGTATTCTGGTGAGCTGTATTCTGGTGAGCTGTATTCTGGAGCTGTATTCTGGTGAGCTGTATTTCTGGTGAGCTGTATTTCTGGTGGCGCGTGTGTATTCTGGTGGGCTGTATTTCTGATGAGCTGTATTGTCTGGTGGCTGTATGTTCTGGTGGCTGTATTCTGGTGAGCTGTATTTCTGGTGGGCTGTATGTCTGATGAGCTGTATTCTCGGTGGGCTGTATGTCTGGTGAGCTGTATTTCTGGTGAGCTGTATTCTGTGCTTATCTGTGGTGCTGTATTTCTGGTGGCTGTTGTCTGTGATCTGTACTGGCTGAGGTGTATTCTGGTGGCTGTATTCTGGTGTACTGTTTCTGATGAGCTGTATCTCTGGTGAGCTGTATTTTGGTGAGCTGTATTTCTGTTGGGCTGTATTTCTGATGAGCTGTATGTCTGGTGAGCTGTATGTCTGCCGGGCTGTATCTCTGGTGAGCTGTATTTCTGGTGAGCTGTATTTCTGTTGGGCTGTATTTCTGTTGGCTGTATTTCTGATGAGCTGTATGTCTGGTGAGCTGTATGTCTGCGGGCTGTATCTCTGGTGAGCTGTATTTCTGGTGGGCTGTATTTCTGATGAGCTGTATGTCTCGTGAGCTGTATGTCTGCCGGGCTGTATCTCTGGTGAGCTGTATTTCTGGTGGGCTATATCCCTGGTGGGCTGTATTTCTGGTGGGCTGTGTGTCTGGTGATCGTATCTCTGGTGAGGTCTATTACTGGTGGGCTGTATTTCTGGTGGGCTGTGTGTCTGATGATCTGTATCTCTGTGAGGTCTATTACTGGTGGGCTGTATTTCTGGTGGGCTGTGTGTCTGGTGATTCTGTATGCGTTTGGTGATGGGTCTATTACTGGTGGGCTGTATTTCTGTATGTATGTTTGGTGAGCTGTATGTCTGGTGGGCTGTATTTGTGGTGGGCTGTATTTCTGTTGGGCTGTATTTCTGATGAGCTGTATATCTGATGAGCTGTATCTCTGGTGAACTGTATTTCTGGTGGGCTGTATTTCTGGTGAGCTGTATCTCTCGTGAGCTGTATTCTGGTGCTCTGTATGTCTGGTGGGCTGTATTTCTGGTGCTCTGTATGTCTGGTGGGCTGTATTTCTGGTGATTTGTATTTCTGGTGGGCTGTATTTCTGGTGCTTTGTATGTCTGGTGCTTTGTATGTCTGGTGAACTGTATTTCTGGTGAGCTGTATTTCTGGTGCTCTGTATATCTGATGAGCTGAATATCTGATGAGCTGTATTCTGGTGGGCTGTATTTCTGGCGGGCTGTATGTCTGGTGGGCTGTATTTCTGGTGGGCTGTATTTCTGGTGGGCTGTATTTGTAGGGGGGCTGTATTTTGGTGGGCTGTAATTCTGAGAGTTGTATTTCTGATGACCTGTATCTCTGGTGGACTGATTTCTGGTGAGCTGTATTTCTGGTGGAGCTGTATTTCTAGTGGACTGTATCTCTGGTGGGCTGTATGTCTGGTGAGCTGTATTTCTGGTGGGCTGTATTTCTAGTGTGCTGTATTTCTAGTGGGCTGTATGTCTGGTGAGCTGTATTTCTGGTGGGCTGTATTTCTAGTGTGCTGTATTTCTGGTGGGCTGTATTTCTAGTGTGCTGTATTTTTGGTGGACTGTATTTTTTGGCATCTTTCTCTGTCTATAATCATTGCTGTTTCTAATTATCATCATCACGTTTTGTGTAAAATAAAGGATTTAAGTTGATAAACTTTGGTTAATTTTGTGACACCTGTTCTTGTGGCTGGTGCCCCTACGGACTGGTTGCCACAGTTATGACACAGCTTTGCACACAACACCATCCTGAATCCAGGCTGGGGGGTTCGGGTGGACCCTTTTGAGGGTGGGCACCATCTACTGGCTGGAGGAGAGGTTAAAAAGAATTAGTAGGAGAAGGAGACGGGAAGAGGGCGTCGAGAGTGGACGCAGGAAGGAGAGGTCCTAGGGGACATAGGAGTGGGGAATACACCTGTGTGCCTCAAATCTGGCCCGACCCGAGTTGGGTAGAGGGACAAGTTGCCTGAGGGGACCGACCCCGATCTGGTGGGACTGCTGTACGCCTCAACCAGAAAAACTAGAGGTCATCATTTCTGTACGAGCAGTGGCTACCAAACGTAGATATTTGCTGGGACGGTGGCTAGAATTAGGGTCAAGGGATGTGCTGACACAGTCGCCCGAGAAGGCCCGCAGCCATCAGCCTGGGGCCCTGTCCATGAAGGTGCTGGAAGGAGGGAGAGTATAAAGCCCAGGAGAAAAGCAACCAGGATAGGGTATGGATGGTGTCTTGGCAGAGTGACCCTAATCATCTGAGAACTAACCAGGCTGCACTTTAGAGGAGCACAGCACCCGGCTGGGTGGACTTGACTGAACGTCAAGTAAAGGTAAAGAACTGCACGACTTGTGTTTGCCTCCTTCTTCATCTCCCTGCGGCCTTCCTCACTAGCACCACCACCATAGACTGTACACATCCTCCCCATCTGTGGGGAGCTTTACCATCCCTGCTGCACTACCATCTGGCCCCAGCGGTCGTATCCTGCAGCGTTGAATACCAAAGGTGGCGTCACAAACTATCCCCTGTAAATAATCCCCTTTTACTGCACGCCCAGAGCCACTGAGCCGGGTCACCGCCACCGTGACTTCCCACCGAACTGACCGGCCCGGTTTCCAAGTACCTCCGACTCTGGTGGGCGTCGCACACCCCCTTACATAAAAACGCCAAATGTTCAGCAATGTAGATCACATTCTGTCTGCCAAAATCAAGTGATCACACAATGTTCTCTAATTTTGATCGCCAGTGTGTATACAGTGAAGGAAAATAAGTATTTGATCCCTTGCTGATTTTGTAGTTTGCCCACTGACACAGACATGAACAGTCTATAATTTTAATGGTCGGTTAATTTTAACAATGAGAGATAGAAGATCAATAATAAACTCCAGAAAATCACATTGTGTAAATGATATAAATGCAAAAAGGAGAGTGAGGGATCGACCTACCTGGAGGAGGCTCCACTACTGTCTGGGGGGGGACCGGCGGGGGGGTCATGGAGGTAATTTCATTACGGAGTCGGGGCCATCATCTCAGTAACGGACCCCAGGGGTGACCTGTCCTCAGCGTGACACCGATACAGGCCGATACTCCAGGGAACATGAGAGTGGGGATTCCCTGTCAGCAAAATGTATCAATGTAGTAATGAAAGCATAGAATAAGCACATTTTATCCCTAAAACTCATCAGCACGACGGCTTGATATTGAGGCCCACGGACACATTGGGAAGTACTAACGTTCTGTGACATATACCCCTGCTCATACACTTGTGAGAATCATTTTCACTGCTGGCATAGCAAAAGCAATTTTAATGGAAAAATTGTTCTATTGTTCTCTCTTTTTTTCTTTCCGCTCTCTTCCTATTTTCTTTCTTTCTCTCTTTTTCTTTCTTTTTTCTCTCTCTCCCATTCTTTCATTCTGTCTTTTTCTTTCTCTCTCTTTCCGCTGCCCCCACACACAGGGTATGACATACACACGTTACACCCTTCCTGACCTCAGCACACCTCATACCCGGTGATTGACAGTGACTGCTGGACCCCCAGACATGAGCAGATCCTGATGGGGGGGGGGAGACAGTATCAGCTACTTTACATTAAAGAGCTTGTCTAAGTGACTGGCACTGCATGGTTAGGAGGGTACTGGGCTGGCACCACAACCTTAGACTGAGATTAAATGAGATTAGCTTTTGCTGGGTCTGGTACTAGGTCTTAATTTGCAGGGTTTAATTGGTGATAAATTTAACAGTGCGGGGGTTAGTCTTGCAGTGCGGGTTAGTCTGCAGTGTGGGGGTTAGTCTTGCAGTGTGGGGGTTAGTCTTGCAGCGTGGGGTTAGTCTTGCAGTGTGGGGGTTAGTCTGGCAGTGTGGGGGTTAGTCTGGCAGTGTGGGGGTTAGTCTTGCAGTGCAGGGTTTAGTCTGGCAGTGCGGGGGTTAGTCTTGCAGTGTGGAGGTTAGTCTTGCAGTGTGGAGATTAGTCTTGCAGTGTGGGGGTTAGTCTGGCAGTGTGGGGGTTAGTCTTGCAGTGCGGGGGTTAGTCTGGCAATGCAAGGGTCAGGCTGGCAGTGTGGGAGTTAGTCTTGCAGTGTTGGGGTCAGTCCGGCAGTGTGGGGGTTAGTCTTGCTGTGTGGGGGTTAGTCTTGCAGTGCGGGGGTTTGTCTGGCAGTGTGGGGGTTTCTCTGGCAGTGTGGGGGTTAGTCTGGCAGTGTTGGGGTTAGTCTGGCAGTGTGGGGGTTAGTCTTGCAGTGCATGGGTTAGTCTGGCAGTGCGGGGGTTAGTCTTGCAGTGCGGGGGTTAGTCTGGCAGTGTGGGGGTTAGTCTGGCAGTGTGGGGGTTAGTCTGGCAGTGTGGGGGTTAGTCTTGCAGTGTGGGGGTTAGTCTGGTGTGCGGAGGTTAGTCTTGCAAAGCGGGGGGTTAGTCTGGCAGTCCGGGGGTTAGTCTTGCAGTGCAGGGGTTAGTCTTGCAGTGTGGGGGTTAGTCTTGCAGTGCAGGGATTAGTCTGGCAGTGCGGGGGTTAGTCTTGCAGTATGGGGGTTAGTCTTGCAGTGCGGGGGTTAGTCTGGCAATGCAAGGATCAGTCTGGCAGTGTGGGAGTTAGTCTTGCAGTGTTGGGGTCAGTCCGGCAGTGTGGGGGTTAGTCTTGCAGTGCGGGGGTTTGTCTGGCAGTGTGGGGGTTTGTCTGGCAGTGTGGAGGTTAGTCTGGCAGTGTGGGGGGTTAGTCTGGCAATGCAAGGGTCAGTCTGGCAACGCAAGGGTCAGTCTGGCAGTGTGGGGGTTAGTCTTGCAGTGTTGGGGTCAGTCTGGCAGTGCGGGGGTTAGTCTTGCAGTGCAGGGGTTAGTCTGGCATTGCGGGGGTTAGTCTTGCAGTGCGGGAGTTAGTCTTGCAGTGTGGGGGTTAGTCTGGCAGTGCGGGGGTTAGTCTTGCAGTGTGGGGGTTAGTCTGGCAGTGTGGGGGTTAGTCTGGAAGTGCAGGGGTTAGTCTGGCAGTGCGGGTAGTTAGTCTGGCAGTGCGGGGGGTTAGTCTTGCAGTGTGGGGGTTAGTCTTGCAGTGCAGTAATTAGTCTTGCAGTGGGAGTGTTAGTCTTGCAGTACGAGGGTTACTCTGCCTGCAGCTGCAGTGTCAGTTCCCGGGTGTCATATGCAGGCTCAGGTTCCCGGCCAGTGTGGAGGTTAGTCTTGCAGTGCAGGCTCAGGCAGCTCGGCAGTGACGTGGTTAAGCAGCCTCAGTGTCAGGGTGCAGGCACACTGGCGTCAAACTCATGCAAGGGTAATGTGAGAAAAACTCGCATTGCACTCGGACCAATGTGAAACAATCAGTCAGATTGTTACTTTGTTCCTCCGCTGAACTTGCATTGCGTGCCGAATCGCAGCATGATGCGATTGTATGCATATCTCATGTACGAGGGGCCAATGAAAGTCTATGGGTGCGCAAACAAAAAGCACACAGACAGCACACTTAAGGCCCAGTCACACATAACGACGCACCAGCGATCCTGATGTGCAGAGACCGTTGGTAAGATGTCAAACAGGTATTTCACCAGCGATGTGAAAAACGACGCACCAGCGATCCAGAATTATACCGAGGTCGTTGGGAATTGGCACTCCATAGTGTAGCATTGAGATTATTGGTCATTGTCCCTGTCAAACACAGCGACGCAGGAATGACCCAGAGCAGTGTGTAACGATCAGCGATCTCACAGCAGGGGCCAGATCGTTGGTGCGTGTCACACAGAACGACATCGCTAACGGGATCGCTGTTGCGTCACAAAATCTGTGACGCAACAGCGATCTCGTTAGCGATCTCATTATGTGTGACAGGGCCTTAAAGCATTTGTAGCATGGACTTTCCCATGCTGGTAGAAGTTAGATTACACAGATAGATTGGTTAGATAGATGGTACCTTTACACGCCGCGACGGCAGGCTGGATACATCGCGCTACTTCACGTGCACGAGCACGCTCAAACGGCTACAAACGGTGAACGCATCTCCTTTACACGCCGCGACAAGGTGCGCTACGCCACGCTACATCTATAGCTAGCTACATCGCCGGGTGTGTCAAGTAGCCAGCTGTAGCTTAGCGTACCACGTTTACACAGCGCTACAATAAGCTACTATGGGCGGACCTGGTACAGCAGGGACATCACATAGGCGTGCCACAATCGTGGATTACGAGCCGTCCGTACGCTGATAGGACAGCGCAATATCATCATGATTGGCCAGGCATCGCAGGAGGCTGAGAAATACAGCACGCTCGAGCGATTGTGTAGTGTGACTGGTCAGCTCCTTAAATATGCCCCCTAGGCAGCGACTACCAATCGTCATGCAGGAGCTTCCTCCAATGATCGGTGATGGGGCGCGGTATCCCAGAGCCTGGGACACGCCTTAGCTACATTGCAGCTACAGCCCCGGGTGTCCAGAGTTCCCTTCCGTTGCTACTTTACACGCCGATACAGCTCGCTACCATCGGCGATGTAGCCATCTGTTTTCGAGCAGAGCCCATAAACAGATGTATCTGTCGCCGGCTGTAGCGTCGCGGCTTCAGACGCCGCTACGACGGGCTACATTGACGCTACAAGCTACATTTGTAGCCTGTAGCGCGATGTATCCAGCCTGCCGTCGCGGCGTGTAAAGGTACCAAGACAGATAGATGGTAGAATAGGTAGATATGGCTGCCCAGTCTACTGCTGCTACTTCTGGGGCCACCTAATAAGCTAATTGAATATTCAATGCAAACAGCCAATCACAGATGCTCTCACTCTTTGTATTGCAACCAACCTGCTGTCATAGGGTGTTATGTAAATAAATAATAAATAAAAAAAAAACGCTTGGGGCTTCACAGTATTTTTAAGTCCAGCCCCATGAAAGCAGACAACTGCGAGCTGTCACCCTCAGCTGAGTCATTTTACCTTGACTGGCGACAAAAATGTGTGAGCTCTGCCCGATTTTTAATTGCTAGCCAAGGTAAAACCAGGCAGCTAAGGGCTGGTATTCTCAATGTGGTGAGGGCCCATTGTTTTAGGGCCCCTTCCGCCAAAGAATAGCAGTCCGCAGCTGCTTCTGAAAATGGCGCACATACAGTGCCTTGTGAAAGTATTCGGCCCCCTATATACAGTGCCTTGTGAAAGTATTCGGCCCCCTATATACAGTGCCTTGTGAAAGTATTCAGCCCCCTATATACAGTGCCTTGTGAAAGTATTCGGCCCCCTATATACAGTGCCTTGTGAAGTATTCAGCCCCCTATATACAGAGCCTTGTGAAGTATCGGCCCCCTATATACAGTGCCTTGTGAAAGTATTCGGCCCCCTATATACAGTGCCTTGTGAAATGTTTTGGCCCCTATATACAGTGCCTTGTGAAAGTATTCGGCCCCCTATATACAGTGCCTTGTGAAAGTATTCGGCCCCCTATATACAGTGCCTTGTGAAAGTATTCGGCCCCCTATATACAGTGCCTTGTGAAAGTATTCGCCCCCTATATACAGAGCCTTGTGAAAGTATTCGGCCCCCTATATACAGTGCCTTGTGATAGTATTCGGCCCCCTATATACAGAGCCTTGTGAAAGTATTCGGCCCCCTATATACAGTGCCTTGTGATAGTATTCAGCCCCCTATATACAGTGCCTTGTGAAAGTATTCAGCCCCCTATATACAGTGCCTTGTGATAGTATTCAGCCCCCTATATACAGTGCCTTGTGAAAGTATTCAGCCCCCTACATACAGAGCCTTGTGAAAGTATTCAGCCCCCTATATACAGAGCCTTGTGAAAGTATTCAGCCCCCTATATACAGTGCCTTGTGATAGTATTCAGCCCCCTATATACAGTGCCTTGTGAAAGTATTCAGCCCCCTATATACAGTGCCTTGTGAAAGTATTCAGCCCCCTATATACAGTGCCTTGTGATAGTATTCAGCCCCCTATATACAGTGCCTTGTGAAAGTATTCGGCCCCCTATATACAGAGCCTTGTGAAAGTATTCAGCCCCCTATATACAGTGCCTTGTGATAGTATTCAGCCCCCTATATACAGTGCCTTGTGAAAGTATTCAGCCCCCTATATACAGGCCTTGTGATAGTATTCAGCCCCCTATATACAGTGCCTTGTGAAAGTATTCAGCCCCCTATATACACTGCCTTGTGAAAGTATTCAGCCCCCTATATACAGTGCCTTGTGAAAGTATTCAGCCCCCTATTTATATACAGTGCCTTGTGAAAGTATTCAGCCCCCTATATACAGTGCCTTGTGAAAGTATTCGGTCCCTTCAACCTTTTGCCACATTTCAGGCTTCAAACATAAAGATATAAATTCTAATATTTTTGTGAAGAATCAACAAGTGGGACACAATCGTGAGGGGGAACCAAATTTATTGGATTTTTTAAACTTTTTTAACAAATAAAAAACTGAACATTGGAGCGTGCAATATTATTGGTCCCCTTGAGTTAATCCTCTGTAGCGCCCCCTTGTGCTGTGATTACAGCTGCAGTCTCTTGGGGTTTGTCTCATTCTTCCTTGCAGAACAGCTGGAGCTCAGTGAGGTTGGATTGAGGCGTTTGTAATCAGCAGTTTTCAGCTCTTTCCACAGATTCTCCATTGGATTCAGGTCTGGATGTGACTCGGCCATTCTAACACCTGGAGACGGTTAGTTTTGAACCTTTCCATTGTAGATTTTGCTTTATGTTTGGGATCATTGTCTTGTTGGAAGATAAATCTCCGTCCCAGTCTCAGGTCTTTTGCAGACTCCAGCAGGTTTTCTTACAGAATGATCCTGTATTTGGCTCCGTTCCATCTTCCCATCAATTGTAACCATCTTCCCTGTCCCTGCTGAAGAAAAGCCCAGACCATGATGCTCCACCACCATGTGTGACAGTGGGGATGGTGTTTTGAGGCCTCCACCATGTGTGACAGTGGGGATGGTGCTTTCAGGCCACCACCATGTGTGACAGTGGGGATGGTGTTTTCAGGCCACCACCATGTGTGACAGTGGGGATGGTGTTTTCAGGCCACCACCATGTGTGACAGTGGGGATGGTGTTTTCAGGCCACCACCATGTGTGACACTGGGGATGGTGTTTTGAGGGTGATGAGCTGTGTTGCTTTTACACCAAACATATCGTTTTACATTGTGGCCATAGTGGGATTTTGGTTTCCTCTGAGCAGAGCCCCTTATTCCACATGTTTGGGGTCTCCAGGCGGCTTGTGGCAAACTTCACACCAGACTTTTTATGGATATCTTTGAGAAATGGCTTCTTCTTGCCGCTCTTCCATAAAGGCCAGATTTGTGCAGTTATGACTGATTGTTGTCCTATGGACAGACTCTCCCACCTCAGCTGTAGATCTCTGCAGTTCATCCAGAGGGATCATGGGCCTTTTGGCCTCATCTCTGATCAGTCTTCTCCTTGTTCCAGATGAAAGTTTAGAGGGACGGCCAGGTCTGGGTAGATTTGCAGTGGTTTGATCCTCCTTCCATTACAATATGATCACTTGCACAGTGGCTCCTTGAGATGTTTAACACTTGGGAAATCTTTTTGTATCCAAATCCGGCGTTAGACTTCTCCACAACAGTATCCCGGACCTGCCTGGTGATTTCTTTGGTCTTCATGATGCTCTCTGCACTTGAAATAAAACCCTGATGGGTTATTTTTTTAAGCGCTTTTCCCGATATCGCATCGGAGGTTTACACGCTGTGATATCGGGAAACAACGTCCCTCCGATGTGTACGCCCACCAACCCAGTAACGACCATTTAACATGGGAGTTAATGGGTAGCGTCCGCGTACAGATCGGAGTTGGGCTGTCACACGCTGCGATGCTGCTACAATGGCCATGCGATATCGGGGAGTTGATAGCTCGGTTTGAAGCCTGAAATGTAGCAAAAGGTTGAAAGGTTCAAGTGGCCGAATACTTTCACAAGGCACTGTATAAGAAGCGCCATTTCCTGGTGCCTTACCAGGTTCTTCCAGAGGCACTGGTGGTGGGTGGCATGCTGGGTAATAAGGGGTTAATACCAGCTTTGTTTTACCAGCTGGCTTTAAGACCTGAGATTCTCAATATCAGGTCAAGTTAGACACAACACACAGAGAAATTAATTTTTTTAAAAATAAATAAGCAGGGAAACTTAAGAGACACCATCTTTATTACTTCCTCCCTACCCTTGTACCCCTCCATGATTCTCGTCTTCTGCCTTCCTGCACTCATTCAGCTCTGCTTCATTAGAGAAGGAAGAACACATTCATCCGCTCCCTGTGGTCTCTAATCACTGAATGACAGCAGAGAGACCTGTGGCATGTTAAGCGGTGATGTCACCGAGGTCACCGTTGCCATAGTAACTGAGCGAGCGGTTACTCTAGCAACGGTGTCCTCGGATCACGGCAGTTAACTCTCTGCTTACCGCACTGATATTCCCACGGCTCCTGCATGACCCAGAGCCACGGGAATAGCAGCTCCATAAGAAGTGAGTTAACTGTGGTGATCCAAGGACACAGTTGCTAGAGTACTCTCGGTTATTATGACAATGGTGACCTTAATGACATCACCGCTTAACATGGCACAGGTCTCTTCACTGTCATTCAGTGAGTACAGACACAGGGATCTCTAATGTAGCAGAGCTGAATGAGTGCAGGAAGACTGAAGACGAGAGGATCGTGGAGAAGTACGAGGCTGGGGAGGGTGTAATAAAGATGGCATCTCTAAGTTTCACCTGTACATTTATTTCTAAAAAATTAATTTCTCTGTGTATCGTGTCTTTTTAACTCTTTATTGGAGATTCTTAATGGGCGGATCTAACTTGACCTGACATTAAGAATCTCAGGGCTTAATACCAGCTGGCAATACAAAGATGGTATTAACCCCTTATTACCCAGCGTGGCACCCACCACCAGGGCCGCTGGAAGAACCTAGTAAGGCACCAAGAAATGGCGCTTCTTATAAAGGTGCCATTTTCAGGGGTGACTGCGGGCTGCTATTCTGTAGCTATAACAATAGGCCCTTACCTTGCTGAGAATACCAGCCCTCAGCTGCCCAGTGTTACCTTGGCTGGCAATTAAAAATAGTGCGGAGCCCATGCAATTTTTTTTTCCAGCCAAGGTAAAATTAGGCAGCTGAGGGTGGCATCTGTGAATCACTACGCGTTTTTATATTTAAATTATTTATTTATTTAACACTCTATGATGGCAGGTTGGTTGCTGTACACTAAAGTGTATGGCAGCCAAGCAGAATCACCGTTCAGATTGTGCAAATGCACTCTGACTGCAACAGCCAATCACAGGGGCTCTGACAGAGTGTGAGCGTCTGTGATTGGTTGTTTGCCAGACACTGCAGTGAATACGCAAATAGATAATGGATGGCCCTGGACATAGCAGCGGGAGACTGGTGAGCCCAATCTAGCTATTCTACTATCTATTTATCTGTCTGTCTGTCTATCTATCTGTCTACTCTTTTCTTACTTTATATAGCATGGCAAAGATTATGTTAAAAACACACTGCACACAGACACCACACAGATGTCAGCTGAGAAAAAAAACGCACGCTTGCACGACCATACGGAAAGCACTTGCGCGACTGTCATGCATCAAAAACGCTCCGATTATGCATATCCAATGTGACTGCACCCTTAGTCTCAGACTGAGATGTACAAGCTCAGGTTCTTCAGAAGTGCAGAAGTCAGTCCAGAGGGTTTAGCAGTGCGGGGGTTAAGCAGTGCGCTGTCAGTCCATGGGTGTGATGTGCAGTCTCTGGCTCTCCAATAGTGCAGGGTTACTCTCCAGCAGTGCAGGGGTTACTCTCTAGCAGTGCATGGGGTTACCCTCCAGCAGTGCAGGGGTTACTCTCTAGCAGTGCATGGGGTTACCCTCCAGCAGTGCAGGGGTTACTCTCCAGCAATGCAGGGGTTTCTCTCCAGCAGTGCAGGGGTTGCCCTCCAGCAGTGCAGGGTTACTCTCCAGCAGTGCAGGGGTTGCTCTCCAGCAGTGCAGGGGCTACCCTCTAGCAGTGCAGGGGTTACTCTCTGGCAATGCAGGGGTTGCTCTCCAGCATTGCAGGGGTTGCTCTCCAGCAGTGCAGGGGTTACTCTCCAGGAGTGCAGGGTTACTCTCCAGCAGGCAGGGGTTGCTCTCCAGCAGTGCAGGGTTTCTCAGCAGTGCAGAGGTTACTCTCCAGTAGTGCAGAGGTTACTCTCCAGCAGGGCAGGGTTACTCTCCAGCAGTGCGGGGTTGCTCTCAGCAGTGCAGGGTTACTCTCCAACAGTGCAGGGTTACTCTCAGCAGTACAGGGTTGCTTTCCAGCAGTGCAGGGGTTCTCTCCAGCAGGCCTGTGTTACTCTCCGGCAGTGCAGGGGTTACTCTCCAGCAGTGCAGGGTTACTTCCAGCAGTGCAGAGGTTCTCTCCACGTGCAGGGGTTACTCTCCAGCAGTGCAGGGTTGCTCTCCAACTGTGCAGGGGTTACTCTCAGCAGTGCAGGGGTTGCTCTCCAGTGCAGGGGTTCTCTCCAGGAGTGCAGGGTTCTCTCAGAGTGCAGAGGTTACTCCCAGCATGCAGGGGTTCTCTCCAGCAGTGCAGGGTTACTCTCCAGCAGTGCAAGGTTACTCTCTAGCAGTGCAGGGTTACTCTCCACAGTGCAGGGGTTACTCTCTAGCAGTGCAGGGGTTACTTCCAGCAGTGCAGGGGTTATCTCCAGCAGTGCAGGGTTACCCTCAGCAGTGCAGGGTTACTCTCCAGATGCAGGGGTTATTCCAGCAGTGCAGGGTTTACCTCCAGCAGTGCAGGGGTTACCCTCCAGCAGTGCAGGGGTTACTCTCCAGCAGTGCAGGGTTACTCTCCAGCAGTGCAGGGGTTACTCTCCAGCAGTGCAGGGGTTACTCTCCAGCAGTGCAGGGGTTAGCTCTCCAGCAGTGCAGGGGTTACTCCCAGCAGTGCAGGGGTTCTCTCCATGCAGTGCAGGGTTACTCTCCATGCAGTGCAGGGGTTACTCTCCATAGCAGGCCAGATGGCAGGGTTGCTTCCAGCAGTGCAAGGTATCTCCAGCAGGCGGGGTTACTGTCCAGCAGTGCAGGGGTTACTCTCCAGCAGTGCAGGGGTTACCCTCCAGCAGTGCAGGGGTTACTCTCCAGCAGTGCAGGGGTTACTCTCAGCAGTGTAGGAGGTTATTCTCCAGCAGTGCAGGGTTACTCTCCAGCAGTGCAGGGGTTATTCTCCAGCAGTGCAGGGGTTGCTCTCCAGCAGTGCAGGGGTTACTCTCCAGCAGTGCAGGGGTTACTCTCCAGCAGTGCAGGGTTTACCTCCAGCAGTGCAGGGGTTGCTCTCCAGCAGTGCAGGGGTTTACCCTCCAGCAGTGCAGGGGTTGCTCTCCAGCATGTGCAGGGGTTACTCTCCAGCAGTGCAGGGGTTACTCTCCAGCAGTGCAGGGGTTACTCTCCAGCAGTGCAGGGGTTACTCTCGCATGCAGGGTTACTCCCGCAGTGCAGGGGTTACTCTCCAGCAGTGCAGGGGTTACTCTCCAGCAGTGCAGGGGTTACTCTCTAGCAGTGCAGGGGTTCTCTCCAGCAGTGCAGGTTCTCTCAGCAGTGCAGGGGTTACTCTCCAGCAGATGCAGGGTTACTCTCCAGCAGTGCAGGGGTTACCCTCCAGCAGTGCAGGGGTTAGCTCTCCAGCAGTGCAGGGGTTACTCTCCAGCAGTGCAGGGTTACTCTCCAGCAGTGCAGGGGTTACTCTCCAGCAGTGCAGGGGTTAGCTCCTCCAGTAGTGGCAGGGGTTAGCTCTCAGTATGCAGGGGTTACTCTCCAGCAGTGCAGGGGTTACTCTCCAGCAGTGCAAGGGTTACTCTCCAGCAGTGCAGGGGTTACTCTCCAGCTAGTACAGGGGTTTCTCCAGCAGTGCAGGGTTCTCTTCCAGCAGTGCAAGGGTTATCTCCAGCAGTGCAGGGGTTACTGTCCAGCAGTGCAGGGGTTACTCTCTCAGCAGTGCAGGGGTTACTCTCCAGCAGTGCAGGGTTTACTCTCCAGCAGTGCAGGGGTTACCTCTCCAGCAGTGCAGGGGTTACTCTCCAGCAGTGCAGGGGTTACTCTCCAGCAGTGCAGGGGTTACTCCAGCAGGTTCTCCAGCAGTGCAGGGGTTGCTCTCCAGCAGTGTCAGGGGTTAATCTCCAGCAGTGCAGGGGTTACTCTCCAGCAGTGCAGGGGTTACCCTCCAGCAGTGCAGGGGTTGCTCTCCAGCAGTGCAGGGGTTACCCTCCAGCAGTGCAGGGGTTGCTCTCCAGCAGTGCAGGGGTTACTCTCCAGCAGTGCAGGGGTTACTCTCCAGCAGTGCAGGGGTTACCCTCCAGCAGTGCAGGGGTTACCTCTCTAGCAGTGCAGGGGTTACCCTCCAGCAGTGCAGGGGTTACTCTCCAGCAGTGCAGGGGTTACTCTCTAGCAGTGCAGGGGTTGCTCTCCAGCAGTGCAGGGGTTACCTCCAGCAGAGCAGGGGTTACTCTCCAGCAGTGCAGGGGTTACCCTCCAGCAGTGCAGGGGTTGCTCTCCAGCAGTGCAGGGGTTACTCTCCAGCAGTGCAGGGGTTACTCTCCAGCAGTGCAGGGGTTACTCTCCAGCAGTGCAGGGGTTAGTCTCCGTAGTGCAGGGTTAGTTCCAGTAGTGCAGGGGTTACTCTCCAGCAGTGCAGGGTTCCTCTCCAGCAGTGCAAGGGTTACTCTCCAGCAGTGCAGGGGTTACTCTCCAGTAGTACAAGGGTTGCTCTCCAGCAGTGCAAGGGTTGCTTTCCAGCAGTGCAAGGGTTAATCTCCAGCAGTGCAGGGGTTACTGTCCAGCAGTGCAGGGGTTACTCTCTAGCAGTGCAGGGGTTACCCTCCAGCAGTGCAGGGGTTACTCTCCAGCAGTGCAGGGGTTACCCTCCAGCAGTGTAGGGGTTACTCTCCAGCAGTGCAGGGGTTACTCTCCAGCAGTGCAGGGGTTACCCTCCAGCAGTGCAGGGGTTGCTCTCCAGCAGTGTAGGGGTTAATCTCCAGCAGTGCAGGGGTTACTCTCTAGCAGTGCAGGGGTTACTCTCCAGCAGTGCAGGGGTTGCTCTCCAGCAGTGCAGGGGTTACCCTCCAGCAGTGCAGGGGTTACCCTCCAGCAGTGCAGGGGTTACTCTCTAGCAGTGCAGGGGTTACCCTCCAGCAGTGCAGGGGTTACTCTCCAGCAGTGCAGGGGTTACTCTCTAGCAGTGCAGGGGTTACTCTCCAGCAGTGCAGGGGTTACTCTCCAGCAGTGCAGGGGTTACTCTCCAGCAGTGCAGGGGTTACTCTCTAGCAGTGCAGGGGTTGCTCTCCAGCAGTGCAGGGGTTGCTCTCCAGCAGTGCAGGGGTTACTCTCCAGCAGTGCAGGGGTTACTCTTAGCAGTGCAGGGGTTACTCTCTAGCAGTGCAGGGGTTGCTCTTCAGCAGTGCAGGGGTTGCTCTCCAGCAGTGCAGGGGTTACTCTCCAGCAGTGCAGGGGTTACTCTCTAGCAGTGCAGGGGTTACTCTCTAGCAGTGCAGGGGTTGCTCTCCAGCAGTTCAGGGGTTAATCTCTTGCAGTGCAGGGGTTACTCTCCAGCAGTGCAGGGGTTGCTCTCCAGCAGTGCAGGAGTTACTCTCCAGCAGTGCAGGGGTTACTCTCTAGCAGTGCAGGGGTTGCTCTCCAGCAGTTCAGGGGTTAATCTCTTGCAGTGCAGGGGTTACTCTCTAGCAGTGCAGGGGTTGCTGTCCAGCAGTGCAGGGGTTGCTCTCCAGCAGTGCAGGGGTTACTCTCCAGCAGTGCAGGGGTTACTCTCCAGCAGTTCAGGGGTTACTCTCCAGCAGTGCAGGGGTTGCCCTCCAGCAGTGCAGGGGTTGCTCTCCAGCAGTGCAGGGGTACTCTCCAGCAGTGCAGGGGTTACTCTCTAGCAGTGCAGGGGTTGCTCTCCAGCAGTTCAGGGGTTAATCTCTTGCAGTGCAGGGGTTACTCTCTAGCAGTGCAGGGGTTGCTGTCCAGCAGTGCAGGGGTTGCTCTCCAGCAGTGCAGGGGTTACTCTCTCAGCAGTGCAGGGGTTACTCTCTAGCAGTGCAGGGGTTGCTCTCCAGCAGTTCAGGGGTTAATCTCTTGCAGTGCAGGGGTTACTCTCTAGCAGTGCAGGGGTTGCTGTCCAGCAGTGCAGGGGTTACTGTCCAGCAGTGCAGGGGTTACTCTCCAGTAGTGCAGGGGTTACCCTCCAGAAGTGCAGGGGTTACTCTCCAGCAGTGCAGGGGTTACTCTCTAGCAGTGTAGGGGTTATTCTCCAGCAGTGCAGGGGTTACTCTCTAGCAGTGCAGGGGTTGCTCTCCAGCAGTGCAGGGGTTACTCTCCAGCAGAGCAGGGGTTACTCTCCAGCAGTGCAGGGGTTACCCTCCAGCAGTGCAGGGGTTGCTCTCCAGCAGTGCAGGGGTTACCCTCCAGCAGTGCAGGGGTTGCTCTCCAGCAGTGCAGGGGTTACTCTCCAGCAGTGCAGGGGTTACTCTCCAGCAGTGCAGGGGTTACCCTCCAGCAGTGCAGGGGTTACTCTCTAGCAGTGCAGGGGTTACCTCCAGCAGTTGCAGGGGTTACTCTCCAGCAGTGCAGGGGTTACTCTCTAGCAGTGCAGGGGTTGCTCTCCAGCAGTGCAGGGGTTACTCTCCAGCAGAGCAGGGGTTACTCTCCAGCAGTGCAGGGGTTACCCTCCAGCAGTGCAGGGGTTGCTCTCTCAGCAGTGCAGGGGTTACTCTCCAGCAGTGCAGGGGTTACTCTCCAGGAGTGCAGAGGTTACTCTCCAGCAGGCAGGGGTTGCTCTCAGCAGTGCAGGGGTTACTCTCTAGCAGTGCAGGGGTTGCTCTCCAGCAGTTCAGGGGTTAATCTCTGCAGTGCAGGGGTTACCTCTAGCAGTGCAGGGGTTGCTGTCCAGCAGTGCAGGGGTTACTGTCCAGCAGTGCAGGGGTTACTCTCCAGTAGTGCAGGGGTTACCCTCCAGAAGTGCAGGGGTTACTCTCCAGCAGTGCAGGGGTTACTCTCTAGCAGTGTAGGGGTTATTCTCCAGCAGTGCAGGGGTTACTCTCTAGCAGTGCAGGGGTTATTCTCCAGCAGTGCAGGGGTTGCTCTCCAGCAGTGCAGGGGTTACTCTCCAGCAGAGCAGGGGTTACTCTCCAGCAGTGCAGGGGTTACCTCCAGCAGTGCAGGGGTTGCTCTCCAGCAGTGCAGGGGTTACCCTCCAGCAGTGCAGGGGTTGCTCTCCAGCAGTGCAGGGGTTACTCTCCAGCAGTGCAGGGGTTACTCTCCAGCAGTGCAGGGGTTACCCTCCAGCAGTGCAGGGGTTTACTCTCTAGCAGTGCAGGGGTTACCCTCCCAGCAGTGCAGGGGTTACTCTCAGCAGTGCAGGGGTTACTCTCTAGCAGTGCAGGGGTTGCTCTCCAGCAGTGCAGGGGTTACTCTCCAGCAGAGCAGGGGTTACTCTCCAGCAGTGCAGGGGTTACCCTCCAGCAGTGCAGGGGTTGCTCTCCAGCAGTGCAGGGGTTACTCTCCAGCAGTGCAGGGGTTACTCTCCAGCAGTGCAGGGGTTACTCTCCAGCAGTGCAGGGGTTAGTCTCTAGCAGTGCAGGGGTTACCCTCCAGCAGTTGCAGGGGTTACTCTCCAGCAGTGCAGGGGTTACCTCCAGCAGTGCAGGGGTTACTCTCTAGCAGGCAGGGGTTACCCTCCAGCAGTGCAGGGGTTACTCTCTAGCAGTGCAGGGTTACCTCCAGCATGCAGGGGTTACCTCTAGCAGTGCAGGGGTTGCTCCCCAGCAGTGCAGGGGTTACTCTCTAGCTGTGCAGGGGTTACCTCCAGCAGTGCAGGGGTTGCTCTCCAGCAGTGCAGGGGTTACTCTCTAGCAGTGCAGGGGTTACTCTCTAGCAGTGCAGGGGTTGCTCTCCAGCAGTGCAGGGGTTGCTCTCCAGCAGTGCAGGGGTTACTCTCTAGCATGCAGGGTTACTCTCCAGCAGTGCAGGGGTTACTCTCCAGCAGTGCAGGGGTTACTCTCAGCAGTGCAGGGGTTGCTCTCCAGCATGTGCAGGGGTTGCTCTCCAGCAGTGCAGGGGTTACTCTCCAGCAGTGCAGGGGTTACTCTCCAGCAGTGCAGGGGTTACTCTCCGGCACGTGTATGGAGGAGAGGGAGATGGGGATGCTGGGGGTGGTAGTACAGGGGGAGCACTCTCCTCGCTCTATAAGAAGCTGCAGATCTGCGAGAAGCCAAACTGCAACTAACGTATGAGGAGCGCATGGTCATCACCAAGGGACAGCAGATGCTGGATGGACAGGGCTGCTGCCTGGGGTGGCTGTCACTTGTAGTGCTCCTGGCCAGCGACCGGCGGTGCTTATTCGGGTAGGTGACAGTCTGCAGCTGCAGGGACTGACAGCAGCGGTACATGGTATCTAAGCACCGGCACCTGTTTAATGCATCTGAGCTGGAGACCCCGGACCTGATCTGTGAAGATGGATACAATGTATCTGGAAGCTGAGGAGAAGAGATCCACCGGCTCGGGATACCTGTATCTGTTCTGGAGAAGCTGGGATACATTGTATCTGTTCTGGAGAAGCTGGGATACATTGTATCTGTTCTGGAGAAGCTGGGATACATTGTATCTGTTCTGGAGAAGCTGGGATACATTGTATCTGTTCTGGAGAAGCTGGGATACATTGTATCTGTTCTGGAGAAGCTGGGATACATTGTATCTGTTCTGGAGAAGCTGGGATACACTGTATCTGATCTGGGGAGATGGGATACACTGTATCAGTTCTGGAGAAATGGAGGTACCTTGTATCTATATTGGAGGAACTTGGCATATTCTTCGCCCACACTGGAGAAGATGAGGTATATGTATGTATCTATCCTAGAGGAGCTGAGGTACATTGTATCTTTTCTGGATGAGCTGAAGTGCATGTATACTGGATGTCCTGGGGTACATAGTATCTATTTTGGAGGAGCTGAGGTATGCTGTATCTACTCTGAGTTAGCTGAGATACTTTGCATATGTTCTGGAGGAGGTGAGGGTACATGTTGGAGGACTGGGGGTGAATTCTATCTATCTTTGGAAAAGCTGTGGTACAGTGTATCCTTTTAATGTCTCTCCGGTTTGGTGCGTCTCCCAGCTGCCTCTCCAATCCGAGGGCTTCCCTCTCTGGTCCGGCTTCCCTTTTATTCAGGGCGTCCCTTCCTGGTCCAGTGTCCCTCTCTGGTCCGGGGCGTCCCTTCCTGGTCCAGTGTCCCTCTCTGGTCCGGGGCGTCCCTTCCTGGTCCAGTGTCCCTCTCTGGTCCGGGGCATCCCTTCCTGGTCCAGTGTCCCTCTCTGGTCCGGGGCGTCCCTTCCTGGTCCAGTGTCCCTCTCTGGTCCAGGGCGTCCCTTCCTGGTCCAGTGTCCCTCTCTGGTAGGAGGGCGTCCCTTTCTGGTCCAGGGCGTCCCTTCCTGGTCCAGTGTCCCTCTCTGGTAGGAGGGCGTCCCTTTCTGGTTCAGTGTCCCTCTCTGGTCCGGCTTCCCTTTTGTTCAGGGCTTCCCTCTCTGGTCCAGGGCGTCCCTTCCTGGTCCAGTGTCCCTTCCTGGTCCAGTGTCCCTCTGTGGTCCAGTGTCCCTCCCTGGTCCAGTGTCCCTCTCTGGTCCGGGGCTTCCCTCTCTGGTCCGGCTTCCCTTTTGTTCAGGGCTTCCCTTCCTGGTCCAGTGTCCCTCTCTGGTAGGAGGGCATCCCTTCCTGGTCCAGTGTCCCTCCCTGGTCCAGTGTCCCTCTCTGGTCCGAGGGCGTCCCTTTCTGGTCCAGCTTCCCTTTTGTCCGGGGCATCCCTTTCTGGTCCAGCTTCCCTTTTGTCCGGGGAATCCCTTTCCAGTCCAGGGCATCCCCCAGATCCGTCCATATCTGGTCCGATGCATCCCTCGCTGTTTCTACATTCCTCTGCGACCCTCGCCGTTTCTCCATTCTGCTGCGCCCCTCGCAATTTCTCCGTTCCGCTGCGTCCCTCGCCGTTTCTCCGTTCCGCTGCGACCTTCACCGTCTCTCCATTCCTCTGCGTCCTTTGCCGTCTGTCCGTTCCGCTGCGACCTTCACCGTCTCTCCATTTCTCTGCGTCCTTTGCCGTCTGTCCGTTCCGCTGCGTCCTTCGCCGTCTCAACGTTCCACTGCGTCCCTCGCCGTCTCTCCATTCCGCTGCGCCCCTCACCGTCTCTCCGTTCCACTGCCTCCCTCGCCACCTCTCCAGTCCGCTGCGTTCCTTTCTGGTCTGCTGCGTCCCCATATTGCCTCTCCAATCTGGGGCATCCCCCAATGCATTCCTCTCCATTCCACGGTGTCCCTCTCTGTCTCTCCATTCCACGGCGTCCCTCTCTGTCTCTCCATTCCACAGCATCCCTCTCTGTCTCTCCGTTCCAAGGCGTCCCTTTTCGTCTCTCCGTTCCAAGGCGTCCCTCACCATCTCTCCGTTCCAAGGCGTCCCTCTCCGTCTCTCCGTTCCAAGGCGTTCCTCTCCGTCTCTCCATTCCACGGCGTCCCTCTCCGTCTCTCCGTTCCAAGGCGTCCCTCTCCGTCTCTCCATTCCACGGCGTCCCTCTCCATCTATCCGTTCCACGGCGTCACTCTCCGTCTCTCCGTTCCACGGCGTCCCTCTCCGTCTCTCCGTTCCACGGCGTCCCTCTCCGTCTCTCCGTTCCAAGGCGTCCGTCTCCGTCTCTCCATTCCACAGCGCCCCTCTCCGTCTCTCCGTTCCACGGCGTCCCTCTCCGTCTCTCCGTTCCACGGCGTCCCTCTCCGTCTCTCCGTTCCACGGCGTCCCTCTCCGTCTCTCCGTTCCACGGCGTCCCTCTCCGTCTCTCCGTTCCACGGCGTCCCTCTCCGTCTCTGCGTTCCACGGCGTCCCTCTCCGTCTCTGCGTTCCAAGGCGTCCCTCTGCGTCTTACCATTCCAAGGCCTCCCTCTCCGTCTCGCCGTTCCAAGGCGTACCTCTTCGTCTCGCCGTTCCAAGGCGTCCCTCTCCGTCTCGCCGTTCCAAGGCGTCCCTCTCCGTCTCTCCGTTCCATGGCCTCCCTCTCCGTCTCTCCGTTCCGCTGTGTCCCTCTCCATTCTCGCGGTGTCCCTCTTCGTCTATCTGTTCTGGAGTGTTCCCCCCGTTTCTCCATTGCACTGTGTCCTTCTCCATTGCACCGGTCGGATGTGTCCCTTTCCGGTGTGGAGCGTCCCTCGATGTTTTCTCCGGGGCGCTGTGTCCTTCTCCGGTTCACTGCGTCCCTCTCCAGTCTTGTGCTTTCCTTCGCCGCCTCTCCGATGCGCTGCATCCCTCTCCGTTCTGATGTGTCTCTCTCCGGTCCAGAGCATCCCTCGCTGCCTCTCCGGTCCGGAGCATCCCTCGCTGCCTCTCCGTTCCGGAGCATCCCTCGCTGCCTCTCCGGTCCGGAGCATCCCTCGCTGCCTCTCCGGTCCGGAGCATCCCTCGCTGCCTCTCCGTTCCGGAGCATCCCTCGCTGCCTCTCCGGAGCATCCCTCGCTGCCTCTCCGGTCCGGCGCATCCCTCGCCGTCTTTCTGTGGACTGCATCCTTCTCCAGTGCGCCGCGTCCCTCTCTGGTCCTATGCGTTCACCCTCCATCTATCTGGCCCGATGCATCCCTCTCTGGTTTAGAGCGTCCATCCCCGTCTTACCGATGCGCTGCGTCCCTCTTCGGTCCGCTGTGTTCCCCTGCCGCCTCTCTGGTCCGGTGTATCTCTGACGGAGTACTCTTGCACCGTTTGTAGCTCATCCTGGTGGAGTGAGGTTTGAGCCTTGTCATTGTCCCCGTTCCTGCTGTGCGGTGGATTTTGGGGTTGTTACGGGGCAGGTAGGGAAGTCTCTTCCCACTCTGTGGTATCTTGTGTTTTTTGTGACTTACACTTGGTGCTTTCAGCTGCTCAGGGTGTTTGTTCTGCAGATGTTTAGTTTATCTGGTATGTGTTCAGTCATGAGATGGGAGTGAGTGTGCCCCCCAGTGATGTGCCCTGCGCTGTACTGAATGATTCACTATGGGTAAACTATCTCAAGAGGGTTCTCTGCCCTCATACATAGACATGAATATGGAGAAAAGTAGGTGCTCCCTCCTCCACCCCCCAATCCACCTCCGGGGTTATCTGACCTAATCTGCATTAATAGACATTAATATAGAGAAAAGTATATGCCCCCCTCCCCCCACATCCACCTTCGGGGGGCTTCTCTGTCCTTATCCAAATCCATATCCATTTATATGAAGAAAGGTATGTACCCCCATCTACATTCACCATTTGTACAGCAGGAACAATGCAGTCAGGGGGCTTTACATCGCTCCATGCAACGTTCAGCATTGTGCTTGGTGATGTACGGCTTCACAGAACACATCTCCTCCAGAGTCTAGTGCTGGTGGCTTTACACCACTCTATCTGACGCTCTGCATTGTGCTTGGTGATGTATGGCTTTATAGAACACATCTCCTCCAGAGTCCAGTGCTGGTGGCTTTACACCACTCTATCTGACGCTCTGCATTGTTTGGTGATGTACGGCTTCACAGAACACATCTCCTCCAGAGTCCAGTGCTGGTGGCTTTACACCACTCTATGTGATGCTCTGCATTGTTGGGTGATGTACGGCTTCACAGAACACATCTCCTCCAGAGTCCAGTGCTGGTGGCTTTACACCACTCTATGTGATGCTCTGCATTGTGCTTGGTGATGTACGGCTTCACAGACCACATCGCCTCCAGAGTCCAGTGCTGGTGGCTTTACACCACTCTATCTGACGCTCTGCATTGTTTGGTGATGTACGGCTTCACAGACCACATCGCCTCCAGAGTCCAGTGCTGGTGGCTTTACACCACTCTATCTGACGCTCTGCATTGTTTGGTGATGTACGGCTTCACAGAACACATTTCCTCCAGAGTCCAGTGCTGGTGGCTTTACACCACTCTATGTGACGCTCTGCATTGTGCTTGGTGATGTATGGCTTTATAGAACACATCTCCAGAGTCCAGTGCTGGTGGCTTTATACCACTCTTTCTGACGCTCTGCATTGTTTGGTGATGTACGGCTTCACAGAACACATTTCCTCCAGAGTCCAGTCCTGATGGCTTAACACCACTCTATGTGACGCTCTGCATTGTGCTTGGTGATGTACGACTTCACAGAACACATCTCCTCCAGAGTCCAGTGCTGGTGGCTTTATACCACTCTTTCTGACGCTCTGCATTGTTTGGTGATGTACGACTTCACAGAACACATTTCCTCCAGAGTCCAGTGCTGGTGGCTTTACCCACTCTATGTGACGCTCTGCATTGTGCTTGGTGATGTACGACTTCACAGAACACGTCTCCTCCAGAGTCCAGTGCTGGTGGCTTTATACCACTCTTTCTGACGCTCTGCATTGTTTGATGATGTACGGCTTCACAGAACACATCTCCTCCGGAGTCTAGGGGTGATGGCTTTATATTGCTCCATATGTTGTTCGGCATTGTGCTTGGTGATGTACGGCTACAGCTGTTCAGTCATGAAGCGCCTGGCGGGCACAGTGCTTATGCTCATGTGATGAGATCTTGACTCTGCAGTTATGGGTTGAGCAGAGCATTGGGGACTTTTCTGACCTCTGCTTCTCAGCATTCAGTTCCCGCTCTGTAACGTTTCAGGTCTCTACTTTCTGGGTGTTTATACCCAGGGAACAATGTAATTGAATGAAAACTTTTAATTTGTTGATTAAAACATATGGCCCAATACTTTTATCAATATAGTGCATGTTCTTTGATCTGTACAGTGCGTGGCATCACTGGTTTGGCTTTTTACTCGGAGGTTGTGCTCGCTCTCTGCTGTCCTCTGTGAGGGCTCTGCTCCGTTCTCTGCTGTTCTCTGTGAGGGTTGTGCTTGCTCTGCTGTCCTCTGTGAGGTTGTGCTCACTCTCTTCTGTTCTCTGTGTGAGGTTGTGCTCGCTCTCTGCTGTCCTCTGTGAGGTTGTGCTCACTCTCTTCTGTTCTCTGTGTGAGGTTGTACTCATTCTCTGCTGTCTTCTGTGAGGTTGTGCTCGCTCTCTGCTGTCTTCTGTGAGGTTGTGCTCGCTCTCTGCTGTGCTCTGTGAGGTTGTGCTCGCTCTCTGCTGTCCTCTGAGAGGGTTGTACTCGCTCTCTGCTGTCCTCTGTGTGAGTTGTGCTCACTCTCTTCTGTTCTCTGTGTGAGGTTGTGCTCATTCTCTGCTGTCCTCTGTGCGGGATGTGCTCGCTCTCTGCTGTCCTCAGTGAGAGTTGTGCTTGCTCTCTTCTGTTCTCTGTGTGAGGGCTGTGCTCGCTCTCTGCTGTCCTCTGTGAGGTTGTGCTCGCTCTCTGCTGTCCTCTGTGTGGGTTGTGCTCACTCTCTTCTGTTCTCTGTGTGAGGTTGTGCTCATTCTCTGCTGTCCTCTGTGAGGGTTGTGCTCGCTCTCTGCTGTCCTCTGTGAGGTTGTGCTCGCTCTCTGCTGTCCTCTGAGAGGGTTGTACTCGCTCTCTGCTGTCCTCTGTGTGAGTTGTGCTCACTCTCTTCTGTTCTCTGTGTGAGGTTGTGCTCATTCTCTGCTGTCCTCTGTGCGGGATGTGCTCGCTCTCTGCTGTCCTCAGTGAGAGTTGTGCTTGCTCTCTGCTGTTCTCTGTGAGGGTTGTGCTCGCTCTTTGCTGTCCTCTGTGAGGGATGTGCTCGCTCTCTGCTGTCCTCTGTGAGGCTGTGCTCGCTCTCTTCTGTTCTCTGTGTGACGTTGTGTTCATTCTCTGCTGTCCTCTGTGAGGTTGTGCTCGCTCTCTGCTGTCCTCTGTGTGGGTTGTGCTCACTCTCTTCTGTTCTCTGTGTGAGGTTGTGCTCATTCTCTGCTGTCCTCTGTGAGGTTGTGCTCATTCTCTGCTGTCCTCTGTGAGGTTGTGCTCGCTCTCTGCTGTCCTCTGTGAGGGTTGTGCTCACTCTCTTCTGTTCTCTGTGTGAGATTGTGCTCATTCTCTGCTGTCCTCTGTGAGGTTGTGCTCGCTCTCTCTGCTGTCCTCTGTGAGGGTTGTGCTCGCTCTCTGCTGTCTTCTGTGAGGTTGTGCTCGCTCTCTGCTGTCCTCTGTGAGGGTTGTGCTCGCTCTCTGCTGTCCTCTGTGAGGGCTGTGCTCGCTCTCTGCTGTCCTCTGTGAGGTTGTGCTCACTCTCTTCTGTTCTCTGTGTGAGGTTGTGCTCATTCTCTGCTGTCCTCTGTGAGGTTGTTCTCGCTCTCTGCTGTCCTCTGTGATGGTTATGCTCACTCTCTTCTGTTCTCTGTGTGAGGTTGTGCTCGCTCTCTGCAGTCCTCTGTGAGGGTTGTGCTCGCTCGCTGCCGTCCTCTGTGAGGGTTGTGCTCACTCTCTGCTGTCCCCTGTGAGGGCTGTGTTCATTCTCTGCTGTCCTTCGTGAGGGTTGTGCTCGCTCTCTGCTGTCCTCTGTGAGGGTTGTGCTCGCTCTCTGCTGTCCTCTGTGAGGGTTGTGCTCGCTCGGTGCTGTCCCTGTGAGGGTTGTGCTCGCTCTCTGCTGTCCTCTGTGAGGGTTGTGCTCGCTCTCTGCTGTCCTCTGTGAGGGTTGTGCTCGCTCTCTGCTGTCCTCTGTGAGGGTTGTGCTCGCTTTCTGCTGTCCCCTGGGAGGGTTGTGCTCGCTCGGTGCTGTTGCAGTGTGTGTGTGTGTACATGTGTGTGGTTACGCACACATTTAGTGTGGATATGCTTAATGTTGTACTCTCTGTGGACTCGCTTGTTCGGTGCTGTACTCTCTGTGGACTCGCTTGTTCAGCGCTGTGGTCTCTGTGGTCTCGATTGTGTTCAGCGCTGTACTCTCTGTGGACTCGCTTGTTTAGCGCCGTACTCTCTGTGGACTCGCTTGTTCAGCACGACACTCTCTGTGGATTCGCTTGTTCGGTGCTGTACTCTCTGTGGGCTTGCTTCTTTGGTGCTGTACTGTCTATGGAGTCGATTGTTCAGCACTGTACTCTCTGTGGACTCGCTTGTTCGGTGCTGTACTCTCTGTGGACTCGCTTGTTCAGCGCTGTGGTCTCTGTGGACTCGATTGTTCAGCGCTGTACTCTCTGTGGACTCGCTTGTTTAGCGCCGTACTCTCTGTGGACTCGCTTGTTCAGCACGACACTCTCTGTGGATTCGCTTGTTCGGTGCTGTACTCTCTGTGGGCTTGCTTCTTTGGTGCTGTACTGTCTATGGACTCGATTGTTCAGCACTGTACTCTCTGTGGACTCGCTTGTTCAGCGCCGTACTCTCTGTGGACTCGCTTGTTCAGCACGACACTCTCTGTGGACTCGCTTGTTCAGCACTGTACTCTCTGTGGACTTGCTTGTTCAGCGCTGTACTCTCTGTGGACTTGCTTGTTTAGCACTGTACTCTCTGTGGACTCGCTTGTTCAGCACTGTACTCTCTGTGGACTTGCTTATTCAGCGTTGTACTCTCTGTGGACTTGCTTGTTCAGCGCTGTACTCTCTGTGGACTTGCTTGTTTAGCACTGTACTCTGTGGACTCGCTTGTTCAGCGCTGTACTCTCTGTGGACTTGCTTGTTTAGCAATGTACTCTGTGGACTTGCTTGTTCAGCGCTGTACTCTCTGTGGACTTGTTTGTTTAGCACTGTACTCTGTGGACTTGCTTGTTCAGCGCTGTACTCTCTGTGGACTTGCTTGTTCAGCGCTGTACTCTCTGTGGACTTGCTTGTTTAGCACTGTACTCTGTGGACTCGCTTGTTCAGCACTGTACTCTCTGTGGATTCTGCTGTATCCTGATCCCTTTCCTCCTGGGTGTGTGGCCAGCTTCGGTTCTCTTTTCTTGATCTTGCACTTGCACAAAACTTCGTAGTCTCCTGTTTCTCTCATTATGTATAGAGAGCACAGATCGTGGAGCCACAGACATCCTTGCTACAGATGTGAACCCCCAACACAGCCCAGAGACTGATTTGGGAATTGGGAACCTGATGATGGTGGTAATAGTGATGATTATTAGGCTGGTGCAGACTGGCTGGATGATTGTGACTATTATGATGGTAATGATGATGTATCTCGGGGTCGGTCATTATATAAGTCCAGTGAATAAGGAAGAATGTGAACCTGCTAACTCGAGGATGGAAGACCCTCAGGGGGTATGTGTTCCCCAAGTATAAACTGTTAATGATGGGAGTGATACATTGTGTGATTAGAGATTAGATTGTGAGCTCCTGGGGTCAGGAATGATGAGAGTAGTGATAGTGTGGTGTGATAGGAGAATAGATTGTGAGCTCCTGGGTTTGGGGATAATGGGAGCAGTGATATTTTGTGTGGGAGATGGATCCTGATTGGTTGCCAGGAGTATCTATTGCAGGTTATTTTGCTCCAATGTTGTGTTGATACAGTTCACACCCGGCGACGTTATCACCCAAGTGAGGGTGACATTTTTTTTCCAATTGAGAACTTTACCACGAGCAGAATATGGCCAAGTTCACATGTGCAGAGATCTTCCATTAGAAGATCCAGCAACGGTTTTTTTTGTCCGTTTGGAAAAAACGTTTGAACAACTTTTTTGCCAATAGATTTCTGCTGGATCCGTTGAAAGGCTGGAGTCACACTGGGCGAGAGACAAGGGAAAGACTCACACGAGTCACACTGCATCACCTGACACGGCCGCCGGCTCTCCGGACAGAAGCTTCTAGCTGTATGTACTTCTATGGAACTGCGCGCTCCTGTCCGGAGAGCCGGCGGCCGTGTCAGGTGATGCAGTGTGACTCGTGTGAGTCTTTCACATGTCTCTCACCCAGAGTGACTCAAGCCCAGCGGATAATTACTGGACATGTGAACTCGGCCTGATGGCGGGTTTACACGTCGCGATATCGGCATCCAACTCCGACCAAAAGTCACGTGGGTCGCGAGTTGGACCCGATATCGTTCGCGCGTTGTACGGTTTGAACGTACAACGCGATGCTGGAACGATGCCAAAACGATATCGGGGTTGAATGAGCGTGCTATTCAACCGTCCGATATCGGATGGCCGTTGTAGCCGCATCGTCCCGTGTGACAGCCCAACTACGATGTGTACGGCCACGTCACCCATTCACTCCCATGTTAAATGGTCGTTCCTGGGTTGGTGGGCGTACACATCGTAGGGACGTTGTATCCCGATATCGGGCTGTGCAACCCGGTTGAAGCAATAGCGGGAAAAGCGCGCTCAAAAAGCGCGCTCCCGCGTCGTTGGTCCTGATATCGGCCCGATATCGGGACGGGTAAACCCACCATCAGGAGTATGATCCCCATTGTCCGCTCTCACCTGCTCCTCGTTTGGCAATCTCCTTGCAGTTACGCCTGTGGCCAGTAGGGGGATCCAGTAAGCCAGGAATCAGTGGGAGGATGATGAGATTTCGGCAGGTGCATCCTGTTCTCGCTGTTATTTTTCTCTCTTTTGCTTCTGCGGAGTTTATTTCCCGGGGAGCGAATACATGAGCATCGCGGCATGGGGATGCTCCTCGAGGCACAGAGCACTCGTCATGGCACAGGGGCGCTCCTCACTTTACGGAGGCGCTCCTCACAGCACAGGGGCGCTCCTCACTTTACGAAGGCGCTCCTCACGGTACAGGGGCGCTCCTCACTTTACGGAGGCGCTCCTCACAGCACAGGGGAGCTCCTCACTTTACGGAGGCGCTCCTCACGGTACAGGGGCGCTCCTCACTTTACGGAGGCGCTCCTCACAGCACAGGGGCGCTCCTCACTTTACGGAGGCGCTCCTCACAGCACAGGGGCGCTCCTCACTTTACGGAGGTGCTCCTCACAGCACAGGGGCGCTCCTCACTTTACGGAGGCGCTCCTCACAGCACAGGGGCGCTCCTCACTTTACGGAGGCGCTCCTCACAGCACAGGGGCGCTCCTCACTTTACGGAGGCGCTCCTCACAGCACAGGGGCGCTCCTCACTTTACGGAGGCGCTCCTCACAGCACAGGGGCGCTCCTCACTTTACGGAGGCGCTCCTCACAGCACAGGGGCGCTCCTCACTTTACGGAGGCGCTCCTCACAGCACAGGGGCGCTCCTCACTTTACGGAGGCACTCCTCATTTCACAGAGGCGCTAGACTTTGCTGCATCAAACAACGCACCATGGGCACAGGGCCTTAGTCTGTGATCTGTGCTGGATCCCTTTTGCCCTGTATGTTTGTAGCCTTAATGCCAGTAGACACATCTGCAGGGCTGAGGAGTCTGTAAGACAAGCCTCCGACTCCTCATGTTTAAGTAATAAATTTAGTGTTATACAATGTGAACAGGCTTTAATCATTATTATGATACAATAATCAAGATATTTAGATAAAACATCATTCATAATATTCAGCACATTCTGCATTAAACTACTGGACCCAATTCATATACACTGTGTGCAGAATCCTTAGGCAAGTTGTATTTTAGAGGATTATTTGTATTATTGATCAACAACAATGGCAAATGGCATCTTGGCAGCTTCACACTTGATTTTCCTCAATTCATGGGCGGTTATTTTGCGCCTTTTTTGCCCTCACGCTTCTTGTGACCCTGTTGGCTATTTGTCATGAAACACTTGATTGTTCTGTGATCACACTTCAAAAGTTTGATAATTTCCAGACCCCTAAGGAAAGGCATTTGCCTAATAATTAAGCACACCTGACGGTGGGTTTACACGTTGCGATATCGGCGTCCAACTCCGACCAAAAGTCACGTGGTTCGGGCGTTGGAGCCGATATCGTTCCTGCGTTGTACGGTGTGAACATCCGATACGATGCAGGAACGATGGTAAACCGCTATCGGGGGTCGAATGAGCGTGCTATTCAACCGCCCGATATCGAATGCCGGTTGTAGCCGGATCGTCCCGTGTGACAGCCCAACTCCGATGTGTACTGCCACGTCACCCATTCACTCCCATGTTAAATGGTCGTTCCTGGGTTGGGGGGCGTAGACATCGTCGGGACGTTGTATTCCAATATCGGCACGTCTAAACCGCCGATGCGATCAGGGAGAAACGGGCACTAAATGCGCGCTCCCGCGCCGTTGTATTACGATATCTGAACGATATCGCAACGTGTAAACCCACCATTATATAGGATGTTGTCGTTACACCACACCCCTCCTCATTACAGAGATGCAGATCACCTGATTTACTTCATTGGTAGTTGGCTCTCAGCCTATACAGCTTGGAGTAGGACAACATGGATAAAAGGATCATGTGATCACAATACTCATTTGCCTAATAATTCTGCACACTGTGTAATATATAAAGCTGAGTGTCTGTGTGTGTACAGGGGAGGCTCAATGATTTAGAATATAATCAAAAAGTTACTTCATCTCAGTCGTTCAGTCCATAAAGTGACACCCATATATTATATAGAGTCATTATACACAGAGGGATCTATTTCATGTGTTTATTTCTGTTAATGTTGATGATTACGGCTTACAGCCAATGAAAACCCAGAGGTCATTATCTCATAACATTAAGGGTACCGTTACACGTCACAACATTGCTTGCAATGTCACTGGCAATTTGCTGGTTGCAGTGAAATCATGGACACATTGTTACATTTTGTTGCATTTGTACAAATGTAACAATGTGTCCATATTTCACTGCAACCAGTGAGTTGCAAGCAATTTATCTCTGTGTGTAACGGTACCTTTACGTAGGGAGGATGAAGGGTCTGAGATAAAATATGACCTAAATCAGTACTAGAGGCTTTACCTTGTGTGGTTGTGAGAGTCACAACCACTATAAAAGCAGATCACGGCTGCTGCAGTCTCCAGCGTGGTGCATCTAGAGGAGGGAGGATGAAGGGTTAACAATCATGCTGCCATATTCCACCAGACATCAAAGGGTGAATATAGTATTGATTGATTAGTCAATGTGTTTCAGGGCTCCCAGACACATGGTAATATGATATTGATTTGTCCTGAGGAAGGAACCAGGGAGCCCTGAAACACGATGACTAATCAATCAATATTATATTCACCCTTCTACTTTAGTATTCTGAGATAATGAGCTTTAGGTTTTCATTGGCTGTATGTCATAATCATCAACATTAACAGAAATAAACACATGAAATAGATCCCTCTGTGTGTAATGACTCTATATAATATATGGGTGTCACTTTATGGATTGAATTACTGAAATAAAGTCACTTATTGATGATCTTCTAATTCATTGAGCCTCTCCTGTGTATGAAGCGAAGTGAATGTGTGTATATGTATGTCCACACATAGCCCCGCCCCCTTCATGGATGACTATGGTTCCGCCCCCTCTGATTAGCCAATCCCCCTGGTTGTACACTTGGTTGTATATATTTTCGTACACACAGGACTCTCACACACATACACAGGACTCACACACACACACACATACACAGCCTCACACACACACAGGACTCACACACACACACACAGGACTCGCATACACAGGACTCACACACACACACACAGGACTCACACACATACACAGGACTCACATACACACACACACACAGGACTCACACACACACACACACAGGACTCTCACACACACACACAGGACTCACATACACACACACACAGGACTCTCACACACACACACAGGACTCACATACACACATAGGACTCTCACACACACACACACACACACAGGACTCTCACACGCACACACATGACTCTCACACACACACAGGACTCACATACACATAGGACTCTCACACACACACACACACAGGACTCTCACACACACACAGGACTCACATACACACATAGGACTCTCACACACACACAGGACTCTCACACACACACACAGGACTCACACACATAGGACTCTCACACACACACACACACACACACACACACACGACTCTCACACACACACACAGGACTCACATACACACATAGGACTCTCACACACACACACACACACAGGACTCTCACACACACACACAGGACTCACATACACACACACACAGGACTCACATACACACAGGACTCTCACACACACCGGACTCTCACACACACACACAGGACTCACACACTCACAGGACTCTCTCACACACACACACAGGACTCACACAGACACAGGACTCACACACACAGGACTCGCAAACACACACACAGGACAAACACACACAGGACAGACACACACACACCCAGGACTCACACACACACACACACACACACATGACTCACACATAGGCCTCACACACACACACACAGGACCCACACACACACACAGGACACACACACACAGGACACACACACACAGGACTCACACACACACATAGGACTCTCACACACACAGGACTCGCACACACACACACTCACACAGGACCCACACACACACAGGACCCACACACACACAAATACACACACAGGACCCACACACACAGGACTCTCACACACTCACACACACACAGGACCCACACACACACACACACACACACACACACACACACAGGACTCACACACACACACTCACACTCACACACACAGGACCCACACACACACTCACACTCACACACACAGGACCCCCCCCCCCCCACACACAGGACCCACACACACACACAGGACCCACACACACACACACACACAGGACTCTCACACACACTCACACACACAGGACTCCCCCCCACACACACAGGACCCCCCCCACACACACAGGACTCTCACACACACACACACACACTCACACACACAGGACCCACACACACACACACACAGGACCCACACACACACACACACACACACCGGACTCTCACACACACTCACACACACAGGACTCACCCACACACACAGGACACACACACACACACAGGACACACACACACACAGGACTCCCACACACACACACACACACACACACAGGACTCCCACACACACACACACACACAGGACACACACACACACACACACACACACAGGACTCACACACACACACAGGCCTCTCACACACACACACACACAGGACTCACATACACACATTGTAAAAAGAAAATAAGGGAGGGGGACAAGAGGCGCAATAGTGCCTTATCACTGATGACACTTGTGTAAGGTGGTGGTGCTGTGAAGCTGCTCACCTGGTCCAGTTGTGATCCCCACAACTGGTTTGAAGGCGTTTTGGAATCAGTGTTCCAGCTGCTGCAGGACCTCCACCGACCACTGGATAGTGGTTTAAATCCAAGACAATGATGGGAGTGCTGTGTGTGTGAGTCCTGTGTGTGTGTGTGTGAGTCCTGTGTGTGTATGAGAGTCCTATGTGTGTATGTGAGTCCTGTGTGTGTGTGTGTGAGAGTCCTGTGTGTGTGTGTGTGAGAGTCCTGTGTGTGTGTGTGAGAGTCCTGTGTGTGTGTGTGAGAGTCCTGTGTGTGTGAGAGTCCTGTGTGTGTATGTGAGTCCGTGTGTGTGTGTGTGTGTGTGTGTGAGAGTCCTGTGTGTGTAAGTCCTGTGTGTGTGTGTGTGAGTCCTATGTGTGTATGTGAGACAATGATGGGAGTGCTGGTGTGTCACGGTCCGCGCTGCTGTGGCATGAATAAACTCACCAAAGAGACAGCAGTTATTCCATCCTTTTATTTCGGAGAGAGGAGGAAATAAAAGGATGGAATAACTGCTGTCTCTTTGGTGAGTTTATTCATGCCACAGCAGCGCGGACCGTGACACACCAGCACTCCCATCATTGTCTCACATACACACATAGGACTCACACACACACACACAGGACTTACACACACAGGACTCTCACACACACACACACACACACACACACACAGGACTCACATACACACACACAGGACTCACACACACACACAGGACTCTCACACACACAGGACTCTCACACACACACACAGGACTCTCACACACACACACACAGGACTCTCACACACACACACACAGGACTCTCACACACACACACACACAGGACTCACATACACACATAGGACTCTCATACACACACAGGACTCTCACACACACACACAGGACTCACACACACACACACACACACACACAGGACTCTCTCACACACACACACACACACACACAGGACTCTCACACACACACACACACACACAGGACTCACATACACACATAGGACTCTCATACACACACAGGACTCACACACACACACACAGGACTCATACACACGCACACACACACAGGACTCTCTCACACACACACACACACGACTCACACACACACCAGCCTCACACACAGGACCCACACACACACACACAGGACCCACACACACACACACAGGACTCACACACACACACACAGGCCTCTCACACACACACACACACAGGACTCACATACACACATAGGACTCTCATACACACACAGGACTCACACACACACAGGACTCACACACACGCACACACAGGACTCACACACACACACAGGACTATCACACACACACACACACAGGACTCACACACACGCACACACAGCCTCACACACAGGACTCACACACACCAGGACCCACACACACACACCACAGGACTCACACACACACACACAGGACTCTCTCTCACACACACACACACACACACAGGACTCACATACACACACAGGACTCTCATACACACACAGGACTCACACACACACAGGACTCACATACACACACTAGGACTCTACACACACAACTCACACACACACACAGGCTCTCACACACACACAGGACTCCACACACACACACAGGACTACACACACACAGGACTCACACACACACACAACGACTCTCACACAGGACTCATCAACACACACAGGACTCTCACAACAACACACAGGACTCACACACAACACACACCAGGATCAAACACACAGGACTCACTACACAACACAGGACTCATCACTACAACACACACAGGACCTCACACACACACACAGGACTCACATACACACACAGGACTCACACACACACACAGGCCACACTACACACAACACACACACAGACTACACACACACACCACAGGACTACATCAACACACACAGGACTCACCACAGGATCAACACACACAGGACTCCTACACCACACAGGACTCACACACACACACACAGGCCTCTCACACACACTAGGACTCATACAACACAGACACACACACACACACACACGGCACTACCACACACACACACACAAGGACTCACATACACACACAGGACTCTCATCAACACACACAAGACCACACACACACACAAGGACTCTCATCACACACGGACCACACACACACAACCTCACGACTCACACACCACACACACAGGACTCATCATACACACACAGGACTACCACACACACAAGACTCAACAACACAGGACTCCACAACACACCACAGGCTCCACACACACAACAACCACACAACAGGACTCACAACACACACATAGGACTCTCATACACACACACACACACACACACACAGGACACACACACACATAGGACTCTCATACACACACACAGGACTACATACACACATAGGACTCTCATACACACAAGGACTCACACACACACAGGCTCTCACACACACACACACACACTACACACACACAGGACTCACACACACATAGGACTCTCATAACACAACACAGGACTCACATAACACATAGGACTCTCATACACACACAGGACTCACATACACACATAGGACTCTCATCACACACACAGGACTCCACACACACACAACAGCTCTCACACAACCACACACCACTACACACACAGCACACCACACACAGGACACACACACACATAGGACTCCATACACACACAGGACTCACATACACACATAGGACTCTCATACACACACAGGACTCACACACACACACAAGCCTCTCACACACACACACACACAGGACTCACACACACACAGGACTCACACACACACATAGGCAACCCTCACACACACACACACACAGGACTCACACACACACAGGACTCACACACACACATAGGACTCATCACACACACAACACCACACAACACATAGGACTCTCACACACACATAGGACTCATCACACACACACAGGACTCACACACACACAAGGACTCTCACACACACCACACACACACGACTCCCACACACACACAGACTCACACACGGACACATACACACAGGCGGGGTTGGGTATTACACCGCGGTACAGTGTACAGCAGGGGGCCCTGACTCCGTTACCTGCTATGGATGATGTGTGGAGCTCAGGCGGTGATCACTGTCGGCTCCTCACACAGGGCGGTGACTCCGCCATTATCTGGAGTTGCTCTGAGGGAAAGTGAAGGCGAACCGCTGATTGGTGAGATGTCAGCAGGGGGCGGCTCCACCAATCACAGCGCGGTGGCGGTCACACAGGAGGTATGGAGGCTGCTGGAGTGTGAGAGCTCCGCCTGTGCGGGTGAGAGGAGGGGGCTGAAAGCAGGAATAGTGTGACTGTGTGTGTCCCCCGCGGCCCCCCTCTGTGACTGTGTGTGTCCCTGGGCCCCCTCTGTGACTGTGTTGTGTCCCTGGGCCCCCCTCTGTGACTGTGTGTCCCTGGGACCCCCCTCTGTGACTGTGTGTCCCCCGGGCCCCCCTCTGTGACTGTGTGTGTCCCTGGGCCCCCCCCTCTGTGACTGTGTGTCCCCCGGGCCCCCCTCTGTGACTGTGTGTGTCCCTGGGCCCCCCTCTGTGACTGTGTGTGTCCCTGGGCCCCCCTCTGTGACTGTGTGTCCCTGGGCCCCCCCTCTGTGTGACTGTGTGTCCCCCGGGCCCCCCTCTGTGACTGTGTGTTCCCTGGGCCCCCCCTCTGTGACTGTGTGTCCCCCGGGCCCCCCTCTGTGACTGTGTGTGTCCCGGGCCCCCCTCTGTGACTGTGTGTGTCCCTGGGCCCCCCTCTGTGACTGTGTGTGTGTCCCTGGGCCCCCCCTCTGTGACTGTGTGTCCCCCGGGCCCCCCTCTGTGACTGTGTGTGTCCCTGGGCCCCCCTCTGTGACTGTGTGTGTCCCCCGGGCCCCCCCTCTGTGACTATTTGTCCCCCAGGCCCCTTCTGTGACTTGTGTGTCCCCTGGGCCCCCTCTGTGTGTCTCCCCTTCTGATCCCCTCTCTGTGTGTTGTCCCCCCTCCTGACTCCTCTCTGTGTTCTCCCCTCCTGGTCCCATCTCTCTGTGTGTCTCCTCCCCTCAGGCCCCCCTCTCTGGGTGCTTCACCTCCCCTCGGCCTCTGTGTGTCTCCCCTCCCCCCAGCTCCCTCTCTCTGTGTGTCTTCCCTCCTGGACCCCTCTCTCTGTGTGTTCCTCCCCTCCCCCCCTCCCTCCGGCCTGTTCCCCCCCCTCCCTCTCTCTGTGATCTTCCCTCCTGGCCCCTCTCTTGTGTATCCCTCGTATCCTCCCCCCTCCCACTCCCCTCCCTGTGCCCCTGCCCCCTCTCTTTGTGTCTCCCCCGACTCCCCTTCTGTGTGTCCCATCCCCCCCCTTCCTCTTTCTGGTTCTCTCTCCTGGCCCCCCCTCTGTGTGTTTCCCCTCCTGGCCCCCTCTCTCTGGTGTCTCCCCTCCGGCCCCCTCTCTCTGGGTGTCTCCCCCCCAGCCCCTCTCTCTGGGTGTCTTCCCCTCCTGGCCCCCTCTCTCTGGGTGTCCTTCCTCCCCCCTCCCCTCCGCCCCTCTTCTGGTGTCTCCCCTGGCCCCCTCTCTCTTGTGTGTCCAGCCTCCTGCCCTCCTCTTGTGTGTGTCTCCCCTTCCGCCCCCCTCTCTCTGTGTCTCTCCATCCCAGCTCCTCTCTCTGTGTGTGTCTCCCCTCCGCCCCCCTCTCTCTGTGTCTCTTCCATCCCAGCTTCCTCTCTCTCTGTGTGTCTCCTGGCCCCCTCTCTTTGTGTGTCTCCCCTCGTGGCCCCCTCTCTGTGTGTGTTCTCCCTCGTGGCCCCCTCTCTGTGTGTGTCTCCCCTTCCGGCCCCCTCTCTGTGTGTCTGCCTTCCTGGCCTCCTCTCTCTGTGTGTGTCTCCCCTCCTGGCCCCCTCTCTCTGTGTGTGTCTCCCCTCCGGGCCCCCTCTCTCTGTGTGTGTCAGCCTTCCTGGCCCCCTTACTCTGTGTGTGTCTGCCTTCCTGGCCCCCTCTCTCTGTGTGTGTGTCTGCCTTCGTGGACCCCTCTCTGTGTGTGTGTGTCTGCCTTCCTGGCCCCCTCTCTCTGTGTGTGTCTGCTGTCCTGGCCCCCTCTCTGTGTGTGTCTCCCCTTCTGGCCCCCTCTGTCTTTGGTGTCTCCCTCCTGGCCCCCTCTCTCTGTGGTGTCTCCCCTCCTGGCCGCCTCTTGTGTGTGTGGTCTCTCCTCCGGCCCCTCTCTCTTTGTGTGTCTGCCCTCCTGGCCCCTCTCTCTTTGTGTGTCTCCCCTCCCGGCCTCCTTCTCTCTGTGTGTGTCTCCCCTCCTGGTCTCCTCTCTCTTTGTGTGTCTCCCCTCCCGGCCCCCTCTCTCTTTGTGTGTCTCCCTCCAGCCCCCTCTCTCTTTGTGTGTCTCCCCTCCTGGCCCCCTCTCTCTGTGTGTGTCTCCCCTCCTGGCCGCCTCTCGTGTGTGTGTGTCTCCCCTCTGGTCCCCTCTCTGTGTGTGTCTGCCCTCCTGGCTCCCTCTCTCTGTGTGTGTCTCCCCTCCGGCCTCCTCGTCTCTTTGTGTGTCTGCCCTCCTGGCCCCTCACTCTTGTGTCCCCCTGGCCCTTCTCTGTGTGTGTCTCCCCTCCGGGCCCCCTCTCTCTGTGTGTGTCACCTTCCTGGCCCCTTACTCTTTGTGTGTCTGCCTTCCTGGCCCCCTCTCTCTTGTGTGTGTCTGCCTTCTTGGACCCCCTCTCTGTTGTGTGTCTGCCTCCTGGCCCCCTCTCTTGTGTGTGTCTGCTGTCCTGGCCCCCTCTCTGTGTGTGTCTCCCCTTCTGGCCCCCTCTGTCTTTGTGTGTCTGCCCTCCTGGCCCCTCTCTCTGTGTGTGTCTCCCTCCTGGCCCCTCTTGTGTGTGTGTCTGCCTCTCCTCCGGCCTCCTCTCTCTTGTGTGTCTCCCTCCTGGCCCCTCTCTCTTTGTGTGTTCCCTCCTCCCGCCTCATCTCTTTGTGTGTCTGCCCTCCTGGCCCCCTTTCTCTTTGAGTGTCTCCCCTCCTGGCCCCCTCTCTCTGTGTGTGTCTCCCCTCCTGGCCCCCTCGATCTTTGTGTGTCTGCCTTCCTGGCCCCTCTCTCTGTGTGTGTCTGCCCTCCTTGGCCCCCTCTCTCTTGTGTGTGTCTCCCTCCTGGCCCCCTCTCTATGTGTGTCTGCCCTCTTGGCCCCCTCTCTCTTGTGTGTGTCTTCCCTCCTGGCACCCTCTCTCTATGTGTGTGTCTGCCTTCCTGGCCCCCTCTCTCTGTGTGTGTGCTCCTGCCCTCTCTCTGTGGTCCTCCTTCCTGGCCCTCTCTCTGTGTGTGTCTCCCCTCCGGCCTCCTCTGCTCTTGTGTGTGTCTGCCTCCTGGCCCCCTCACTCTTTGTGTGTCTGCCCTCCTGGCCCCCTTTCTCTTTGTGTGTCTCCCCTCCTGGCCCCCTCTCTCTGTGTGTCTCCCCTCCTGGACCCCTCGATCTTTGTGTGTCTGCCTTCCTGGCCCCCTCTCTTGTGTGTGTCTCCCTCCTGGCCCCTCTCTCTGTGTGTGTCTCCCCTCCTGGCCCCCTCTCTGTGTGTGTCTCCCCTCCTGGCCCCCTCTCTCTGTGTGTGTCTCCCTCCTGGCCCCCTCTGTGTGTGTCTCCCCTCCTGGTCCCCTCTCTCTGTGTGTGTCTCCCCTCCTGGCCCCCTCTCTCTGTGTGTGTCTGCCTTCCTGGCCCCCTCTGTGTGTCTGTGTCTCCCCTCCGGCCTCCTCTCTCTTTGTGTGTCTGCCCTCCTGGCCCCCCTCTCTTTGTGTGTCTCCCTCCCTGGCCCCTCTCTCTTTGTGTGTCTGCCCTCCTGGCCCCTCTCTCTTTGTGTGTCTCCTTCCTGGCCCCTCTCTCTGTGGTGTCTCCCCTCCTGGCCCCCTCCTCTGTGTGTGTGTCTCCCCTCCTGGCCCCTCTCTCTCTGTGTGTGTCTGCCCTCCTGGCACCCTCTCTCTTTGTGTGTCTTCCCTCCTGGCACCCTCTCTTGTGGTGTCTGCCTTCCTGGCCCCCTCTCTCTGTGTGTGTCTCCCTCCTGGCCCCCTCTCTCTGTGTGTGTCTCCCTCCTGGCCTCCTCTCTCTGTGTGTGTCTCCCCTCCTGGCCCCTCTCTGTGTGTGTCTCCCTCCTGGCCCCCTCTCTCTGTGTGTGTCTTCCTCCTGGCCCCCTCTCTCTGTGTGTGTCTCCCCTCCTGGCCCCCTCTGTGTGTGTCTCCCCTCCGACCCCTCTCTCTGTGGGTGTCTCCCCTCCTGGCCCCCTCTCTCTTGTGTGTCTCCCTCCTGGTCCCCTCTCTCTCTGTGTGTTCTCCCTCCTGGCCCCCTCTCTCTGTGTGTCTCCCTCCTGCCCCTCTCTCTCTGTGGTGTCTCCCCTCCTGGTCCCCTCTCTCTCTGTGTGTCTCCCCTCCTGGCCCCTCTCTCTCTGTGTGTCTCCCCTCCTGGCCCCCTCTCTCTCTGTGTGTCTCCCCTCCTGGCCCCTCTCTCTCTGTGTGTCTCCCCTCCTGGTCCCCTCTCTCTCTGTGTGTCTCCCCTCCTGGTCCCCTCTCGTTCTCCCTCCCCTCTCCTCTGTGTCTCTCCTGTCTCCTGGCCAATCACAATGTGCTTTTCTGGATTATATTGTTGATCTTCTATCTCTCACTGGTAAAATGAACCAACCCTTAAAATGATAAACTGTTCATGTCTTTGTCAGTGGGCATGTGGTTATCAGCCATTAGTTGGGAGGGGTAATTTGCAGACACTGAAGTTTTGTAATCCTTGGGTAATGGATGGAGCCATGGACAGCTCTTTTCCTCTTGTGGAGGCTTCTGAGCTCTGCCGGTCATTGGGCCATTAATGATTGATCGCCTACAATACATGAATAGAGGTGGCAGCCGCCTCCGCCAGGTCTGGGGTTAATCATTACTGGACACGTGCTTTATCAGCGACATATCATACCATGGGCTCATTCTACTGCTGATAATCACCAGAGCTCATGGGGTCAGATGCCCCATAACGCTATTTCCGGTGTATGACCATGGGGCATGGCATTGTAGACATTACTGAGGAGTGGGCACTACACATGTAGAGTGGTGCGGGGCGGTATTCACGGGCAAGAGATTGCCTCTAGGTGCCCCATCACGATACATAAAAACCATGGTTCTGGCTAGGTGGCGGTGTAGGATGTTCGTCTCTTGCATTCGGCAGGACCAGGTAACTGTTCAGACTGAGACGACACCACCAGCTCTCTTTATACACCAGTTCTTCACTTGACAGTTTCCACAGTTCTTCAGTGACCTCTTCACACGTGAGATAGCGGGTACCTAACTACATAACTTTAGGACAGTTCCAGTTCTAGAGCACAGTATCACAGTTCATGTCCCCGCTAAGTTGTTCCCATTCTTTCTGGTCCTGCAAGTCCCAGCATACCCCAGCTCAGTCCGTGATGTTCACTATCCTGCTTCTGCGGCTCCACATCTCTTCCCCTCGTAGAGGAAGGGGCACAGTGGATCTGACCACTGGTCATATAGCCGTATGCTTCCACACGCTTCCATTACTACGTCTCTTCTTTCCATCATGGGCGGGAAGGGATTCGCTAGCAATGTTAGTAAAGATCATTTCCTTCAGTCACTTGTGAGACCCGCACCTGCGAAAGTCAACGTCAATCACAATCTACCCTTTCTGACCTGTTGCTCTTAGACTTGAGGTCTTGTCACTATCATCCCATCCTCTAGACCCTCTCTGGCTTAGGCCCATGCTGCTGAATTATTGTTCTCTGGTCAAGATGGTGTCATACTGTCATTGTTCATACTTCAGGATTGCACTCTTGCTCCGGTCTCAATATTGCAATTGACAAGAATACCTCATTAAATATGGTCTCATTGACCTGTATGTCCATACTATACTCTCTAGAAGGGCTCTATCTGTAGTTCAGCAGGAAACTGTCTCTTACCTTGAAGGCTAACTCCTCCCATTGTGGGCTAGTCCCAATACTTAACTTTTGACTGTGCGGCTTTGTGTGTGGCCGGAAGGTAAGGCTGTGCGTCTGTGTTTGGCTGGAGAGTAAGGCTGTGCAGCTCTGTGTGTGGCCGGAAGGTAAGGCTGTGCGTCTCTGTGTTTGGCTGGAGAGTAAGGCTGTGCAGCTCTGTGTGTGGCCGGAGGGTAAGGCTGTGCGTCTCTGTGTGTGGCCGGAGGATAAGGCTGTGCGGCTCTGTGTGTGGCTGGAGGGTAAGGCTGTGCGGCTCTGTGTGTGTGGCCTGAGGGTAAGGCTGTGCGGCTCTGTGTGTGTAGCCGGAGGGTAAGGCTGTGCGGCTCTGTGTGTGGCTGGAGGGTAAGGCTCTGCGGCACTGTGTGTAGCCAGATGGTAAGGCTGTGCGGCTCTGTGTGTGGCCTGAGGGTAAGGCTGTGCTGCTCTGTGTGTGGCCTGAGGGTAAGGCTGTGCGGCTCTGTGTGTGGCCTGAAGGTAAGGCTGTGCGGCTCTGTGTGTGGCCTGAAGGTAAGGCTGTGCGGCTCTGTGTGTGGTCTGAGGGTAAGGCTGTTCGGCTCTGTGTTTGGCTGGAGGGTAAGGCTGTGCGGCTCTGTGTGTGGCCGGATGGTAAGGCTGTGCGGCTCTGTGTGTGGCCGGAGGGTAAGGCTGTGCTGCTCTGTGTGTGGCCGGAGGGTAAGCTGTGCGGCACTGTGTGTAGCCGGATGGTAAGGCTGTGCAGCTCTGTGTATGGTCGGAGGGTAAGGCTGTGTGGCACTGTGTGTAGCCGGATGGTAAGACTGTGCGGCTCTGTGTATGGTCGGAGGGTAAGGCTGTGCGGCTCTGTGTGTGGCCTGAGGGTAAGGCTGTGCGGCTCTGTGTGTTGGCTGAGGGTAAGGCTGTGCGGCTCTGTGTGTGGCCTGAGGGTAAGGCTGTGTGGCCTGAGGGTAAGAATGTGCGGCTCTGTGTGTGGCCTGAGGGTAAGGCTGTGCGGCTCTGTGTGTGACTGGAGGGTAAGGCTGTGCGGCTCTGTGTGTGGCCTGAGGGTAAGAATGTGCGGCTCTGTGTGTAGCCGGATGGTAAGGCTGTGCGGCTCTGTGTGTGGCCGGAGGGTAAGGCTGTGCGGCTCTGTGTGGCCGGAGGATAAGGCTGTGCGCCTCTGGGCGTGGCCGGAGGCACATATGGCTGAGCGGCTTTGTGTGTGGCTTGAGGGTAAGGCTGTGCGGCTCTGTGTGTGGCCGGAGGCACATAAGGCTGTGCGCCTCTGGGCGTGGCCAGAGGCACATATGGCTGAGCGGCTTTGTGTGTGGCCTGAGGGTAAGGCTGTGCGGCTCTGTGTGTGGCCGGAGGCACATAAGGCTGTGCGCCTCTGGGCGTGGCCAGAGTCACATAATGGCTGTGCGGCTCTGTGTGTGGCTGAAGGAGCTTAAGGCTGTGCGGCTCTGTGTGTGGCCGAAGGGTAAGGCTGTGCACTTCTTGTGTGACTGGAGGAGCATAAGGCTGTGCTCCTCTGAGGATGAGGAGGGTGGTGCTGCCCCCCCGTATGAGAGATGTACTGCTCTTGCGCCCCCTTCCCATCTTCTATTCCTATATTCCCCTGCGGAGCTGATATTCACCTACCTCCTGTATAATCTCAGTAAACGGCAGTGCCTGATTTGTTATAATATGTAAGTAAATACTATAACTATCGGGGATTGTAACAGCTCTTGATTTGTGGAGGCCACGGGCAGCTGTCGCGGAAGCATATCATTGTTATCGTAAACTGATGGATGATGTTTGGAGTCTCGGTGCATGTACAGGACATCAGCCACCGCGGGAGCTCTGGAGATTTTTGCTGATGTCACTACCAGTAAGTGACCCCAACAGAAACAAAGGCCCAGATCTAAGTATTGTAGGGGGGAAGGGCTTCATCTCAAAACCTTGAGGTGACCTGGACTGGAGCACATGCAGGAGCAAAAATAGAAAATAATCTACTATGGGAGGGCATGATATAGAGGAGAGGAGGAGACAATAGACAGAAATATAAAATATCCACTAAGGTAGGGCACAATACAGAGGGGAGGAAGCGACAATAGAAAATATCCACTATGGGAGGGCATGATATAGAGGGGAGGAGGAGACAATAGAAAATATCTACTATGGGAGGGCAAGATATAAAGGGAGAGGAGGAGGCAATATAGAATAGAAAATATCTACTATGGGAGGGCACGATATACAGGGGAGAGGATAGACAAAAATAGAAAATATCTACTATGGGGAGAGGATAGACAAAAATAGAAAATATCTACTATGGGAGGGCACGATATAGAGGGGAGAGATAGACAAAAATAAAAAATACCTACTATGGGAGGGCACGATATAGAGGGGAGAGGATAGGCAAAAATAGAAAATATCTACTATAGAGGGCATGATATAAAGGGGAGGGGATAGACAAAAATAGAAAATAATTACTATGGGAGGGCACGATATAGAGGGGAGAGGATAGACAAAAATAGAAAATATCTACTATGGGAGGGCACGATATAGAGGAGAGGGGGAACGATAGACAGAAATATAAAATATCCACTATGGGAGGGCATGATATAGAGGGAGGAGGATAGACAAAAAATAAAAATATCTACTATGGGAGGGCATGATATAGAGGAGAGGAGGATATGATAGAAAATAGAAAATATCTACTATGGGAGGGCATGATATAGAGGAGAGGAGGATATGATAGAAATAGAAAATATCTACTATGGGAGGGTATGATATAGAGGGGAGGGGAAGATGATAGAAAGAAATAGAAAATATCTACTATGGGAGGGTATGATATAGAGGAGAGGAGGATATGATAGAAATAGAAAATATCTACTATGGGAGGGCATGATATAGAGGGAGGGGGGAAGATGATAGACAGAAATAGGAAAAAAAAGGCAGCACTTTTCCATCCAAACATGAGTGCAAAACCCCAAAATTCAGAATATGAAAATTACTGGTTTAAATTAACTTATGTGACATATCGCCTCGAGTTATAGATAAAACCTCAAATTATTTAGCCAAAATGCCAGATTTCATTTCTAATGACCAATATGTATATTTTTAAAATATTTTTTCATTTACTCATTGGAGAACTGGACCTAGTTATTAGATTTCTTTTCATTATTGTTATTTATCAACCTTCATCTCGATCTAGAGCTATGGCGACTTGATAGATAAATGCTCTGTAGGAAGATCGATCTCCTCGCCTAGATGACTCCCAGCAGGGTCTTGGCCAAGCCTAGATGGCTCCACCAGGGTCTTGCCCAAGCCTAGATGGCTCCACCAGGGTCTTACCCAAGCCTAGATGGCTCCACCAGGGTCTTGGCCAAGCCTAGATGGCTCCACCAGGGTCTTGGCCAAGCCTAGATGGCTCCTCCAGGGTCTTGGCCAAGCCTAGATGGCTCCTCCAGGGTCTTGGCCAAGCCTAGATGGCTCCTCCAGGGTCTTGGCCAAGCCTAGATGGCTCCTCCAGGGTCTTGGCCAAGCCTAGATGGCTCCACCAGGGTCTTACCCAAGCCTAGATGGCTCCACCAGGGTCTTGGCCAAGCCTAGATGGCTCCACCATGTCTTGGCCAAGCCTAGATGGCTCCTCAGGGTCTTGGCCAAGCCTAGATGGCTCCTCCAGGGTCTTGGCCAAGCCTAGATGGCTCCTCCAGGGTCTTGGCCAAGCCTAGATGGCTCCTCCAGGGTCTTGGCCAAGCCTAGATGGCTCCTCCAGGGTCTTGGCCAAGCCTAGATGGCTCCACCAGGGTCTTGGCCAAGCCTAGATGGCTCCTCCAGGGTCTTGGCCAAGCCTAGATGGCTCCTCCAGGGTCTTGGCCAAGCCTAGATGGCTCCTCCAGGGTCTTGGCCAAGCCTAGATGGCTCCACCAGGGTCTTGGCCAAGCCTAGATGGCTCCTCCAGGGTCCTGGCCAAGCCTAGATGGCTCCTCCAGGGTCTTGGCCAAGCCTAGATGGCTCCTCCAGGGTCTTGGCCAAGCCTAGATGGCTCCACCAGGGTCTTGCCAAAGCCTAGATGGCTCCACCAGGGTCTTGGCCAAGCCTAGATGGCTCCTCCAGGGTCCTGGCCAAGCCTAGATGGCTCCTCCAGGGTCTTGGCCAAGCCTAGATGGCTCCTCCAGGGTCTTCCCCCGCCATTATCTTGATTCTATCAGGCCATCGGGTTGCTGGCTCTTCATCTAGTTCTATTCTTCTGACCATAATGTCCTTATCCAGTGATTGCTCTCTTCGTATGATAAGTCTAAAGTAGGCAAGTCGTAGCTTGGTGATTTCTTTTAGAACAATAAATATAAGATAGATGATAGAATAATAACAGTAGAATGCTTCCTGGCAATCTGGTTGTAGGTCCTCTGCAGTCAGAGGGTGAGCGCGCAGATTGTAGTCGTCAACTGGTGGTGTTTCCTCATCAGTTTTGGATAAGTAGCCGTGTTCTTTCTTTCCTCCCTCGGTGGAGTCGTCTTCTGTGATGTTCTCTTTGAAGCTTTTTCTGGATTACCCCCATTCTGAGTAAATTGTACGTCAGTGATGACCGCACCTAAAACCAGACGGGTCTAAGAATACTGGAGCGATATGAGGGCTGGAGAGTCACGTCTAGACACGGAAACTGCACATGTGGAAGCTGCACAACACCCTGATGTTATAGAGGAAAGGATTGAACATCATTGACAGCAGCAAGACTGGTCCAGCAGTAATAGATGAGAGCTGGTGCTGTAGTATAAGGGGTGGTCTCATGTGTGAGTCATCACCAGGGGCGGGGCTGACTCCTCACACATGTATACAGGCTGTGTCAGCAGTAATAGATGAGGAGCTGGTGTCTGTAGTATAAGGGGTGTGGTCTCATGTGTGATGTCATCACCAGGGGCGGGGCTGACTCCTCACACATGTATACAGGCTGGTGTCAGCAGTAATAGATGAGGAGCTGGTGCTGTAGTATAAGGGGTGTGGCCTCATGTGTGATGTCATCACCAGGGGGCGGGGCTGACTCCTCACAGTATACAGGCTGGTGTCAGCAGTAATAGATGAGGAGCTGGTGCTGTAGTGTAAGGGTGTGGCCTCATGTGTGATGTCATCACCAGGGGCGGGGCTGACTCCTCACACATGTATACAGGCTGGTGTCAGCAGTAATAGATGAGGAGCTGGTGCTGTAGTATAAGGGGTGTGGCCTCATGTGTGATGTCATCACCATGGGGCGGCTGACTCCTCAATGTTAAGGCTGGTGCAGCGTAATAGATGAGGAGCTGGTCCCGTATATAAGGGTGTGCCTCATTGTATGTCATCACAGGGGCGGGGCTGTCCTCACACATGTATACAGGCTGGTGTCAGCAGTAATAGATGAAGCTGGTGCTGTAATATAAGGGTGGTGGCCTCATGTGTGATGTCATCACCAGGGGCGGGGCTGACTCCTCCACATGTATACAGGCTGGTGTCAGCAGTAATAGATGAGGAGCTGGTGCTGTAGTATAAGGGGTGTGGCCTCATGTGTGATGTCATCACCAGGGGGCGGGGCTGGCTCCTCACACATGTATACAGGCTGGTGTCAGCAGTAATAGATGAGGAGCTGGTGCTGTAATATAAGGGGTGTGGCCTCATGTGTGATGTCATCACCAGGGGGCGGGGCTGACTCCTCACACATGTATACAGGCTGGTGTCAGCAGTAATAGATGAGGAGCTGGTGCTGTAGTATAAGGGGTGTGGCCTCATGTGTGATGTCATCACCAGGGGGCGGGGCTGACTCCTCCAATGTATACAGGCTGGTGTCAGCAGTAATAGATGAGGAGCTGGTGCTGTAGTATAAGGGGTGTGGCCTCATGTGTGATGTCATCACCAGGGGCGGGGCTGACTCCTCACACATGTATACAGGCTGGTGTCAGCAGTAATAGATGAGGAGCTGGTGCTGTAGTATAAGGGGTGTGGCCTCATGTGTGATGTCATCACCAGGGGCGGGGCTGGCTCCTCACAATGTATACAGGCTGGTGTCAGCAGTAATAGATGAGGAGCTGGTGCTGTAATATAAGGGGTGTGGCCTCATGTGTGATGTCATCACCAGGGGGCGGGGCTGACTCCTCACACATGTATACAGGCTGGTGTCAGCAGTAATAGATGAGGAGCTGGTGCTGTAGTATAAGGGGTGTGGCCTCATGTGTGATGTCATCACCAGGGGGCGGGGCTGACTCCTCACACATGTATACAGGCTGGTGTCAGCAGTAATAGATGAGGAGCTGGTGCTGTATATAAGGGGTGTGGGCTCATGTGTGATGTCATCATCAGGGGCGGGGCTGACTCCTCACACATGTATACAGGCTGGTGTCAGCAGTAATAGATGAGGAGCTGGTGCTGTAATATAAGGGGTGTGGCCTCATGTGTGATGTCATCACTGTGGGCGGGGCTGACTCCTCATACATGTATACAGGCTGGTGTCAGCAGTAATAGATGAGGAGCTGGTGCTGTAATATAAGGGGTGTGGCCTCATGTGTGATGTCATCACCAGGGGCGGGGCTGACTCCTCACACATGTATACAGGCTGGTGTCAGCAGTAATAGATGAGGAGCTGGTGCTGTAGTATAAGGGGTGTGGCTCATGTGTGATGTCATCATCAGGGGCGGGGCTGACTCCTCATCACATGTATACAGGCTGGTGTCAGCAGTAATAGATGAGGAGCTGGTGCTGTAATATAAGGGGTGTGGCCTCATGTGTGATGTCATCACTGGGGCGGGGCTGACTCCTCACACATGTATACAGGCTGGTGTCAGCAGTAATAGATGAGGAGTGGTGCTGTAGTATAAGGGGTGTGGTCCTCATGTGTGATGTCATCACAGGGGCGGGCTTGACTCCCACACATGTATACAGGCTGGTGTCAGCAGTAATAGAGAGAGCTGGTGCTGTAATATAAGGGGTGTGGCCTCATGTGTGATGTCATCACTGTGGGCGGGGCTGACTCCTCACACATGTATACAGTTGTCAGCAGTAATAGATGAGGAGTGGTGCTGTAGTATAAGGGGGTGTGGTCTCATGTGTGATGTCATCACCTGGGGCGGGGCTGACTCACACATGTATACAGGTGGTGTCAGCATGTAATAGATGAGGAGCTGGTGCTGTAGTATAAGGGGTTGGCCTCATGTGTGTGATGTCATCACTGTGGGCGGGGCTGACTCCTCACATGATCTGTATACAGGCTGGTGTCAGCAGTAATAGATGAGCTGGTGCTGTAGTATAAGGGGTGTGGTCTCATGTGTGATGTCATCACCAGGGGGCGGGGCTGACTCCTCACATGTATACAGGCTGGTGTCAGCAGTAATAGAGGAGGAGCTGGTGCTGTAGTATAAGGGGTGTGGTCTCATGTGTGATGTCATCACCAGGGGGCGGGGCTGACTCCTCACATGTATACAGGCTGGTGTCAGCAGTAATAGAGGAGGAGCTGGTGCTGTAGTATAAGGGGTGTGGTCTCATGTGTGATGTCATGATATCAGTGATGTCATCATTGTAGGCGGGGCTGACTCCTCACACATGTATACAGGCTGGTGTCAGCAGTAATAGATGAGCTGGTGCTTTAGTATATAGTGGGTGATCTTGGTTTCTGCAGGATGTACAATATGGGATCTGACAGACTGCGCTCATGTTCCGGGGATTTAGTCGCCCCCTCTCTCGCTGTACAATATTTCATTGGAGCTCATATTCCTTTATCAGAAATCTTGGAAACCCCCCTGCCCCCAATCTCCAATGTGTAACCCGCTGGGAGTTTTATTACATTCAGTAACATAATCCGGCGCTGGGCCTGGATACTAAACTTAGCCGCCGTTCATGTTTCCTGCCGGACCTGGAGACGCTCTTCTTACAGATCACATTATATAAAATTCATCTGCAATAAATAATCCCCTTAAATCACCCCAGAACGTGTGAGGAGCCGGAGCCAGGACCCGGGGTATGTTACATTGTAGCCCCCATATCATACAGAAGATACAATGTATCATGGCGCAGAAAGTTCCCTAAAAGTCCTGCCTCGGAGTCGTCCCCTTAATCTTATATCTATGGATGGTGGATAGGGTCATCAGTCCTAACCTAGCTGTCCACAGGCTCCAATGTTGAATGCACTGTTTGCCTCTTTCTCTTTGTCTTGGGTAATTATTATTCACTGATCTTCATGAACAAGGCGGCTCAGGATGAGCAGTTGTAGAAAACACCAGGGAATCAGTGGTGCAATAAAAAGTAATCCTGAGATTCATCGGATTCCTATACAGTAGATGTATTTTGGATGTGTTAAATGGGTTGGGCAAGTTCATGAAAAATTTCTATTTAGGTATGTTAATGAGTGGTCAGTGTTTGAACTAGGATGTCCTAATAAACTTTACATAGTGATCGATTACAGATTATGAGATTCCACATACCGTTACATCTAATAAAGGAGTGATAACCCATTAAATCCAGTTTAGGACTTGGTTCTTCCCCCACTACCTCCATTGTAGGGTGTAGTTCTCTCCATTACCTCCAGTATAGAGTTTAGTTCTCTCCATTTCCTCCAGTGTAGGGTGTAGTTCTCTCCATTTCCTCCAGTGTAGGGTGTAGTTCTCTCCATTACCTCCATTGTAGGGTGTAGTTCTCTCCATTACCTCCAGTATAGAGTTTAGTTCTCTCCATTTCCTCCAGTGTAGGGTGTAGTTCTCTCCATTTCCTCCAGTGTAGGGTGTAGTTCTCTCCATTACCTCCATTGTAGGGTGTAGTTCTCTCTGTTACGTCCAGTGTAGGTTGTAGTTATCTTTATTATTTCCAGTGTAGGGTGTAGTTCTCTCCATTACCTCCAGTATAGAGTGTAGTTATCTCCATTTCCTCCAGTGTAGGGTGTAGTTCTCTCCATTTCCTCCAGTGTAGGGTGTAGTTCTCTCCATTACCTCCATTGTAGGGTGTAGTTCCCTCTGTTACGTCCAGTGTAGGGTGTAGTTCTCTCCATTATCTCCAGTGTAGGGTGTAATTCTCTCCATTACCTCCAGTGTAGGATGTAGTTCTCTCCATTACCTCCAGTGTAAGGTGTAGTTCTCTCCATTACCTCCAGTGTAGGATGTAGTTCTCTCCATTACCTCCAGTGTAAGGTGTAGTTCTCTCCATTACCTCCAGTGTAGGGTGTAGTTCTCTCCGTTACCTCCAGTGTAGGGTGTAGTTCTCTCTGTTACGTCCAGTGTTGGTTGTAGTTCTCTTCATTATGTCCAGTGTAGGGTGTAGTTCTCTCCATTACATCCAGTGTAGGGAGTAGTTCCTCATTAAGGCTAGTGTAGGGTGTAGTTCTCACATTAAATCCAGTGTGGGGTGTAGTTCTCCCCATTACGTCCAGTGTAGGGTGTAGTTCTCCCGATTTACGTCTAGTATACAGTGTTGTTCTCATTAAATCCAGTGTAGTGTGTAGATCTCTTTGTTACATCCAGTGTAACCATTACCTCTCGTGTAGGGTGTGGTTCTGCCCATTCCGTCCAGTGTAGATTGTAGTTCTCTTCATTACGTCCAGTGTATGGTGTAGTTCTCTCCAGTACGTCCAGTGTTGGGGATAGTTCTTCTCATAATGTCTAGTGTAGGGTGTGGTTCTCTCAGTTACGTCCAGTGCAGGGTGTAGTTCAGGCCGTTACGTCCACTGTAGGGTCTGATTCTCTCCATTATGTCAGTGTAGGGTGTGGTTCTCTTCATTACCTCCCGTGTAGAGCGTGGTCCTCTCAATTACCTCCTGTGTAGGGTGTGGTTCTCTACATTATGTCCAGTGAAGGGTGTGGTTCTCCCTATTCCGTCCAGTGTAGAGTGTAGTTCTCTCCATTACATCCAGTGTAGGGTGTAATTCTCCCCACTACATCTATTGTAGGGTGTGGTTTCTCTCCATTACATCCCGTTAAGGGTGTGGTTTTATCCATTACTTCCCATGTAGGGCTTGGTTCTCTCCATTACCTCCCATGTAGGGTGTGGTTCTCCCCATTCCGTCAAGTGTAGGTTGTATTTTTCTCCAGTACGTCCAGTGTAGGGTGTAGTTCTCTTCATTACGTCCAGTGTAGGGTGTAGTTCTCTTCATTACGTCCAGTGTAAGGTGTAGTTTTCTCCATTACCTCCAGTGTAGAGTGTATTTCTCTCCAGTACGTCCAGTGTATGTAAGGTGTAGTTCTCTCTATTACCTCCAGTGTAGGCTGTAGTTCTCACATTAAATCCAGTTTGGGGTGTAGTTCTTCCTATTACGTCTAGTATACAGTGTTGTTCTCCTCATTACATCCAGTGTAGGGTGCAGTTCTCGCCATTACGTCCACTGTAGGGTCTGATTCTCTCCATTACATCAGTGTAGGGTGTGGTTCTCTCCATTACCTCCCGTGTATGATGTGCTTCTCTCCATTACCTCCGGTGTAGGGCGTGGTCCTCTCAATTACCTCCTGTGTAGGGTGTGGTTCTCTACATTACGTCAGTGTAGGGTGTGGTTCTCTACATTACCTCCCATGTATAGTGTGGTTCTCTCCATTACCTCCTGTGTAGGGCGAGGTTCTCTCAATTACCTCCTGTGTAGGGTGTGGTTCTCTACATTATGTCCAGTGAAGGGTGTGGTTCTCCCTCTGCCGTCCAGTGTAGAGTGTAGTTCTCTCCATTACATTTAGTGTAGGGTGTAATTCTCTCCACTACATCTATTGTAGGGTGTGGTTCTCTCCATTACGTCCATTATAGGGTGTGGTTTTCTCCATGATGTCCCGTGAAGGGTGTGGTTCTCGCCATTACTTCCCGCTTAGAGCTTTGTTCTCTCCATTACCTCCAGTGTAGGGTGTGGTTCTCTCCATTACCTCCAGTGTAGGGCGTGGTTCTCTCCATTCCATCCAGTGTAGGTTGTAGTTCTCTTCATTACATCCAATGTAGGGTGTAGTTCTATTCATTTCCTCCAGTGTAGGGTGTAGTTCTCTCCAGTACGTCCAGTGTTGGGGATAGTTCTTCTCATTATGTCTAGTGTAGGGTGTGGTTCTCTCAGTTACGTCCAGTGTAGGGTGTAGTTATCTCCAGTACGTCCAGTGTTGGGGATAGTTCGTCTCATGATGTCTAGTGTACGGCATAGTCCTCATTTACCTCTAGTGTAGGGTGTTGTTCTCTCCATTACCTCCAGTGTAGACTGTAGTTCTCATATTAAATCCAGTATGTGGTGTAGTTCTCCCCATTACGTCCAGTATGGGTGTAGTTCTCGCCATTATCTCCAGTATAGGGTGTAGTTCTCCCCATTACGTCTACACCCAGTGTAGTTCTCTCCAGTATGTCCAGTGTAGAGTGTAGTTCTCTCCATTACCTCCAGTGTAGATAGTAGTTCTCCTTATTACCTTCAGTGTAGGGTGTAGCTCTCACACATTACCTCCAGTGTGGAGTGTAGTTCTCTCCAGTATGTCCAGTGTAGAGCATAGTTCTCCCCATTACCTCCAGTGTAGAGTCTAGTTTTCTCCATTACGTCCAGTGTAGGGTGTAGTTCTCTCCAGTACGTCCAGTGTTGGGGATAGTTCTTCTCATTATGTCTAGTGTAGGGTGTGGTTCTTTCCATTACCTCCCGTGTAGGGTGTGGTTCTGTACATTATGTCCAGTGAAGGGTGTGGTTCTCCCTATTCTGTCCAGTGTAGAGTGTAGTTCTTTCCATTGCATCCAGTGTAGGGTGTAATTCTCCCCACTACATCTATTGTAGGGTGTGGTTCTCTCCATTACGTCCAGTGTAGGGTGTTGTTTTCTCCATGATGTTTCGTGTAGGGTGTGGTTCTCTCCATTACTTCCCATGTAGGGCTTGGTTCTCTACATTACCTCCCATGTAGGGTGTGGTTCTCTCCCATTACCTCACGTGTAGGGTGGTGTTCTCCCCATTCGATCTAGTGTAGGTTGTAGTTCTCTCTAGTACGTCCAGTGTAGGGTGTAGTTCTCCCCATTATGTCCAGTGTATAGTGTAGTTTTCTCCATTACATCTAGTGTAAAGTGTAGTTCTGTCCATTACATCCCGTGTACGGTGTTATTCTCCTCATTACATACAGTGTTGTTCTCTTCATTACGTCCATTGTAGGGTGTAGTTCTCTCTATTTCCTCCAGTGTAGAGTGTAGTTCTCCCCAGTATGTCCAGTGTAGAGTGTAATTCTCTCCAGTATGTCCAGTGTAGAGTGTCGTCCTCTCCATTACCTCCAGTGTAGAGTGTAGTTCTCCCCATTATCTCCAGTGTAGGGTGTAGTTCTCCCCATTATCTCCAGTGTAGGGTGTAGTTCTCTCCATTACCTCCAGTGTAGAGTGTAGTTCTCCCCATTATCTCCAGTGTAGGGTGTAGTTCTCTCCATTACCTCCAGTGTAGAGTGTAGTTCTCCCCATTATCTCCAGTGTAGGGTGTGGTTCTCCCCATTCGATCTAGTGTAGGTTGTAGTTCTCTCTAGTACGTCCAGTGTAGGGTGTGGTTCTCCCCATTATGTCCAGTGTATAGTGTAGTTTTCTCCATTACATCTAGTGTAAAGTGTAGTTCTGTCCATTACATCCCGTGTACGGTGTTATTCTCCTCATTACATACAGTGTTGTTCTCTTCATTACGTCCATTGTAGGGTGTAGTTCTCTCTATTTCCTACAGTGTAGAGTGTAGTTCTCCCCAGTATGTCCAGTGTAGAGTGTAGTTCTTCCCATTTTCTCCAGTGTAGGGTGTAGTTCTCTCCATTATCTCCAGTGTAGAGTGTCGTCCTCTCCATTACCTCCAGTGTAGAGTGTAGTTCTCCCCATTATCTCCAGTGTAGAGTGTAGTTCTCCCCATTATCTCCAGTGTAGGGTGTAGTTCTCTCCATTATCTCCAGTGTAGAGTGTAGTTCTCCCCATTATCTCCAGTGTAGAGTGTAGTTCTCCCCATTATCTCCAGTGTAGGGTGTAGTTCTCTCCATTACCTCCAGTGTAGAGTGTAGTTCTCCCCATTATCTCCAGTGTAGGGTGTAGTTCTCCCCATTATCTCCAGTGTAGAGTGTAGTTCTCCCCATTATCTCCAGTGTAGGGTGTAGTTCTCCCCATTATCTCCAGTGTAGGGTGTAGTTCTCCCCATTATCTCCAGTGTAGAGTGTAGTTCTCCCCATTATCTCCAGTGTAGGGTGTAGTTCTCCCCATTATCTCCAGTGTAGAGTGTAGTTCTCCCCATTATCTCCAGTGTAGGGTGTAGTTCTCCCCATTATCTCCAGTGTAGGGTGTAGTTCTCCCCATTACCTCCAGTGTAGAGTGTAGTTCTCCCCATTATCTCCAGTGTAGAGTGTAGTTCTCCCCATTATCTCCAGTGTAGGGTGTAGTTCTCCCCATTATCTCCAGTGTAGGGTGTAGTTCTCTCCATTACATCCAGATGTATGGTGTTGTTCTCTCTAGTACGTCCAGTGAAGGGTGTAATTTCCCCCCATTACCTCCAGTATAGGCTGTAGTTCTTTCCATTATATCCAGCGTAGGGCGTACGTCTCTCCATTATGTCCTTTGTAGTTTGTAATACTCTACTAAAGCTCTCAATTATTATTAGTAATTTCTGCACCCACACCACATATGGTCACAGTTATAGGGCATCCCCCTGACCATATTTTACATGCCCCCTAGAAATCCAGCCCCTAAGCCCCTACGTGTCTACCCAAGATTGTCTTCAGAGGGGCGGAAAACTGGGCAGAGTCTGCAACCACCTCGGTCCGTGGAGGAAACGCCGCGCTATGGACGATACAGCCGACCGTGAGTAACTTTATTATATTCTAGATCTTTTCTACAACTGGACGAAAACCTATAGGACTTCATGACTATCGAACAAAAAGTGAAGACTGAAAGGAGACCGAAATTATATTAAGCACATAACAGATACAAATTAGCTTTTAGATAATGACTATACACTATATAGTGTATAGGTGACTCCTCTATGTGATATGTCGGCAGTGGAGTAACTAGAGTCAGATGGGCCCTGGTGTGAAATTTGGATGTGCCCCATCACCTGCATGTTGGTCACATGTATTGGCTTTGTAGTGTTCTAAATCCTATAAAGACTTACAACTTACCCACCCCCGTTTATAAATGTTCCCCATCCTTGTATATATGGTCCACATCTTGGTATATATAGTCCTCATTGCTATATATATGGTCCCCATCCTTGTATATTTGGTCCACATAGCCCTCATCATCGTATAAATATGTCCCCCATCCCGGTATATATGGACCCATCCTGGTATATATGGTCCTTATCGTAATATATATTGTTCCCATCCTGGTATTTATGGTTTTCCTGCTGTTATATATTGTCCCCAACCTGGTATATATGGTCTTCATAATGGTATGTATGGTCCACATGTCCCTCATCCTGGTATATATTGTCTCCATCCTGGTATACATGGTCCCCATCCTAATATACAGTCCTCATCCTGATATATATCTTCCGCATTTCTGGTATATACAGTCCCCATGCTTGTATACATGGTCCATATGGTCCCCATCAAGGTATATATTGTCCCTATACTTGTATATAATGTCCCCATCCTGGTTAATAATGACGAATATAGTCCCCATCCTGGTATATATGAGCCAATCCTGGTAAATATAATCCATATGGTCCCCATCTTGGTATATATATGGTATTTTATATATTCCCCCATCCTGGTATTTATATCCCCCTTGTTGGTATATATGGTCCCCATCCTGGTATATATGGTCCATATGGTCCACATCCTGGTATTGTCATAGAGTATTATAGCGGAAAGGGAATTAGGAGGCAAGATGGTAAGATGGACTAGGTGAACTAAGGAACTAGTTTGACCCTTAGGGTACGTTCACACGAGATGTAATAGCTGCATATTCCTGCTTTTGCTCAGTGATTTTGAGCGCTCACGTAAAAGCAGTGCAAAACAAAGCTGGTTACGCCTTCTAGCAAAAGCTATGGCCTTTGCTGGAAGGTGTGCTGATGCCGCTTTTTGCCGCATATTTTTGCACGGACGCTTTTACTAAAAAAGCGCTTGCGCAAAAAGAATTGTCATGCCAATTTTTGCCATTTTTTGTCGGCGCGCTTTACACATAGGCTACATGTTAACATGACCTCGGGGAAAGCACGCCGAGAAAAGTGCACAATGGCAAAATGCACCGCGTGTAAACATAGCCTTAGACTGGGGTTCCTTGGCTTGCGCTGATCCTGAAATTACCTCTGAAGGTGAGGAGGTGAGAACCTAGCCCTTCGCTCCTGATCAGCCCTAGGGCTAAAAGCCCCTACCTCCACCTACGGACCAGGAAAAGATTCCAGTAGAAGGGAAAAGCAGCAGCTCAGCAACCACAACTGTACCACACTGGTCCTAGAAGAGGAATGAACTCTTTTTGCGACATCTGGTGGAAGGGAGCAGACTTACTCAAGGCTGAGGGGGTGGAGAGCAGAAAGATCAGACACACCCCTCGCCTCCACCTGAGCTGTGACTCCTCACCTGCAGAGCCGCACAATACATTCAGCAACTGCAACTTCAATCTCACCCTGACTGAGTCAAAGGAAAAAACTCCAGGACTGCAGTCAATACGTGACAGATTGATGTTGTTTATGTTGTTGTTTTTACTTTGGGTATATAGATGACACCTATATATAATATGTTGGTGATTTTAGATAGGGTATATAGATGACGTCTGTCTTTATGTGGGCTGTTTAGATGGATAGACCTGTGATTTTTATATAGGGTATATTGATGACTTCTGTCTTTATGTGGACTGTTTAGATGGATAGACCTGTGATTTTTATATAGGGTATATTGATGACTTCTGTCTTTATGTGGACTGTTTAGATGGATAGATCTGTGATTTTGCATAGAGTATATAGATGACTTTTACCTTTATGTGGACTGTTTAGATGGATAGACTTGTGATTTTACATAGGGTATATTGATGACTTCTGTCTTTATGTGGACTGTTTAGATGGATAGACCTGTGATTTTACATAGGGTATATTGATGACTTCTGTCTTTATGTGGACTGTTTAGATGGATAGACCTGTGATTTTACATAGGGTATATTGATGACTTCTGTCTTTATGTGGACTGTTTAGATGGATAGACCTGTGATTTTGCATAGAGTATATAGATTACTTTTACCTTTATGTGGACTGTTTAGATGGATAGACCTGTGATTTTTACATAGGGTATATTGATGACTTCTGTCTTTATGTGGACTGTTTAGATGGATAGACCTGTGATTTTTACATAGGGTATATTGATGACTTCTGTCTTTATGTGGACTGTTTAGATGGATAGACCTGTGGTTTTACATACAGTATATAGATTACTTTTACCTTTATGTGGACTGTTTAGATGGATAGACCTGTGATTTTTACATAGGGTATATTGATGACTTCTGTCTTTATGTGGACTGTTTAGATGGATAGATCTGTGATTTTACATAGAGTATATAGATTACTTTTACCTTTATGTGGACTGTTTAGATGGATAGACCTGTGGTTTGGTCCTCCAGTGAAGGGGCCATGTTTTGGGGTCAGTGCGATGTGTGAGGTGCTGGATTTCGGATGGGAACTTGCTGAGAATTCGTGTTTTCGCCTGGGACCCTGCGGTCAGTAATGAGTCTTTTGTGCTTCCCGTTATCTGGCCGCGGTACGACATGGGACTGTAATAATGATGGCTGCGTTGGCCTCTTGACTCGCACACACATGACTAAGTGGGGTATTTTTGTTCTGCGGCCAGCAGTTTTACTTACGTAATTGGTGGAGAATAATGAGATCTGACATGAGAACACGGACTGGCAATTAATGAGCGGCTATTTTCAGCTTTTAATCCAGGAATCCCTTTCTGCACTGGTTTTTGCAGGCCGCAGTGGGGGACGGTCAGAGCCTACATCTGAGACACAGCACATTTCCACAGCACTTCAAAGGACCCTGAGAAAACGTTTCGTGACTTGTGATCTCAGGCACAGTGGAGCTGGGAGTCCTATTAATGTGCTTAAGATAAGCGGCTGCGGGGGTCTCTTCGTAGGGACAAACCAGGCCGCGGGCACCGACCAAGAATGTGTGGATCTAGGAATACCAGAGCGCAGATCTAGAGGTCAGAGGCTACCTCTGCTTGGGTCCTAGTATATAGGTGGTATTGTATAGTGGTAGTACTTATGATACTTGATGGCTCCAGGATCTCCTTACCCACCAACTTCATTAGATTGTCAGCACGTGCTCCAAGACTTGTCTATGTCTACGACCACAAGCTGGTAGAGGAGTGGATTGGGAAGAGACTCCTTAGCGACTCTTTGGGTAAAGTCGGTCTACTGAAACTTTCAATTATAATTCAGTTATAGAGGTCGCTCCTCCATCACACAACTTTAATGTCCCTGAAGTGAGACTGTTGTGTGATTGTGTTGCCATAAATGTCACCTTTTTTTGCAGACCTTGTGATGTGGCATTAGTTGGGATGACTCCTTGGTGACTCTTCGGCTCGTGTCTGTTAGTATTGGCATTAGTTGGGATGACTCCTTGGTGACTCTTCGGCTCGTGTCTGTTAGTAGTGGCATTAGTTGGGATGACTCCTTGGCGTCTCTTCGGCTCGTGTCTGTTAGTATTGGCATTAGTTGGGATGACTCCTTGGTGACTCTTCGGCTCGTGTCTGTTAGTAGTGGCATTAGTTGGGATGACTCCTTGGTGACTCTTCGGCTCGTGTCTGTTAGTATTGGCATTAGTTGGGATGACTCCTTGGTGACTCTTCGGCTCGTGTCTGTTAGTAGTGGCATTAGTTGGGATGACTCCTTGGCGTCTCTTCGGCTCGTGTCTGTTAGTATTGGCATTAGTTGGGATGACTCCTTGGTGACTCTTCGGCTCGTGTCTGTTAGTAGTGGCATTAGTTGGGATGACTCCTTGGTGACTCTTCGGCTCGTGTCTGTTAGTAGAGGCATTAGTTGGGATGACCCCTTGGTGACTCTTCGGCTCGTGTCTGTTAGTAGTGGCATTAGTTGGGATGACTCCTTGGTGACTCTTCGGCTCGTGTCTGTTAGTAGTGGCATTAGTTGGGATGACTCCTTGGCGTCTCTTCGGCTCGTGTCTGTTAGTATTGGCATTAGTTGGGATGACTCCTTGGTGACTCTTCGGCTCGTGTCTGTTAGTAGTGGCATTAGTTGGGATGACTCCTTGGTGACTCTTCGGCTCATGTCTGTTAGTAGTGGCATTAGTTGGGATGACTCCTTGGTGACTCTTCGGCTCATGTCTGTTAGTAGTGGCATTAGTTGGGATGACTCCTTGGTGACTCTTCGGCTCGTGTCTGTTAGTAGTGGCATTAGTTGGGATGACTCCTTGGCGTCTCTTCGGCTCGTGTCTGTTAGTATTGGCATTAGTTGGGATGACTCCTTGGTGACTCTTCGGCTCGTGTCTGTTAGTAGTGGCATTAGTTGGGATGACTCCTTGGTGACTCTTCGGCTCGTGTCTGTTAGTAGAGGCATTAGTTGGGATGACCCCTTGGTGACTCTTCGGCTCGTGTCTGTTAGTAGTGGCATTAGTTGGGATGACTCCTTGGTGACGCTTCGGCTCGTGTCTGTTAGTAGTGGCATTAGTTGGGATGACCCCTTGGTGACTCTTCGGCTCGTGTCTGTTAGTAGTGGCATTAGTTGGGATGACTCCTTGGTGACTCTTCGGCTCGTGTCTGTTAGTAGTGGCATTAGTTGGGATGACTCCTTGGTGACTCTTCGGCTCGTGTCTGTTAGTAGTGGCATTAGTTGGGATGACTCCTTGGTGACTTTTCGGCTCATGTCTGTTAGAGCTATTAGTACGGATGACTTCTTGGTGACTCTTTGGCTCATGTCTGTTAGTAGCAGGGATGTGGTGTCGGTAAGACAAACATCTGAGTCCAACTACAACTCCACCAAAATGGACTCCATCTCCCTCTCCTCGACTTCGACTCCATAACCATGGCTGTGAAGTCAGTAAACCAAACATCTGACTCCAACTCAAACTCCTCAATTTCCCTGAATCTGACTCCACTCAAAATGGGCGCCGACTCCGACTCCACAGGCCTGGTTATTAGAGGCATTAGTTGGGATGACTCCTTGGTGACTCTTTAGCTCATGTCTGTTCATAGAAGCTTTAGTTGAGATGACTCCTTAGCAACTCTTCGGCTAATGTCTGGTAGTAGAGGCATTAGTTGGGATAACACATTGGCAACTCTTCGACTCATGTCTGTTGGTAGAGCCATTACTTGGGATGACTCTTTGGCAGCTCTTCGGCTCATGTCTGTTGGTAGAGCCATTAGTTGGAATGACTCCTTGGCGATTCTTCGTCTCATGCCTGTTAGTAGCAGGGCTGTGGAGTCTGTAAGCCAAACATCTGATTTTGACTCTTCAATTTCCCTGACTTTGACTCAGACTTCAACTCCACCAAAATGAACCCCGACTCCACAACCATGGCTGTCAAGTCAGTAAGCCAAACATCCGACTCCAACTCCTCAAATTCCCTAAATCCGACTCCACCAGAAATGGACACTGCCTTCACGACTCCAACTCCACAGCCCTAGTTAGTAGAGGCATTTTTTGGGGATGACTCCTTGGCAACGTTTTGGCAAACGTCTGTTAATAGAGGCATTAGTTGGGATGACTCATTTCTGTTAGATTAGCTGGGATAACTCCTTGGTGAGTATTTTGATAGAAATCGGTGATAAACATTGCTCTACTATCACATAACATTCAAGGTCTCCTGGAATGTGTTGGGGGTACTTCACACACAACGAGATCACTAGCGACATCGCTGCAACGTCACATGTTTTGTGACGTAACAGCGACCTTGCCAGTGACTTCGCTATGTGTGACACGTAGCAGTGATCAGGCCCTCCCTGTGAGATCACTGATCATTACAAATCGCTCTGGACAATTCTTAGGTCGTTGCGCTCCCGCTGGGAACGGGACAACGACCAATGATCTCAACACTATGCCCGAGAGTGACAGGGTCCCAACGACCGCCGTATCGTTGCTGCGTCGCTGGTGAGATCTGACTGTTTTGACATCTCGCCAGCGACCACGTAGCGATGCACCAGCGATCCCTACCAGGTCAAATCGTGGTCGTGATCGCTGGAAAGTTGCAGCGTGTAAAAGGGCCCTTAGCCCTATCGGATGTTGACATTTTCACTGTGTTTCTTGCATGTTGCTGCCAATTAGTGGAGATGTTAATTGAGATAATGCAATGTCTTGTAGTGTTCAGGTTTATCCACCACTAAATAATCTTGCTATCTCCTGGAATGTGTTGTTTGAGTGAGATGTAAATTTTATTATTTATATTTTTACTGACTTTAACGTCGTGTGTATGGCAGTGGCTACCGTGGACTTTTGTTTCATGGATATGGACATTGGTTGGGATGACTTGATCTCCTGCAGTGATCAGTGGTAGATGTTGCTCCTCAATCTCATGTGGAGTGCGAATGTTGTATGATTATGTTGGCAAAGTTGTCGCATTTTCTGGACGTTGTGTTGCAGGTTTAGTCAATCATTGGGCCACCAATTTGTAGAGACATTAGTTAGAATTTTGATAGCGGTAAGTATTGCTGCACCAACACACAAGCTATATCTCCTGGAGTATGTTGGTGTAAGGGGTAAATTTAACTTGGTGTACTTGGCCACCATGAATTTTATCTTCTGTTTCATTATTGGCTGTCATGGACTTGTATCCCATGTATATGGTCACCATGGACTTGTATCCCATGTATATGGTCACCATGGACTTGTATCCCATGTATATGGTCACCATGGACTTGTATCCCATGTATATGGTCACCATGGACTTGTATCCCATGTATATGGTCACCATGGACTTGTATCCCATGTATATGGTCACCATGGACTTGTATCCCATGTATATGGTCACCATGGACTTGTATCCCATGGACTATGGTCACCACTATGGATTTTATCTTTATGGCCATCATGGACCTTCATCTTATATATGAGATCACTGTGGACTTTTTCTCATGTTCGTGGCCACCATGAACTTTCATTATATATATTATATCTAACCATCCTGGATTTATATAATCACTATGGACTTTTATCTCACACTTACTGCCACCATGGACTTTCATCTTGTGGATATGACCACCATGGACTTTCATCTTGTGGATATGACCACCATGGACTTCATCTTGTGGATATGACCACCATGGACTTTCATCTTGTGGATATGACCACCATGGACTTTCATCTTGTGGATATGACCACCATGGACTTTCATCTTGTGGATATGACCACCATGGACTTTCATCTTGTGGATATGACCACCATGGACTTTCATCTTGTGGATATGACCACCATGGACTTTCATCTTGTGGATATGACCACCATGGACTTTCATCTTGTGGATATGACCACCATGGACTTTCATCTTGTGGATATGGTCACCATGGACTTTCATCTTGTGGATATGACCACCATGGACTTTCATCTTGTGGATATGGCCACCATGGACTTTCATCTTGTGGATCTGACCACCATGGACTTTCATCTTGTGGATATGGTCACCATGGACTTTCATCTTGTGGATATGGTCACCATGGACTTTCATCTTGTGGATATGGTCACCATGGACTTTCATCTTGTGGATATGACCACCATGGACTTTCATCTTGTGGATCTGACCACCATGGACTTTCATCTTGTGGATATGGTCACCATGGACTTTCATCTTGTGGATATGACCACCATGGACTTTCATCTTGTGGATATGGTCACCATGGACTTTCATCTTGTGGATATGACCACCATGGACTTTCATCTTGTGGATATGGTCACCATGGACTTTCATCTTGTGGATATGACCACCATGGACTTTCATCTTGTGGATATGGTCACCATGGACTTTCATCTTGTGGATATGGTCACCATGGACAAAACCCGTTTATGTTAATTCAAATTTGATCAAGACAATATACTAATGTAACAAACCCTCAGCTGGGTGAGGAGGATAACAGGTGGAAGAGATGTCTATCTTGTGGATGCGGCAACATGGACTTCATCTTGTGGATATGGCCACTATGGACTTCATCTCATACATATGACCACCATGGACTTCCATATCATACATGTGGCCACCATGGACTTTCATCTCTTCCATATGGCCACCATGGACCTTTATCTCTTTCATATGGCCACCATGGACTTTCTTCTCATGCATATAACCACCATGGACTTTCATCTCGTGGATATGGCCACCATGGACTTTCATCTCTTCCATATGGCCACCATGGACCTTCATCTCTTCCATATGGCCACCATGGACCTTCATCTCTTCCATATGGCCACCATGGACCTTCATCTCTTCCATATGGCCACCATGGACCTTTATCTCTTTCATATGGCCACCATGGACTTTCTTCTCATGCATATAACCACCATGGACTTTCATCTTTTTCGCGGATATGGCCACCATGGACTTACATCTCATACATATGACCACCATGGACTTTCATCTCATACATATGACCACCATGGACTTTCATCTCATACATATGACCACCATGGACCTCTATCTCATATATATGGCCACCATGGACTTTCTTCTCATGCATATAACCACCATGGACTTTCATCTCATACATATGGCCACCATGGACTTTCATCTCATACATATGGCCACCAGGGAAACTTTATCTCATGTATAGGACCACCATGGACTTTTTTTCTTATGTGGCTACCATGGACTTTTATCTTTTTTATAAGACCATCATGGACTTTTTCATGTATGTGGCCACCATAGACCCTTTGTCTTACGTATTTGGCCACCCTGGACTTCCTTTTTATGAATGTGGCCACCATGTACTTTTTTTCTCATGTGGTCACCATTGCCCTTTTTTTTAATGTATGTCACCACCATGGACCTTTCTCTCATGTATCACTACCATGGACCTTTTTTCTTGTGTATGTGGCCACCATGGATCTTCTCGTGTATGTGACCAGCATGGATCTTCTCGTGTATGTGACCACCATGGACCTTCTCATGTATGTGACCACCATGGACCTTCTTCTCATGTATGTGACCACCATGGACCTTCTTCTCATGTATGTGACCACTATAGATCGTCTTCTGGCATATGTGACCACTATGGACCTTTCTTTCGTGTATGTGGCCACAATTGACCTTTTATTTCATGTATGTGGCCATTGTAGACTTTTAGCATGTGTTTAGAGTCACCATTATATGGAGACTTTGGTTACAGTGACTCGATCTCCAGTTGAAGTCAATGGTAAATGTTGTCAGACGTCACCTGTGTCGCAGCGTTGCCTTCGTGGCCACTGCTTTTCTTGGTCCTTGTGTCGTAGCAGTGAATGTAGAGCAGAAATCTCCATGTCTTAAGGTCACCAGATGCCGGATAATGTGAAGTGGCACCTAAGTTATTTATGGAAACCAAAGTCGCTGAAAAAGCGGGTGCCGAATCTTTCTGCCAGAGGTGATAGGAGTCGTTAATGAATGTCTGTTACCCTGATGATAAATAATGTCAGGTGCAGACTTTACCCAAGAGTGACCGATCTAGGGAAAGGAAGGGTCCCCCAAAATACAACAACATCGGATTTGCTACAATGTATCAGTCATTGAATCCTCTCTCAAGTTCAAGCCTTTAACAGATCCTCAACTGTGTGAGTAGGAGCTGATCAAGGAAATCCCATAGTCAATACAGATAATTATTGATAGAAACCACAGATCTTGAAATGATAAAGAATTACAATTCAAAGTTTAGTATAAAGTTGCTGGACTTGGTGATTCAGCTTCAGTGTGCCGGCCCTTTAAATAAGTGCCTGATGTCACTTCATATAAAGTTTACATCCGCACATATCCACCCGGAGAGGCCGTCTTACTGGACATGTAATCCAGCTTCTTAACAGTTCATTAATAAGGAAAGTGAGAGTGACAGAAGATGAGGGGAATGACTACGTGATCCTGGGATGTGACATAAGAGCCTCAAACTTGAGCCCGAGGGTCCGAGGACCCTAATCCGGACAGATACAGTCTAGCTTTCCTCCAGCTGTTGTGGGACTACACGATCCAGCCGAGGATCTCTGATAGATGGTCTTCCACATGGTGAGGAGGTGACTTTATTGGTGGTTATGGCATCTGGACCCACCCGGCTTCCCTCAGTTGTCTGATGGGTAACATTGTCACTGCTGGGAGCCTGGGTTTCACATCCAGCCAGTTTGACATCAGCATTGAGCCTATTGGGTTTTCTTTGTCCATTCAGGTGGCCTTATTTCAATGACTTTCTATGATTGAAGTCATACCCACGTCCTAGGATTTCCCATCTTTGCGTCATCCTAGGTCTTATTTAAGTCTTGTGTTTATCTGTGATCATACCTCTCTGGGCCATACTTAGGTCTTATATCTTCCTGGTATCTGTCCACCATAGGCCATACTTAGGTCTTATATCTTCCTGGTATCTGTCCACCATAGGCCATACTTAGGACTTGTATCTTCCTGTGTTCTGTTCTTCCTGGTTAACATCCACCCTAGGCCATACTTGGGTCTTCCCATGATCTGTCCACCCTAGGTGATACTTAGGTTCTGTGTCTTCCATCTATCCATTCACCACAGGTCATACTTGGGTCCTGTCTTCCTGTGTTCTGTCCACCCTAGGTCATATTTGGGTCTTTTGTTTTCCTCTGATCCTTTCATCCAAGGTCATACTGTGGTCCTATGTCTTCCTGTGTTCTGTCCACCCTAGGTCATACTTAGGGGATATGTCCACCCTAGGTCATATTTGGGTCTTTGTTCTTCCTCTGATCCTTTCATCCAAGGTCATACTGTGGTCCTATGTCTTCCTGTGTTCTGTCCACCCTAGGTTATACTTGGGTCCCGTTTCTTCCTGTAATCAGTCTAACTTAGGTCATACTTTGGTCTTGTGATTTGTCCAATCTAGGTCATGCTTTGGTCCCGTGTAATCCTGTCTTCCATCCACCTTACGTCATACTATGGTCTTGTGTCTTCCTGTGTTCTGTCCACACCCTAAATCATACTTAGGGGATCTGTCTACCCTAGGTCATATTTGCGTCTTTTATCTTCCTCTGATCCTTCCACCCAAGTTCATACTTGGGACCCAAGTATGACCTAGGGTAGACAGATTACAGGAAGACATGGGACCCAAGTATGACCTAGGGTAGACAGATTACAGGAAGACATGGGACCCAAGTATGACCTAGGGTAGATAGATTACAGGAAGACATGGGACCCAAGTATGACCTAGGGTAGATAGATAACAGAAAGACATGGGACCCAAGTATGACCTAGGGTAGACAGATTACAGGAAGACATGGGACCCAAGTATGACCTAGGGTAGACAGATTACAGGGAGACATGGGACCCAAGTATGACCTAGGGTAGACAGATTACAGGAAGACATGGGACCCAAGTATGACCTAGGGTAGACAGATTACAGGAAGACATGGGACCCAAGTATGACCTAGGGTAGACAGATTACAGAAAGACATGGGACCCATGTCTTCCTGTAATCTGTCTACCTTAGGTCATACTTGGGTCCCGTGTCTTTCTGTAGCTGGTCTACTCTAGGTTATACTATGGTCTTGTGTCTTCCTGTGATCCATCCACCCTAGGTCATACTTGGGACCCATGTCTTCCTGTGATCCATCCACCCTAGGTCATACTTGGGACCTGTGTCTTCCTGTGATTCGTCCACCCTAGGTCATACTTGGGTCCCGTGTCTTCCTGTAATCCCTCCACCCTAGGTCATACTTGGGACCTGTGTCTTCCTGTGATTCGTCCACCCTAGGTCATACTTGGGACCTGTGTCTTCCTGTGATTCGTCCACCCTAGGTCATACTTGGGACCTGTGTCTTCCTGTGATTCGTCCACCCTAGGTCATACTTGGGTCCCGTGTCTTCCTGTAATCCCTCCACCCTAGGTCATACTTGGGACCTGTGTCTTCCTGTGATTCGTCCACCCTAGTTTATTCTTGCATCCTTTGTCTTCCTATGATCATTCCAACCTAATCTATATCTGTAAATTCTGCATACCTATATGACAAATATGCGCAATGCTAAATATTGAGATGTTGTGTATTTCCTCTGGATGAGAATGTGTCGGGTCATTTTTGGGTTTTTGTGTTATTTAATGTGGATGGTAGAGAGGCCTCCTGTAGCTGGGGAAGCCATTTCTTTTTTTTTTTTGGGGGGGGGGGTCATATCTGCACCTAAATCTGTGACTGTTGAAAAGCAGGTGTTGCAGATACATTATAATTCCTCATATTTTACACCAGGCATTGGCGTCGCTTTTCATTGCCTCGCAGCAGGCGGACATCTCAGCAGGAAAAAGGCAACTAATTTGTTCCGTGTATTTCGCAGTAATGAAGTTTGGTGTAAGGCTGAGGAGCCTTGGGGCGCGCTATGATAGAAGCATCTGACCCAGGACCTGTCTGTCAATCACTCTGTATCTTTGACAACTTGCTCTCCTCACCCTCTAGTGACACTCTCTCACGCTGTATCTTGATCAACTTTCTCTCCTCACCCTCTAGTGACACTCTCTCACTCTGTATCTTCAACAACTTGCTCTCCTCACCCTCTAGGGACACTCTCTCACTCTGTATCTTCAACAACTTGCTCTCCTCACCCTCGGGACATTCTCTCAGTCTGTATCCTGATGAACTTGCTCTCCTCACCCTCGGGACATTCTCTCACTCTGTATCCTGATGAACTTGCTCTCCTCACCCTCTAGCGACACTCTCTTACACTATAAGTTGATGAACTTGCTCTCCTCACCCTCTAGGGACACTCTCTCAGTCTGTATCTTCGCCAACTTGCTCTCCTCACCCTCTAGCGACACTCTCTTACACTATAAGTTGATGAACTTGCTCTCCTCACCCTCTAGAGACACTCTCTCAGTCTGTATCTTCGCCAACTTGCTCTCCTCACCCTCTAGCGACACTCTCTTACACTATAAGTTGATGAACTTGCTCTCCTCACCCTCTAGAGACACTCTCTCAGTCTGTATCTTCGCCAACTTGCTCTCCTCACCCTCTAGCGACACTCTCTTACACTATAAGTTGATGAACTTGCTCTCCTCACCCTCTAGAGACACTCTCTCACTCTGTATCTTCAACAACTTGCTCTCCTCACCCTCGGGACACTCTCTCACTCTGTATCCTGATGAACTTGCTCTCCTCACCCTCTAGAGACACTCTCTCAGTCTGTATCTTCGCCAACTTGCTCTCCTCACCCTCTAGCGACACTCTCTTACACTATAAGTTGATGAACTTGCTCTCCTCACCCTCTAGTGACACTCTCTCACTCTGTATCTTCGACAACTTGCTCTCCTCACCCTCTAGGGACACTGTCTCACTCTGTATCCTGATGAACTTGCTCTCCTCACCCTCTAGGGACTCTCTCACTCTGTATCCTGATGAACTTGCTCTCCTCACCCTCTAGGGACTCTCTCACTCTGTATCTTCAACAACTTGCTCTCCTCACCCTCTAGGGACACTCTCTCACTCTGTATCTTCGACAACTTGCTCTCCTCACCCTCTAGGGACACTCTCTCACTCTGTATCTTCAACAACTTGCTCTCCTCACCCTCTAGCGACACTCTCTCACTCTGTATCTTCAACAACTTGCTCTCCTCACCCTCTAGGGACACTCTCTCACTCTGTATCTTGATGAACTTTCTCTCCTCACCCTCTAGTGACACTCTCTCACTCTGTATCTTCAACAACTTGCTCTCCTCACCCTCTAGGGACACTCTCTCACTCTGTATCTTCAACAACTTGCTCTCCTCACCCTCTAGGGACACTCTCTCACTCTGTATCCTGATGAACTTGCTCTCCTCACCCTCTAGGGACACTCTCTCACTCTGTATCTTCGACAACTTGCTCTCCTCACCCTCTAGGGACACTCTCTCACTCTGTATCTTCAACAACTTGCTCTCCTCACCCTCTAGGGACACTCTCTCACTCTGTATCTTCAACAACTTGCTCTCCTCACCCTCGGGACACTCTCTCAGTCTGTATCCTGATGAACTTGCTCTCCTCACCCTCTAGGGACACTCTCTCAGTCTGTATCTTCGACAACTTGCTCTCCTCACCCTCTAGCGACACTCTCTTACACTATAAGTTGATGAACTTGCTCTCCTCACCCTCTAGAGACACTCTCTCAGTCTGTATCTTCGCCAACTTGCTCTCCTCACCCTCTAGCGACACTCTCTTACACTATAAGTTGATGAACTTGCTCTCCTCACCCTCTAGAGACACTCTCTCACTCTGTATCTTCAACAACTTGCTCTCCTCACCCTCGGGACACTCTCTCACTCTGTATCCTGATGAACTTGCTCTCCTCACCCTCTAGAGACACTCTCTCAGTCTGTATCTTCGCCAACTTGCTCTCCTCACCCTCTAGCGACACTCTCTTACACTATAAGTTGATGAACTTGCTCTCCTCACCCTCTAGTGACACTCTCTCACTCTGTATCTTCGACAACTTGCTCTCCTCACCCTCTAGGGACACTGTCTCACTCTGTATCCTGATGAACTTGCTCTCCTCACCCTCTAGGGACTCTCTCACTCTGTATCTTCAACAACTTGCTCTCCTCACCCTCTAGGGACACTCTCTCACTCTGTATCTTCAACAACTTGCTCTCCTCACCCTCTAGCGACACTCTCTCACTCTGTATCTTCAACAACTTGCTCTCCTCACCCTCTAGCGACACTCTCTCACGCTGTATCTTGATCAACTTTCTCTCCTCACCCTCTAGTGACACTCTCTCACTCTGTATCTTCGACAACTTGCTCTCTTCACCCTCTAGGGACACTCTCTCACTCTTGTATTTTGACGAACTCACTCTGCTCATCCTCCAGTGACACTCTCTCACTCTGTATCTTGATGAACTTGCTCTCCTCACCCTCTAGGGACACTCTCTCACTCTATCTTCAACAACTTGCTCTCCTCACCCTCTAGGGACACTCTCTCACTCTGTATCTTCAACAACTTGCTCTCCTCACCCTCTAGGGACACTCTCTCACTCTGTATCTTGATTAACTTGCTCTCCTCACCCTCTAGGGACACTGTCTCACTCTGTATCCTGATGAAATTGCTCTCCTCACCCTCTAGGGACACTCTCTCACTCTGTATCTTCAACAACTTGCTCTCCTCACCCTCTAGGGACACTCTCTCACTCTGTATCTTCAACAACTTGCTCTCCTCACCCTCGGGACACTCTCTCACTCTGTATCCTGATGAACTTGCTCTCCTCACCCTCTAGGGACACTCTCTCAGTCTGTATCTTCGACAACTTGCTCTCCTCACCCTCTAGCGACACTCTCTTACACTATAAGTTGATGAACTTGCTCTCCTCACCCTCTAGAGACACTCTCTCAGTCTGTATCTTCGCCAACTTGCTCTCCTCACCCTCTAGCGACACTCTCTTACACTATAAGTTGATGAACTTGCTCTCCTCACCCTCTAGAGACACTCTCTCAGTCTGTATCTTCGCCAACTTGCTCTCCTCACCCTCTAGCGACACTCTCTTACACTATAAGTTGATGAACTTGCTCTCCTCACCCTCTAGAGACACTCTCTCACTCTGTATCTTCAACAACTTGCTCTCCTCACCCTCGGGACACTCTCTCACTCTGTATCCTGATGAACTTGCTCTCCTCACCCTCTAGAGACACTCTCTTACACTATAAGTTGATGAACTTGCTCTCCTCACCCTCTAGGGACACTGTCTCACTCTGTATCCTGATGAACTTGCTCTCCTCACCCTCTAGTGACACACTCTCACTCTGTATCTTGATGAACTTGCTCTCCTCACCCTCTAGGGACTCTCTCACTCTGTATCTTCAACAACTTGCTCTCCTCACCCTCTAGGGACACTCTCTCACTCTGTATCCTGATGAACTTGCTCTCCTAATCCTCTAGGGACACTCTCTCACTCTATAACTTGATGAACTTGCTCTGCTCATCCTCTAGGGACACTCTCTCTGCATATTGATTAACTTGCACTCCTTACCCTCTAGGGACACTCTTTCAAGCATTTCTGCTCGCTAACTCAAAACCTAGGTCTATCATTTCTGCACACTGGGCCCAATCTGCCTTCCTGAAAGGGAACTGTTACTATCCCTTTCAAGGGGGACGTAGACAATATGTCCATCTCCACACATGTCCCATATACAGGACATATATTGTGGGCAGTGGCATAACGTGAAGCTCATGGACCCTGATGCGTAAGCTCCTACAGGGCCCCCAATTATTGCAAATCTGTAATAGCATTAGTCTTTTTCTTTAGGCCAAAGGGACCTTTGGGGTCCCCTGAGCTCCAGGGCCTGGGTGCACCTATTGTAGTTACGCCCCTGATCACGGGGCAGCGTCTTGTTTTGCCTCTGCTCTTGTTTTTCTCACTGGGCCTCGTTGATTTTGTAAACTCCTCCATCCATTTCGTCTGGCAGAGTATAGACTTGTTGTGCTGCGTTCGCCGGTATCCTTGGCCGCCCCAAATATCCCACGGCTCTGCTGTGCCTGTCAGCAGATCGGGGAATGAGGTGTGGATGTTGGGTGGTCTCCTCTAGAGCTGGCGGGGGTTGTATGGTGACCGTGTGTGGACCCCGGGGCTCTGGCCGTCGTTCCCACATGTGCTCTTCTCGTTTGTGGCCACGATGAATTCTTTCTGGAGTTTCTGAACCTTCGTCTCCACTGCCGGCGCTTCCTCGCGCCTCTTTCTTCCTCGCGCCTCTTTCTTCCTCGCGCCTCATTCTTCCTCGCTCCTCATTTTTCACCATTTGACCCTCATTCTTTTCACGTTCTGGGTTTTTTTTTTTCGGAGGTAACACACTGGTTTCCATCTGCAGCCAGCCCTGGATCTGCATCTCCTTCTTGTTCTGGTAGACTCCCTTCACCACATCCGCCAGCTTTCCTGGCCCGTCCTGAGCTATTCTCGTTCCTCTGTGGATTACACTGATCTCTGCCAAGATGTCAGAGCAGAAGGGAGGAAAGCAGAGAAGGCGTCCCACAATCCGAAGCCTGTGAAATGTGGGAAACCCCTGAGAGAGGGAGAACCGCCACTGCTGCACCTCAATACTTCAGACCCCCACCCATAAATACAGAGGCCCTCCTAAGGATGTAACCTCTGCACCCCGAGCTATGGAGAAAAAAGAGCAGCACAACTACAACACTCAGCATTGCCAGGAACTGACTCTGAACACAAAAGTACTGTCCTGACTTACTCTATACATTGTTCATTTTGTACATTACTGATCCTGAGTCACCTCCTGCATTATACTCCAGAGCTGCACTCACTATTCTGCTGGTGCAGTCACTGTGTACATACATTACATTACTGATCCTGAGTTACCTCCTGTATTATACTCCAGAGCTGCACTCACTATTCTGCTGGTGCAGTCACTGTACATACATTACATTACTGATCCTGAGTTACCTCCTGTATTATACTCCAGAGCTGCACTCACTATTCTGCCGGTGCAGTCACTGTGTACATACATTACATTACTGATCCTGAGTTACCTCCTGTATTATACTCCAGAGCTGCACTCACTATTCTGCTGGTGTAGTCTCTGTGTACATACATTACATTACTGATCCTGAGTTACCTCCTGTATTATACTCCAGAGCTGCACTCACTATTCTGCTGGTGCAGTCACTGTGTACATACATTACATTACTGATCCTGCATTACCTCCTGTATTATACTCCAGACCTGCACTCACTATTCTGCTGATGCAGTCACTGTGTACATACATTACATTACTGATCCTGAGTTACCTCCTGTATTATACTCCAGAGCTGCACTCACTATTCTGCTGGTGCAGTCACTGTGTACATACATTACATTACTGATCCTGAGTTACCCCCTGTATTATACTCCAGAGCTGCACTCACTATTCTGCTGGTGCAGTCACTGTGTACATACATTACATTACTGATCCTGAGTTACCTCCTGTATTATACTCCAGAGCTGCACTCACTATTCTGCTGGTGCAGTCACTGTGTACATACATGACATTACTGATCCTGAGTTACCTCCTGTATTATACTCCAGAGCTGCACTCACTATTCTGCTGGTGCAGTCACTGTGTACATACATTACATTACTGATCCTGAGTTACCTCCTGTATTATACTCCAGAGCTGCACTCACTATTCTGCTGGTGCAGTCACTGTGTACATACATTACATTACTGATCCTGAGTTACCTCCTGTATTATACTCCAGACCTGCACTCACTATTCTGCTGGTGCAGTCACTGTGTACATACATTACATTACTGATCCTGAGTTACCTCCTGTATTATACTCCAGAGCTGCACTCACTATTCTGCTGGTGCAGGCACTGTGTACATACATTACATTACTGATCCTGAGTTACCTCCTGTATTATACTCCAGAGCTGCACTCACTATTCTGCTGGTGCAGTCACTGTGTACATACATTACATTACTGATCCTGAGTTACCTCCTGTATTATACTCCAGAGCTGCACTCACTATTCTGCTGGTGGAGTCACTGTGTACATACATTACATTACTGATCCTGAGTTACCTCCTGTATTATACTCCAGAGCTGCACTCACTATTCTGCTGGTGGAGTCACTGTGTACATACATTACATTACTGATCCTGAGTTACCTCCTGTATTATCCTCCAGAGCTGCACTCACTATTCTGCTGGTGCAGTCACTGTGTACATACATTACATTACTGATGCTGAGTTACCTCCTGCATTATACTCCAGAGCTGCACTCACTATTCTGCTGGTGCAGTCACTGTGTACATACATTACATTACTGATCCTGAGTTACCTCCTGTATTATACTCCAGAGCTGCACTCACTATTCTGCTGGTGCAGTCACTGTGTACATACATTACATTACTGATGCTGAGTTACCTCCTGCATTATACTCCAGAGCTGCACTCACTATTCTGCTGATGCAGTCACTGTGTACATACATTACATTACTGATCCTGAGTTACCTCCTGTATTATACTCCAGAGCTGCACTCACTATTCTGCTGGTGCAGTCACTGTGTACATACATTACATTACTGATCCTGAGTTACCTCCTGTATTATCCTCCAGAGCTGCACTCACTATTCTGCTGGTACAGTCACTGTGTACATACATTACATTACTGATCCTGAGTTACCTCCTGTATTATACTCCAGAGCTGCACTCACTATTCTGCTGGTGCAGTCACTGTGTACATACATTACATTACTGATCCTGAGTTACCTCCTGTATTATACTCCAGAGCTGCACTCACTATTCGTCCTCAGTCAGTTGTTTGCAGTCAGGCATGTAATGGTCAGAGGTCTGAATGGGATCCAACGCGAGTTACATAACAGACAGAGGCAGAAGGACCACAAACGCTTTTGTACAATCTTCAGAGAGGAATGCAATATACAATAATTCCCCAGAACTACTACCCCTATCATTTACATGCCCTCTGAAATGAGCCAGGGTCAGCGTGTGTGTCCTAAGGTTCCTACAAGCTTTGTATCACCATCAACAAAAACACATTTACCCCGGAATATCTATAAAATATGATATATACAACAAAGAAGCAAAACAGGTTTAAATAGGATGAGTGAGGACCAGTGGCGTAACTTCAGGCCTTGGGGCCCCGATGCGAAAGCTCCTACGGGGCCCCCAATTATTCCAAATCTTTAATAGTATTAGTCTTTTTCTATGGGCCAAAGGGACGTTTGGGGCCCCCTAGGCTGCAGGGCCCGGGTGCGATCGCAACCCCTGCACCTGTGGTAGTTACGCCCCTGGTGAGGACCCCAGTGACAACACACTGACGTACAATCTTACCAATCCATGGAACCACACTATGTATACATATACACCTCTGCTAGGGGATACCCAGGTATCTAAGCTTAAGGGAATGGGGTATGGGGACTCGGGTATTCTCGTTGCGGTAGGGATGTCACTGGTGGCCTGCCCAGACCCGTAGCCCTGGTGGTCTGCTTTCAAAAAGGGGAACATTTGAAAATAATAAAGTACAAAGATCTCGTGACGCCACCTGCAGATTGTGGTGACTGGACACCAGCGCCGCTTCAGACCTCTGGGAGGCGATGGTACTGCAGCTTTGATGGAACAGCTCCCTGCAGGTGGAGCTGGGCCTCCGGGGCAGGAGTGCACCGATGATGGGGGTGCAGACTGTAAATGTCAATGATCAGCAGTACGGTAGAATACCAAACACACGGAGACTCTGTCACTCTACCCGGGTACTTTACTGGAACAGTTCTGGTGGCAATACAGTTCACAGCTCAAAGCAGTCTTTCTCAAGAGGTAAGCGGCCGGGTAGTCACAGCGGGCTCAAGGTCTCTCGGAGACTCCCGTGGTATGCCTCCTTTAGTCGATCCTGTGTCCTGCTGCTGATCCCTGTCCTTGCACTGCCTCTTATTACCAGGCCCGTTTGGGGGTGCTGATGAGTTCCCGACTTCCCAGCTGTTAAGAAGGGGGTCCTCGACCTTTAGGTGGGCGATCCTGGTGTGGCGGTGCTGGTAGGGCAGGTTGTCGGGGCCGGTGGACTGACCCGCGACCTCTGGTATTGGTGGCTCAGGGGCTAGACTCCCTGCACCGTGTCCTTGCAGGCCGGCTCCCCATGGTGGGCCAGGGTTCCTGCCTGGAGTATGGGCGCTCCGGTATGGGGTTTCCCTCGCTCCGTTTCCTTCTTCTCCTCAGGGCAAACTAGAACTCCCCGTTTTTCTACCCCCTCCTCCCCTAATTCTTCCCCCAGGGACTGGGCTCGAGTGTGGGAGTGCCGGGGTGGGAGCCTCCTACAAACCTTGCATTCCCACACACTCTTTTATGGGTGCAGTACCCCAACTATGACGCCTGACCAGTGGGGTGCCACACAAGCAGCAGGATTTAGAGCTATAAAGTGAAGCAGTGCCCTGTAGACACTGGGATCTGAATGCAAATAGACCTTTACTTGAATGATTTCATGATTGATTGGAGAGAAAGTGTCATAAAACTCCTGGAAAACAGGGCAGCCAATGATTGATATGTGCAGCACTGCCTCACTATTTATGACTTTTTTTTTCTTCTTATCCTCACTGTAAAAACACCAACCCCCCATCCCCCCCTTCACCTCTCATCTGTACTTTCAGTTTTGTCAGGAGCCCTGTGGCTGGAGTATAGTGACAGTGCGCAGGAGCTAAAAACTGTAAGTGGAGAAGATGGCGGGTAGTAGAGTTTAGCTTACAGCTGAAAGCCATGTCCACAGGGGAGGAAAAAAAAATGACCCAAATAGTGAGGCAGTGCTGCACACATCAATCATCTGCTGCCCTGTTTTCCAGGAGTTTAATGACTCTTTTCTCTGCAATGAAACATGGAATCATTGAAGTGCAGGTCTGATAGCATTCAGCATCCCAGGTCCTGCAAGACGCCGCTTCACTGTATAGCCCTAAATCCTGCTGGTTGGTTCCCTTTAACCATCCCATAAGCTCAGATACCTGGGTATCCACTAGCATTATACAGTAGGTCCGGAAAGTATTCAGACCCCATTTACATTTTTCACTCTTTGTGTCATTTCAGCCATTTGGTAAATTCAAAAAAGTGCAGGTAGATCTGTCTGCAGCCGTTTCCAGGATCTTTGGCGCCAAAAACAATAGCAACAAAATTAAAAGGGGTGTTATCTAGTCTGCAGGGGGACACCTGTAGAGTCCAAACTCAGGGGACGTATGCAACAGTCGTAAGGGCCCGGAATACTCGGTAGCTGGGCCTGCAGTCTTTTGAGGAGGTCACGGTGGTCGGTCGGCCAGCTCCATGGCCCTGACCAAGCCAATTAAATGGAATATTTACAGGAGATTTGCAGTTGATTGTGTCGCCACCTGTGGTACCTGCAAGCGCTGCTGTATAGGCTACCAGGGGATTGATGAACAGGCAGCTTGTATGGAACAATCCCCACAGGTGGAGCAGGCCCCTGGCACTTTGTATAGAGTCCATTTGGAGTATGGCGGTGGTAGTTATGGTGATGTGTGCAGCAAGGAGGGCGGAAAAGAAGCAGGAGGACACAGGGGATGCAGTTCTTACCAGGTTTTTTACTTGTAGGTTGTTCAGTGCCGACCCAGACTGGTACTGTGGTCCTCTTCCAGCTGGGCCAGCCCTCAGTCAGTCCAGGCACACTTTGTGAGACACCCTTTTATAGGCCTTTCTTTCCCTGCTCTCTCTCTGTGCTGATCTCCCTCCTTCCCCTGTTCTGCGCCTTCGTGCTACTAATCTAAAGCAGGTGACTGCGGACTCTGAGTGACGGCTAGCCACTGTGCCAGGGAGTGAGTGTACACGGGGTAACATCGATGATCGCCATGTGTACACATTGCCCCAGATTGGTCGCCTGGTTTCAGAGCTGTGTCTGTGTGTACTCTTAGCTGAGGGTGTCAGTGCTCTTGCTGGGGTGTCGAGCTCTTGACTGGCGGTGTCTGTGCTCTTGGCTGGCGGTGCTCTTGGCTGAGGGTGTTTGTGCTCTTGGCTGAGGGTGTTTGTGCTCTTGGCTGAGGGTGTTTGGGCTCTTGGCTGGGGTGTGTGTGCTCTTGGCTTGACGGTGTGTGTGCTCTTGGCTGGCGGTGTGTGTGCTCTTGGCTGGCGGTGTGTGTGCTCTTGGCTGGGGTGTGTGTGCTCTTGGCTAGCGGTGTCGTGCTCTTGGCTGAGGTTTTGTTCTCTTGGCTGCGGTGTCTGTGCTTTTTGGATGACGGTGTGGTGATCTTGCTGGAGGTGTCGATGCTTTGTGGCAGGGGTGTCTGTGCTCTTGGCTGATGGTGTTGTGCTCTTGGCTGAGGTGTCAGTGCTCTTGGCTAGGGTATCGGTGATCTTGGCTGGCGGTGTCGGTAGTGGCTGGTGTCGGCGTATGGATGAGGGTGCGGTGCCCGTGCTGATGGGGTGTGGTCTCAAGGTGTGTGCTCTTATATTCGTGCATGCATCCCTGGTGGGGGCGTGCTCTTCTGACACTGTGCTCTGGCTGGTGTCAGCAGTATAGACGGATGGGCGGTGTCGATGTTTGGCAAGGGGTTGTGCCGCATCTGTGTTGTGATGTCGGTTCATCAGCTGATGTCTCAGCTCTAGGGGGGGCTGTGCTGCTATCTACTCAGCTGCTGTGTACAGGCTGGTGTCAGCAGTAATAGATGAGGAGCTGGTGCTGTAGTATATGGGGTGTGGCCTCATGTGTGATGTCATTATATCAGTGATGTCATCACCAGGGGGCGGGGCTGACTCCTCACACATGTATACAGGCTGGTGTCAGCAGTAATAGATGAGGAGCTGGTGCTGTAGAATAAGAGGTGTGGTCTCATGTGTGATGTCATTATATCAGTGATGTCATCACTGGGGGCCAGACAGACACATGATTTTATGATGTGCTCAATGTATTAGTCTTAATCTCTTAAATGTGGGATTTCCTCCATCCAAAGATGTTGTTACTGTGAGGCTGATATACGAGCGGAGGAATAATCTCTATACAGACTTCACATATAGAAGATTCATCACCTAATCACAGCACATAGCCACAGCCCCCCACCAAGACTGCAGGGGACGACAAACCATACAACACCACCGTCCTACAAACAAATAAAAAAACTACAGAGGGGCCTACGCCATCATATACGTAATATAATACCGCCTCTAAGTACAAGGAAAATAACTATATAATACTGCTCCTATATACAAGAATATAACTACTATTATACTGCTCCTATATACAGGAATTAACTACTATAATACTGCCCCTATATACAAGAATATAACTACTATAATACTGCTCCTATATACAAGGAATATAACTACTATAACACTGCCCCTATGTACAAGAATAACACTATAATACTGCCCTATATACAGATAACTACTATAATACTGCCCCTATATACAAGAATATAATACTATAATCTGCCTATATACAGATAAATACATAATACTGCTCCTATATACAAGAATATAACTACTATAATCTGCCCTATATACAAGAATATAACTACTATAATACTGCTCCTATATACAAGAATATAACTACTATAATACTGCTCCTATATACAAGAATATAACTACTATAATACTGCTCCTATATACAAGAATATAACTACTATAATACTGCTCCTATATACAAGAATAATAACTACTATAATTAATACTGCGTCCTATATACAAGAATATAACTACTATAATACTGCCCTATATACAAGAATATAACTACTATAAATACTGCTCCTATATACAAGAATATAACTACTATAATACTGCCCTATATACAAGAATATAACTACTATAATACTGCTCCTATATACAAGAATATAACTACTATAATACTGCTCCCTATATACAAGAATATAACTACTATAATACTGCTCCTATATACAAGAATATAACTACTATAATACTGCCCCTATATACAAGAATATAACTACTATAATACTGCCCCTATATACAAGAATATAACTACTATAATACTGCTCCTATATACAAGAATATAACTACTATAATACTGCTCCTATATACAAGAATATAACTACTATAATACTGCCCTATATACAAGAATATAACTACTATAATACTGCTCCTATATACAAGAATTATACTACTAATAATACTGCTCCTATATACAAGAATATAACTACTATAATACTGCTCCCTATATACAAGAATATAACTACTATAATACTGCTCCTATATATACAAGAATATAACTACTATAATACTGCTCCTATATACAAGAATATAACTACTATAATACTGCTCCTATATACAAGAATATAACTACTATAATACTGCCCTATATACAAGAATAAACTACTATAATACTGCCCCTATATACAAGAATATAACTACTATAATACTGCCCCTATATACAAGAATATAACTACTATAATACTGCCCCTATATACAAGAATATAACTACTATAATACTGCCCTATATACAAGAATATAACTACTATAATACTGCCCTATATACAAGAAATATTAATACTACTATAATACTGCCCCTATATACAAGAATATAACTACTATAATACTGCCCCTATATACAAGAATATAACTACTATAATACTGCCCTATATACAAGAATATAACTACTATAATACTGCTCCTATATACAAGAATATAACTACTATAATACTGCTCCTATATACAAGAATATAACTACTATAATACTGCCCTATATACAAGAATATAACTACTATAATACTGCTCCTATATACAAGAATATAACTACTATAATACTGCTCCTATATACAAGAATATAACTACTATAATACTGCTCCTATATACAAGAATATAACTACTATAATACTGCTCCTATATACAAGAATATAACTACTATAATACTGCTCCTATATACAAGAATATAACTACTATAATACTGCCCCTATATACAAGAATATAACTACTATAATACTGCTCCTATATACAAGAATATAACTACTATAATACTGCTCCTTATATACAAGAATATAACTACTATAATACTGCCTCTATATACAAGAATATAACTACTATAATACTGCTCCTATATACAAGAATATAACTACTATAATACTGCCTATATACAAGAATATAACTACTATAATACTGCTCCTATATACAAGAATATAACTACTATAATACTGCTCCTATATACAAGAATATAACTACTATAATACTGCCCTATATACAAGAATATAACTACTATAATACTGCTCCTATATACAAGAATATAACTACTATAATACTGCCCTATATACAAGAATATAACTACTATAATACTGCTCCTATATACAAGAATATAACTACTATAATACTGCTCCTATATACAAGAATATATAACTACTATAATACTGCCCCTATATACAAGAATATAACTACTATAATACTGCCCTATATACAAGAATATAACTACTATAATCTAATACGATCCATAATATACAAGAATATAACTACTATAATACTGCCCTTATATACAAGAATATAACTACTATAATACTGCTCCTATATACAAGAATATAACTACTATAATACTGCTCCTATATACAAGAATATAACTGCTATAATATACTGCCCTATATACAAGAATATAACTACTATAATACTGCTCCTATGATACAAGAATATAACTACTATAATACTGCTCCTATATACAAGAATATAACTACTATAATACTGCCCTATATACAAGAATATAACTACTATAATACTGCCTATATACAAGAATATAACTACTATAATACTGCCCTATATACAAGAATATAACTACTATAATACTGCCCTATATACAAGAATATAACTACTATAATACTGCTCCTATATACAAGAATATAACTACTATAATACTGCTCCTATATACAGAATATAACTACTATAATACTGCCCATATAAGAATATAACTACTATAATACTGCTCCTATATACAAGAATATAACTACTATAATACTGCTCCTATATACAAGAATATAACTACTATAATACTGCTCCTATATACAAGAATATTAACTACTATAATACTGCTCCTATATACAAGATAATATATAACTGATATAGATATAATACATAACTGCTCCTATATACAAGAATATAACTACTATAATACTGCTCCTATATACAAGAATATAACTACTATAATACTGCTCCTATATACAAGAATATAACTACTATAATACTGCTCCTATATACAAGAATATAACTACTATAATACTGCCCTATATACAAGAATATAACTACTATAATACTGCTCCTATATACAAGAATATAACTACTATAATACTGCCCCTATATACAAGAATATAACTACTATAATACTGCTCCTATATACAAGAATATAACTACTATAATACTGCTCCTATATACAAGAATATAACTATATAATACTGCTCCTATATACAAGAATATAACTACTATAATACTGCCCTATATACAAGAATATAACTACTATAATACTGCCTCCTATATACAAGAATATAATACTATAATTACTGCCCCTATATACAAGAATATAACTACTATAATACTGCCCTATATACAAGAATATAACTACTATAATACTGCCCCTATATACAAGAATATAACTACTATAATACTGCCCCTATATACAAGAATATAACTACTATAATACTGCCCTATATACAAGAATATATAAACTACTAAAATAACTGCTAATATCTATATACAAGAATATAACTACTATAATACTGCCCTATATACAAGAATATAACTACTATAATACTGCTCCTATATACAAGAATATAACTACTATAATACTGCTCCTATATACAAGAATATAAACTACTATTGAAATATACTAAACTGCCCCTATATACAAGAATATAACTACTATAATACTGCCCTATATACAAGAATATAACTACTATAATACTGCCCTATATACAAGAATATAACTACTATAATACTGCCCCTATATACAAGAATATAACTACTATAATACTGCTCCTATATACAAGAATATAACTACTATAATACTGCTCCTATATACAAGAATATAACTACTATAATACTGTCTCCTATATACATAGAATATAACTACTATAATACTGCCCTATGTACAAGAATATAACTACTATAATACTGCCCTATATACAAAAATATAACTACTATAATACTGCTCCTATATACAAGAATATAACTACTATAATACTGCTCCTATATACAAGAATTATAACTACTATAATACTGCTCCTATATACAAGAATATAATACTATAATACTGCTCCTATATACAAGAATATAACTACTATAATACTGCTCCTATATACAAGAATATAACTACTATAATACTGCTCCTATAATACAAGAATATAACTACTATAATACTGCCCCATGTTAGAATTATAACTATGATGATAGTATTGTTACATGCACAATACATATATAAATTACAGTGAACAATCTGACAATGACAGACTGGCAAAGAGGGGAGAGTACCTGTCCCTTGTGGCTTACATCTGGAGGATTGGGGAGCAGGTTGGGGAGTGTCGGCTGCTCTTGTGGTGGTGAGGGCAGCTCTGTTTGAGGCTCTTGGTAGTGGTGAGTGAGGTAGCAGTGATCATTGAAGCTCTGATGGTAGATGGCACCTTGGGGTGGTGAGGAATGCTCTTTTGTAGGCAGTGAGGCTATTGGTTAGCTGTGCGGCAGTATGGTCGTAGTGTGAGCATCACTCTGGTGTGGTGAGGCGCAGCTTGGTGAGGGCCTGTGTGGAGGCAGCTCTGGTGGTGGTGAGGGAGCAAGCTTGATGGTCGTGAGCATGTGAGGCGGCAGCTTGGTCGGTAGCTGTGGTGGGTGAAGCTTGGTGGAGGCAGTCTGTGGTGGGGTGAGGCGGCAGCTCTGGTGGTGGCGGGAGGCGGCAGCTCTGTGGTTGGTTGTGGAGGGAAGCTCTGGTGGTGTGTGAGGCGGCAGCTCTGGTGGTGTGGGGCAGTACACACTCTGGTGGTGGTGTGAGGCGGCAGCTCTGGTGGTGGCGGTGAGGGGCAGCTCTGGTGGTGGTGAGGCGGCAGCTCTGGTGGTGGTGAGGTGAGCTCTAGTGGTGGTGAGGCGGCAGCTCTGGTGGTGGTGAGGCGGCAGCTCTGTGGTGGGGAGGTGGCAGCTCTGGTGTGGTGAGGCGGCAGCTCTGGTGGTGGTGAGGGGCAGCTCTGGTGGTGGTGAGGCGCAGCTCTGGTGGTGGGTGAGGTGCAGCTCTGGTGGTGGTGAGGCGCAGCTCTGGTGGTGGTGAGGCGGCAGCTCTGGTGGTGGTGAGCGGCAGCTCTGGTGGTGGTGAGGCGGCAGCTCTGGTGGTGGTGAGGGGCAGCTCTGGTGGTGGTGAGGCGGCAGCTCTGGTGGTGGTGAGGTGAGCTCTGGTGGTGGTGAGGGGCAGCTCTGGTGGTTGAGGCAGCAGTGGTGGGAGGCGGCAGCTCTGGTGGTGTGAGCGAGTCTGGGTGTGAGGCGGCAGCTCTGTGGTGGGTGGCAGTGGAGGGCAGCTGGCAGCATCTGGTGGTGGTAGTGAGTAGCAGCTCTGGTGGTGGTGTGGGGAGCGCTTGGCGGTCCAATTGGGTGGTGAGGTGTAATGGGAGTTGGCTCTGATGAGGTGGCAGCGAGGTCATTGCTGGCTGGAGCTTTTCTGGGTTTTAAGTTCCTCCTGAAAGTTGTGAATGTGATGGATAATCAAATGTGTTGGGAATTCCGGAGGACGGGACACTCAGGACCGGTGATGACGTGTTGGGAGATATCGGGATATTAGTTCAGATATGGAGGACACAGATTGTGGACGGCTTTGTTGGTCAATGTTAGTAGCTGGAATTGGATGTTGGAATTGGAGCCAATGAAGGGATTTCCAGATTGAAGTAGGAAGGTAGATTAGTCAAGCCTCTGAGTTAAAGACATATTTGAGAGGTACAAGACTGTTAGGAAGGCCACAGAGGATATTGCAGTAGTCAAGGTGGGATATGATGAGGGCAGGGACCAGCATTTTAGCAGGTTCAATGTTAAGGAAAGGACAAATTCTAGAGATATTTGTGGTGAAAGCTTGGATGTGCGGCAGACAAGGCAGAGTGGAGGGGTACTCTGAGGCCGCAGATATCAGGTACATTGGAGAACATGATGTCATTTTATGGTGATAGGGAGATCTGGAGGGGAGGTGGGGGAGATGGAGGAAAGATGGGGAGTTCAGGTTTGTCCACCTTGAGGTTTAGGAAGTGATCACAATGAATGATTTTGTGTATTTGTTCTTGTGAGATGTGTCTTTACGCTCCATCCATCACTGCACTCGCTGATCTACACATATGACTGCTAAATGCCCAGCAAGGACACCCCGCAGACATGATATTGTGTACATTATAACCATCACTGCTACACTGTACCCAAACCATCACTACTCCCCCTGGTGGTCAACTGACCCCTCTATTCTGCCTAAGATTGCATACTGATCCTGAGTACCTCCTGTATTATACTCCAGAGCTGCACTCACTATTCTGCTGGTGCAGTCACTGTGTACATACATTACGTTACTGATCCTGAGTTACCTCCTGTATTATACTCCAGAGCTGCACTCACTATTCTGCTGGTGCAGTCACTGTGTACATACATTACATTACTGATCCTGAGTTACCTCCTGTATTGTACTCCAGAGCTGCACTCACTATTCTGCTGGTGCAGTCACTGTGTACATACATTACATTACTGATCCTGAGTTACCTCCTGTATTATACTCCAGAGCTGCACTCACTATTCTGCTGGTGCAGTCACTGTGTACATACATTACATTACTGATCCTGAGTTACCTCCTGTATTGATACTCCAGAGCTGCACTCACTATTCTGCTGGTGCAGTCACTGTGTACATACATTACATTACTGATCCTGAGTTACCTCCTGTATTATCTCCAGAGCTGCACTCACTATTCTGCTGGTGCAGTCACTGTGTACATACATTACATTACTGATCCTGAGTTACCTCCTGTATTATACTCCAGAGCTGCACTCACTATTCTGCTGGTGCAGTCACTGTGTACATACATTACATTACTGATCCTGAGTTACCTCCTGTATTATACCCCAGAGCTGCACTCACTATTCTGCTGGTGCAGTCACTGTGTACATACATTACATTACTGATCCTGAGTTACCTCCTGTATTATACTCCAGAGCTGCACTCACTATTCTGCTGGTGCAGTCACTGTGTACATACATTACATTACTGATCCTGAGTTACCTCCTGTATTATACTCCAGAGCTGCACTCACTATTCTGCTGGTGCAGTCACTGTGTACATACATTACATTACTGATCCTGAGTTACCTCCTGTATTATACTCCAGAGCTGCACTCACTATTCTGCTGGTGCAGTCACTGTGTACATACATTACATTACTGATCCTGAGTTACCTCCTGTATTATACTCCAGAGCTGCACTCACTATTCTGCTGGTGCAGTCACTGTGTACATACATTACATTACTGATCCTGAGTTACCTCCTGTATTATACTCCAGAGCTGCACTCACTATTCTGCTGGTGCAGTCACTGTGTACATACATTACATTACTGATCCTGAGTTACCGCCTGTATTATACTCCAGAGCTGCACTCACTATTCTGCTGGTGCAGTCACTGTGTACATACATTACATTACTGATCCTGAGTTACCTCCTGTATTATTCTCCAGAGCTGCACTCACTATTCTGCTGGTGCAGTCACTGTGTACATACATTACATTACTGATCCTGAGTTCCCTCCTGGGTGTCTCTGTAGCTGTCATGCTGACTGTTTCAGGCTCTTCTGCTGTCATGCTGTTTCCCACACTGGTGCCAGCTGTATAAATCTTGGCTCCTGCACAAGGCGCAGTCATCCTGCAGTCCTGCGCTGATCGTTTGTTACAATGTGTCAGTCTGGGGTCAGGGATGAGAATGTATCCGGAGAGGTCGGGTGTTCAGTGTCTGCAGTGAATATGAACAATTCTCATTCACTGATAGCAAACAGAGATCCTGAAAAAGATGTCATTCTGTGACTGAAATGCATCAGCAGTGTGCGGGGTCCAGATGAAGACAGTTACTGCCCGCGACCCCCGGGCAATCACACCCAGGCCCTGGAGCCCAGGGGACCCCAAAAGTCCCCTTGGCATATACAAAAAGACTAATGCTATTAAAGATTTGCAATAATTTGGGGCCCCAGTGGAGCTTTCGCATTAGGGCCCTTGAGCTTCAAGTTATGCCGCTGAATACTGGTGTTATTGTAATGTTCCCCTCCAATGCCCTGGCGCTGCTCTCCCCTCCAATGCCCTGGCACTGCTCTCCCCTCCAATGCCCTGGCACTGCTCTCCCCTCCAATGCCCTGCCACTGCTCTCCCCTCCAATGCCCCAGCACTTCTCCTCTCCAATGCCCTGGCGCTGCTCTCCCCTCCAATGCCCCAGCACTTCTCCTCTCCAATGCCCTGGTGCTGCTCTCCCCTCCAATGCCCCAGCACTTCTCCTCTCCAATGCCCTGGTGCTGCTCTCCCCTCCAATGCCCCAGCACTTCTCCTCTCCAATGCCCTGGTGCTGCTCTCCTCTCCAATGCCCCAGCACTTCTCCTCTCCAATGCCCTGGCGCTGCTCTCCCCTCCAATGCCCCAGCACTTCTCCTCTCCAATGCCCTGGCGCTGCTCTCCCCTCCAATGCCCCTGCACTTCTCCTCTCCAATGCCCTGGCACTGCTCTCCCCTCCAATGCCCTGGCACTGCTCTCCCCTCCAATGCCCTGGCGCTGCTCTCCCTCCAATGCCCTGGCGCTGCTCTCCCCTCCAATGCCCCAGCACTTCTCCTCTCCAATGCCCTGGTGCTGCTCTCCCCTCCAATGCCCCAGCACTTCTCCTCTCCAATGCCCTGGCGCTGCTCTCCCCTCCAATGCCCCAGCACTTCTCCTCTCCAATGCCCTGGCGCTGCTCTCCCCTCCAATGCCCCAGCACTTCTCCTCTCCAATGCCCTGGCACTGCTCTCCCCTCCAATGCCCTGGCGCTGCTCTCCCCTCCAATGCCCTGGCGCTGCTCTCCCCTCCAATGCCCCAGCACTTCTCCTCTCCAATGCCCTGACGCTGCTCCCCTCCCATGTCCCGGTGCTACTCTCCTCCCATGCCCTGACGCTGCTCCCCTCCCATGTCCCGGTGCTACTCTCCTCCCATGCCCCGGCGCTGCTCCCCTCCAGTGCCCAGGTGCTGCTCCCCGCCAGTGCCCAGGTGCTGCTCCCCTCCAGTGCCCAGGTGCTGCTCCCCGCCAGTGCCCAGGTGCTGCTCCCCGCCAGTGCCCAGGTGCTGCTCCCCTCCAGTGCCCAGGTGCTGCTCCCCGCCAGTGCCCCGGCGCTACTCCCCTCCCATGCCGTGACGCTGCTCCCCTCCCATGTCCCAGTGCTGCTCCCCTCCCATGCCCCAGCACTGCTCCCCGCCCATGCTCTGACACTGCTCCCCTCCCTTTGCCCAGGTGTTGCTCCCTCTCCATGCCCAGGTGCTGCTCCCCTCCACCCAGGTGATGCTGCCCCCCCATGCCCTGGGCCTGCTGCCCCCCCATGTCTGGACTGCTTCCCCTCCATGCCAGGTGCTGCTACCCCGCCATGCCCTGGTCTCTCCCCTCCATGCCCGTGCTGCTCCCCCCAGTGCCCAGGTTGCTGCTCCCCTCCAGTGCCCAGGTGCTGCTCCCCGCCATGCCCGGGCTACTCCCCTCCATGCCCAGTGCTGCTCCCCTCCCATGTCCCAGCTGCTCCTCTCCTCCCCATGCCCCGCACTTCTCCCCTCTCATGCCCACGCTGCTCCCCTCCAGTGCCCAGGCATGCTCCCCTCCCATGCCCCGGCGACTACTCCCCCCATGCCTGACCTGCTCCCCTCCCATTCTCGGTGTACTCCTCTCCCATGCCCCGGCGCTGCTCCCCTTCCCATGCCCCTGGTGATGCTGCCCCCCCATGTCCGGGCTGCTCCCTCTCCAGTGTCTGGTGCTGCTCTCCCCCTGTCCTGGTGTGCTACCCTCCCATGCCCTGAGCTGCTCCCCTCCCTGCCCGGGTGCGCTCTCCCCTCCCGTGCCCTGGTGCTGCTCCCCTCCCGTGCCCCGTTGCTGCTCCCCTCCAGTGCCCTGATGCTGAACCGCTCCATCCTCTAATACTACATTGCCAATCCTCCACCCTTGCAACCCCATCCCTCAAATCCTCACCTTTTTCATTCCCCAAACTTTGCACTCCTCATCACCAAACTCTGCACCTCCAATACTGTAACTCTGCACCCACAAAACCAACCTTCCCTGCCCTACCCCGAACCCTGTGTCCCTCACAATGCACCTGCCCCCTGAAGAGCTCACCCCCCAGGGGTCCATACATTTGTGGCTCTCTGGACTGCTCTCACTGCTGAGATCCTTCTTTATAGTTTCCATTTTTCGCCTTTTGTTTGTGTCCTGGAGGATGTGGGGTCAGACGAGGAGTCAAAAAAAGGAGAACTGCAGCCAAAACTGCAGGGAGGAATGTGAGCTATCAGCACACCTGTCAGTGAGCGATGTGCCATCCTCCATCACTCACCATGGGGAGACGGAGGAGAAGGCCCCGCTGTCTGCACCCTCCCTACAGATACATAGTACAGCAACCGGTGCCGGACTGCACCCACAGAACAAGTTCCCTGCACCCAACCTCCCCCAAATGCTGCCCCAGATACAGTGGTACCCATACCTTTGTGGCTCTCTGGATGTACATGTGGATCCTCATCCTCCTTGTTGCTGTCCTGGAGGACATGTGGAGGTCAACGTAGGAGTCAAAATGGATGAACTGAGCCAATCCTCAGTAGGTGTGGCTATGACTGTCAGTGAGGATGGCCCTCCATCTTCACTATGGGGTGCTGGATGAGCCAGTAGATGGCCCCTCCTCAGATACATGTACGCCGGATGGACAGTGGATGACCCATTTCCCCTAGGTGCTGCCGGATGACAGTGGATGGCCCTCATCTTGGTGCTGCTGGATGACAGTGGATGGCCCCGTCCTTAGGTGCTGCCTGGATGACAGTAGATGGCCCCGTCCTCTAGGTGCTGCCTGGATGACAGTGGATGGCCCCGTCCTTAGGTGCTGCTGGATGACAGTAGATGGCCCCGTCCTCTTGGTGCTGCCTGGATGACAGTGGATGGCCCGTCCTCTTGGTGCTGCCTGGATGACAGTGGATGGCCTCATCCTCTGGTGCTGCCTGGATGACAGTGATGGCCCTGTCCTCTAGGCTAAGCCTGGATGACAGTAGATGGCCCCGTCCTCTGGTAGGCCTGGATGACAGTGGATGCCCCGTTCTCTAGGTGCCACCAGGATGACATTGGATGGCCCGGTCCTCTAGGTGCTGCCCGGATGACAGTCGATGGCCCCAACCCTCTAGTGCTGCCTCGATAATGAGCCAGGGTACCATTCACAGCTGTTCTGTAGGGCATCAAAGCAAAGCAGTACGTTGATATCTGATTGGGGTCCTAATTACTATAATAGATGGATTGTCTATTCAGTGAGGGTCTTGTTACCCCATATGGTAGGACACAAGGAGAACACTATCCCTTTAAGTGATGTCTCCACCCACAATGTAGGAGAAGAAGTAGAAATATTGGTTACATTTACTATATTACCCCCCTAGCAATTATGAAAATAAAAATATCCCAGATGCATCACCTCTTCCCCTCAGAGGAGGTAGATTACTGCAGCCAATTGTGGCAGTTTATGTAGTGTATGTAGGCCCCGCCCCAGAGGAGTCAGATGTGTGATGATCTTGTCTGACTTGTGGGCCTCTCTAATGGTCATTGTATTGTTGATTGTTGTCCCGACCGTTCTCGGTGCTCCAGGTTGTCTTCCTCTAAAAGGAGGCGGCTTATTGCAGCCAATCGGTGGCAGTTTATGTAATCCCCACCCCAGAGGAGTCAGATGTCTGATGATCTTGTCTGACTTGTGGGCCTCTCTATAGGTCGTTGTATTGTTGATCGTTGTCCCGAGCGTTCTTGGTGCTCCAGTTTGTCTTCCTCTCAGAGGAGGCGGCTTATTGCAGCCAATTGGTAGCAGTTTATGTAGGCCCCGCCCCAGAGGAGACAGTCAGAGATGTCTGATGATCTTGTCTGACTTGTGGGCATCTATACGTCGTTGTATTGTTGATTGTTGTCCCGACCGTTCTTGGTGCTCCAGTTTGCCTTTCTCCCAGAGGAGGCGGCTTACTGCAGCCAATTGGTGGCAGTTTATGTAGGCCCCGCCCCAGAGGAGACAGTCAGAGATGTCTGATGATCTTGTGGGCCTCTCTTTAGATCGTTGTGTTGTTGATCATCGTGGTGATCGTTCTCGGAGCTCCCGGTTGTCTTCCTCTTGAGAATGGCCGTCCTGCCATATTTAGGGTAAAGCGCTGTGAAATTAAAGGCGCTATGTAAGTGAATAAATATTACTATTATTTGGAGCGGTGTTTCCTTTCAGCTGCTCGTCGTTGACGCCGTCGGCGGGAGATGATGCGTTTCTGGAGACCTATCAAAGCGCTCCGGCTGCTGCATCAGCCCTTTGTTCCTCCATGGTCCCGGCCCTCGGTGCAGATGGATATTTTGTAGAATTTTCTGGAGGACACATAATCCCCTGCTAACAGTTGATTAGATGGAGGCGTGTGATGAAGGAGGCAGCCATTTCTGGGCCGGTGATGGTGGCGGGCGGCCAGGACATGATCACAGGCGATCCGCGGAATGTTACATTGTATCACTGGCCACAGATGAGGAATTCTCTCCACAGAGATTTGTCACCGCGCCGCGTCCAACATGGTCGTCTGCTGCCAACTCCCACACAACTCCTATTGTTAGTGAGCCAGACGCAATATTACACCAGAGACTAATATGGGGTCAACGAGGCGACCTGGGGGCGCTCAGCCGCGACCGCCCTCCTGTACAACCTGCCCTATACTGAGGGAGGGGCTCAGACAATAAGAGGAATTACCAACCACAAGTGTCCGAATAATCCCGAAATAAGTCACCAGTCATAGAAGTATAGACAATGGGGCGGTATTATAGTCATTATATCCTTGTATAGTGCCTTGTGAAAGTATTGGCACCCCTATATACAGTGAATTGTGAAAGTATTTGGCCCCCTATGTATATACAGTGCCTTCTGAAAGTATTGGCACCCCTATATACAGTGAATTGTGAAACTATTCGGCCCCCTATGTATATATACAGTGCCTCGTGAAAGTATTCGTCCCCCTATGTATACACAATGCCTTGTGAAAGTATTTGGCCCCCTATGTATATATACAATGCCTTGTGAAAGTATTTGGCCCCCTATGTATATATACACTGCCTTGTGAAAGTATTTGGCCCCCTATGTATATATACAGTGCCTTGTGAAAGTATTCGGCCCCCTATGTATATACAGTGCCTTGTGAAAGTATTTGGCCCCCTATGTATATATACAGTGCCTTGTGAAAGTATTTGGCCCCCTATGTATATATACAGTGTCTTGTGAAAATATTCAGCCCCCTATGTATACATACAGTGCCTTGTGAAAGTATTCAGCCCCCTATATACAGCGCCTTGTGAAAGTATTTGGCCCCCTATGTATACATACAGTGCCTTGTGAAAGTATTCGGCCCCCTATATACAGTGCCTTGTGAAAGTATTCAGCCCCCTATATACAGAGCATTGTGAAAGTATTCGGCCCCCTATGTATATATACATTGCCTTGTGAAAGTATTCAGCCCTCTATTTATATATACAGTGCTTTGTGAAAGTATTCAGCCCCTATATACAGAGCATTGTGAAAGTATTCAGCCCCCTATGTATATATACAGTGCCTTGTGAAAGTATTCAGCCCCCTATATACAGTGCCTTGTGAAAGTATTCGGCCCCCTATATACAGTGCCTTGTGAAAGTATTCAGCCCCCTATATACAGCGCCTTGTGAAAGTATTCGGCCCCTATATACAGTGCCTTGTGAAAGTATTCAGCCCCCTATATACAGAGCATTGTGAAAGTATTCAGCCCCCTATGTATATATACAGTGCCTTGTGAAAGTATTCAGCCCCCTATATACAGTGCCTTGTGAAAGTATTCAGCCCCCTATATACAGTGCCTTGTGAAAGTATTCGGCCCCCTATATACAGTGCCTTGTGAAAGTATTCGGCCCCCTATATACAGTGCCTTGTGAAAGTATTCGGCCCCCTATATACAGCGCCTTGTGAAAGTATTCGGCCCCCTATATACAATGCCTTGTGAAAGTATTTGGCCCCTTGAACTTTTCAACCTTTTGCCACATTTCAGGCTTCAAACATAAAGATAGAAATTCTAATATTTTTGTGAAGAATCAACAACAAGTGGGACACAATCGTGAGGGGAACCAGATTTAATGGAGATTTTAAATTTTCTTAACAAATAAAAACCTGTAAAGTGCAATATTATTTGTCCCCTTGAGTTGATCCTCTGTAGCGCCCCCTTGTGCTGTGATTACAGCTGCAGTCTCTTGGGGTTTGTCTCATTCTTCCTTGCAGAACAGCTGGAGCTCAGTGAGGTTGGATTGAGGCGTTTGTGATCAGCAGTTTTCAGCTCTTTCCACAGATTCTCCATTGGATTCAGGTCTGGATGTGACTCGGCCATTCTAACACCTGGATTCGGTTAGTTTTGAACCTTTCCATTGTAGATTTTGCTTTATGTTTGGGATCATTGTCTTGTTGGAAGATAAATCTCCGTCCCAGTCTCAGGTCTTTTGCAGACTCCAGCAGGTTTTCTTCCAGATTGATCCTGTATTTGGCTCCGTCCATCTTCCCATCAATTGTAAACATCTTCCCTGTCCCTGCTGAAGAAAAGCCCAGAACCATGATGCTCCAATACCATGTGTGACAGTGGGGATGGTGTTTTCAGGCCCCACCATGTGTGACAGTGGGGATGGTGTTTTCAGGCCCTCCACCATGTGTGACAGCGGGGATGGTGTTTTCAGGCCCCACCATGTGTGACAGTGAGGATGGTGTTTTCAGGCCCCACCATGTGTGACAGTCGGGGATGGTGTTTTCAGGCCCCACCATGTGTGACAGTGGGGATGGTGTTTTCAGGCCCCCATTGCATTGGTGTGGACAGGGCGGGATGGTGTTTTCAGGCCACCACCATGTGTGACAGTGGGGATGGTGTTTTCAGGCCACCACCATGTGTGACAGTGGGGATGGTGTTTTCAGGGTGATGAGCTTGTTGCTTTTACACCAAACATATCGTTTTGCATTGTGGCCATAGTGTGATTTTGGTTTCCTCTGAGCAGAGCCCCTTATTCCACATGTTTGGGGTCTCCCAGGCGGCTTGTGGCAACCTTCACACCAGACTTTTTATGGATATCTTGAGAAATGGCTTCTTCTTGCCGCTCTTCCATAAAGGCCAGATTTGTGCAGTGTACGACTGATTGTTGTCCTATGGACAGACTCTCCCACCTCAGCTGTAGATCTCTTTAGTTCATCCGGAGTGATCATGGGCCTTTTGGCCTCATCTCTGATCATCTTCTCCTTGTTCCAGATGAAAGTTTAGAGGGACGGCCGGGTCTTGGTAGATTTGCAGTGGTCGATCCTCCTTCTATTACAATATGATCACTTGCACAGTGGCTCCTTCAGATGTTTAAAACTTGGGAAATCTTTTTGCATCCAAATCCAGCTTTAAACTTCGCCACAACAGTATCTCGGACCTGCCTGGTGAGTTCCTTGGTCTTCATGATGATCTCTGCACTGGATACAGATCCCTGAGCCTATCGCAGAGCAGGTGCATTTATACAGAGACTTGATCACACACAGGTGGATCCTATTATCATTACCAGTCATTTAGGACAACAATGGATCATTCAGAGATCCGCACTGAATCTTCTGGAGGGAGTTTGCTGCACTGAAAGTAAAGGGGACGAATAATATTGCACGCCCTCAGTTTTTATTTAAAAAGTTTAAAATATCCAATAAATTTGGTTTCACCTCACGATTGTGTCCCCCTTATTAATTCTTCATAAAGAAATTTGAATTCATATCTTTATGTCTGAAGCCTGAAATGTGGCAAAGGGTTGAAAAGTTCAAGGGGCCGAATCCTTTCCCAAGGCACTGTATATAGGGCAGTATTATAGTAGTTATATTCTTGTATATAGGAGCAGTATTATAGTAGTTATATTCTTGTATATAGGGGCAGTATTATAGTAGTTATATTCTTGTTAATAGGAGCAGTATTATATAGTTATATTCTTGTACATAGGAGCAGTATTATAGTAGTTATATTCTTGTATATAGGGGCAGTATTATAGTAGTTATATTCTTGTATATAGGAGCAGTATTATAGTAGTTATATTCTTGTACATAGGGCAGTATTATAGTAGTTATATTCTTGTATATAGGAGCAGTATTATAGTAGTTATATTCTTGTATATAGGGCAGTATTATAGTAGTTATATTCTTGTATATAGGGCAGTATTATAGTAGTTATATCTTGTATATAGGAGCAGTATTATAGTAGTTATATTCTTGTTATAGGGCAGTATTATAGTAGTTATATTCTTGTGTATAGGGCGTATTATAGTATTATATTCTTGTATATAGGGGCAGTATTATAGTAGTTATATTCTTGTATATAGGAGCAGTATTATAGTAGTTATATTCTTGTACATAGGGCAGTATTATAGTAGTTATATTCTTGTATATAGGAGCAGTATTATAGTAGTTATATTCTTGTATATAGGAGCAGTATTATAGTAGTTATATTCTTGTGTATAGGGCAGTATTATAGTAGTTATATTCTTGTGTATAGGGCTGTATTATAGTAGTTATATTCTTGTATATAGAGCAGTATTATAGTAGTTATATTCTTGTATATAGGAGCAGTATTATAGTAGTTATATTCTTGTGTATAGGGCGAGTATTATAGTAGTTATATTCTTGTATATAGGGGCAGTATTATAGTAGTTATATTCTTGTATATAGGAGCAGTATTATAGTAGTTATATTCTTGTATATAGGAGCAGTATTATAGTAGTTATATTCTTGTATATAGGAGCAGTATTATAGTAGTTATATCTTGTATATAGGAGCAGTATTATAGTATTATATTCTGTATATAGGGCAGTATTATAGTAGTTATAATTCTTGTATATAGGAGCAGTATTATAGTAGTTATATTCTTGTATATAGGAGCAGTATTATAGTAGTTATATTCTTGTATATAGGAGCAGTATTATAGTAGTTATATTCTTGTATATAGGAGCAGTATTATAGTAGTTATATTCTTGTATATAGGGGCAGTATTATAGTAGTTATATTCTTGTATATAGGAGCAGTATTATAGTAGTTATATTCTTGTATATAGGAGCAGTATTATAGTAGTTATATTCTTGTATATAGGAGCAGTATTATAGTAGTTATATTCTTGTATATAGGAGCAGTATTATAGTAGTTATATTCTTGTATATAGGGCAGTATTATAGTAGTTATATTCTTGTATATAGGGCAGTATTATAGTAGTTATATTCTTGTATATAGGAGCAGTATTATAGTAGTTATATTTGTATATAGGGCAGTATTATAGTAGTTATTCTGTATAGGAGCAGTATTATAGTAGTTATATTCTTGTATATAGGAGGCAGTATTATAGTAGTTATATTCTTGTATATAGGGCAGTATTATAGTAGTTATATTCTTGTATATAGGGCAGTATTATAGTAGTTATATTCTTGTATATAGGAGCAGTATTATAGTAGTTATATTCTTGTATAAGGAGCAGTATTATAGTAGTTATATTCTTGTATATAGAGCAGATAAGTTAATTCTGTTATAGCAGTATTAGTATATATTCTTGTATATAGGGCAGTATTATAGTAGTTATATTCTTGTATCATAGGCAGTATTATAGTAGTTATATTCTTGTATATAGGAGCAGTATTATAGTAGTTATATTCTTGTATATAGAGCAAGTATATAGTAGTTATATCTTGTATATAGATGCATATATAGAGTTATATTCTTTATATAGGGCATATTATAGTATTATATTCTTGTAATATGGGCAGTATTATAGTAGTTATATTCTTGTATTAGGACAGTATTATAGTAGTTTATATTCTTGTATAGGGCAGTATTATAGTAGTTATATTCTTGTATATAGGACAGTATTATAGTAGTTATATCTTGTATATAGGAGCAGTATTATAGTAGTTATATTCTTGTATATAGGGCAGTATTATAGTAGTTATATTCTTGTATATAGGGCAGTATTATAGTAGTTATATTCTTGTATATAGGCAGTATTATAGTAGTTATATTCTTGTATATAGGGCAGTATTATAGTAGTTATATTCTTGTATATAGGGGCAGTATTATAGTAGTTATATTCTTGTATATAGGAGCAGTATTATAGTAGTTATATTCTTGTATATAGGGCAGTATTATAGTAGTTATATTCTGTATATAGGGGCAGTATTATAGTAGTTATATTCTTGTATATAGGGCAGTATTATAGTAGTTATATTCTTGTATATAGGCAGTATTATAGTAGTTATATTCTTGTATATAGGAGCAGTATTATAGTAGTTATATTCTTGTATATAGGGCAGTATTATAGTAGTTATATTCTTGTAATAGGGGCAGTATTATAGTAGTTATATTCTTGTATATAGGAGCAGTATTATAGTAGTTATATTCTTGTATATAGGAGCAGTATTATAGTAGTTATATTCTTGTATATAGGAGCAGTATTATAGTAGTTATATTCTTGTATATAGGGCAGTATTATAGTATTATATTCTTGTATATAGGCAGTATTATAGTAGTTATATTCTTGTATATAGGAGCAGTATTATAAGTAGTTATATTCTTGTATATAGGGCAGTATTATAGTAGTTTATATTCTGTATAATAGGAGCAGTATTATAGTAGTTATATTCTTGTATATAGGGCAGTATTATAGTAGTTATATTCTTGTATATAGGGGCAGTATTATAGTAGTTATATTCTTGTATATAGGAGCAGTATTATAGTAGTTATATTCTTGTATATAGGGCAGTATTAATAGTAGTTATATTCTTGTATATAGGGCAGTATTATAGTAGTTAATTTCTTGTAATAGGAGCAGTATTATAGTATTATATTCTTGTATATAGGGCAGTATTATAGTAGTTATATTCTTGTATATAGGGGCAGTATTATAGTAGTTATATTCTTGTATATAGGAGCAGTATTATAGTAGTTATATTCTGTATATAGGCAGTATTATAGTAGTTATATTCTTGTATATAGGGGCAGTATTATAGTAGTTATATTCTTGTATATAGGAGCAGTATTATAGTAGTTATATTCTTGTAATAGGGCAGTATTATAGTAGTTATATTCTTTTACATAGGGGCAGTATTATAGTAGTTATATTCTTGTATATAGGAGCAGTATTATAGTAGTTATATTCTTGTATATAGGGGCAGTATTATAGTAGTTATATTCTTGTATATAGGGGCAGTATTATAGTAGTTATATTCTTGTGTATAGGGGCAGTATTATAGTAGTTATATTCTTGTATATAGAGGCAGTATTATAGTAGTTATATTCTTGTATATAGGGGCAGTATTATAGTAGTTATATTCTTGTATATAGGAGCAGTATTATAGTAGTTATATTCTTGTATATAGGAGCAGTATTATAGTAGTTATATTCTTAGTAGATGGTGGCCCGATTCTCAGCGACGCGGGTTTTCCGTTACAGAGAGACAGACACGATAGGGCAATTATATAGTAGATATGGGGAGTAGTATAATTGTAGTTATATTCTTGTACATAGAAGTATTATAGTAGTTATATTTTTGTATATAGGAGCAGTTTATAGTAAATAAAAAAGCCAAGAAGCCAGCGCTGCCTGTGGTTAGCACGCAATACAAAAAGTTCATATGCACATATTAATTTCTAACTGTACTTTAAACTGAGACATTTAGCAAACAATTGATCAATTCTTTGAGCTATCCCACCACATCACGGCGTTCTCAGATGGGGCAGTCCTACTTCACGATTTTTATATACACTGTGCCATTATGGCCTCCTAAATGCATTAAAAGCAAGACCACGTGAAATGCACATGTATGTGAAGCATTTCTAAACCACTCCCACAGCACCAAATAGGCAAGCGCAAATAAAGGCCAACCAGCTCCTGACAAGACATCCAGACATTACCAGATCTGACCCCTACACTGCCAGACCAGCAACCATGGATGAGGGTGGAACAGGCCCAGACACGTGTGCAACAATCAAGCAGAGCCTATAGGGTGGGTGGGGCTGCTGTATGTGTGTACAGCAGCCTAGATCAATCACAATAAAGACAGGTAGAATGGCATGCACAACCAAGCAAGCACGGCAAAAAGTGGGAGTCAGTCACAAACCAAAAACAAATATGCCTTCTTATTTCAGTTTTTCGTCTTTATGTTGTGACTTTCTGTGGTCTCTCCTCTTTATGTTGTGACTTTCTGCGGTTTCTCCTCTTTATATTGTGACTTTCTGTGGTTTCTCCTTTTTCATCTTGTGACTTTCTGTGGTTTCTCCTCTTTATGTTGTAACTTATTGTGATTTCTCCTCTTTACAGTGTGAGTTTCTGGGATTTTGTTTTCTTCTTTTGTGAGATTGTGGTTTTTCCGACTTTCTATGGTTTCTTCTCTTTATATTGTGACTTTCTGTGTGTTTATCCTTTTTATTTTGTGACTTTCTGGGGTTTATCCCTTTATATTGTGACATTCTGTGGTTTCTCCTCTTTATATTGTGACTCTCTGTGTGTTTCTCCTCTCTATGTTGTGACTTTCTGTGGTCTCTCCTCTTTATGTTGTGACTTTCTGTGGTTTCTCTTTATGTTGTGCCTTTATATGGTTTATCATCTTTATGTTCTGACTTTCTGTTGTTTCTCTTTTTTTATGTTGCGAGTTTCTGTGGTTTCTCTTTATATTGTGACTTTCTTTGATTTCTCCTCTTTATATTGTGACTTTCTGTGGTTTCTTCTCTTTATATTGTGACTTTCTGTGTTTTTATCCTTTTTATAGTGTGACTTTCTGTGGTTTCTCTTTTATAGTGTGACTTTGTTTCTCCTTTTATATCGTGACTTTCTGTAGTTTCCTCTCTTTATATTGTGACTTTCTGTGGTTTCTCTTTTATAGTGTGACTTTTTGTTTCTTCTCTTTATGTAGTGACTTTCTTTGATTTCTCCTTTTTATAGTGTGACTTTCTGTGGTTTCTTCTCTTTATATTGTGACTTTCTATGCTTTCTTCTCTTTATATTGTAAGTTTCTGTGGTTTTTCCTCTTTATATTGTGACTTTCTGTGTGTTTATCCTCTTTATATTGTGACTTTCTGTGTTTTTTTCCTCATTGTATTGTGACTTTCTGTGTTTGTTTCCTCTTTATATTGTGACTGTGTGTTTCTCCTTATTATATGACTTTGTGTGTTTTTCTTCTTTATATTGTGACTTCCTGTGATTTCTCCTCTTCATATTGTGACTTCCTGTGATTTCTCCTCTTTATATTGTGACTTTCTGTGAATTCTCCTCTTTATTGTGACTTTCTGTGGTTTTGTCCTCTTTATGTTGTGACTTTCTGTGATTTCTCCTCTTTATATTGTGACTTTCTGTGATTTCTCCTCGTTATTGTGACTTTCTGTGATTTCTCCTCTTTATATTGTGACTTCCTGTGATTTCTCCTCTTTATATTGTGACTTTCTGTGAATTCTCCTCTTTATTGTGACTTTCTGTGGTTTTGTCCTCTTTATATTGTGACTTTCTGTGATTTCTCCTCTTTATATTGTGACTTTCTGTGATTTCTCCTCGTTATTGTGACTTTCTGTGATTTCTCCTCTTTATTGTGACTTTCTGCGGTTTCTCCTTTTTATATTGTGACTTTCTGTCATTTCTCCTCTTTATAGTGTCACTTTCTATGTGTATTTTTCCTCTTTTTATTGTGACTTTCTGTGATTTCTCCTCTTTATAGTGTCACTTTCTATGTGTTTTTTTCCTCTTTTTATTGTGACTTTCTGTGGTCTCTTCCTCTTTTCATTGTGACTTTCTGTGTTTTTCCTCTTTTTATTGTGACTTTCTGTGGTTTCTCCTCTTTATACTGTGACGTTGTGTCTTTCAGGCTGACGGGGAACGAGCCTCTGACGATTCTTCCTCTGACCTCGGACACGGAGGGAGCTGCAGATAAAGCTCATTACAAGATCTGTGACCGACTGAAGCTGGAGAAGAAGCAACGAAGAATGTGCCGACGAGACCCTGGAGTTGCAGAGACCCTGATGGAGGCCATAAGTATGAGCGCCCAGGAGTGCGAATATCAATTCCACTTTGAACGCTGGAACTGCACCTTAGAGGGACGGTATCGCGCCACTTTACTGAAGCAAGGTGAGGTATTACACAACACTGGTAATAATCATGTCTGACATTGCTACAACTTGTCATTATCGGGCAGTCAGGACGGTGCACTGCCCCTCCAGACAGACGCCGGGGACGGTGCGCTGCCCCTCCAGAAAGACGCCGGGGACGGTGCGCTGCCCCTCCAGTCAGACGCCGGGGACGCTGCGCTGCCCCTCCAGTCAGACGCCGGGGACGGTGCGCTGCCCCTCCAGTCAGACGCCGGGGACGGTGCACTGCCCCTCCAGACAGAGCCGGGGACGGTGCGCTGCCCCTCCAGACAGACGCGGGGACGGTGCGCTGCCCCTCCAGACAGACGGCCGGGGACGGTGCGCTGCCCCTCCAGACAGAGGCCGGGGACGGTGCGCTGCCCCTCCAGACAGAGGCCGGGGACGGTGCGCTGCCCCTCCAGACAGACGGCCGGGGACGTGCGCTGCCCCTCCAGACAGAGGCCGGGGACAGTGCGCTGCCCCTCCAGACAGAGGCCGGGGACGGTGCCTGCCCTCCAGACAGAGCGCGGGGACGGTGCGCTGCCCCTCCAGACAGAGGGCCGGGGACGGTGCGCTGCCCCTCCAGACAGAGGCCGGGGACGGTGCGCTGCCCCTCAGACAGAGGCCGGGGACGGTGCGCTGCCCCTCCAGACAGACGCCGGGGACGGTGCGCTGCCCCTCCAGACAGAGGCCGGGGACGGTGCGCTGCCCCTCAGACAGAGGCCAGGGACGTGCGCTGCCCTCAACGTCTTATAGTTTCTTGTACAGGACGCAGGGACGGGCGCTGCCCTGACCTCTGGATAGATACCAGGGAAAGGTGCCTGCCCTCCAGATACCGGGGACGGTGGCGTGATCCTCCAACAGAGGGCTGGGGTCAGTGGCTGACCCTCCAGACATCCGGGGACGGTGCACTGACCCTCCAGACCCGGGGATGGTGCGCGACCCTCCAGGCACTGGGGACGATGGCTGACATTCCAGAACGGGGCAGTGCGCTGACCCCAGACACGGACAGAGCATGACCTGACCTCTGGATCAGACATTGGGGGACGGTGCTCTGCCCTCCAGATACCAGGGGACAGTGTGCTGACCCTCCAGACAACCGGTGTCGCTGCGCTGATGCTCCAGAACAGGGAATTGATACGCTTATTCAGACACGAGAAAGATAGTGCTGACTCTACCATCTGGGGACGGGTGCCTGACCCTTTAGATACCCAGATGGTTACGCTGACCCTCTAGACAGATCCGGGTCAGTGCCTGACCCTCCAGACCCGGGGAGGTGCGTTGACCCTCCAGAAGCACTGAGGACGGTGCGTTGACCTCAGCAGACACTGGGGACGGTGCGTTGACCCTCCAGACAGACCCGGGACGGTGCGCTGCCCTCCAGACAGAGGCCGGGGAAGTACGCTGATGCCTCCAGACAAGGCGGGAGACGTGCGCTGACCCTCCAGACAGGGCTGGGGACGGTGCGCTGCCCTCCAGACAGTAGGCCGAGGACGGTGCCTGCCCCTCAGACAGATGGCCCGGGCAGTGCGCTGCCCTCCAGACAAGCCGGGGACGGTGCGCTGCCCTCCAGACAGACGCCGGGGACGGTGCGCTGCCCCTCCAGACAGAGGCCGGGGACGGTGCGCTGCCCCTCCAGACAGAGGCCAAGGACAGTGCGCTGCCCTCCAGACAGTCTTATTATAGTTATATTCTTGTACATAGGAGCAGGGACAGGGCGCTGACCCTGACCCTCTGGATAGATACCAGGGAAAGGTGCTCTGACCCTCCAGATACCGGGGTACGGTGTGCTGATCCTCCTAACAGATGCTGGGGTCAGTGTGCTGACCCTCCAGACATCGGGGACGGTGCACTGACCCTCCAACCCCGGGGATGGTGCGCGACCCTCCAGGCACTGGGGACGATGTGCTGACATTCCAGATACTGGGGACAGTGCGCTGATCTCAGACACGGACAACATGACCCTGACCCTCTGGATAGACATTGGGGGACGGTGCTCTGACCCTCCAGATACCAGGGGACAGTGGCTGACCCTCCAGACACCGGTGTCGCTGCGCTGATGCTCCAGACACCGGGAATGATACGCTGATGCTCCAGACACGAGGAATGATATGCTGACCTCCAGACACTGGGGACGGTGCGCTGACCCTTTAGATACCCAAGATGGTACGCTGACCCTCTAGACAGATCCCGGGTCAGTGCCCTGACCCTCCAGACACCGGGGACGGTGCGTTGACCCTCCAGACAGACACCGGGACGGTGCGTTGACCCTCCAGACAGACACCGGGGACGGTGCGTCTGACCCTCCAGACAGACCCCGGGGACGGTGCGCTGACCCTCCCAGACAGAGGCCGGGGACAGTGCGCTGCCCCCCAGACAGTCTTATTATAGTTATATTCTTGTACATAGGAGCAGGGACAGGGCGCTGACCCTGACCCTCTGGATAGATACCAGGGGAAAGGTGCTCTGACCCTCCAGATACCGGGGTACGGTGTGCTGATCCTCCTAACAGATGCTGGGGTCAGTGTGCTGACCCTCCAGACATCGGGGACGGTGCACTGACCCTCCAGACCCCGGGGATGGTGCGCGACCCTCCAGGCACTGGGACGATGTGCTGACATTCCAGATACTGGGGACAGTGCGCTGATCCTCCAGACACCGGAGACAGGATGACTGACCTCTGGTAGACATCGGGCGGTGCTCGACCTCAGATACCAGGGGACTAGTGCTGCTGACCCTCCAGACACCGGGTGTGCGCTGATGCTCCAGACACGGGAATGATATGCTGACACTCCAGACACTGGGGACGGTGCGCTGACCCTTTAGATACCCAAGATGGTACGCTGACCTCTAGACGATCCGGTCATGCCTGACCAGACACCGGGGACGGTGCGTTGACGCCCAGACACCGGAGGTGCGTTGACCCAGACAGGCACGGCGGGGTGACCCCAGAAGGCACCGGGGACGGTGCGTACTCAGACAGACACGGACATGCGTTACCCTCAGACAGACACCGGACATGGTGCCCCAGACAGGCACGGTGACGGTCTTGACCTCGACGACACCGGACGTGCGTGCCCCTACGGACAGACACCGGGGACGGTGCTGACTCGGACAGCACGGACGGTGCGCTGACCTCCGGACAGCTGGGGCTACGTTCACCTCCATCTCTGCAGTGCTCTGCAATGGATTGTAAGCTTCAGGTGAAGATGTGGATGTGTTTGGGGGGCTGTGTGCAGCAGATCCTCTGTGTGTCCGATCCTACAGTGTCTGTGCCCAGTGACTGAATGTTCCCAGGATCATGTCCAGATTGAAGGAACATCTGTCAGAAGCTGCGGAGGTTCACTGACATCTCACAGTCCTGATCCGCATCCAGAGTCTGGATATCAAAGGCCTGAAATCAGTCACCTCCAGATCTGCAGTCACTATTCTGCTGTTACATCATGTCTTATCCTCCAGTCACCTCCAGAGCTGCAGTCACTATTCTGCTGTTACATCATGTCTTATCCTCCAGTCACCTCCAGAGCTGCACTCACTATTCTCCTGTTACATCATGTCTTATCCTCCAGTCACCTCCAGAGCTGCACTCACTATTCTCCTGTTACATCATGTCTTATCCTCCAGTCACCTCCAGAGCTGCACTCACTATTCTCCTGTTACATCATGTCTTATCCTCCAGTCACCTCCAGAGCTGCACTCACTATTCTGCTGTTACATCATGTCTTATCCTCCAGTCACCTCCAGAGCTGCACTCACTATTCTGCTGTTACATCATGTCTTATCCTCCATCACCTCCAGAGCTGCACTCACTATTCTGCTGTTACATCATGTCTTATCCTCCAGTCACCTCCAGAGCTGCACTCACTATTCTGCTGTTACATGCTGTCTTATCCTCTAGTCACCTCCAGAGCTGCAGTCACTATTCTGCTGTTACAATGTGTCTTATCCTCCAGTCACCTCCGGAGCTGCAGTCACTATTCTGCTGTTACATACTGTCTTATCCTCCAGTCACCTCCAGAGCTGCAGTCACTATTCTGCTGTTACAATGTGTCTTATCCTCCAGTCACCTCCAGAGCTGCAGTCACTATTCTGCTGTTACATCATGTCTTATCCTCCAGTCACCTCCAGAGCTGCACTCACTATTCTCCTGTTACATCATGTCTTATCCTCCAGTCACCTCCAGAGCTGCACTCACTATTCTCCTGTTACATCATGTCTTATCCTCCAGTCACCTCCAGAGCTGCACTCACTATTCTCCTGTTACATCATGTCTTATCCTCCAGTCACCTCCAGAGCTGCACTCACTATTCTGCTGTTACATCATGTCTTATCCTCCAGTCACCTCCAGAGCTGCACTCACTATTCTGCTGTTACATCATGTCTTATCCTCCATCACCTCCAGAGCTGCACTCACTATTCTGCTGTTACATCATGTCTTATCCTCCAGTCACCTCCAGAGCTGCACTCACTATTCTGCTGTTACATGCTGTCTTATCCTCTAGTCACCTCCAGAGCTGCAGTCACTATTCTGCTGTTACAATGTGTCTTATCCTCCAGTCACCTCCGGAGCTGCAGTCACTATTCTGCTGTTACATACTGTCTTATCCTCCAGTCACCTCCAGAGCTGCAGTCACTATTCTGCTGTTACAATGTGTCTTATCCTCCAGTCACCTCCAGAGCTGCAGTCACTATTCTGCTGTTACATACTGTCTTATCCTCTAGTCACCTCCAGAGCTGATGTATCAGTGCAGACAATCCTCTGTGATTAACCTCTGGGGTGCTGGACCCGCCGTTCTTCCCTGGGACATGAAGGGTTATTGTTGCAGTCAGTGATGTGAGAAGCGTTGAAACCGGAGCGCAGTGTGCGGAGGACCCAGGAGACACCGGCGGGAGAATGGCCGCATTCACCAGGGCCCGGCCAGGTTAATATAGTGTGCAGCCAAGTGGCACCCGGGCGAAGGGGGAATCTGATATAAAGGGGGGCTCTACCCATAGACATCACCACGATGGAAGGAGCGGAGATACAGGGGGGCTCTGCCCATAGATATCACCACGATGGAAGGAGCGGAGATACAGGGGGGCTCTGCCCATAGATATCACCACGATGGAGGGAGCGGAGATAGAGGGGGGCTCTACCCATAGACATCATCACGATAGAGGGAGCAGACATAAAGGGGGGCTCTACCATAAACATCACCACGATGGAGGGAGCGGGGATAAGGGGGGGCTCTACCAATAGACATCACCATTATAGAGGGAGCAGACATGAAGGGGGACTCTGCCCATAGACATCACCACAATGGAGGGAGCGGAGATAAAGGGGGGCTCTGCCCATAGACATCACCACGAGGGAGGGAGTGGAGATAAAGGGGGACTCTACCGATAGACATCACCATGATGGAAGGAGCGGAGATACAGGGGGGCTCTGCCCATAGACATCATCACGATAGAGGGAGCAGACATAAAGGGGGGCTCTACCATAAACATCACCACGATGGAGGGAGCGGGGATAAGGGGGGGCTCTACCAATAGACATCACCATGATAGAGGGAGCGGAGATAAAGGGGGGCTCTACCCATAGACATCACCACGATGGAGGGAGTGGAGAAAAAGGGGGGCTCTACCCATAGACATCACCATGATGGAGGGAGCGGAGATAAAGGGGGGCTCTACCCATGGACATCACCATGATGGAGGGAGCGGATATAAAGGGGGGCTCTACCCATAGACATCACCACGATGGAGGGAGCAGACATGAAGGGGGGCTCTGCCCATAGACATCACCACGATGGAGGGAGCGGAGATAAAGGGGGGCTCTGCCCATAGACATCACCACGAGGGAGGGAGCGGAGATAAAGGGGGGCTCTGCCTATAGACATCACCACGATGGAGGGAGCGGGGATAAAGGGGGGCTCTGCCTATAGACATCACTACGATGGAGGGAGAGGAGATAAAGGGGGTGCTCTACCAATAGACATCACCACGATGGAGGGAGCGGGGATAAAGGGGGGCTCTGCCCATAGACATCACCACGATGGAGGGAGCGGAGATAAAGGGGGGCTCTACCCATAGACATCACCACGATGGAGGGAGCGGAGATAAAGGGGGGCTCTACCCATAGACATCACCACGATGGAGGGAGTGGAGAAAAAGGGGGGCTCTACCCATAGACATCACCATGATGGAGGGAGCGGAGATAAAGGGGGGCTCTACCCATAGACATCACCATGATGGAGGGAGCGGAGATAAAGGGGGGCTCTACCCATAGACATCACCACGATGGAGGGAGCAGAGATAAAGGGGGGCTCTGCCCATAGACATCACCACGATGGAGGGAGTGGGGATAAAGGGGGGCTCTGCCCATAGACATCACCACGATGGAGGGAGCGGAAATAAAGGGAGGCTCTACCCATAGACATCACCACAATGGAGGGAGCAGAGATAAAGGGGAGCTCTGCCCATAGACATCACCACGGTGGAGGGAGCGGAGATAAAGGGGGGCTCTGCCCATAGACATCACTGCACAGATAAAGGGGGGGCTCTGCCCATAGACGTCACCATGATGGAGGGAGCGGGGCTAAAGGGGGGCTCTGCCCATAGACATCACCACGATGGAGGGAGCGGAGATAATGGAGGCTCTACCCATAGACATCACCACGATGGAGAGGGGATAAAAGGGGGGCTCTGCCCATAGACATCACCACGATGGAGAGAGCGGGGATAAAGGGGGGGCTCTGCCCATAGACATCACCATGATGGAGGGAGCAGAGATAAAGGGGGGCTCTGCCCATAGACATCACCATGATGGAGGGAGCAGACATAAAGGGGGGCTCTGCCCATAGACATCACCACGATGGAGGGAGCGGAGATAAAGGGGAGCTCTGCCCATAGACATCACCACGGTGGAGGGAGCGGAGATAAAGGGGGGCTCTTCCCATAGACATCACCACGATGGAGGGAGCATACATAAAGGGGGGCTCTGCCCATAGACATCACCGCGATGGAGGGAGCGGAGATAAAGGGAACTCTGCCCATAGATATCACCATGATGGAAGGAACAGAGATAAAGGGGGGCTCTGCCCATAGATGTCACCACAAAGGGGGTGCAGAGATAAAGGGGGGCTCTGCCCATAGACATCACCACGATGGAGGGAGCCGAGATAAAGGGGGGCTCTGCCCATAGACATCACCACTATGGAAAGAGCAGAGATAAAGGGGGGCTCTGCCCATAGACATCACCATGATAGATAAAGTAAAGATAAAGGGGGGCTCTACCCATAGACATAACCACAATGGAGGGAGCGGGGATAAAGGGGGGCTCTGCCCATAGACATCACCATGATGGAGGGAGCAGACATAAAGGGGGGCTCTGCCCATAGACATCACCACGATGGAGGGAGCGGAGAAAAAGGGGGGCTCTACCATAGACATCACCACGGTGGAGGGAGCAGAGATAAAGGGGGGCTCTGCCCATAGACATCACCACGATGGAGGGAGCGGAGAAAAAGGGGGGCTCTACCCATAGACATCACCACGGTGGAGGGAGCAGAGATAAAGGGGGGCTCTTCCCATAGACATCACCACGATGGAGGGAGCAGACATAAAGGGGGGCTCTGCATATAGACATCACCGCGATGGAGGAAGCAGAGAAAAAGGGGGGCTCTACCCATAGACATCACCACGATGGAGGGAGCGGAGATAAAGGGAACTCTGCCCATAGACATCACCATGATGGAAGGAACAGAGATAAAGGGGGCTCTGCCCATAGATGTCGCCACAAAGGGGGTGCAGAGATAAAGGGGAGCTCTGCCCATAGACATCACCACGATGGAGTGAGCCGAGATAAAGGGGGGCTCTGCCCATAGACATCACCACGATGGAAAGAGCAGAGATAAAGGGGGGCTCTGCCCATAGACATCACCACGATGGAGGGAGCGGAGATAAAGGGGAACTCTGCCCATAGACATCACTGCAAAGATAAAGGGTGGTCTGCCCATAGACATCACCACGATGGAGGGAGCAGAGATAAAGGGGGCTCTGCCCATAGACATCACCACGATGGAGGGTCTCTGCTCTCCAGACTGGATCCTTCCATGACTTGTGACATTTTCCTGCTGTCCTGATCGTTTGCTACAATGTATCAGTGCAGGGAATATTTTACTACATAGTCCAGGCTTTTAAAGCATTATCTAGATTTGATACAATTGTAACAAACCTTCAGCTGTGAGAAGTCTTTCTTATGGATTTGAGCAATGTTACCATCCACTGACAGCAGAGACTTTGTATGGCATTCTGTGCTGGCTGAGGACACGCCCCGTTGACCATTTCCTGCTCTTCCTATTGCAGGGTTCAAGGAGACCGCCTTCCTCTTCGCCATCTCCTCTGCGGGGCTGACCCACGCCATGGCGAAGGCCTGCAGTGCGGGGCGGATGGAGCGCTGCACGTGTGACGAGGCCCCGGACCTGGAGAACAGGGAGGCCTGGCAGTGGGGCGGCTGCGGGGACAACCTGAAATACAGCAACAAGTTTGTTAAAGAATTTCTGGGCAAAAAGTCCGACCGAGACCTGAGAGCGCGAATGGACTTACATAACACCAACGTGGGCATCAAGGTGAGGAGTCCGGGGTGGAGGGAGGAGCATGGGGGCCGCCCCCAGGGGACCAGCTAAAGCGGGGGCCAACTCAGGGGGTGCACTCACGGGGCTGGTGGACCATGGCAGTCGGTTCAAGGGGGCCAACTCAGTGGGCGGGAGGAGCATGGCAGTTGGCTCAGGGGGACCAAATAAGGTGGCTGCACAGGGGGCGTGAGGATCATGGGGGATACACTCACAGGGGACCCCAACATCTGGGGAGGGGGCTGAGAAAAGAGGCGGCTCATTAGGCTGTGCGGCCAACCAGGGTGACGGCTACTTCCCCAGCTGTCCAGACAGTCCACAGAGTGGTCTTACAGCAGTCCTCATAGTAGTCCTACTACTAGTCCTCATCGTGGTTCATACTAGTCCTTTTACTAGTTCTCATAGTAGACCTTATGTTTATCCTTCTTACTAGTCCTCATTTATAGCTCCATAGTGGTACATACTAGTAAAAATAGTGGCTGCTGGACTGGAGCCCTAAGCTGTAGCCTTTTTAGCTTCCTAGTGGTAATCTTGTCTAGTCTTATATTGGTCTTTTTAGTGGCCCTTCTAGTTCTTACAGGCTCAGCCAGTGGCGTAACAACCACGGTCGCAGGGGTCGCAAGTGCGACCGGGCCCGGCTGTACAGGGGCCCGGAGTTCTCCGACCCCTGCGCCTGCTTTACATGGATGCGCGTCCCTGAGGACGCACATCCATATCACTGAACGGCGGTCTGGCCGGCTGGTCTCCAGGCGGCTGATCGCGGCCCCCGGAGGACTAGCAGGCGCGGCAATTTTGAGACTCCCGCGGCCGCTCATGCTGCACTGTGATGAGGTCATGTGCCCTCATCACAGACAGGACGGAGCTGCCGGCAGGAGCGCGGGGGGTCTGCACAGGGAAAGTATACAATGCCCGGCTCCGGTTTCTGAGCCCTGAGGGATAAAGAGGACTGTAGACAGGACGGAGCTGCCGGCAGGAGCGGTGAACTTCCGGAGAGGTGAACTTCCGGAGAGGGGGAGTGTGTGTTTGTGTGTGGGGGGCTGTAAAGTGGGCAGTGTGTGTGTGTGCTTGTGTGTGTGTGCTTGTGTGTGTGTGCTTGTGTGTGTGTGCGGGGGGGGAAGACCGCATATGGGGCAGTGTGACTGGGTGTGGGGAGGGCTGTACAGTGGGCAGTGTGTCTATGCGTGGGGGGGCTGTACAGGGGGCAGTGTGACTGGGTGTGGGGGGGCTGTACAGTGGGCAGTGTGACTGGATGAGTGGAGCAGGTTGTACAGGGGCAGTGTGTCTGTGTGTGGAAGATGTATGCTATATGGAGGGCTATGAGGCTGCATTATTGCATTACACTATATGAAGGGCCGTGACGCTGCATTATATGATATGAAGGGCTGTGATGCTGCATTATATGATATGAAGGGTTGTATTATTTTATCTGGAGGGCTATGAGGCTGCATCATATTATCTGTAGGGCTATGAGGCTGCATTATATTATCTGGAGGGCTGTGATGCTGCATTATATTATCTGGAGAGCTATGACACTGCATTATATTATATGGAGGGCTATGAGTCTGCATTATATTATATGACGGGTTATGAGGCTACATTATATCATATGGAGGGCTATGAGGCTGCGTTATGCTATGATGAAGGACCATATATACCAGGATAAGGGCACATTCCAGGAGGAGGACCATATATCGCAGGATGAGGGACATTAATACATAATGAAGGGGAGAAGGGTCAATTTGTGAGCCTTTATAGGATTTCGAACGTTACATGGGGCCCATACATCTGGCCAATGTGGGCATGCAGGGGAAGGGGGGGGGCCCAGGTCCAAATTTCGCACCGGGGCCCTTTGGACTCTAGTTACGCCACTGGGCTCAGCCCTATGATCCCCCCCCCCAACCCAGTTCCAGACTGATCACAGGAGATCCCCAAGAACTGTAGCTAGTCCCCACAGTCCCTCAATGATGGTGGCCATCATGGTTCCGCAGTGCCTCAATGATGGTGCTCCTCATGGTCCCCACAGTGCCTCGCTGTTGGTGCTCCTCATTATCCCCATAGTGCATCGCGGAAGCTCCTCTTGGTACTCACAATTCCTCGATGATGGTGCGCTCATGGCCCCCACAGTGCCTTGCTAATGATACTCTTCATTGTCCCCGTATTGCCTCACTAATTGTTCTTCTCATGGTCCCCACAGTGCCTTACTGATGGTGCTCCTCATGGTCCCCACATGCATTGCTGTGGTGCTACTCATGGTCCTTATAGTTCTTTACAGATGGTGCTCCTCATGGTCCCCACAGTGCCTTGTTTGAAGTGATGCCGGGACTCGCTTGGGTGGTGGCAGCCATAGGCTAGTGTTGTGATTGGTCTAGCCTGTGAGTCCCTGGTGTGCGTGGGTGCTGATGATCTTACTTGTAGCGCTTTCAGGCCAGTCTCATCATGCTCTCTACCTAGTCCCCAAGTATGCCAGGGAGGGACTGCAGAGACAACTGTAAAAACAAGGTAAACTTTATTGTACACAACTTGAATGAGCATTATATTACAGGCAGTACTCTTAGCTTTTGTGTAACACAGAGACACAATTTTAATGGTTACTGGTGACGGCATATACTTATTGATGTTTCTGTGCTAGTCAGGTGAATTAGGCTCACTTCACATACATATACCACCATGGACACTGATTCTTTGCTGGAGGACGCTCAACATGGACCTTTCCTCCCTTTACGTGTCAGCCAGGCAGCATCCTGTCTTCTTCTGGTTCCCCCAAGCCTGACCACCTCACTGGACTACTTCACCTTCTCTTAGTTCGGCTCACCAATCCTTCTCCAGCTTTCTAGCATGTGGTTCAAGGGACCTCGTCAGTCCAAATGAGTATAGCTATAGCTGTACTCATTCCCTGAAGAAGTGTGTGGTGGTCGTCGCTGAAATGACATCGTTAGGACCTCGTTACGTGTGACACCGAGATACGACTACAATAAATCATTGGATCGTGGAATGCAGATTTGAGAACATGTTCTGAAATTAGACGATCCACGATCAGCCAATCTGCTGCATCCTTGTGTGAACCGCTGATAACGATGTGGATAGCAACTTCACCCATTCACATCAGTGAACAATATCGCTCGCTGGGTTGTGCGAACGATCGCTCCTCGCTACATGGTGCTCGTGCACGATATCTACAGTGTGACGTCTCACCACGATCTCTAAATGATGTCCTAACAAGCCGCGCCCCTGAGATCGTTAGTGAGATCGTTACAACATTAAAGTGTGTGTCCTTTACTTGTATCTTGGTGCTTTGTGCTCACTCAGTTTCGCACACACCAGTACTGGACTCCTCCAGCTCTTTCTTGGATGGCAGACTACTCTTACTGACTGTAATGTGTTTGTCACTCCTCTCCCTACAGACTGGCACCTCCCCATGTCAGCTCATCCCAGCTTGAACTCTCTTGATCCCTGCAATCAGCCTGTGCAGATTTTCACCTTTCAGCTACATTCCTACACACAGCTTACAATATACTAACTATAAAAGCAGCTCTGCTATAACTATGGCTTACATTACATGTTATATTCTACCTACAAACAGTACATCCTAAATTATGACATCTCTTATTATTCCTACATTACTTAATAAACACTCTGTGTAAATCATAGCAAATGAAATCCTCAATGTCTTCAGGGGGGGCGCAGGGCTGCAGGTCCACCATCTTGCATACCTCCCCTCTTTAACCATGGCCGTCCTCGACCTTGTTGGACTCTGAAAGGCATGTAAACATGAAAACACACATAAGAGCACTTAGTAAACGTTCATTAACTTGGTCTTCCTACATTGGGTCATCTCGACCCCAGTCCCACTAGGTCGGGACCCAGACACTCAGAAAGTCTTGATTTGTATTTAACACAGCAGCCCTTCTTGTCTGAGGATACTCGAAAATAAAACCAAGGACCTGGCTCTTCTTCCTACCCCCTTTTTTAGTGACAATCCTGTACCATATATTCACTGCCATGGGGCATGCGTTAGGAGTGACAGAAAGGGACAGTGGGCAAAGAGACAGTCCATGGGGCAAAGGGGCAGTCCATGGGCAAAAGGGCAGTCCAAAGCTCAGGGTCTTTGCCACACACAACAGTTCACACACAGGCCTCTTCTGACCATCTTAAAGTCCCTTATGGGGGCCCGACCGGTCCCGGTTCCTTCTTTTGGGGCTCTCCGGATCTAGCCCCATTTACACAGCCACTCACTCATTTAATTCATTTCTACTAAGTGGCACACTGCCACACTTACTCAGCACTCTCAGGCCAGGGGGACCAACATAGTCGAGTCTACCTCCTTTGAGGGACCGGGGTTGTCTCCATTTTTCTCGACATCTTTGGGCTCCAAGGTTCGGCAGGTCCAGGGATGTTGCAGACCGACACTTGTTCTCCGACACTCCAGCCGTCATCAAGGGTCCGTTCAGCAAACTATTTCTGGCTGCTCATTTTCTCAGTCAGCACCAGAGGTTTTCATGTGCAGTGATGCTTCTCTGAAACTGCGCCAGCCAGGACGGTGACGCTCCCTTCCTGTATTGCTGGTCTTTACCTCTTCCCCAGGACCTCCAGCGTCACCGTCCATCTTGCTGACCATGGCCACAGACACACCTCTCGCACACACTGATCTGCACTCACCATCCTGTCTCTTCAGGCACCGTGCCCTCCACTTGCAGATACCGTCTCCTCAGGGCCGGGCCTTTTCCCCCAGATGCTCCTTCCTTCTTGGGACACCTATCAGCCAAATACACTTTTGCGCGCTTCTGCACCATCTCGTCCATCGATGGACCAGACGATCTTTCTGGCTACAAGTCATCACCATCTTGAAGGCCACAGCGCTGTCTGCCATTTTAGGGATCCTTATGCCCACCAACAGGTTGTCTTTAACCTTTAAGGTTTAGGCATCTTCCCCACAACCACATACGTTCAGTCATGTGAGGAACAACCCTGCTTGCAGCGCCACTTGAAGCGATGTTGGGGCTCACTGGGGCGATGGCAGCAATAGGCTCTTACTTTCTATCTAGTGAAATCACACAAAATACAATGAAATATCAATGTCTTTAGGGGGGCACAGATCCACCCTCTTACACGTTGATGGTGCGCTTCATGATCCCCACAGTTCCTCCCTGATGGTGCTCTCATGGTCCCCAAGTTCCTCCTGATGGTGCTCCTCATGGTCCCCACAGTGCCTCTCTGATGGTGCTCTTCATGGTCCCCACAGTGCTCGCTGATGGTGTTCCTCATGGTTTCCACAATGCCTCTCTGATGGTGCTCTTCATGGTCCCCACAGTGCCTCTCTGATGGTGGTATTCATGGTCACGACAGTGCCTACTGATGGTGCTTTTCATGTTCCTCCCAGTCCTCGTTTATGGTGCTCTTCATGGTCCCCACAGTGCCTCCTTGATGGTGCTCCTTCATGGTCCCACATGCCTCTCTGATGGTGCTCTCATGTCCCACAGTGCCTCTCTGATGGTGTTCTTCATGGTCCCCAAAGTGCTTCGCTGATCGTGCTCCTCATGGTCCCCACAGTGTCCTCCCTGATGGTGCTCTTCATGGTCCCCACAGTGTCTCCCTGATGGTGCTCCTCATGGTCCCCACAGTGCCTCCTTGATGGTGCTCTTCATGGTCCCCACAGTGTCTCCTGATAGTGCTCTTCATGGTCCCCATAGTGTCCTCCCTGATGGTGTTCTTCATGGTCCCCACAGTGTCTCCCTGATGGTGCTCCTCATGGTCCCCACAGTGCCTCCTGATGGTGCTCCTCATGGACCCACAGTGCCTCCTTGATGGTGTTACATGGTCCCCACAGTGCCTCGCTAATGGTGCTCCTCATGGTCCCCACAGTGCCTCCTAGTGGTAACTTTTCATGGTCCCCACAGTGCTCCCTGTGGTGCTCTCATGGTCCCACAGTGTCTCCTGATGGTGGTATTCATGGTCCCCACAGTGCCTCTGATGGTGCTCTTCATGGTCCCCACAGTGCCTCCTGATGGTGGTATTCATGGTCCCACAGTGCCTCCCTGATGGTGCCCCTCATGGTCCCCACAGTGCCTCCGTATGGTGCTTTCATGGTCCCCACAGTGCCTCCTGATGGTGCTCCTCATGGTTCCCCACAGTGCCTCCTTGATGGTGTCTCATGGTACCCCACAGTGCCTCCTGATGGTGCTCTTCATGGTCCCCACAGTGCTCCTCTGATGGTGCTCCTCATGGTCCCCACAGTGCCTCCTTGATGGTGGTATTCATGGTCCCCACAGTGCCTCCTGATGGTTGTTTCATGGTCCCCACAGCTACATGTGCGCCTATTGCACTGTATGGTGCTCCTTCATGGTCACACGACAGTGCCTCCTTGATGGTGTATTCATGGTCCCGCACATGTTGCAGCCTCTGATGGTGTCTATACATGTGTCTCACATGCCTCCTGATGGTGGTATTTATGGTCCACCAATGTGGCTTTATGATGCCCTCATGGGTACTCACAGCACTGATGGTGGTATTCATGTCGCCACTGTACTCTGGTGGTATATATGGTCACTGAATGTGGCCTCTATATGGCATGTTATGGTCGCAAGTGTATATAGTACTGTAGTGGTATATATGAGCACTTCATGGTGGTACTATATAAGCACTGTATGGTGGTATTATATGAGCACTGTATGGTGTATTATATGAGCACTGATGGTGGTATTATGAGCACTGTATGGTGTATCTATCATGCACTTCTGGTGGTATTATATAAGCACTGTATGGTGGTATTATCATGATCACTGCATGTGGTATATAGCACTGTATGTGGTTTATATGGCACAGTACTGGTAGGTATTATATAAGCACTTTATGGTGGTATTAATGAGTCCACTGTCTGATGTGTATTCATGGCACTAGTGTATTATATGCCTATGGTACAGTGCTTTTATGGAGCTACTGCATGGTCCGCACAGTGCTCCTGATGGTGGTATTCATGTCCACAGTTATGGTGCTCTTATGTCACAGTGCCTCGTGATGGTGGTTTATATGCCAGCACTGTCATGGTGGTATTCCATGAGCACTGTATGGATGGGTATTTATGGCCACTGTTTGATGGTGTATATCATGGCACAGTATCGTGATGTTATCCATGGTATGTGCTTTCCCTGATGGTGGTATTCATGATCCCACAGTCCTCTGATGGTGGTATTCATGGTCCCACATGCTATCCTGTGGTACTTCATGGTCCCCACAGTACCTCTCTGATGGTATCTCATGGTCCCACAGTGCCTCATGATGGTGGTATATCATGGTCCCCACAGTGCCTCGTATGGTGTCCTTATGGTCCCCACTAATGCTCCTGATGTGGTATTTATGGTCCTAAGTGTCATCACTGATGGTGGTTCATGGTCCCACGTATCGGTATGAGTGTATTCACTTATGGTCCACATTGGCCTGTCTGTGGATATAGCCTTATGGTGTTACATGCCCTTGTATGGTGTATTATGATCGCACATGCTTGGATGGTGTATAAGCACTGCTATGTGGTTTATATGAGCCACGTAGGTGGTATTATATATCACTGTATGGTCCATAGTGCCCACTGATGGTGATGTATTATGGTCACAGTGTTCGTGTTATGTGCCTGTATGGTCCCACGTTGCTACACTGTATGGTGGTTATGTACATGCACTCGTATGGTGGTGTTTCCCTATGGTCCACAAGTGCCTCCTGATGGGGTATTATCATGGTCCCACGGTGTATCCTGATGGTGGTATTCATGGTCCCACAGTGCCTCGCTATTATGATGCACTCATGGACGTACATACTGAGTGGTTATACCTGATGGGTACTTATATCACACTGATGGTGTTTACTCACTGTATGGTGGTATTCATAGTCCACTGTTCTGTTTGAATGTCACTGCATGGATTACTAGGCCTGATGGTGGTATTCATATAGCTGTTGGTGCATTTATAGCACTCTGTATGGTGTATTATAGCACCTTAGGTGGTTTATATGAGCACTGATATGGTATATGTGCCTGTATGGTGGTATTATATCCCACTGATGGTGGTATTATAGCCTTATGGTAGGTAGTTCAGCACTGTATGGGTATATTAGCACTGTATTGGTTAATCAGCACTGTATGGTGGTATTATTCAGCACTGTATGGTGTATTATATCCACACGAGGTTATAGCACTGTATGGTGGTGTTATTACACTGTGGTGGTTGTCATCACTGTATGGTGGTATTCATTACACTATGTGGCTTAATACATGTATGGTGGTATTCATATGGTATGCACTGTATGGTGATTATATGAGCACTGTATGGTGTATTACACACTGTATGGTGGTATTAATGAGGCACTGTATTATTATATAGACTGTATGGTGTGTTATATGTCACTGATGGGTAATCAGCCTGCTGTGTATATTGCACTGATGTTGTGTTATAACACTTATGGTGTATATATAGCACTGTATGGTGGTATTATATGAGCACTGTATGGTGGTATTATATGAGCACTGTATGGTGGTATTATATAGCACTGTATGGTGGTATTATATAGCACTGTATGGTGGTATTATATAGCACTGTATGGTGGTATTATATGAGCACTGTGATGGTGGGTATTATATAGCACTGTATGGTGGTATTATATGAGCACTGTATGGTGGTATTATATAGCACTGTATGGTGGTATTATATCAGCACTGTATGGTGGTATTATATGAGCACTGTATGGTGGTATTAATCAGCACTGTATGGTGGTATTATATCAGCACTGTATGGTGGTTTATAGAGCACTGTATAGGTATTATATCAGCACTGTATGGTGGTATTATATAGCACTGTATGGTGGTATTATATGAGCACTGTATGGTGGTATTATATCAGCACTGTATGGTATCCCTGTGTGGTTATATAGCACTGTATGGGTATTATATAGCACTGTAGGGTTATAGCCTGATGGTATTATATGGCACTGTATGGTGGTATTATAAGCACTGTATGGTGGTATTATATAGCACGATGGGTATATTAGCACTGTATGGTGGTTATATCAGCACTGTATGTGGTATATATAGCTGTATGTGGTATTATATGACACTGTATGGTGGTATTATATACACTGTATGGTGGTATTATATCACACTGTAGGTGTATATATAGCACTGTATGTGGTATTATAGCACTGTATGGTGGTATTATATACACTTATGGGATAACATGTATGGTGGTATTATATGAGCACTGTATGGTGGTATTATATAGCACTGTATGGTGGGTATTATATAGCACTGTATGGTGGTATTATATAGCACTGTATGGTGGATTAGCAGTATGATAATAGCACTGATGGGTTAATGAGCACTGTATGGTGGTATTATATAGCACTGTATGGTGGTATTATATCAGCACTGTATGGGTTAATAGCATGTATGTGGTATTATATGAGCACTGTATGGTGGTATTATATAGCACTGTATGGTGGTATTATATGAGCACTGTATGGTGGTATTATATAGCACTGTATGGGGTATATAGCACTGTATGTGTATATAGCACTGTATGGTGGTATTATATAGCACTGTATGGGGTATTATATGAGCACTGTATGGTGGTATTATATGAGCACTGTATGGTGGTATTATATAGCACTGTATGGTGGTATTATATAGCACTGTATGGTGGTATTATATAGCACTGTATGGTGGTATTATATGAGCACTGTATGGTGGTATTATATGAGCACTGTATGGTGGTATTATATGAGCACTGTATGGTGGATTATATAGCACGCATGTGATGGATGTATTATATGAGCACTGTATGGTGGTATTATATGAGCACTGTATGGTGGTTTATATAGCACTGTATGGTGGTATTATATCAGCACTGTATGTGGTATTATATCAGCACTGTATGGGTGGTATTATATAGCACTGTATGGTGGTATTATATCAGCACTGTATGGTGGTATTATATAGCACTGTATGGTGGTATTATATGGTGGTATTATATCAGCACTGTATGGTGGTGTTATATGAGCACTGTATGGTGGTATTATATCAGCACTGTATGGTAGTAGTATATGAGCACTGTATGGTGGTGTTATATCAGCACTGTATGGTGGTATTATATGAGCACTGTATGGTGGTATTATATGAGCACTGTATGGTGGTATTATATCAGCACTGTATGGTGGTATTATATGAGCACTGTATGGTGGTATTATATGAGCACTGTATGGTGGTGTTATATGAGCACTGTATGGTGGTGTTATATGAGCACTGTATGGTGGTATTATATGAGCACTGTATGGTGGTGTTATATCAGCACTGTATGGTGGTATTATATGAGCACTGTATGGTGGTATTATATGAGCACTGTATGGTGGTATTATATCAGCACTGTATGGTGGTATTATATGAGCACTGTATGGTGGTATTATATGAGCACTGTATGGTGGTATTATATGAGCACTGTATGGTGGTATTATATGAGCACTGTATGGTGGTGTTATATCAGCACTGTATGGTGGTATTATATGAGCACTGTATGGTGGTATTATATGAGCACTGTATGGTGGTATTATATGAGCACTGTATGGTGGTATTATATGAGCAGGCTTAGGGGTGGAGTTAAGGATTCAGTTAAGTCTAGGGATAGGATAATGATATAGAGTCATGGCTACAGTTAAGGATATGGTTAGGTCTAGGGTTATGATATTGGGTTAAGGATAGGGTTAAGTCTAGGCTAATGATGTAGAGATATGGTTAAGTCTAGGGACCAGGTAATGGTATAGGATTAGGGGCAGAGTTAAAGATAGGGTTAGTTCTAGGCATAGGGTAATGATATAGGGTTAGAGGTAGAGTTAGATCTAGGTCAAGGGTAATGATATAGGCATTGGGGTAGCATTAAGGATATGGTTAGGTCTAGGGTAATGCTGCAGGGTTTGGGGTAGAGTTATGATTATGGTTAGGTCTAGGTCTAGGGTAATGAAATAGTGATAGTAGTAGAGTTAAGGATAGGGTTAGGAATAGGGTGATGATATAGGTTGATACAGGGTTAGGAGAAGAGTTAAGGATAGGGTTCGGTCTAGGCGTAGGGTAATGATGTAGTGTTAGGGGTAAAGCCAAGGATAGGTTTAGGACTAGGGATAGGGGTAGAGTTAAGGATAGGCTTAGGTCTAGGGATAGGGTAATGATGTAGAATTAGGAGTAGATTTAAAGATAGGGTTAGGTATAGGAATAAATAATGATATAGGGGTAGAGTTAAAGCTAGTGTTAGTTCTACTGATAGGGTAATGATATAGGGTTACGGGTAGAGTTAAATATGGGGTTAAGTCTAGGGATAAGGTAATGATGTACAGTTAGGAGTACAGTTAAGGAAAGGGTAAGGTCTAGGTCTATGGCAATGATATTGGGTTAGGGGTAGAGTTAAGAATAGCGTTAGGTCTAGGAATAGAAACATAATATAGGGTTAGGGGTAGAGCTAAGAATATGTTTAGATCTCGGGTTAAGGGTAGAAGTAAGGATAGAGTTAAGGCTATGGATAAATTAATCTCATAGACTGTGAGCCCTCGCGGACAGGATTTCTCCCCTCTTGTATCTGTACGACCGAATTGTCCACATTTATTGTTACTTATATTGTTACTATGTTACTTATCCTAGTCTGCCCCTTTTACCATGTAAAGCGCCATGGAATATAATGGCGCTATATAAATAAATAATAATAATAATAAAGGGTTATGGGGGTAGCATTTAATTAAATCTAGGGATGGGTTAATAATGTAGGGTTAGGCGTACAGCTAAGGATTGGTTTAGGTCTGGGGTTAAGGATAGAGTTAGGGCTTGGGATAGGATATTGATATAGTATCAGGGGTAGACTTAAAGATAGGGTTAGGGATTGGGTAATACAGAGTTAGGGGTAGAGCTAAGCATAGGTTTAGGTCTAGGCAGTGGCGTAACTTCAAGCCCAGGGGCCCCGATGCGAAAGCTCTAACGGGGCCCCCAATTATTGGGAATCTTTAATAATATTAGTCTTTTTCTATGGGCCAGAGTGACTTTTGGGGCTCCCTAGGCTGCGATCGCAACCCCTGCACCTATTGTAGTTACGCCCCTGGATCTAGGGTTACAGTTAGAGCTAAGGATAGTGTTAGGGGTAGGATAATGATATAGTTACAAAAAAGTACAAAAATATGATAAAAAGGTAAAATAAAAATAATGAACTTTCCTCGAGTTCACATCCTTTTTTTTGCCCTGGGCTCTTGCACTCCTCTGCAATGACGTAGGGTCGTAGGGTTAACTATCCAGGGATATTACATGAACCTTCCTAAAATCTTGTCTCCCCAAGGACTGTAAACATGTGAAATCAGTGAAGACATGATGGTCTCTAATCGTCCACTTTATGGAATGGAGAACCCTAGAGGTTGTGTAGAAATCAGCTCAGCTGATGATGGGAAGGGGTTAATTAAGGTGGAATTCCTATAAAACGAGTGATTACATTGTAAAGGTTTTTCTTTCTTTTTTTTTTTTTTGATCTTTTCTTTCCAGTGTTTTATGTTAGCAAACATTGATAAATGGATTCATCTGGGAGCGGGGAGGCAGGTGAATCAAAACCAGAGATCTGGGACGTCGACAAGTTTCCATGAAGTCAAAAATTCCAGGAAACTGTTATTGGTTAACTCGTCCACTCGACCTGCCAGCTCTCATTCATCTCACACGTTCCAAAGAGAAAGAAATGTGACGGCCCCGGCAGTAGAAGTAGGGTGGCCGGAGGTTTTCGTCACACAATAGTCATCCGGGATCCCGCTCCTCCTTGTTTATGGCTAAGGGATCACTGTGTTTTGCGTGGAAAATAATCTTTAGTTCGGAATGTAATCCTATTTCTTTCCTCATCATTCTAGGTCATTAAATCCGGAGTGAAGACCACTTGTAAATGTCATGGAGTGTCCGGATCCTGCACGGTCCGCACCTGCTGGAGGCAGCTCTCGCCTTTTCATGAAATAGGAAAACAGCTGAAGCAAAAATATGAGAGTTCCCTCAAAGTAGGAAGCACCACCAATGAAGCTACGGGCGAAGGGGACATTTCTCCAGCCAAGAAGCCTGTCCCCGGTCACACCGACCACATCCCAAGGACTACAGACCTCATTTACATTGACGACTCGCCCAACTTTTGCTTGATGAGCAAGTATTCTCCTGGAACGTTTGGGAGGAGATGTTACAAAGACAAAATTGTGAAAGCATTTGTTGCGGCCGGGGACATAACACTCAAAGCAAAGTGGTGACGAGGCCCTGCCAGTGTCAGGTCCGCTGGTGCTGCTATGTGGAGTGCAAACAGTGTACCCAAAGGGAGGAGGTGTACACGTGCAAAGACTAGCCGACTCTGCAAGGCGGCGGATACAATCGACGCCATCGTAACGTACGGAAACAAAACAGGGTTTGACTGACGTTCTTGTTGGATGGAGAGCTCTGTGTGACGTAAGCACTTTGTAGGGTTCCCCATGACCCAACTGTGTTTTCGCTGTTGTCAATGTTCTGGGTTTGTGAGGAGCCGCGGATAATGATGGAGCACCTTGGGTAGCTGGAAGACATTCCAATGCCATCTGTTCACACGGTCGTCATCTCATGATCTTCTTCGTTCTCTCCAAGCTCTGTGAACATTTTAGGCATTACCACGGTTGACAAAATTACTCCCGGATCCTAGAAAACTCCAGGAATTAACGACAAGGGAACAATTCTATTATCCACTTTAGCTTGTTTTTTTGTTGTTCGTTTTTTTTTTTTTTTTTTGCCCCTTTTAAAGAGAAAACTCTCCTGTGTCCTGCACTCCGCAATAACCGGGGTTCGCTCTTGGACACCAGTTGGGTTGTGTGTTAGGAAATGCAAAACCCCAAAGACCTACTGAGGTCTGTAGACCAGAAGTGACCTTAGAAGACCAGCCATTCCATCGGCTCGATGAAATAGGTTGTTCTTAGACTACGGCATTGACAGAAGCCACATGCCTTATTTTATAGCACTATCACTGTCTTAAAAACCACTAGAAGAAGTTTATTTTTCCTTGTATAAATATAGAAATATATAGACGTATATTTTGTTTTTTTCTTCCTTGATTATCACCCTGAGGAGGTGACCCGAGTCAGAATGATGCCTGCTCCCCCCTGATCCCCCATCCCCACATTTTGTGTCGACCTTGAGACTTAGTCTCCCTCTTCCTATGACTTCATTCCACTTACTGTAATACTCAGAGTAATAAAACCTTCTTAGATACTGTAGAACACTCGAAAACCACTATATTAAGGACTATGGCGCATTCATCAGATGTGCCAGCTACACAAATCATGGTGGATCGTTTGCCAAACCACACAAGACAGGAACGCTTCCCGTGCCTTTGCTAAGCTGTGAAGTAGACAGATATTTTATATTAACGAGACCAGTTTAATGAATGTTGCTTGGAAATTTATTGCAATCATGACAAAGCTACTCGGGTAGATCCTAAATATAGGCCGAGCACTAGACAATGGAGGGATTTAGGGGTTCAGCTTCTCCTCTGGGGGGGGTCATTAGTCTTCGTCTTGCCCCCAATAGTCCCGGTAGTAAATTTGACGTAGAGCTCGAGAACGTCACTCCGGACCGATCACATGACGGGAGCCAACGTTATTCCCTGACGGACGGGCTTTAGGTTATTCTAGTTTTTAACCCAACAACATTTCTCATTCTACATCCAATCCTTCTCACATGGGGATAACCTACCACTAGAAAACATAGAAATGTCCATGGGGGCACAAACGAGTCAAGAAGGAGAAAGACGGGACTGATGAGGACATAGGAAACTACAGGGAGGGCAGAAATGTGTGACGGAAACACTGAGAGGTCAAAGGACTCTGTTGAGAAGACAGATGTCGAAAGAAGGACTGAGGAGTCTGAGGACTGAGTCTGAAGAGGACAAAGGACACAATTGGGAAGGCAGAAGCAAGGACAGAACACTGGGAAGACGCAGTGTCTAGAGAGTTGACGTGGGGTCTAGAAAGGAGAAAAGAATCTGAGAGGAGACAAGGTGGTCTAGAGAGGACAAAGGACACAACTTGGAAGGTATCATGGAGGACAGAGCAGTCTGGAGAGAGCAGAAGACTGGGAAGGCAGCAGTGTCTTGAGGGAGGACAGAGGGGTTTGAAGAGTAGAAAGGAGTTTGTTGGGAAGGCAACAGTGTCGGGAATGGACAGAGGAGTCTACCGGAGGGACAAAGAGGTCTAGAGAAGAATAAAGACTCCACTGGGAAGATCAGGTTGTCTGTAATGGGACAGAAATATCTACTGTAGGCACAGGAGAGACTAGAGGCAGACTAAGAAGTCTACTGGTAGAGCAGAGATGTCTGGAGGTAAAGCAAGACTCGGTGACTTATCTTCTCATTGAAAACATGAGCGCCGGTAGACTGGAGCGTAGGCGTCAAGTGAAGGATGGGTGACGTCAAGATCATCGGAGATGTGTCAGCAGCTTTAGTCAAAGGCAATTGGTCAACGTAGTGTAAACGCTAATAGAAAAGATAAACCTCCTGTAGTCAGACGTATCCGGGAAGTCAGCTATGTGCTTACTTAGTCCACTGGACAGAGTGAAAGAAATAGTAGGTGACGGCAGCACACATCCATCAGAGAACTGTCACTATCTCCTCATCCTCACTATCCTCCTCATCCTCACTATCCTCCTCATCCTCACTATCCCCTATCCTCACACTCCTCATCCTCACTATCTCCTCATCCTCACTTCCTCATCCTCACTATCCTCCTCATCCTCACTATCCTCCTCATCCTCACTATTCTCCTCATCCTCACTATTCTCCTCATCCTCACTATTCTCCTCATCCTCACTATCCTCCTCATCCTCACTATTCTCCTCATCCTCACTATCCTCCTCATCCTCACCTTACTATTCTCCTCATCCTCACTATTCTCCTCATCCTCACTTTTCCCTCCTCATCCTCACTATCCTCCTCATCCACTATCTCTCATCTCACCTTCACTATCCTCCTCATCCTCACCATCCTTAACCTCTCATGTTAGCCTCATCCTCATTCTCCTCATCTTCACTATCCTCCTTATCCTCATCCTCATCATTCTTTTTCTCATCCCTCCTCATTCTCACTATCCTCATCATCCTCATCACTCAGGTTTTTACACTATTAACCAAAATGTATAAAATTCGCATCTCCAATCTTCCAAATTCGCCTTCTTCTGTACCCACAGCCGGACTCTTCCTGCCGATGACTGATGACCACCACAGACCCCGATCTCGTGACCACCTGCCCATAGCTTCTCACTACCGAGCACTTGGACTCCTCGGCACTGACCAAATCCATAGCTATAATGAAAAAAAACATAACTAAAAAAAAAAACAAAAAAAATCAAAGTGATATAAATATATAGCAAATATCCGCTCGTTCCAGAATTGAGCTGTATTCAGTGTGAATATACGAATATTATATTATATATGAGAACATTTATTTATTCTAATGCATTTTGAAGGACCTTACTATGGTTTTATTGTGGTATTACGTCACAGACATGCTTTTATAATACTTTTCCCTTTTTTTACATAGTTATTTTTGAGCAGACACAGATTTTGTGCCTTCAGTACGGAAGATGAAACGCGTCGGGGTGGCTGAATCAGATACACTAAGCTTGCACATAGTGTTTTTTTTCTTTTTTTTTTATCAACATATTTTCCGTTTTCCCAGGAAATGCAAAAAAATAAAATCACAAAACGGCGTGTTACTGCAGGAGAGGATGAATGAACTACTGAGCGGACAAAGCTCCTATGAGTGTAGTATTACACGCACTGAAGCCTAGATGCCTTCTGTATTTAAAGTGTATTTATGACAATGTGGATATATGGCTTTTCCTGTTATATATTGTACATAGTTGGGTTTATATTCCTGTGGTATTACAATATTTAAAGAAAATAAAAATAAAAAAAAAAAAAAAAAATGAAAAATGGAGAAAAACGTTCCACGTTCCATGTATGTATGACCGATGGTACTCAGTCTGCGGTGTTTGGAATTGTTGTAGAAAAAGTTAAAAGATGTCGGCGTCTCCTTTTATTGCTCCTAAAACCAAGTTCAAAGGGTTAAAAAAAAATATATATATATATACAAAGTACATAAGAAGCACCAACATTCCAAATTCTTTGCTTTTTGAATTTCCTTTATTCCATAGTTACACGTTTCATTATATAAGACTTGTGATTCGCCTACAAAGTCTTCGTCAACCAAGTCTTAGGCTGGTTTCACATAACGATTTTGTGCCTGTCCGTGGGATCCGACTTTGAAGGGGGATCCCACGGACAGGCACGGATCCATACGGATCCTGCATCGGATGCAAAAGCATCCGATCTGCAGGATCCGTGTGGATCCTGCAGGTCCCCTGTCTCTCTACTCCTGCCTCCTCCATCTTCTTCCCTCTCCTATGCTACTCTGTCCCCCCGCTATTCTTTGCTGTGCCCCCGCTATTCTATCCTCCTCTATCCCTATCCTGTCCCCTGTCCTCTCCCTGTGTGTAAAAAAATAAAAAACCTCCTCCCGGAGGATACATCACCTGTCACCGGCTCCAACGCTGCACACGATCAGGACTGAAGGGCCTGTGATGATGTCAGAGTCACATGACCCGGTCAGCTGACCGGGTCTCTTACATCATCACAGGCTCTTCAGTCCTGATCGTGTGCAGCGTTGGAGCCGGTGAGAGGTGATGTATCCTCGGGAGGAGGTTTTTTATTTTTTTACACACAGGGAAAGGACAGGGGACAGGATAGGGATAGAGAGATAGAGAAGAGGGGGCACAGCAAAGAATAGCGGGGGCACAGCATATAAATACGAGAGGGAAGAAGATGGAGGAGCAGAAGCAGGGAAAGACAGGGGGATACGAGCGAACGATCCGAGTGACTCGGATCCGATGTCCATAGGCTCCCATGTTGTGGGCACTAGGATCAGCTCGATCAGCAGTGATCCGATGCTGTCCGATGTGAGTCACGGACACAAAATCGTAGCAGGCTACGATTTGTGCCCGTGATTACATCGGATGGGATCGGATGGTGCCAAAATCGGATGCCAATAGTGGCACACATCCGATTCCCATAAGGGAACATGGGGTCCGATTTCGGATCCGATTGTATCCGTTTTGGAACGGATACAATCGGATGACCGAAAATCGTGATGTGAAAGCAGCCTTATTTGACGAAACGCGTCGCCATAGAATAACTATGGAATAAATCAATGTTTGCTCTTTTAAGTTTCCTTTATTCCACAGTGCACAGTTGACAAAGGCTTTGTAGCCAAACACATCCCTGTGGAGTAAAGGAAATTCAATAAAGCAAAGACCCCTTTACTCCATAGTTATTCTATAGCGGTGCGTTTCGTCACATAAGACTTGGTTGATGAAGGCTTCATAGTCAAATCACAAGTCATATTTGATGAAACGTGTCACTATAGAATAATTCTAGAATAAAGGAAACTCAAAAATGTGAAGAATGTTGAGTTGCCGGTCCTACTTTTGTATTTTGGGGTTACCATGCCTGGACACAAAGCACCGATAAACCGGATTGTGAGTGTCATCTGGAATTCGTTCAGTGTACATACAATACGTATGTATATAGTCCTCCACTGTTCTCTATCACCACACGGTTCTTCCTACGATCACCTTGCTTTTATGTGGAGGGCATGAGTCAGAGAGGATTGGTGGAGCTGGGTGTTTGGGTGATAAAAATCATAGACAAACCCTTTAAGTGGATCAACAATACATAAAATGGCTCCGAACAAGTGGTGTTACCGTCAATCGGAGACACGTTCATTGACTTTGGTATCACAAGCTCACAAAATGTAAGTTTTGGTGCAAATTTTACTGAATCCTTTCTAGTCATTATAGGATATAAAACGGAAGTATTTGCAATATATATAAAAAGTGGTGATGAGCGAGCACTAGAATGCGCGAGTGCTCAGTACTCTAATCGAGAAGGTCGGACACCTGGAAAGGACTAGTCAATGGGAAACTCGAGCATTTTTCTGGAAGACACTTTCCTATTGACTTCATTATCTTCTTAATTGAGTCAAGCCCGTCCAAGCATCCAACCAACCCAATTTGAGTACCAAGCACTCGCACGTTGAAATGCTCTCTTATCACTATTGAAAGGTTGATGTATTGTCCCGATTCTCAACCTGATCATTTATGGAAGACTCCTCCTGAAAAAATGCTTGAGTTTTCCATTGACTTCCAAATATAATCAAATTGAGCCTGTCCAAGCATCTGGCCTGCTCGATTTGAGTACAGAGCTCTCGTTCTTTGAGGTGCTCGCTCATCACTAGTAAAAGGTTGATGTATTTTCCCAATTCTCCACACGATAATTTTCCGAAAGGCTCTTTTGGAAAAACGCTCGAGTTTCCCTTGACTCCCAATTACTTGTTACTGAGTCAAGCCCGTCCGAGCATCTGACCGACTCAATTTGAGTATCGTGCTACTCACACATTGAAGTGCTCACTCATCACTAATAAAAGGTTGACGTATTATCTCGATTCTACACATGATCATTTTCCAGAACACTCTTCCTGTCGTGTTTCCCTTTGACTTCCATTATACTCATTACTCGAGTCAAGCCCATCCGAGCATTTGACCTGCTCTGTTCGCACTCGTACTCAAGTTAACCTGTCCGAGCATTCGACTGCTGTTTGAACTCGATACCAGTGACCATCCGAGCATTCGACCTGCTCTTTCGACACTCTACTCAGAGTTCTTGAGCTTCACTTCTTATTCGACACTCATACTCAGATGAACCCGTCCGAGCATTCAACCTGCTCTATTCGACACTCGTTACTCGAGATAGCTCGTCGACATTGCCTTTCTATTGACATCAACCAGTTGAGCCCATCTGAGCTCGACCTCTATTGCACTCATTACTCAGTGGATCTGAGCGTTGACCTCTCTATTCGACACACTCAGATGAACCGTCGAGCATTCACTGCTTATGACTCGTATCGAGATGGTCGTCTGAGCATTCGACCTTCTCTATTGACATCTACTCAGTTGACCATCGAGCATTCGACCTTCTTATTGAACCGTTACTCAAGTTGAGCCCGTCCGAGCTTCTGACCAGCTTGATTTGAGTATTAAGCAGTTTGCATTGAAGTGCTCACTCATCACTAATAAAAGGTTGATGTCTTGTCCCAATTATCCACCCGATCACCCACGATTGAGTACCATGACGTTACACACATGCATAGACATCTCTGTTTGGTTGAATGTTTTGCCTTCGGTGCGAATTTACCTTCTAAATGACCCATTAATCATGAGTTTCATGTAGAGGTGCCAGGAGGGGGGAAGGGCTCGTTCTGTAACCCATTTTTTTGCATATGGAAACCTGTCTGATGTTGTTGAATGTCTCTGTACAAACGTGTATAGGTATTATTTTTAACTTAATTTAATAAATCACGACTGAACAATCAATCATGTTTTTGCCACGTTAATTTGGCTGATTCGGAAATTTCTTTTGGTATTGTTCCAATTTTTACATACTTTTATGAAAACTGCAAATTCAGCCAAACGAGGGGGTTTATTTTTTGTAATATCTTGCATTCTAAAAATGAATTAATTTATTTTTATTACCCAATAACAGTTGGTTCAAAAAGGTTCGCTCATTGGTTTAGCCCGAGCTTTATAAATGGAGGTTGGGAAGTAGAGAGAAATCCTCTCCTCTACGATTTCATAAGTTCCCCAGCCGAGATGCAATGGAAACCTTCCTAATTATGCTAATCCCTCCACTTTTCGAGAGCTTAGGCCGTATTGTTTATCTAGATCTCGCTGTCCTCTCAGCCATTTGACGGACCCCCTTAGACTCCGAGAAACTTAAGGTCAAAAATACAGTGTTACATAAATCAGAGCTTTTCCCAAATCCCCATTTCCTGCTTAAGTAAAATTACACATTTATGCAAAATGTTATTGTGTCAGAAACAAAAGTTCCCTGGAGTTCTTGTAAATTCAGAAATATTTTGATCCGAGCGAGCGATGGCCGCATCTGCACAGCTGCGGGGGGAGCTGGGTGTAAAATGTTTATTCTGTGGATTAGATTGTAACAGACTCTCTCTTTCCTTCAGATTCCCATGGACAGTGAGCGAAACAGGGAAATATTAAAATGATGAGATTTATGGTGACATTTTTGCAAGGCAATACTTTTTTATGAGAACTTGTTAATGAGCTCCACATTACAAATATTCAACTTATTATTTTTTTGTTTTAATATTTTATGTTTTTGACCTGTAGAAGAGATTCTTTTCTATCTTGAGACAGAAAACCAATATAAAAAATAATAAAAATAATGTATAAAAAAAGAGAAAACCATTATAAAAATAGTTAAAAAGGAGAGAAAACTAATAAAAAACAAACAAAAAAAGAGCGAAAACCAATTATTTTCCCCTGAAATATAAAAAGTTAAAACAAATCAAAAATATAAACAATTGTCCAAACATTTACTACAAGGGCCATAGGGACCGCCATGGGTCCTACATTCACTCCAACATTTGTTATTATTGTTTTTAATATTTCATATTTTTGACTTGTAGTCTTTTCTTTTCTATCTCAAGAAAGAAAACCAATATAAAAATAATTTAAAAAGAGAGAAAAATAATTATTATAAGTTAAATCAAATAAAACATGTAAGCAATTGTCCAGACCTTTATTACAGGGGCCATGAAAATATACTGAGCAAATCAAACTTTTTAAGTTGTACTTTAAACTAGGATTATTTCATTTAAAACAGAATAATGATAACAAGTATAACAAAGTGAAAAACTTTGTAAGGGTATGTGCACACTGGTAGGCGCGGTTGGTCGGCGGCGGCTGGGCGGACCCGCCAGGAAGCTCTGCAGCCGTCCACCGGCTTCCTGGCGGGTATGTGCGGCGGGTGCACAGCGGGTTAGCGGCGGCGGTTATACAGCGGCTGGAAGCAGCACATGATTCTGCTTGCAGCCGCTGCAGAACCGGCCGGTTTATAGAACATGCACATTCGTTGCTAACCCGCTGGGAACCCAGCGGGTTAGCAACAGATGAGCATGTGTAAACCGCCGGTGTGTGCACAGCGGGTGTCGGTTTACATAGGTTTTAATGTTAATCCAAACGCCGGTTTGGATTAACATAAATTTACATAAAACTAATGTAAACCGACCGGCGGTTTACACAGCTAAACCGACCCTAACCCGGCCAGTGTGCACATACCCTAAAGCCTTTGTCAAAGGACAAATCATATAAAAGGTGGAAAAAGGGAATAATAGATCTCCATGCCCCAGCATGGCAGCAAAATCATGTATTAGTTTACCTGTAATATATTAGGGACTGCCATGGGCCCTACAATCACACCAATTGTGATTATTGTTCTTAATGCTATATTTATGACTCAGTCCTTTCTTTCGTGATTATCTCAAGAGAAAACCAAAAAATGTGATAATAAAAAAAGTGAAAAGCAATATATAGAAAGATACCATTATTTTTTTTCTCGAAATATAATAAGTTAAAATAAATAAAAAATGTAAACATTGTCCAGACATTTATTACAAGGGATAGTATATTGGGGACCGCCATGGGTCCTACATTCACACCAACATTTGTAATTATTGTTTTTAATGTCATATTTTTGACTTAGTCTTTTCTTTTCTTTCTCAAGAGAAAACCAATATAAAAAATATTTTTTTTTCATAAAAAAAAACAAAAGAGAACCAATTATTTTTTTCCTGAAATATAAAAAGTTAAAGCAAACAAAAAATATAACCAATCCAAGTGGTCACGGTTTTTGACACTGAGACCAAAAGTGCACCAAGTTTCGCTTTTGGTCTTAGGAAAGAAAATGTGACCACCTGGATCTGGGAAAAAAGTGCAATACTGGATGCACCTGCAAGTGCCTGCAAAATGGGTCCGAAAATGGATGCAGGTGCGCCAAGTTTCAGCTGGATTCACATGGATGGCAAAAACCGGTGGTGTGAAACCAGCCTAAGCCAAACATCCGACTCCAGCACCACCAAAGTGCACACAGACTCCAGAGCCATGGTATTGAAGGACAGTCATGTATTAGTTTACCTGTAATATATGAGGGACCGCCATGGGTCTTACATTCACACCAACATTTATAATTGTTTTTAATATTTTATACTTTTGACTTTTAGTCTCTTCTTTCCTATCTCAAGATAGAAAACCAATAGAGAGACATTATATTTTTTCCTAAAATATAAAAAGTTAAAACAAATCAAAAATAAATAATTGGCAAGCAATTTACTACAAGGGAAACAAAAATATACAGAGTAAAACATTCCTTGTAAGCTTCACTTAAAGTCTCTGAACTTGGACAATTTATTTTGAAGCAGAATAATATTTATAAACAAGTGGCAAACTCTATAAAGACATTGTCAAAGTGCAAATCATAAAAAAGGAATATAAGAATAATTGAGAAACAAATGTGGAGTTGTAAGTAATATTATCAGTTTCAGTTCTCATTCTGGTAGATTCACAGCTTGATTGAGTGAATTAATAAAGTCTCATTAGTGATGAATGTTACAAACATTCCGCAATATTTCACTTTGTTACAAACCTATAAATTGTATTTCTTTATATGCCAAGAACTGCATGATATACATTATCATCAATATATCTGGTCTCTTTAGCACATATTAGTTACATACAATGCTTGGTAATAGAGATCTCCATGCCCCAGCATCACAGCACAATCATGTATTAGGGCCCGCCATGGGTCCTACATTCACACCAACATTTATCATTCTCTCAAAAATATCACCTTAGATTCTAAATATGTTGTGTTTAGTTAAGAGAATATGTACATTATTTAATGGACACTCATAAAAAGAGAAATCATCTGAAGACATGGGGATGACGTTTTGTACATTTTTTTCTATTGACTTTTGGGAGAATAAATGATTTATCTCTACCTCATGTGTACAGCTTGTAGGCTTCAATCTGATTCTGAGTGGCTGCTGACAATGTATTTAAGTTATTTAACATCTTTGTATAACAAGAAATAAAAGATGAATGTATTGTAAATTGTAAACGAGCTATGTCTTCTCTTACTTCCCTTCTCGCTAAGAAAAAGTATTTTGGGTCAAAAGAGAGGTGGCATCAAAATAATAACCCATGAGGTGAGGAGGTGAAAACAGTTAACCATAACTACTATAATACTGCCCCTATATACAAGAATATAACTACTATAATACTGCTCCTATGTACAAGAATATAACTACAATAATACTGCTCCTATATACAAGAATATAACTACTATAATACTGCCCCTATATACAAGAATATAACTACTATAATACTGCTCCTATGTACAAGAATATAACTACTATAATACTGCTCCCTATATACAAGAATATAACTACTATAATACTGCTCCTATACACAAGAATATAACTACTATAATACAGCTCCTATATACAAGAATATAACTACTATAACACTGCTCCTATGTACAAGAATATAACTACAATAATACTGCTCCTATATACAAGAATATAACTACTATAATACTGCCCCTATATACAAGAATATAACTACTATAATACTGCTCCTATATACAAGAATATAACTACTATAATACTGCCCCTATATACAAGAATATAACTACTATAATACTGCTCCTATATACAAGAGCATAACTACTATAATACTGCTCCTATGTACAAGAATATAACTACTATAATACTGCTCCTATATACAAGAATATAACTACTATAATACTGCTCCTATATACAAGAATATAACTACTATAATACTGCTCCTATGTACAAGAATATAACTACTATAATACTGCTCCTATATACAAGAATATAACTACTATAATACTGCTCCTATGTACAAGAATATAACTACTATAATACTGTCCCTATGTACAAGAATATAACTACTATAATACTGCCCCTATATACAAGAATATAACTACTATAATACTGCCCCTATGTACAAGAATATAACTACTATAATACTGCTCCTATATACAAGAATATAACTACTATAATACTGTCCCTATATACAAGAATATAACTACTATAATACTGCTCCTATATACAAGAATATAACTACTATAATACTGCCCCTATATACAAGAATATAACTACTATAATAGTGCCCCTATGTACAAGAATATAACTACTATAATACTGCTCCTATATACAGGAATATAACTACTATAATACTGCCCTATGTATAAGAATATAACTACTATAATACTGCTCCTATATACAATAATATAACTACTATAATTCAGCTCCTATATACAAGAATATAACTACCATAATACTGCCCCTATATACAAGAATATAACTACTATAATACTCCTCCTATATACAAGAATATAACTACTATAATACTGCTCCTATATACAAGAATATAACTACTATAATACTGCCCCTACATACAAGAATATAACTACTATAATACTGCTCCTATATACAAGAATATAACTACTATAATACTGCCCCTATATACAAGAATATAACTACTATAATAGTGCCCCTATGTACAAGAATATAACTACTATAATACTGCTCCTATATACAGGAATATAACTACTATAATACTGCCCCTATGTATAAGAATATAACTACTATAATACTGCTCCTATATACAATAATATAACTACTATAATTCAGCTCCTATATACAAGAATATAACTACCATAATACTGCCCCTATATACAAGAATATAACTACTATAATACTCCTATATACAAGAATATAACTACTATAATACTGCTCCTATATACAAGAATATAACTACTATAATACTGCCCCTACATACAAGAATATAACTACTATAATACTGCTCCTATATACAAGAATATAACTACTATAATACTGCCCCTATATACAAGAATATAACTACTATAATACTGCTCCTATGTACAAGAATATAACTACTATAATAGTGCCCCTATATACAAGAATATAACTACTATAATACTGCTTCTATATACAAGAATATAACTACTATAATACTGCTCCTATGTACAAGAATATAACTACTATAATACTGCCCCTATATACAAGAATATAACTACTATAATACTGCTCCTATATACAAGAATATAAATACTATAATACTGCTCCCTATATACAAGAATATAACTACTATAATACTGCTCCTATATACAAGAATATAACTACTATAATACTGCCCATATATACAAGAATATAACTACTTCTAAATGGTGGCCCGATTCTAACACATTGGGTATTCTAGAATATAGAAAAAGGGATTGCATGGGGAAAGCGGTGAGGGCTGAATAGGGAGGGACTTTGAGGACGTAGCGGCGGGGGTAGGACGGAGTGGCGGGGGGAGGAGGGAGGACGGAGCGGCAGGGAGGAGGAGGATGGAGGACGGAGGAGGTAGCGGTGGGGTGGGGGAGGATGGAGCGGCACAGGCAGGGGGAGGACAGCACAGAGTGGCGGGGGGGAGGAGGACGGAGGACGAAGCAGCGGGGTGGGGGAGGATGGAGCAGCACAGGCAGGGGGAGGATGGAGGATGGAGTGGCGGAGGGGAGGAGGACAAAGGAAGGAGGAGGAAGCGGTGGGGGAGGATGGAGCGGCACAGGCAGGGGGAGGATGGAGCACAGAGCGGCGGGGGGGAGGAGGACGGAGGATGAAGCGGTGGGGTGGGTGGGGGGGCCGAAGCAGCACAGGCAGGGGTAGGACGGAGCAGCAGGGGGAGGACGGAGCACAGAGTGGCAGGGGAGAGGAGGATGGAGGACGCAGCGGCGGGGTGGGGGAGGCCGGAGCAGCACAGGCAGGGGGAAGATGGAGGATGGAGTGGCAGAGGAGAGGAGGATAAAGGAAGGAGGAGGAAGCGGTGGGGGAGGATGGAGCGGCACAGGCAGGGGGAGGACAGAGCACAGAGCGGCGGGGGAGAGGAGGATGGAGGACAAAGCGGCAGGGTGGGTGAGGCCGGAGCAGCACAGGCAGGGGAGGATGGAGTGGTGGAGGTGAGGAGGACAAAAGAAGGAGTAGAAAGCGGTGGGTGGGGGAGGATGGAGCACAGAGCGGCGGGGGGGAGGAGGACGGAGGAGGAAGCGGCTGAGTAGGGGAGGACAAAGCAGCTCAGGCAGGGGGAGGACGGAGGACGAAGCGGCGGGGTGCGGGGGCCGGAGCAGCACAGGCAGGGGAGGACGGAGCACAGAGCGGCGGGGGAGAGGAGGACGGAGGACGAAGCTGCGGGGTGGGAGAGGCCAGAGCAGCACAGGCAGGGGGGAGGATGGAGGATGGAGTGGCAGAGGGGAGGAGGACAAAGGAAGGAGGAGGAAGCAGTGGGGTGGGGGAGGATGGAGCGGCACAGGCAGGGGAGGATAGAGCACAGAGCGGGGGGGGGAGGAGGACAGAGGACGAAGCGACAGAGTGGGGGAGGACAAAGCAGCTCAGGCAGGGGGAGGACGGAGGACGAAGCGGCGGGGTGGGGGGGGTGGAGCAGCACAGGCAGGGGGAGGACTATCATAGAGCGGCGGGGACAGGAGGATGGGAGGACAAAGCGGCGGGGTGAGGGAGGCCAGAGCAGCACAGGCAGGGGGAGGATGGAGGATGGAGTGGCGGAGGGGAGGAGGACAAAGGAAAGAGGAGGAAGCGGTGGGGTGGGGGAGGATGGAGCGGCACAGGCAGGGGAGGATGGAGCACAGAGCGGCGGGGGGGAGGAGGACGGAGGACGAAGCGGCGGGGTGGGGGAGGACAAAGCTCAGGCAGGGGGAGGACGGAGGATGAAGCGGCGGGGTGGGGGAGGATGGAGCGGCACAGGCAGGGGGAGGATGGAGCACAGAGCAGCGGGGGGGAGGAGGACGGAGGGAGAAGCGGCTGAGTGGGGGAGGACAAAGCAGCTCAGGCAGGGGAGGACGGAGGACGAAGCGGCGGGGTGTGGGGGGCCGGAGCAGCACAGGCAGGGGGAGGACGGAGCACAGAGCGGCGGGGGAGAGGAGGACGGAGGACGAAGCTGCGGGGTGGGAGAGGCCAGAGCAGCACAGGCAGGGGAGGACGGAGGATGAAGTGGCAGAGGGGAGGAGGAGAAAGGAAGGAGGAGGAAGCAGTGGGGTGGGGGAGAACAGAGCAGCACAGGCAGGGGAGGACAGAGGACGAAGCGGCGGGTGGGGGAGGATGGAGCAGCACAGGCAGGGGGAGGGCGGAGGATGGAGTGGCGGAGGACAAAGGAAGGAGGAGGAAGCGGTGGGGTGGGGGAGGACGGAACGGCACAGGAAGGGGGAGGACAGAGGACAAAGCGGCGGGGTGGGGGAGGACGGACCAGCACAGTCAGGGGGAGGATGGAGTGGTGGAGGGGAGGAGGACAAAGGAAGGAGGAGGAAGCGGTGGGGTGGGGGAAGGACAGAGCAGCACAGGCAGGGGGAGGATGGAGCACAGAGCAGCAGGGGGGAGGAGGACGGAGGGTGGTGCAGAACTGTGCAGAGGGTGGGTAGGGGATAGACAGAGATGAGGGAAATGTAGGGCTGTGCAAATCTGTTGAAAAGATGGGTACGTGATAGACAGATGATTAGGAGATGTAGGGCGGTTCAGAACTGTGGAGAGGGCAGGTAGGTGATAGACAGAGATGAGGAGGAGATATAGAGCAATGTAGAACTGTGTAGGGTGGAGATTGTTAATAGACAGAGATGAGTAGAGGATGTAGAGTGGTGCATCACTGTTAAAAGGGTAGGGTGGTAGCCACATGAGGAGGAGATGTAGGGTGGTGCAGAACTGTGAAAAGGACAGTAGGTGACAAAAATGAGTAGATGTAGGGTGGTGCATAACTGTGGAGAGTTCAGGTAGGCGATAGTAGTAAGGAGGAGATGTAGGGCCATACCGAACTGTGGAGAGGACGGGTAAGTGACAGATGAAGAGGATATAGGGATGTACAGAACTGTGGAGAGGACGGGTAGGTGATAGAAATGAGGAGGAGATGTAGGGGGATGTAGAACTGTGGAGAAGGCAGGTAGGGTAATAGAGATGTGGAGGATAGATGGGGTGGTGCAGCACTGGAGAGGACAGATAGGGAGAATACAGGTAGGATGGTAGCCACATTTGGAGGATATGCAGGGCGGGACTGTGGAGAAGACGGGTAGGTAATAGACAGATAAGAGTAGAAATGTTGGGCAGTACAGAACTGTGGAGAGGACAGGTGTGTGATAGACCGAGATAAGGGAGATGTAGGGCAGAGAACTGTGGAGAGCTTTGTGGGTGAGAGTGATAATGATGCGCCCCCAGGGCAGTAGGGTACTCGGAACTGGGTTTTAATACTTCTGGGGA